>CM052896.1:50647750-50682024 GCA_028534135.1 Potos flavus
TTTTCAATGACAGCCTAGCTGGATATAGTATTCTTGGCTGCATATTTTTCTCATTCAGTGCTCTGAATATGTCATGCCAGTCCTTTCTGGCCTGCCAGGTCTCTGTGGATAGGTCTGCTGTCAATCTAATATTTCTGCCTTTGTAAAGCAGCAAGGTTTCTTACTATTTTTCATTCTACTGTATTTTAGAAATTTGCAAGCATGTAAAACTTATTTAGTGATGAATGCACTTGCTGCGTATTTACTTATGCCAGAGGCAAACTAAGGAGATGGTAGACAATAAGAACTGTTGGTCCCACAGTGATCACTTTAGCTACATCTGTGCAACGCATGGTAACCACCACCAGCAGATACACTTTTAAAAAGTAGGAAAATGTAGTAGCTTTGTTCCTTTAGAAATGCTTGAGGTGGGGCGCCTGGGTGGCACAGCTGGTTAAGCATCCAACTCTTGGTTTTGGCTTAGGTCATGATTTGAGGGTCATTAGTTCCAGCCCTGCGTGGCGCTCCATGCTCAGTGTGGAGTCTGCTTAAGACTCTATCTCCCTCTCCCTTTGCTCCTCCCCATGGTGTGCACGCACACCTGTGCGCACTCTCTCTCACACACACACAAATAAATGGATAAATTTAAAAAAAAAACTTAACATTCCACTGGATCTAAATGATTGGAATTTCTCTGCTGCCATTTCTGGTTTTGTATACAAAACTGTCCACCGTTTTCTGTTTGAGAAAAAGCATTTCATTATGTTCAAACCTGGGATTTTCTAAGAAAAAAAAGTAACAGTCCTGACCAGATACTTCATTTTGACGGACAAATTTTGTGTGTGTGTGATGGATAAAATTTATAGCTGGATCTGATAACAGCTTTGCAAGTCAGTTGTGTCATGAGTAAATTATACACTCTTAAGAGAACAGTAACACCTCATCATTTTTAAAGTAATTGATCATATGCTATAAATTTGGAAAGAAAAAAAAAAAACCTAGACAGAACATGAGGAATTCAGTAATAGAGAGGCTAGTATATGCTAATACAAATACTATTTTAAAATAAAAGTACATAAAACGTAGATGGCAAGCAGAGCACATTTTGTTCAAGATGCAACATACTGAGTGAAATTTCTTTCATTCAAAAAACAAAAAAATTAGGCCGACAATGATTGCCTGGGACTTTATAAGCAAAGGCAATGAGTAAAGGCTGTACTATTTCTAGGTCAGATTTTAGAACCGATCCTGTTTAAAAAAGAAAATCAGACCTTGCTGAGCCCCAGAAAGGCAGTAAGTGAGCAGCCACAAACCTTGCTCTCCAGAGTAGTAGGCCCTCGCCTGTCACTCATTCGGCATCTCTATCTATTTGCTTTCTCTATTCCAGTCACATGTATTATCTCCTATTCTCTTAATATATCTTTTTCTCTAGGTAATTCATCCACTGATCCTATGTACCAAAATTTATTCCAAAGCCACCAGTATTTCCTATTTATACTCAGAATACTAATTAAGTCATGAGTTACCTTTTAGTGCATAGACTACTCTGATGATCTGAAAAACGAATGCTCACTTCCTGAGTCTGACTTATTCAGTTGACCCTATACCTTGGCAAACTGGAGATTTGTGTATGTATCATCTCCATGCCTCTGCAGTGTTCGCTGGAATGTCCTTCATTTCTCTTCCTCCAAGGCCCATTCAAATACCATTTCCTCCATGAAGCCTCCTGCACTCTACCCTGGTCCCCAGCTGGATGTTATCACTCTCATCTCTGTATTCTGATAACACTGTATTATTATTATTTTTTTTTAAAGATTTATTTATTTATTTGACAGAGAGGAGAGAGATCACAAGTAGGCAGAGAGGCAGGCAGAGAGAGAGGGGGAAGCAGGCTCCCTGCTGAGCAGAGAGCCCGATGTAGGGCTCGATCCCAGGACCCTGAGATCATGACCTGAGCCGAAGGCAGAGGCTTTAACCCGCAGAGCCACCCAGGCGCCCCTGAATTATTATTTTTTTCAAAGAGAGTTTTTATGATATTTTGCTCTATATTATATGTAGATGATATCATATATAATGTATATGATAGATTATATTTTGCTCTAATTATATATATTGTGTATCTCTCCTAATAATGATGATGGTGAAAGCAGCTGCCATATGTTGAGACCTTTCTGTTTGGCAGCCCCTGGGCTAAATACTATACCTCACAGTAACTCTGTGAGTTTATTATTATCCCACTTCTTCAAACAAAAAAATCAAGGATAGAATTATTATTATTATTATTATTATTATTATTATTACCCACTGCTACACACAAGAAGATCAAGGCTAGAATTATTATTATTATTATGATCCCACTTCTACAAATAAGGAAATTGAGGCTAGAATTACTATTTACTGTCTATTAGTCAGTTATTAACTTCTTAAGGTTGCAAGTGGAGGGAGTGCTGGAGATACACTTTTACTGAATATTTAATCTGTGCCTGACACTTGACTAGGAGCTTTCAGATATATTTTTTATCATATGAGATAAATGTTAATCCTTTCTACTTTACAGATGATTATAGTTCACTATAAACAAAGTTAAAAAGACAAGTACTAGACTTGGAAAAGATATTTATAGTACATGTAACTGGCAAAGGATTGAGAGCCAGAGTATAATCAGTAAGGAAAAGACCAATTCCCTAATTTACGAAATGAGTAAAAGACATGAACAGGAAGTTTACTGAAGGGGAAAACTGTAATAAGCAAAAACACATGAAATGATACTCTAATAAGGGAAATACAAGTCAAAACAGTGAGATACCATTTCATACACGTAGCATTGGCAAAAATTAAAATGCCTGACATCTAGTGTTGGTAAATGACAATGCTCCTACAGTGTTGGATACAAAAGAAAATAATATACCACTCTGGAGAGTAATTTGTGATGCAAAGATTATTATACCCTGCGACCAGCAGTTCCACTTCTAGATATGTACCCTGGAGAAATTCTCCCAGGGGCATGTTCAATGCCAATATGATTTCGGGAATGGATACATTGTGGTATTTTCATACAGCTGAAACTCATAAGGAGTTAAAATAAATGATCTTCCAGACATCTGTTACTTTTTCTGTTTCTCTATGATTGAAATATTTAATAACTTGAAATAAAAGATGTAACAAAACCTAGATTCCAGACCATGTCTTGTATATTGGAACACTTAACAAATATTTATTGAATTAAATATTTATGTGCATAATGGTAATAGCAGTCACAATGTACTGAATGCTTGCTTACTGCTAGGTTTTGTATATACTTTTTTGTATATACTTCACACTCTTTTCTTTTCCCCACAACAACTCTGCATGGCAGACAGTGTTAGACCAGCCATTAAATGAGGAAAATGAGGCCCTGGTAGGTAAATATGTTTTCTTTTCTTGGTATCTTGGTGATTCTCAGAAATCCACTCAGTATTACCTTTGTGTCTTGAAAGTATTAATGCTCTATAACTTATAATCGGGAAATAACTTGAGCTCTCAAAAGTGTCTAGTTTAATATTAGTAAAAGTGAAACTCAAAAAGACTGTAAATGTTATATACTCAAAAACATTTATATTTGCAAATTCCCCCTTATGATTTCATTTTTAGACCATTGGCAGGATCACGGCTTTGTTGGGAATGTGTGGGGACCATAAATAAGTCCAACTTCCTTTAAAAGAGGCTTTAAAAATTCACCGTACAGCTTTTAAGTCTAGATGTTAAAAAAGTTGAGGGAGGAACTTCTGAGAAAGAAATGAAAAGACATTGAGCTGAAGTGGCATCTTTCTCACAGGGAGACGAGTTCATCACACAGGTCAGGGTGCTCCACACCTGTTACCGCCTCCCGAGCTGGCAAAGCTGTTTGCTGTCCAAAGCCCCTGGCTTCCTTATTCTCGCCTCTGAGACTTTGTACATGTTATTTTCTCTGAGTAAAATTTATCTGTCAGCATCATAGCTCAGGACTCCTTTGTCAGGCTGTCACTGTAATACCTCCTCTGAGCAGTTCTTATGACAACCTCCACATGGGAGGTATTGGGGGACCCAGGGAAATTAGGGGAGGTGAAGATATCCTTGGGTATCTGTTGGAGGCGGTAGCTACATCTAGAAGGTAGGGACATCTCTCGGAGACCCCTCCTCTCAGCCTAAGAGTGTACATAATTGGTGAGGCCCAAAGAAAGGGGCTTTTTGTGCACTTCCCTCCCCCACCCTGCAGCATTCCTGCATATATACACATCTAACAGGCAACTGGACTTCTGACCTCCTAACCCTACTCTCCCATCTTCCTGCTCTCTGATACTTGCCCTGTTCCTTTTTTTCAAACTAACCACTTCCTAAAGCTTACCCTCTCAGGTCATTTTCCTGATTACCTTGCGGCCATTCTGTAACAAACACATACACATCAGAATTTGAGACACCAATCTGAGAGTTACCTGCTTGTATGGAAAACAGTATGCTGCTATGGAAATAGAGGATCTAGTGTCAGGGCTGGCTCTACCATTTCATGTATGACCCTGAGCAAGTCTCTCTCACCCCTCCCTATTAAGCTCACAGGTTTCCTGGAACCAGCCTGTCCTCACTCACAAAATCTGATTGTTTAATTTTCAGTAATATTGAGATCTGGGTTGGTTTTTTTTTTAATAATTCAAGCATCAGAATATCCCATTAATTTATTTACTGTCCTCTTTTTTATTGTGTTAAAATATACATAACATAAAATTTATCACTTTCATGATGTTTAAGTCTACACTGCAGTGACATTCCATACATTCACATTATGTAGCCATCACCATGGTGCATCTCTAGAAGCTTCTCATCATCTGAAATGGAAGCTCTGTGTCCATTTAACAGTAACCCACCTTCTCCTCTCTTAATCGTTATCCTACTTTCTATGAATTTGACTGCTCTAGTCAGTTACATCATATAAGTGGAATCATACAATATTTGTCCTTTCGTGTCCGGCTTATTTCCCTGGCATAGTGTTTCTAAGGTTTGTGCTGTAACATGCATCATAATTTCACTCTTTTTAAGTCTGAGTAATCGCATTGTATGTATATACCACATGTGTCTGTCCCATCATTCCTGGATGGTTATTTGGGTTGTTTCTACCTTTTGAGTGCTGCAAATAATGCTGCTAGGAATGTTGGTGTTCAAATATTGTTCAAGTTTCTACTTTCAGTTCTTTTGGGTGTATGCCTGGAAGTGAAATTGCTCGATCCCACTTGTGTGTTCAATTTTTGAGGGATCACCATACTTTTTTTCACTGTAGCTAAACCACTTTACAATGTATGAGGGCTCAAGTTTCTCCACATCTTTTTCCACACTTGGTATTTTCTGTTTTGTTTTTGTTTTTCAAAATAATAGCCACTCCAGTGGGTGTGAAATGGTACCTCATTGTGGTTTTGACTTGCATTTTCCTAGTGATTACTGATGTGGAGCATCTTTTCGTGTGCTTTAACTGGCCTTTGCATATCTTCTTTGGAGAAATGTCTATTCACGTCCTTTGCCCATCATTTAATAGAGTTGTTTAATTTTCGTTGTTGAGTTGTAGGAGTTCTTTTTGTATCTTTGATATTAATCCTTATCAGATATATGATTTGTGAATATTTTCTCCTATTCTGTGAGTTGTCTTTTGTGAGCTGATAAAAAACACGGACACTATTAAAAACTAAATTATGTAACTTAAAGTTAGGTTATATTAAAAAAAATATATAATATATACTTAAAAGTCCTCTCTGTTTGGTAAGATTGTACAATTACCTATGCTTTTAAGGTTATTTCCTTTCATTGTATCCGAATGGTGGAAATACTATATAATGGTATATATATATAATTACTACATGATGCTGTGCCTTTTCCCCCAACTCTGAGTTCTGTAACTTCATATTGATAGCATAAAATTGGTCAAGGTAGAATTTACAGCACTGAAATCAATGAACTCTACAAATCAGAGTTTTATTGTTTTGTTGCTTATAAGCTTAAGAGAGTGATAGAGAAAAGGCTAATAGTTCATTGTGGCTGTTACATTGTGAATAGCACCAAAAAATTGAGAAAATATTCTTTTAATATTTGCAAACTACTAATTTAGCAAGAAAGTCATTCATTTTATTGAGAAATGAGTGAAGTTTCAACATACCACTTTGTTATTTCACTTTTGTATTAATCGTTGAAGGAAAATATTAATTCAAAGATTCATGGTGAAACTACACGCACAGAGCCAGTTGTTAAGTATTACAAACATACCACTGAGTAAGCTCCGTGAGAGCAGGAACTTTGCCTTGTTCATCACTATAAACATGGCTCCCAGAAAGTGTGTGGCTTGTTGAACAAATGAAGACACTTACCTTCTTGGTGTCTCAATTTCTCATCTGTAAATTGAAGACTGTGCAACTAAGCTGCTACCACACTGGGGTGAGGAAGAACAGAGGTGCTGTGTGCTAAAGCTGACAGTGCTTCATAAACAAGTAGTACTATACAAATGTAAAGCAGTCTTATTAAGATATGCTATGAGATTATCTGATATAGGCTTAATATATTATGTTTTCTTGGGGCACCTGCATGGCTTATTCGGTTAAGTGTCTGCCTTTGGTTCAGGTCATGATCTCAACGTCCTGGGATCAAGCCCTGCGTCTGGCTCCCTGCTCAGTGGTGAGCCTGCTTCTCTCTCTTCCTCTGCCTTCAGCTCCCTCTGCCTTCAGCTCCCCCTGCTTGTGCTCTCTCTCAGTCAAATAAATAAATAAAATCTTTAAATACATAGATATATAGATAGAAGATTTTTTTCATATGTTGTTTAGTTGAAGGACTCTAATGAAAAAAGGATTTTTATATAGATCACTTTCTTCACCCAAAGAAAACATATATTCACTTTATTTCTTTAAATACTTAGCAGTCTTTCCTTTTGCCTGGTCCAATTTTAAGTACTCTAGAAAATACCAGAGAAATAGCTTCCTTGCACTGAAAAGGTTTATAATCTGCTTATAATGATAACTTGCATGAGGCATTTAGAGAACGGAAAAAATTAAGTGGTAAATGTTTAGTATTAGACATTCTGCGTGGGTTTTAATGTTCTTTTTTTTTTTTTTCTTAATAAGATGCCAAAGATATTTTTATTTTGACTAGCCTTTCTGATTATAAAAACCCTTCTCTAGACTATAAAGAGCATAGATTTTCTTGTCCAGGGCATCTTGGATGGTGGTATTAGATCATCATCAGTAAGCATTTAATAGATGGCCACTGTGAACATTCACTGTGCTAATAAGTATGTCAAGTGTGTCAACTCTACAATTTACAGAGTTGGGTGAAATATGGCCTGTCGGAGAAAAAAAAACAGACGAGCATAGATGCATTAGAAATACATATCCACATCAACTATTAGCCATCTTTCTGCTTCTCAAATAGCCCGTCTTACTTTACCAAAAATTAGTTCCTTGGAGTAGGCTGTGTGATAAGATCAAAACATGGGGGATGGAGGGACAGTGGTGGCTTGGGATTTATAGGGCAAAAGAGTTTATTAAACATGAGAAAAAAGAATGGACAAGGAAAGGATTAGGGCTGTGGATGCCGGGGTTTTCTCCTCCCATCCTCTGTACTTTGTCTCACCCCTTACATTCAACCTAGAATTCTTAGAGGTGCACCAATGATCTGTGCCTGTGGACTTGGTATTAAACAAATATGTAGTCTGAGAACTTAGTGACAGGGCGTTCTTAATGATTATGCCTCGAAGTGGTGTTCTTTCTTTTCAAGGGTCCATATGCATTAGACCCCTATCAGATTTTCTTGCTGGGAGTCAATTACACACATGCTTAACTTTAATCATATTGTTCCTCGTCACTTTACACAACCATTGAGAGTAGCTCCACGCTTTTTTGAAGGAGATGACTCTCCTCCTTTTTTGATAACTAGATCCCACTGAGACATGGAACAAACAGACTTGCGTTTACTGCTTAAAACTGTTCCTTTGAGACAAAAGTCATATTTTATAGTTATATATTCCATTTCTAGTAACTTTTGTGAAAAGTGCTTTTTGAAGTTTATTTCCATTAAGCCGGAATATCTAACCCCTGATCTAAACCATATTAGATACTTTGTTGGCAGCCTGTGCTCTGAACAAATATTTCAAGTAGATAACATTAACTTAAATAATCCTGCTGCCTAATATATTCTCAGATAAAATATTGATTTAAATGCTAATATAGATGTGCGGAGTTCCATTTTCTTACTGCTCTTACATACAAAAGTGGATAAACATTTAGCCTTTCCTAGACAGGAGGACTTGCTCGTAGCCTGCTGCAGGTTTGAAAGCCATGTTTTACTTCCTCGGGGCTTCTTGCTATTAGACCAATGACTTGCCCCAAATTAGCACTCAGGACTTGTGCTGACTGATTTATGGTGTGCCCTGTTTAAGATCCATACTGATTAAAATAATACAAAATAAGCAAGTCAGATAGAATCATGACAATGAACAGTAGAATCTGAAAGGCCTTTGTGGTTTACAAAATACTTGCAGATACGAGCTGTCATTTAATCTTCTCAAAAATCCTGTGAAGCAGATACAGAAGGTATTATTGTCATCCCTCGTTATCCAAGGCCACCCAGTTTGTAAATGATGGAACTGCACCTGTACCCAAGTCTTCATGCTCCCAGGCCCGTGCAGTTTCCACAATACCATACTGTGTTTCCGCCCCCTCTTTCAGGGTATAATGAAGAAATACAGTATTTGCATGGGAAAAAATATTAACTGCATTAGGAAGACTGTGATGGTTTCATGATGAAACACTTGAGTGGCCTAACAAACTGTGCTGCATTGCTTGATTCTGTTTGTCTGAAGGTTCTAAGTAGTTTTAGTGATTTTTGATGGTTTTCCCTTCTCTGTCCAGATCTGCTACGTTTTGTTGCCGCTTGGGCTTTGCAGATGTTGCTGTTTAATGAGGTTGCTCTATAGAGGATGAGAGAACCAGGAAGTCCATTAGCAGAGCTGTTAAAACAGCTTGCTGGGAAGCAGAAGAGAGCTACGCTTCCTTGGTCCTACAGTCTGGTGGGAAATCAAGGTGTTAGTCTTTTCTCCTAGAGACTCTTCACATCTAGGCACCCCCCAGACCTAAATATTGATCCTCTATCTAACTCTGTGCTCTAGCAAGATAATAAGGGTAATGCACTTATAAATCAACCTTTCATTTACTTAAAAGAATCATCCTTCAGTAAAGGAGGAAATGGAAGCTACTCCCATCCTTGAATACTGGACAAAGGCAAACCATTCCTAAGTGCGCAGTCCTTCAATATGACGTAACCTTTTTCATTTAACAGACATTTCCCCTAGTAACTAACTCTTTGTGCTGGAAAACCACGAAAGGAAACCTGTAGACTTGGCAGCCCAACCCTGAAGTTTGTGTCTAAAAAAATTATTGCAATTTATGCACCAAGGATCCAAATGACATTTGTCATTTGGCTGGGCAAAGACATTTCTGAAATTAAAAAGGATGACCTTATTTCACTTAGTGAAATGAGATGTACTCTTTAATGGAACCCATTTTGAATACTTGTTCTTTGGGCAGCGCTGTCAAAAAAGAAAATGTATTTTATATTCTTCCTTATTATCAGAATACAGTCCTAAAATAGAGTCAGTAAGACTTGCTTGGTTCTGAGAGCCTCATGCTATCGTTTTAAAATCCCTGTTCCTAGGTGGTGGTTTGGCACACATTTTTTCTTTTGAGGTAAAAAACAGTGATCACAGCACAATTGAAGATACTACTGTGCTTTTTTTGATATTTAATAAACAGTACCCATCTTCATTTCCTCTTGCTCCTTAATCCTCAGGAAGTTTCTGTTGTTCTCAAGGTTAAACATGTTTTTAATCATCATATGTACAACATGTAATCAGCAACTTATGGGTTCCCCGAGACGTTTGTTTAGTTAAGACTTACATAGCCCTTGATGTAATGAGCACTAGGTATTATACAAGACTGATGAATCACTGACCTCTATCTCTGAAACTAATAATACATTATATGTTAATTAATTGAATTTAAATGAAAAAAAGCAAATAGTTACGTAGCCCTTGTATATCCTTGTCACTGTCAACTTACTTAGTCCTCTTATGACCCTTTATATAGGTGTTCTTATTATCTGTGTTAGTGGGATATAGAGAGGTTAATTACCTCATATAACATCATGTAGCTAGTAAGTGGGGAGCTGGAGCTTAAACCCAGAAGATCTGACTTTAACGTTCTTGCGCTTGACCACTATGCTATTGTGCTATTGTGTGAAAACTCTTCATAGTTTTCTGTTTCACTTATAGACATTACCACCTAGCACTAGTGTCAGGCATAAAAAAATTTTCCTCTGCCCTTCAAAGGTTCATTTAGCTGTTCTAAGAATTAAGTTGACAGGAGACAGATTAACAGGGGAAAACAAATTTAATTTCATATGTACAGCAAACCCACATATATAAGAGGTTCAAAGACAGAAAGGTAAAATGAGATCTATATGCCATCCTGAGCTAAGGAAGGGATAGGGGCCTGGGGCTCCAAAGGGGAGGAGGGCAATTCACAAGGTGATAAGAAGAGCAGATGTTTCCCAATTAGGTGTTTGCCCTGCCATACAGATATCATTCAGATAAAATTTATCTCTGGTAATAACTCTTATTCTGGGGGCGGGGGGGAGGGGAACCCAATTTAGATTCTTCTAGGTAGTTGAGGGAGGGGCAAAAACTTCTCCTGAGCCTGCGGGGTCTCAAATGCCTTCAGCTCAAAATAGTCCAAATGTCAAAGTGGCATTTTGGAGAGACTTGTTCTGAATCTCTTCACTAGCCTTAGGTAGAATTCCCCTGAAAGTCTCCTTCACTCAATGCTGGCCCTACTTGGGATTTTTTCTCCCTATCAAAGCTGCAGACCCTTTGCTACCTAGACTCCTTCCCACTCAAATCTCTGTCCTCACCTTGTCCCAGTCAGGCTAATGTTGAACATGTGGTGTCAGGATTGGCTGGACCAACGCTAAGGATAGTCTCTGTTTAATGTGCCCCCACTCTTACTTCATTTTTCCCTCATCGTCCCCTTCAGTGGAAGTAAGAAAATTCCAGGATAGCAGATACTTAATTTGAGTTTTCTTTCACTGCTGAGGGAGAAATTCCCATTTGGCCACCCAAGGATGAACCATAAGGAGAGGTTGTTCCTGGCAACTAAGCTGGAACTCAGAACACATTTTCCAAAAGAAACATTTTTATATATGGCAGTTTTTATTAGTTATTTACTTTCAGAAGAGCATAGGCCTATACTTCATTTATTTGTTGATTCATTAAATCATTCGTTCAGTCACTAAGGACACAAATCACTACCACAAGGTTAAGTCCATGACTGGTCTTTAAAACCTAACCATTATCTGTAGCATTGAATCTATAAGAAAATGTATTACTGATTAACTTTGGGAATATACTTTTTTCATAATTTAAGCATTGCCAATAATAATAGCCTTGACTTCAGCTTTTGAGAAAAGTGTAAAAGTTGGCAAAGTAAACTGCAAACTGTGGTTTTCATATGAGAATGAACTTTTTAAGAATATAATCACTTGCCAGTCACCAACAGTGTTTTCGGTGAACCCAAAAGATTATTATGTTAAACCTGGATTAATTTATATACCCTGAAAGTATATATTCTATTAATTGTGATCAGTGGATAATATTAGTAAGCATATGCTTTAATTCTTCCCCCAGTACTTCTCAACATTGTATCTTTTCAGTGCAGATGTTTGGGAAGGTGGTCACCAAATCTGAAAGAGGCATATCAAAATGTATGATGTTTTACTTTCACCTATGAATAGAGTGGTTAGCTTTATTTAATTTCCTAGGGACACTTTATCATTTAATGCCATTTTCATTACAGACTTGAAATGGCTAAATACATTTAAGTTCTAAAATGGGTTCTCACTAAATGTAATTAGAACACGTAGCTTTGCAAGACTTAGAAATGTCAAAAGAATGATGGTATCTGTAGTTTAGGAAGATTTAGAGTCTCTAGTACCCAACGAGTGTTTGGAAGTGTGCACACCCCATTATCTATTCACTGGTGCACATACACACATTTCTGGTGGCACTGGTGTCCGCCTTCCCCACTTCTCCTCCAGTTCCCCTGATGTTCTGTTATTTAAAAGTTCAACATCCAGACCTAATAATTTATTAGTAGCAAGTCCAATCTGGAATGAGTCTTCTGCTTCCAACCCTTACAAGCATTTAGTCCTCTGGGCCCCTGTGTGAGCATCAGACTTCAGTCTGCCTAACTGACTCTACCATGTGAAGCCAGTCTACCTACCTGGTCCTTCGGCCTACCTCCATATAATCTTTCATGGACTTGGCAACCAACAGCCCAGGCTCTACCAAACACTGAGAACCACTGCTATACTGAAGAAAAGGAAGTCTTTTTTTTTTTTTTAAGATTTTATTTATTTATTTGACAGAGAGATTACAAATAGGCAGAGAGGCAGGCAGAGGGGAGAGGGGGAAGCAGGCTCCCTGCTGAGCGGAGAGCCCCATGAGGGGCTTGATCCCAGGACCCTGATCATGACCTGAGCCGAAGGCAGAGGCTTTAACCCACTGAGCCACCCAGGCGCCCCAAGAAAAGGAAGTCTTAACATGCTCCATCCTGCATAACCTGTCTCCTATCCCATTAATCCCCATCACTTCTCCACAATAAGGAAGCTGGCTTCATAAGTGACCCCAGCATTTGCATAGGCATTTCTGCATTTACACCCTCTCCCATCTTCTGGAATTTCGCTCTCCTTCCCTCCTTCTCCCTCCCCTCTCTCTCCTTCTCTACTCCTCCCTCCCTCCCTTCATCCATGGCCTACTAAAATCAGCTTAATCCCAACTATAATTTTTTTAAAAAGCATCTTAATCCCACCTGTTTTGAGTCCCCAGTGATTTCTGCCTCTTCATAGTTCTCTATTTCACTTATAGACATTACTATACCACCTCACACTAGTTCTTTCATTTCTTCATCTATGTCAACCTTGACTCTTCTAATGAGACTGTGGAGGTCAGATAGAATTTTAAGTACTTCCTTTGTGTTCCTTATTATCTCTATCAATAATAAATACTTATTTCAATAAGTAATCCTTGATAATATCCCTGTAACATAATAAAGAGAGATACAATTTATTGAGCTCTTACCATATACTAGACGCCAGGTACATTATCTCATTTAGTCCTCACATCAAGTATTTGAAATGAGAACTTTATACATCCTTTTTACAGTTGACACTCATCAAAATCACACAGCTAGTAAGAGGTTGGGGAGCAAGGCTTTAAACCCAGATCTGTCTGGCTTCACAGCCCATGAAAATAAACTACTACATTTCACTTCTCTTTAGTATATCTTTGCCTGGGGAACAAAATCTAGATAAGCAATAACGCTGTTAGGAGCCTGGGGATTCCTGGAGGGACATATTCATTAGTTTTGTCAATATTTGTCAGTATCTATTGAATCCTTAAAATGAAGAGGCTTCAGAAACTTGCACATAGCAGTCAAAGTGGACAGATGGTGAGTTCAGGAAGGAAAAAGAAGAGGCAAGCAGTGAAGACAGATGGACACCCACAGATATGAATTGAACAACCCATTTGTTCCCTCTTTAACCCTTGCACTTGAAACCTGATTTGTGATCCCACCAGAAGGATGGTGAAACTGCCCCCCCCAACGCCCAACTGGCATTGCTCAAGTCCCAGCCTCTCTGACCTCTGTGTAGTACTTGTCATGGTGACCCCCTACTCCTTGAGCCTCTTTCCTCCTTTGTTTTCCATGAGAGTCTGCTGACTTTCAGATGATTGCGCTGACTACTCCTTCTTTGGTTTCATTGTCTGGCTCTTTTTCTCCTTTTATATGCAAGCATTCCCTAAGGTTCTCCCCTTGACCCTCTTCTCTCCTCCTTCTTAACCCTCTGCTTTGGTGATCTCATCCATTTTCATGGCATCAGCTCTCATTGGTATGCAGAGTACTCCCACATATATGACTTCAGCTCCAGACCTCTCCCCAGGGCCTCAGTCCCCCATTTCCAACAGCCTGCCAGGTAGCTTCACTAACACTTCAGTGTGCCCCAAACCACACATCATCTGTTTCTCTCCAGCCTGCTGTTTCTCTCCCGGGGACTGTATTCTTAAGTGGCATCAGCATTTTCCAAGTCATCTTTCACTCATCCCTTTTGCTGACCCCCACAACAGTTCAGTTGCCTGTACCTAGTGATTTTATGTCCTAAATATCTGTTGGCTCTCTCAACTCCCATTGCCACAAACATCATTACTACCTAAATAATCTTTACAGAGAGTACTTCTGATCACCTCCGGTTCTCTATTCAAAACACTCAAGGTTGTAAAATGGTAAGAAGAAAGAAACAAAGGAAAGGGAAAAAAAAGAAAAAGTCGGCTTCCTTAGCTGGGCGCCCAAGGCCCCAAATGTCTTTTCTTCCTTTCTTGATTCATGAAGCTAACAGATCTTGCTGCCACCAGCCAGATGCTCTTCTAAACACATACGTTATCTGTGTATCCCTTTCTCACTTGCATTGCAGTTATGAGTGTTTATATTTTATCTCTGCTACTAGAGATCATGGGCTCTCATCTTTTTCACTCAGTACCCCCCCACACACACACACACTGTACCCAACACAGTGCTTTAACACCTTATAGGTCCTCACTGAAGTATTTTTTAAATACTGAGTAATGAAGTATGACCTTGACAACACCCGTCCCAGTTACTGCTCTTTTGCCCAACATAAAAGGTAAATGGAAGAGTTTCCTATTGTATGCATGTTTGGTGTACCTCCTTTTTGCTTTTTGTGTTTGAAATACCCATTCTTTTGCTAGGAACATGGTTTGTGGGGTCTGATTTAGAGGAGAGGTTCATTGAGGGCTTCATCTCTTATATTAGCCATCAGTGTGACCTTATAGAACTCCTGGTCACAGATTATTTCTAGGCAACTCACTGTGTTCTCTAAACACTTGGGTCCTCTGCTGAGTGCAAAATGGGGACAGAAGGCAACTTGCTGCCCTCTTGAGTATTGCTGGTAATTCATAGCCAAGCCATCCGTGGCAGAAAATTCCCTCAACAGAACAGATGCAGACAGTTCCAGAGATTGTCCTCAACCATAGCCTGATCAATTTTGTGGATAGTTCTCTCAGAAATGAATCCTTATGGCCAACATGGTGCATGAATTGTATAATAAAATTTCAAAAACTCTTTAAAGTTCAAGGTTTTGCTATTAGAGGAGTGGCCTCTGTGCCCTGGCTAATATATTCAGGTTCCAGAAAGATAAATCATAAATCCATAAATGTTCATTCCTCGACAATCCTCTTACTTGAATTTCTGTCTCTTTTCCTACCCTGGTGAAGTTAATGGAACAACTTAGAAGAGGACATAAAGGGATCATTTCCTTTTACCCTTAAACCTCAGGCCAAGAACAAGCTTGTATAGCCTGTACTCTGGGCTTCTCCTATTAGCACAAAACCCAAGAGTCCCTTGCCTCCAAGAAAACTCCATAAAGGTGGATTTTAACTTTGAAAAGCTACAGAAAGCCAAAAGTTTTTCCATTAATTAAGATTTCTTTCCCATTCCTAGGAAGACTCCCTTACCCAAATCTAGCAGTAACTTCATTGCATGATTCTTAGTCACTCTCTGCATCATTATCAGTCGGATGTCCTCAGTGTGCTAGTGTGGCCTATCTCCTTAGAAAACTGGAGAAAGAGGAGAGAGTGTGAGCTGAGGCAGTAGTCCTTCATTCCTTCATCTTTATTCATTCACTTATTTTTATTTGTTCAATAAACATTATTTTCTACTTTGCTAGGTACTGAGATTTAATAATGGGAAAGACATGCTTCCTGTCCTCAGGAAGCTTATCGTTAATAGAGGAGGTCCACTAAGTAGTCAAATGCAATGTTTCATAATCACTTTTGGGTCAGAGACTCCTTTGAGAATCTTACGAATGTATTAGATTCCCCTTTTACCACTAAAAATAGATACACACATATACACAGGATGTACAAAAGCTATACGAGTTTCTCTGGAACTTTTATTTGAAGCTCAGGGGTATAGGTGTTACTAAATTTTTGGTAAGGACACCTTCCTTCTTGGGAGAATGTGAGCCTGAAGTACAAATATGAGACCCGTTGGCTCAAACTGCTTAATAGGGTTAAAGATCACTTTTTTTTTTCTTTTTACAGAAAATCTTTAATCAAATTATACTGCTAAAATAGGAAGTGAAGTAATTCTTGAAGTAATTCTTTAAACTGGGACTTAAATAGGAGTGTGACTGGAGTGTTTGACCAACAGCAAGGAGTCTAGCATGGCTGGAGTGGAGTTGGATGATGAAGACAAAAGTAAGAGATGAAGTCAGAAAGGTGTAGGGGACCAGATCATGTAGGGCCATTTTATGCCATTGACTTTGGCTTTTACTCTGAGTGAAATGGGAGGCCATTGCAGGGTTTTAGCAGAAGAGTGACGGACATTTTAAAAGGATACTCTGGTTCCTATATTGACAGACTGATTAAGAGGTAAGGATAGAGGTGCAGAGATCCACTGGGACAAACTCAAGCCAAAATAATGGTGGTGGCTTGGACCGGTTGGTTGGTAGCAGTGGAGGTAATGGGAAGCAGCCAGATTCTGAAACTATTTTAAGGGCAGAAATGATGAGATTTCCTGAAAGATTAAATGTGAGGTATGAAAGAGAGAGGGGGGAGAGGTAAGATGATTCCAAGGTTTTGGCTTGAACAACTACAAAGATGGAGTTGCCATCAACTGAGATTAAAAAGGCTATGGGTAGAACCCATTTGGAATGAAAGATCAAGAGTTCAGTCTTCTGGTGTTGTATGACTTGGAAATTCTGAAACAATTTTTGCTGCTTTCTGGGATTAAGCACATAAATAAAAGTGAGAATAATAAGAGCCAGGTCTCTCACTGTCAGAAAATTATGTAAGTATGGAAAGGAGAAAGACTAGAATGAACCTTATGATGTTGGATTCGGATTTGCATTAGAGATATCAGTGTGAATTCATGATTTTTAATGTATAGATACATAGGTGTAGAAATGGATATAAATGTACACTTTCAAACATATTTTCTTAACCCCATCACTGCAAAGGTCTGAAAGAAATCACAATGGTAACAATAAGCACACAACACCCAGACATAGGTTTTTAAATACTATTCTTTTATTAAAGAAATAGGGCTCCCTGAGGAAATAGGAAATAGCTGATTCAAGCTGGGGCAGAGAATGAATAGGATGAGTCTGGAACATCTTATTGTGCCAGAAAGTAAGAAAGTGCTCAAATAATGATAAGGATATGTCAGAAAAACTCATGAGCTAACTTAAAAGGGTTCTCATTTGTCAAATCTGGGACTATTTTAGTATCAAAATACGTAATGGTAGTACTAGGTTATCCTCTATAGAATAAAATAAGAATCCATGAGTCCATGGATTTAGTACTGATATAATAAATAAGTGAATAAGTAAATTAATGAGAGAGAAAGAAAACTCCTCCATATCATGAATGCCAGATGAGTAAATAAGTAAGGAATGATAAAGTTAGAAATACCACTATTTGACAGATATCAAGGTAATAACTGATTTATGTAAGAATTGTCAATGGGTCCTAAACTAATGGCTGAAAATTTGATGAGAAATAGGACATCGACATAGTGTCAAAATACTTATTAGAAAGGAAAGATAGTAACTTTACAATTGAGAAACCTGGCAACTATCATCTTAACTGAGTGATGAAAATTAATATGACCAGTAGTGCGACAAACTGACATCATGATCTTATATGATACACTGAGGATACAACATGACTTTTGTAGAATTCCTGTCAAAAATGCCTCCATCTACTCATGAAGAAACCTCAGACAAACTCAAATTAAGAGTTGTTAATAAATAGGTTTCAGTTTTGCAAGATGGAAAGAATTCTAGAGATTGGTTGTCCAACAATGTGAATATACATAACACTACTGAAGTATACACTTAACCATCAGGGAGATTCAAATCAAAACCACACTGAGATACCACCAGTTTGGCCAGTTAGAATGGCCAAAATCAACAAGACAGTAAACAACAAATGTTGGAGAGAATGTGGAGAAAGGGGAACCCTCTTCCACTGTTGGTGGGAATGCAAGTTGGTGCAGTCACTGTGGAAAACAGTGTGGAGATTCCTGAAGAAATTAAAAATAGAGTTACCCTATGACCCTGCAATTGCACTACTGGGTATTTACCCCAATAATACAGATACAGTGAAAAGAAGGGCCACATGTACCCCAATGTTCATAGCAGCAATGGCCACAAGAGCCAAACTGTGGAAAGAGCCAAGATGCCCTTCAACAGACGAATGGATAAAGAAGATATGGTCCATATATACAATGGAATATTATGCCTCCATCAGAAAGGATGAATACCCAACTTGTGTATCAACATGAATGGGACTGGAAGAGAGTATGCTGAGTGAAATAAGTCAAGCAGAGAAAGTCAATTATCATATGGTTTCACTTACTTGTGGAGCATAAGGAAAAATATGGAGGCCATTGGGAGAAGGAAGAGAAGGGTGGAGGGGGAGACAAAACATGAGAGACTGTGGACTCGGAGAAACAAACTGAGGGTTTTGGAGGGGAGGGGGATGGGGGTTGGGTGAGCCCGGTGGTGGGTATTGAAGAGGGCACATATTGCATGGAGCACTGGGTGTGGTGCATGAACAATGAATCTTGTAACACTGAAAAAATAAAATTAAATTTAAAAAATGGTTAATATGGTAAATTTTATGTTAGGTGTATTTTACCACAATTTTTAAAAATCTTTAAAAAATAAGCATTCTATAAAATATCTTCTATAAGTCATGAAAGACAAATACACACTATAGAACTGTTCCAGATTAAAGAAGAATAAAGAGATATGACAATGAAATATAATTTATGCTTCTTTTTAAAATTAATTTATTCGAGGGCGCCTGGGTGGCTTAGTGGGTTAAAGCCTCTGCCTTCGGCTCAGGTCATGATCCCAGGGTCCTGGGATCGAGCCCCGCATTGGGCTCTCTGCTCGGCGGGGAGCCTGCTTCCCCTCTTTCTCTGCCTGCCTCTCTGCCTACTTGCGATGTCTCTCTCTCTGTGTCAAATAAATAAATAAAATCTTTAAAAATAATAATAATAAATAAAATAAAATAAAATAAATTTATTTGAGAGAGAGAGAGCATGAGCGGGAGGGGCAGAGGGAGAGAGAATCTCAAGTAGACTCTGCACTGAGCACAGAGCCCAACATGGGGCTCAATCTCATGACCACAAGATCACAACCATGAGATCACAACCTGAGCTGAAACCAAGAGTTGGACGCTCAACTGACTGTGCCACCACGGCGCTCCTACAATTTGTGCTTCTGGATTGAACCTGGAATCAGGAAATTAATTAACTTGGGAAATTAATTAACTTGGGAAATTAACTTGGAATTTGTTTAAAAGCAAGTTAGGAAGAAAGAAGAAACACTGTTAACAGCTGAGGAATGAAATTATTGTCTGTTTCCTATCTCCAGCATTGATGACCCCAGCTCATATTTTCCCCCAGATATTTTGGTGCTTGGTTGCCAGCAGGTTGTCCACAGAGATTATCTGTGTTCTAGAAAGTGAAGTCATCTTGTATGGTGGATAACAGCTGGATAGAAATAGGCCTGCCTATCTCACGGCAGGGCAGAACTTTGGAGTGCAAATAGTCTTTCATTCAAATCACAGGCAAACTTCCTGATGCCAAAATCAGCCCTCATCTCAGAAGCTCATCTCATCGGTTTCCTGGTAGAAAGCAGCTGTGCTGCCAGGGATAGAAACTCCTGGCTAGCCATAATTAGATCTAAAAGAGCACCCCTTGTTTTCCCTTTAGTGTGTAAGCCTCAATGTCTGCCACTGTGAACGGCAGTGGGGCTCGGGGGTTTCTACTTAAAGTGAGCTGGAGAGCCTGACGACCATGACAGACACCCTCATCTCTGAATGTCGAATCACATACATATTGCCTCTGATCAGTCTGCTTGTTTGAAACTGATGTCAAAGGCAATGCATAGTGTTAGCTCTAACCTTTAACAAGAAACTAGAAATAGAACCCTTATTCACCTGTACAGAGGTTTGCCATCAGAGAACTCTGTCTCTCCTTTGATGCCTTCACTGTGCCCTGGAAATTATTTCTTTACTCATCCTCCTGGAAGCATGATTTTTTTTCCCAAGCAACTAATAATAAGCATATCTAAATTTCATAGAGTGATTCGCAATTTATGGAAACTTGTATATCCATTAGCTCATTTAATCTTGACAACAGAACTGAAAATGAGATAAATCTTACACTTATTCTGTAGAGAAAGAAACATAGCTAAAGATTGTATACAATCAGTAAGCAGTTATAACTCTCTTCTCCCTGATGAACTGGTGTGGAATGTACCTCTGTTTCCAAATTGAACCAGTTAAGGAAATGTATTAATCACATCATCTAATAAAGTCTCTCCAGCGTGATGGAGGAAATACTCCACACAAAAGATAGAGAGAAAATGTTTAAAGACCTGTTGGAGATAGATGGGAAGTCTCAATCTCATGAGACTTTGAGAAACGTGTTGTTGTCATTGTTGTCATTGTTGTTTGGTAACAAACAGAAGTCATGTGGACTGAAATGATTGTTTCTTGTGTTATGTATGACCATCTGGTTTTTTGTAGAGAGTGGAGATAGAAGGAATACATTTTTCATCCTCATCATTGAGCGTCTTCTCAATATTGGGAGAAAACTAGCATTGTTAGACTTCAGCAATATAAAGACTCACTACTAGACATCAAGCGCAGGGGAAAAAGTCACTCACTCTGGCAGCAGAACTCCATCAAGAAAATTCAGGGGCAGGGAAACAATAGGCAAAGAGGCAGTTTCTTATACAGAGAAAAACTAGTTTCTATCAGCAGTTCTGGCATCCTAGGTTGTTGCCAGGAGGCATCCTGAAGGGGATGCGATGAACCACAAGAGAATGTGTTGGTAGGAATATATCCTTTACAGGCTTACTGCGCAATAGGGAATGTCTGTTAAGGGTGATCCACTCTACTTTCCTAGAGCTGGAAACATGTTCTCTTGAGAAATCTCATGAGTAACCTTGGGGTATGGGTTAAAAGAGGAATGGCCACAGAATAGGACAATAATGAAGGCTAGTTTTAGAGATGTAGAGCAAAGATGCTAGAAAGCACAGTAGTTCAGGTTTTTGTTTTTGTTTTTTTTTTCCTTTGAGTAAGAACCAGATAAAACACTCTAGGCCTTTGTTATCTGAAGGGTCATTTTTCTTTCTGATGCCAATAGGATTCTTGTTAAGGTAGATCCCTGTGTCTTTCTCCTTGAAAGTAGGGGCTCACCTTCCTCTTTTTTCCTTCTTTCCATCATGACCAGAGTATATTCACACAATTCTAACTTGTGTTTGTGCATTCTAGTTCAGTGGTTCTCACACTAACCTCACAGTGGATCATTGGGAGCTTTAAAGAAATGCTGGTGCATGTAATCATTTTTTGAAAAGGTCTTTACATTCTAATGTATAGCCTAGGTTGACAATATTGTCCAAAAGCAGTGATTCTCAGACTTTGATGTGCAAGTGAATCATCTTGAGATTTTACTAAAAGGTAGTTTCTGATTTTAGTAAGTCTAGGGTGGATTTGGGGTTCTGCATTTTTTTAAGATTTTATTTGAGAGAGCATGAGCAGGGTGAGGGGCAGGGGGAGAAGCAGACTCTCTGCTGAGCAGAGAGCCCAATGCGGGGCTCGATCCCAGGATCCTGGGATCATGACCTGAGCCAAAGGCAGATGCTTAATCAGCTGAGTCACCCAGGCGTGCCTGGGGTTCTGCATTTTTAACAAGCTATCAGGTGAAGCAAAATATTTTGAGTAGCAAAATTCTACAGCAGTGGTTCTTAAACTCTGGCAACACAGTAAAAAATCGCCTAGAGAGACTCCCAGTTTCCTATTCCAAATGTAAGGAATTTGGAAGTCATCATCCTGTCCTAACAAGTAAAAAGCTGGAAAGACTGAAAACTGAGCAACTCTTCTTGGATCCAAAAGAGAGGAGAGAACATAGGACAAACCACTGCCCCCAAGATTGGATAAATAGATGAATATAGGGAGTTGGAGCTCACCAGAGTACACTCATGAGTGAGTGAACAGAAACTGCCAAGAGAACCAGTGCCAGGGTTGAAAAACCTGAACTATAATTGCTGAATTGCTGGAAGTTCAGTGTGAACAATGATGAGAGTTAAAATCTCCAGAGGAACCCAGTCATAGGAGGACTCTCAAAATAATGTGAGATTTGCTACCGGGAGCTCCTTCAGATTCCACAGTAAATATTGTAGAAAAATCCCTTCATGCTTTCTGCAGGGGTAGGGGAAATGTACCATTTTGAAATACACAAGAGGACTCTGTTTTTCTTCAAAAGGCCAACCCCTCAGGAGAACGTAGTTAACCAGAGCTTAATCTTATGGAGGCATTATTAGATATTAATTGGGAGAAGGGAAGTAACCAACTCTAGCTCACTTCAGCCATCCTGTCCCACCTAGAGGGGGAGAAAAGAAAACTGAGATTCTTGTGAATTTCATAGTCCAGAGGCATAGCTTATGAAGAGACTAAGATCTAATCATAAGACTACAGCACACCTCCTTCCCCCCTCACCTTACCACGACATTAGTGAAGTCCTATTTACAGCAGTTTCCTGTACCCAGTCCAGCTATCAAGAAAAATTACAAGGCATACTGAAAGGCAAAAAGCACGATTTGAAGAGACAGAGCAAGCGTCAAACCCAGACATAGCAGGGATGATGGAATTATCATACTGGGAATTTAAAACAACTACAGTTATTATGCTGAGGGTACTAATGTATGAAGTACACAACATGCAAGAACAGATGGGCAATATAAGCAGAGCGAGAGGAATCCTAGGAAAGAACCAAAAAAAAAAAATGTTAGAGATAAAAAAAAACAACAAACATAACAGAAATGAAGAGTACCTTTGAAGGGTTTATTAGTAGACTGGACATGGGTAAGGAAAGATCTCTGAGGTGCTTGAGGATTTTGCAATAGAAACCTCCAAAAAAAGCAAAGAGAAAAGCAAAGAGAAAAAAAGACTGAAAAACAGAACAGACTAACCAAGGACTGTGGGACAACCACAAAAGGTGTAACATATGCATAATAGAAGTATCAGGGGAGAAGAAAGGAGTAGAAGAAATATTTGAAAGAATAATGACTGAGAATTTTCCCTAAGTTAATGTCAGACACCAAAACACAGATCCAGGAAGCTCAGCAGACACCAAACAAAATAAATGCCTAAAAAACCTTCTACACTTAGGCAGATGACTTTCAAATTACAGAAAATCAAAGATAAAGAATCCTGAAAAAAGGCAGAGAAAAAAATAAAGGTCACATATAGAGGAACAAAGATAAGAATTATATCAACTTTTCAGAAACCATGAGAATAAGAAGAGAGTGGGGTAGAAGAAAAAACCACCAACCTAGATTTCTGTATTCTATGAAATTTCTTCCAAAGTGAAGGAGAAATAAGAACTTTCTCAGATAAACAAAAATTGAGGAACCCTATTGCCAGTAGACCTGCCTTGCAGGAAATGTTAAAAGTTCCTTAGAAGAAAAGAGATATGGGTAAGAAATTCAGATCTACATAAAGAAAGACCACCAAAGAAGGAAAAAGCAATGATAAAATAAAAACTTTTATTTTTCTTGTTTTTTTTTTTTTTAAGATTTTATGTATTTATTTGAGAGAGAGAGTGCAAGCACACAAGCAGGCGGAGGGGCAGAGGGAGAGGGAGAAGCAGACTCCCCACTGAGCAGGGAGCCCAATGTGGGGCTCAGTCCCAGGACCCTGAGATCATGATCTGAGCCAAAGGCAGATGCTTAACCAACTGAGCCACGCAGGTGTCCCCCATTGTAATTTGTTGAGAAGACTATCCTTTGCCACATTTAATTGCCTTGACACTGCCTCAGTTTTTCCTCTTAACTTTCTGTCAGATTCCTAGTGTCACCTAGAATGAAAAGTTGTTATCCTTTAAGCCACCCAGGTGCCCCTATTTTTCTTATTCTTGATTGTTTCTTGATTGATCTAACAGGTAACAGTGTATTTGATTGTGTATACTTATTTATAAGTGAAATGAATGACAGCAATGATGCAAAAGATAAGAAAAAAAAAAAAAAAGACAGGAAGGAAGAATTAGGATTATTTTGTTTTATGGTACTACCCAGGAAGTGATATTGTTATTTGAAAGTAGACTTGGATTAGTTGTAAATACACACTGCAGTCTCTAGGGCAACCACTAAGAAAAGTACAAACAGTATAACTGGTATCGTAAGAAGGAAAGAAAATGGAATTCTAGAAAATGTTTAGTTAAAACCACAAAAGGTATAAAGAGTGGAAACAAAAATAGAAACAAAGAACAAGAGCAACAAATAGAAAACAGTAACAAATAATGGTAGATATTAATCCAAATATATCAGTAATCACTTTGAACACCAATGGCCTAAAAATGGACCAATTAAAAGATTGTCAGAGAGGATCATAAAATGATACCACAATATATCATGTTTACAAGAAACCCACTTTAAATATGGACATATATGTTGGGGTGCCTGGATGGCTCAGTTGGTTGAGTGTCTGACTCTTGGTTTTGATCTCAAGGTTGTGAGATCAAGTCCCACACTGGGCTCCGTGCTCAGGGCAGAGTCTGCTTGGGATTCTATTCCCCTCCCTCTCCTTCCTCTTCTACCCCGCCCTCCACTCACTCTTTCCCTCTCTCAAATAAATAAAAATCTTAAAAAAAAAAAAAGTTTAATAAATAAACATAGACATTTGGTTAAAAGTAAATGGATGGAAAAAATATACATGCTAACACAAATCAAAAGAAAGCATGAGTAACTATAATTAGACAGGCTAGACTTCAAAGCAAAGAAAGTTAGGGCTAAAGAAGGGCATTACATAGTGATTAGGGGGCCAGTTTTTCAAAAAGACATAACAATCATTAACATATATGCATCTAACAACAGAGTATCAAATTTTATGAGGCAAAAACTAATAGAAGTGCAAGGAAAAATAGGTAACTCCACAATCATCATTGGAGACTTTAGCACACTTCTATCAGAAATGGAGCGATCCAGCAGGTAAAGAATCAGTACAGACATAGTTAACACCGTTATTAATAAACTGAATATAATGCAAAGTTATATATTACTTTACCCATCAAAAACATACACATTCCTCTCAAGCTCACATGGAATATTCATCAAGATAGACCACATTCTGGGCCATAAAACAGACCTCAAAAGAATAGAAATCATACAGTCTGCTCTCAGAACACAGTGGAATTGAACTAGAAATCAGTGAGAGCTAAACAGAAAATCCCATAATATGTGGAGATTAAACAGCACTTTTTTTTTTTAATAGGCTCTATGCCAGGCTCTCTGCCCAATAGGGCTTGAACCCATGACTTCAAGATCAAGAGTTGCATGCTCTACAGACTAAGCTAGCCAGGCACTCCAAACAACACACTTCTAAATAACATCTAGGTCAAGGAACTAATCTCAAGAGATTTTAAAAAAACATTTTGAATAAATAAAAATGAAGACACAATTTTTCCAAATTTGTGGGATAAAGTGAAATCCATGCTTAATGGGAAATTTATAGCATTGAATGTACTTATGAGATAAGAAAGATCTAAAATCAATCATCTAAGTTTCCACTTTAGGAAACTAGAATAAAAAGAACAAATTAAGTCCAAAGTAAGCAGAAGAAAAGAAACAATAAAAATTAGAATGGCATAAATGAAATTGAAAACAAGAATCAATGGAGAAATCAACAGAATCAAAACTTGGCTCTTTGAAAAGATTAATAAAGTTGGTAAGCTTTTCCAAGGCTAAGAAAAAAAAGGACGAAAACATAGATTAATAATGTCAGAAATAAAAGGGCATCAGTACAGAGCCTTTGGACATTAAAAGGATAATAAATAATACTGTTGAGTATTCTTTGTCCACAAATTTGATAACCTAGATAAAATAATCAATTTCTTGAAAGACACAATTAGCATAAGCTCACACAAGAAGAAATAGATAATCAGAATTACCTATATCTATTAAATAAATTGAATAATTTATCACTTTCCAAAACAAAAGCCACCAGGCTGAGATAGGTTTACTGGTGAATTCTATCAAACACTTAAGGAAGAAAGTACACTAATTTTCTATAACCTCAGTGGAGAGAAGCAGAAGAAATACTACCTCATTTTATGAGGCCAGCATTACCTTACTACCAAAACAAGACAAAGATATTACAAGAAGAGAAAACTATAAATCAATCTCTCTCTTTTTTAAAGATTTATTTACCCATTTACTTGTTCACATTTGTGAACAGGGGAGGGGCAGAAGGAGAAGGAGAGAAGCAGACTCCCTGCTGAGTGCAGAGCCCGACAGGGGGGCTTGATCTCACAACCCTGAGATGGCCTGAGCCGAGATCACGGCCTGAGCCGAAATCAAGAGTCTGACGCCCAACCGAATAAGCCACCCAGGCACCCCTAGACCAATATCTCTCTTGAACATAAATGCAAAAACCCTTAAAAAATATTAATAAATTGAATCCAACAATGTCCAAGAAGAATTATATACCACAACCAAGTGGGATTTACTCCAGGTATGCAAGGCTGGTTCAACACTCAAAAATCAGTCCATCACATCAATGGACTAAAAAAGAAAAATCACATGATTATATAAATAGATACAGAAAAAACATTTGACAAAATCCAATACCCATTCATGATAAAAACTCTCAGTAAACTAGAAATAAATAGATCAATGGAATAGAACAGTGAGCTCAGAGATAGATCCACATAATTATAATCAACTGATCTTTTATAAAGGAGCAAAGGCTGGACAACGGAATGAAGATAGTCTTTTCAACAAATGGTGCTGGAAAACTACATAGCCAAATGCAAAAACAAAACAAAACAAAAATCTAGACATAGACTTTACACCCTTCACAAAAATTAAAATGGATCACAGACCTAAATGTAAAATCCTAAACTATAAAACTCCTAGAAGATACCATAGGGGAAAACTTAGATAACCTTGGGTATGGTGACTTTTAGATGCAACACCAAAGGCAAGATCCAGGAAAGAAAAAATAAGCTGAACTTCATTAAAATGAAAGGCTTCTGCTCTGTGACAGACGCTATTAAGAGAATGAGAAGAGATAACATTTGTAAAATACTTATTAGACATGTCTTATAAATAACTGTTATTCAAAGTATACAAAGAACTCTTAAAGTTCAACAATAAAAAACAAACAACTTGATTTAAAAAATGGGCCAAAGGGGAACCTGGCTGGCTCAGTTGGTAGAACATGCAATTCTTGATCTCAGGATTGTGAGTTCAAGCCTTACATTGGGTGTAGAGATTACATTAAGAAAGGAATAGGAAAAAAAGGAGGGGGGGGCAAAGACTTTAGCAGATAGCTTACCAAAGTATTATATAGAAAACAAATAAGCATGTGAAAAGATACTCTACATCATATGTCATCAGGGAAATACAAATTAAACCAACACTGAAAACCAGCATACACCTATTACAATGGCCAAAATCCAGACACTGACAATACCAAATGCTGGTGAGGATGCGAGCAACAGCAACTCTAATTTATTGCTGGTGGGAACATAAAATGATACAGCCACTTCGGAAGACAGTTTGAGGGCTTCTTACAAAACAAAACAAAACAAAACACTCTTAACTCATGATCCAGCAATTGCAATCTTTGGTAGGAGTTGAGAAGGAGTTGAGAACTGTCTACACAAAAACCTGCACTTGGATATTTGTAATAGTTTTGCCCATAATTGCTAAAACTTGGAAGAAGCCGAGATGTCGGATTAATGAACTGTTGTACATCCAGATAATGGAATACTATTCAGTACTAAAAAGAAATGAGCCAGTAAGTTGTGAAAAGACATGAAAGAAACTTAAATGCATATTATTAAGGGAAAGAAGCCAATCTGAAAAGGCTACATACTGTATGATTCCAACTATATGGCAGTCTGGAAAAGGCAAAACCATGGGGACAGTAAAAAGATCAGTGGTTGCTCAGATTTGGGTGGGCAAAGGGATGAAAAGGCAGAGCAGAAAGGATTTTAAGTGCAATGAAAATACTCTGTATGAGGCAATGATAGATATGTCATCATACATTTGTCAAAACCCATAGAATATACAAGACCAATAGTGAATCCTAATGTAAACTATGGACAAACATAGGTGATTGTGATTTGTCAATATAGGTTCATCCATTGTAACAAGTAAACTACTCTGGA
Source organism: Potos flavus (assembly GCA_028534135.1). NCBI lineage: Eukaryota > Metazoa > Chordata > Mammalia > Carnivora > Procyonidae > Potos > Potos flavus. The sequence continues at coordinate 50,676,091 of CM052896.1, forward strand.
GAGGGCTAAGAGTTGATAACAGGGAAAGCTGTGGAGGTGGGGAGAGGAGGTGGTATGTGAGAAATCTCTGTACCTTTCTTTTCATTTTTGCTACAAACCTAAACTGCTGTAAAAACGAGTAGTTAAAAAAAAAATCACCTGGAGAACTTAAAAAAAAAAAGGTGGTTCCTACTCAGATTATTAAACAAGACTCAATACGAAATTGATTTAGGAGGCATGGATATCTTTTAGGCTCCCTTGGTGATTCCATTCTGTAACTAGATTTGAGAACTTTGGTTCTAGATCCGGATTATATTAGCCAGTAACCACATGTGGGTATTTAAATAAAAAATTAGTCTAAAAATTCAGTTCTGCAGTAGTATTAGTCACATTTCAAGTCGCATCAAGCCACAGGTGATGAGTGACTTCTGTATCAGATAGGGCAGATATAGAACATTTCCATTAATGCAGAAAGTTCTATTGGCCAGCATTATAAAATCTAAAACAATTCTGTACAATAAATAACTCCCAAAGGAGAAGTTGTTTTACTTCTAAAACTCTTGCATTCTGTTCTCTTCGTTAAAAACAATAAAATTTGATCGAGGGGCGCCTGGGTGGCTCGGTGGGTTAAAGCCTCTGCCTTCGGCTCAGGTCATGATCTCAGTGTCCTGGGATTGAGCCCCGCGTTGGGCTTTCTGCTCAGTGGGGAGCCTGCTTCCCCCTCTCCCTCTGCCTGCTTCTGTGCCTAGTTGTTATCTCTCTCTCTCTTTCTCTGTCAAATAAATAAATAAATAAAATTTGATTGAAAAAGAGGTCAGATGAGAGCAGTTACTGTTTTATTTCAGTTTACAGTAATTTTCAGACAATCTTGTTTTCCCGTCCTCGTAGTAGAATCTTCTGTGAGATTGTGAAAGAATGAATTGCCTAATCAGTGTTGTCCTGTCTTTGTAAGTAGAGATGCCTGCCTCAGAAGTTGAAGCAAGGTTGTACACATGTGGTAGGAAATAAGCTGGAGTATTTCTTTGTTAAAAATTAAGTAATCTTGTAATTGTAAGGTTTTTTCCTTTTAAGAATTCACAACTTCCCCATCAAATAAATAACTGGCCATAATCAGGAATGCCCAATCAAAATTCAGTATTTCTGCTGTAGGGACAATTTTTAAGTGTGGAACTGCAAGTCAGATGAAAACAAAATTCACAAATCTCCAATTAGACGCACGATGAAAGAACAAATTTCGATTCTGGTGTGAGACTTAATAATGGAGAATATTTGTAATCTGTATTTCTAAATCCAAATTTACAACAGAAAGCAAATATTATATTCCCAGTAGTATTTTTTTAATGGAAGACACCTTATCCTCAAGTAACTTACAGTTTAATGAGCTTCTGTGTTTCCCATACTTAATTTTGTTGGGAGTTATGGGCAGTCACGGTTTGGGTTTTGTCTATCACATTTTTTCTCCCTGGAAATCTAGTAAATGGAGGAAGGACACAGGGCTAGGACATTGCACTGTTTTAGGAATTACATTATTGAGCCATCTCCTGAAGAATATTGGAATGTGTCTCAAGTTGAGCAGAGCTAATATATAAATGGAAGGCAGAGATGAGAGAATAGAGAACAGGTCAGTGTCCTGTTTAAAAATATCAAGTATTCTCTCACCTGGTAGCCCTGATAATTCTTAGTGGTGACGAGATTGTGGATTTCTTATGGCAACAATTAGTTGCATTATAGCTCAAGAATTGTCAGTATTGAAGAGAGCACACAAGGTCCATATGTGTCCTCACTGTAAATGCCTTGTCCTGGGAGGGTGTTCATAAAAGCGTGGTTTGGCAGTGGATTTTTGCAATGAGTATCCATGCTTCAAACCCATTCCAGGGCTCTGGAGCAGCACCAGTCTGAGTGCACAGAATGCAGCAGCAGAAAGTTCTGTCCTGGGCACGCAGGGCTGATTTGTATGGATACACTGATCCCATGGGAGCTGTGTACATCAGAGCTACTATAGTCCCCATCATAGAGCCTCATGGAAGACAGGGTTGTTCTGCAGCTTTGCTTTCCCATCAGAGTTCTACTCCATAATCTAATGCCCTTTAACTAGAGAGGATCTGGGACAAAGAAAGCCAAAAGTACAAAGCAAAGAACAATTTAAGTATAGTGCTCAGAAATAATTGGCAGCTTAGGGAAAGATAAAGTCCCATAGTGGTGGTAAAAAAAAAAAAAAAAGAATCGTAGTATTTTAGCTCTGGCGGAGACCTTGAAAGGTTATATAGTCCATCTTCCATTGCCTGTCTTCAAAATTTAAATCATTCAAATCATTCCATGGATAAGAACTGATTTAAGACTTCTGGAAAGAAAATTACACAGCTTTGTTTGAAAATGTTCTGATATATGATACCTTTTTCATTGTTTGTAAGTTCATTCTTCAGTTAACCTAGATCATTATATTGCCTTTAAAATTGTTTTTTGGGGTGCCTGGGTGGCTCAGTCGGTTAAGCATCTGTCCTCAGCTCAGGTCATGATCCCAGAGTCCCATGTTGGGCTCCCTGTTCAGCGGGGAGTCTGCTTCTCCCTCCCCCTATGTCTCTCTCTCTGCTCCTTCTCTCTTTCAAATAAATACATAAAATCTTTTAAAAATAAATAAATAAAATTGTTTATTGGTTCAGTCGTTAGGTGGAGGTATAGAACAACTAGTCGGTATCCCTTATGTGAAAGTCAGCAATAGTTAAATTACCACTTCAGTCTTCTTTTCAGTTACAAAAATCTCTCCATTTCGATACACATTTTTGTTTGGCTGTTTTTTCAGCCTCTTACTTACTACTTTTATCTTCTTTGAGTTCTCCATGTCAGTCCTTGCTTGTAGTGTCTAAACCGATGTACTTAGTATAATGAGAAACTCACCCCATGAGTCCTAAATACCAGCAGTATTTGCTTTGCATGGTAGTGTGATTATAAAAATAACCGTGCAAGCTGAGGCTCTATCATGTGATCTTAATAATCAATGGAAAAGTCACAATACATAAGTATGTGTCAAAACATTTAAAATACTATTCCTCTTGGTTACAAATGTATAGAGAAATGAAAGAACCTGGTCATAATGCGGGGATACTATAATTTAAAACCTTAAGAATTTTCTTTCTTTGTAAAAAAAATTTATCCAGAGTAGTTTGAACAGTGCTTACTGCCTTCTTGTCCTAGAACTTAAAATCCTGGGCAAATATCCTCTCTGTGCCTTGGTGAATTGTCACACTCCTTTCTAACTTGGATCAGCTTCCAACATTTTATCTTTTGTGCTTTCAATGTCTGAAATAGCTCCAAGAGTTCGTTTAATGTGAAGTGTTTTTGCCAGCATCACTTCCCTTGGGACATTTTCATACTTCACATTACAGCCACTTTACTCATTTATGTTGATTGGCTTGCCTTCACAAGGTTCCTCTGGTGCGTATCTAGAGCCTCTCAAATAGCAACGTCTACAGTCCCACAGTTCACTATTTCTTCTAGAACTCTGTTTATATTCCAGCGTTATCACTGTTTGTTTCTTCGCTGCACATTCATCTTTGTTGGCTAGTTCTATTTTTTCCATTGTCCATTTTGGGGTTTATCACTGGAAGACAAGGACATGGCCCCAACGAGACACGTGGCTGTTTGTGTGTGAACTGAATAACAGATGCATAGTGACCAATCCACAGCAGACTTGGAAAGAAGTGATAGGATTTGTCACTGTCGATGATGCACATCTGTTATTGACATTATGATTTGTTCCTTATTTAGTTACTCACAGTTACTATGCCATGGCAAGAAATCTGAACTCTGCTCTTGGAGGCCTGGTGTTATTTAACTAAACTGTTGTAACTGAAATTCTTGCATTTTAGAACCATGCAATGTAAGGATGGCCTTATTCAATCCCTACATCTAGCCCTAGGTCCAGTGCTAATGTTCTGGTTACTGGTCAGTTTGTTATCCACTCTGACACTTTGGTGTTTTTCTGGCCAAGAGCCTTGCCAACTTCACCTCACTATAGGTTTTTCTTTCTTTTCTCACCTCACAAAACCTCGTGAGGTGAGAAAAACCACCTCACAGGGTTTTTCTTTCTTCTCCGGGGGCACTATATTGAGTCTTCCCTCTTTGATCTTTATACTGTTGGTTTCCAACCATTCCTTCCGTCTCTAAGATTGGAGTACTGATTGCCCTCCCAAGTTTTCTATCATTTGCAAATTAAATAAATATTTCTCCATTCACTAATGTGAATACTAATTATCCCCACAGAATGTCAGTTGCTGATTACCTCTGAGGTTGACCCAGCCAACTCATTATTATCCTTTTGGTCAGATAGTCCAGAGTATTTTGTTAGCTTAAGACCAGTAGTTCCAGTTCTGGTTTATCATCAGGACCTTCTGAAGCGCTGTCCAAACCACTTCCCAAGCCTTCCCAGGGGTGAGGCCTGGCGTCAATAATTCTGAATGTTCTTCGTGTAATCATCTGGAACTGGCCTCTGACATAAACCATGCTTTTTTAGTTCTTAGAAACCTTATAATAAACTAATAGAATTTTAGAACTGATAAATGCATTAGAGATCATTTTGTCAAACCTACTCATTTTGTAAATGAGAAGAAAACTGAGACCCAGGGATGTAGGTGATTTGCCCATGGTCTCATAGTTACGGGCAGAGAGAAGACTAGAACCCGTGATTTCCAAGTTCTGAATCTAGTACTCTTCCTAACTAATTTCCATCATACGGGATGCAATCAAAATCATTGACCATCATTTTCAAGTTATCCTACAGTGATCTTTATTTTTTTGTTTCTGGGTTTAAGTGTATCTATGGATTAACTTTTGAGAAGAGATGCTAAAAGAAGGTTCTCCATAGCTCATGGGACAGTGGTTGTGGCAAGGATTTTGAGGCAACAGGTGCTATAGGTCCTGGGGAAGCCCCGGGAGCCTCAATTCAGTTCTGTTCTGTAGTGCTTGCTCTGTGCTTGCCGACTGTTGCCCCAGATGCTGCTCTTTATGTGCTTAGGTTACCATTTGAGTTGCATACAGTGCTTGTTTGTGTGACTACACACATTGCCTAATGGGAGAGGAAGAAGGGGGGTGGGGTGTGGGACGTAGGAACAGCAATGTACTATTCTGCGAAGCTTATTTTTTATTTCCACAAGATATTCTTCTTAAATTTTAATTCCAGTTAACATACTATGTAATATTAGTTTCAAGTGTACAATATAGTGATTCAACACTTCCATCCATCACCCAGTGCTCATTAGGACAAGCGCATTTCTTCATTCCCATCACCTATTTCACCCATCCCTTCCCCTGCCCTCCTCTCAGGTAACCATCAGTTTGTTCTCTATAATTAAACCTATTCTTTGGTTTGTCTCTCTCTCTCCTCCTCCCCTTTGCTAGTTTGTTTTGTTTCTTAAATTCCACATAGGAGTGAAATCATATGGTATTTGTCTTTCTCTGACTTATGTTATTTAGCATTATGCTCTCTAGCTCCATCCATGTCATAGCAAATGGCAAGATTTCATTCTTTTTTATGGCTTAATAATAGTCCACATCTTCTTTATCCATCAATCAGTGGACACTTGGGCTCCTTCCATAACTTGGCTATTGTAAATAATGCTGCTATAAACATAAAGGTGTGCATATCCCTTTGAATCAGCGTTTTTCTATCTTTTGGGTAAATACCCAGGAGTGTGATTGCTGGGTCATAGGGTAGTTCTATTTTTTACTTTTTCCAGAACCTCCATACTGTTTTTCAGAGTGGCTGCACCAGTTTGCATTCCTACCAACGGTGCAATATTGTTCCCCTTTCTCTGCATCCTCACCAACATTTGTTGTTTCCTGTGTTGTTAATTTTAGCCATTCTGACAGGTGTTGAGGTATTTTTACATGCAATAAATGATCTATTCTGGGGAAGATTCTATGTGCATTTGCAAAGAATGTGTATCCTGCTGTTTTAGG
>CM052896.1:50682524-50702499 GCA_028534135.1 Potos flavus
GAACATACTAGAAGTCTATTATAAGGTAATAATTTTCTTTTTCTTTTCTGTTTTCTTTCTTTAAATAACTCCACTTAAGAATAATTCATGAAAAACCAAAGCATTCTTTAAGAACGTCTTAAGAGGGATACTGAAGTTCCATTTCTCCTCCAGTGAAGTATAAAAATTGAGTCCTCCAAAAAGAAAGCAAGGATTGCTGGCAGCTTCCTTGTATATAGGACCAGGAGTCTTCCCCACCCCCCATTCTGTGAATCCTATGCAATCCTCAGTAGTCTTGTCTTAGATAATCCACAGTCTGCATGCTATATTTGGACACCTGCAGTTTTCTCTCATTTTCTAGTCCATGACTTAGCCTAAGCAGAGACCAATTCAGTCTCAATTTGGTATTTTTAGCTGGTCCCTTGTTCAAGAGTTACAAAATGGTATCTGTCAGAGACTTTCTTCATAACATTTAGTGAGAACTACATTAATATTACCAGGTTTTTCCATAAGTGATGCCTTTCCAGAAACTTTAAGATAACCTCTGGTGCTTCTTTTTCATTTTCTCCACAGAAAAACAGTAATAGATGGGGGGGAGGGGGAAGAAAGGTTAAAAGCTGTAGTGTCCTGGCTTCATTCTATGTAAAAGCATTGAATTTTTCTCTAACTAAAAGCTTTTCTTCACTACTTTAAAATTCTATGCTTTCTTAATCAGATTAATTATATGGCATCTTATAAAGTTCTCTGACATCCTTATCAGTTATCTTTTCTACTACTGTAAAATATTTTTCTTTCTTGTTTAGAATACAAAATGATTCTAAGACCTCACCCAATCTTACTGTTAATGACTGATACTCATTAAAGCTTGTATAAGCTTTAGTTGATTCTATTTCTGCAAAAAAAGAGAATGTGTTTTTCCCCCTATCTTCTCTAGAGAAGAATTCTTAGACAATCCCTATCTCAGTAAATGCGACTTATATCTACCCAATGAGCCTCCTGTTCATTACCCCTCGTGGTTCCTCCATTACCAATTCCTATCCACTTTACTTCCTAAACAATTATCAAATCCATTCACTTATCATCTCTTGCCAAGGCCATTGAAAGAGCCTCTGAACTAGACTCCTTCCCATAATCTTATGCCCTTCTGATCATTCACAGTCTGACCCTACCACTCCTTTGCTTAAAAACTCTTCAGTGGCTTATTTTGTTCTTAGGATAACATTTTACATCCTTTCTTTTCCCCAGTGTTCCAAAATTCATTGTTTATGTACCACACCCAGTGCTCCATGCAATACGTGTCCTCCTTGTCTCCAGGGCTCTGCACCATCTGACTTATATCTATCTCTTCCCCACATTCCACATCTGCACTCAACATCCTGCTCTTCCAGTTCCTTGAATGTGCCTCATTCCTTTCTGATTCAAGAACTTTGCAAATCTGTTTTTTATCTGTCTAGAGGGCTCTTCCCTCCACCCCACTTTCACTTAGGTATCTTCTATTAGAGCCCTTCCTCAGAAGCCTTCCCAAAACCCCAGACTAGGTCAGATTGCCCTCATTATTGCTCTCCTATTGTCCATGCCATTTTCCTTTATGATACGCAGTAGATCTGAGGATTTGAAACTTGTGGATCATTATTGTGAGTTCAAAGACAGCAGAGATTATACCACTTTGCTTATTGTTCTAATCTGCAGCCACAAGCACAGCACCTGGCAAAGTAGGTGCTCAGTAAATATTTTTGAAGAAATAAATAAATGCCTCTTATATATAGCGTATGATGAATACAAGAAAATGAGTACCATCCACAACCCACTGTGCCTGGCCAGGATCAGCTCCAGCCTTAGCTTTACTAAACCTCTCTCTTCCATTAAAAAAGCCTATATTGGGGCGCCTGGGTGGCTCAGTGGGTTAAAGCCTCTGCCTTCGGCTCGGGTCATGATCTCAGGGTCCTGGGATCGAGCTCTGCGTCCTCGGGCTCTCTGCTCAGCAGGGAGCCTGCTTCCCACCCCCCCCCCCCGCCCCCGCCTGCCTCTGCCTACTTGTGATCTCTCTCTCTGTCAAATAAATAAATAAAATCTTTAAAAAAAAAAAAAGTATATATTTTCAGTCTCATAGGCTGCTTCCAACTGGGAATCAGAGAAGACTCTGATTTCTGATGTATGGTTTGGATGTTTATGTTTTCAGTGCTTACTTTGTTTCATATGTAAGGGTGAAATCTGTCAAGAGACTAGAGAATCCGAATGGAAAGACGGAGCAGCACAAGCCAGGGAGTATTGAGAGTCAGGACCAGGTTATAATTAAAATCAGAAACAAGAAAGCATTTAAGGGACCAAATAAACTTCAGTGGTGTCCAAAAAAGCATTAGGAGGTGAATAGAGAGATAATAAAGACTTAATGGGGAACCAGGAGAGATAGAGATAATGAGTTATTTTCCCTAATGCTAACTTTTCCTAAAGAGGGACACATTTGTTTTTTCAATAGCAGTGATCTAAAGGTTATCTCTTATACCCAACCAGAATTGTCCATTTTCTGAAGGACTTCTGCAAGAATGGAAGGGAGAATTCCCTATTACAGAAGCTGGGATAGTTGAGGTCCTAGTTATACTTAAGCAGAGGCGGGTTTTATTGACTTAGAGAAGCACTTAAGTGTTAAGTGTAGTGAATTAGCTTTGATTTTTTTTTGGAAACATACTTTGTAGGGTTTGAATACCTTATTAAAAGCAATATGATACTACATGAAAAGAGTAAACAAGCATCTTGGGAAATCATGCTTATAACCAATTAAATTTATAGACTAGTATTTCAGAGTGGCAACGGGAGGAATTCAAATGGAACATCTGGGATTCTGAGCAGTGCATTGGAGTTGGAATTCAACCATAATCTGACATCTTCTGGTTCCCTTACCCTAAACACTGTTTTCTCCAAATGGATATTGGTCTTGCCCTTCAAGTCCTGATTATCAAATCATTGCCCAACACCTGTGTTTTTGTCGAATAAGAGATATTCTGCCTTATCTCACTATTTGACCATCTGGGACATTTTCCAAGCTTACCTGACATTTGTAAAGAACAGTGAGTAGGAATGAGCAGAGATCAGCCCATAAATTCTTAGCGAAACAGAAAATGTACAAAAATATTCAGAGTATCTCCACTAATGTCTTGTGATAATCCATTTGGACTTTCTGGACTGGAGAGAAGGAAATCATCCAGTGGTTTTGTGTATCACTGCCTAGGCTGCTTCTGGTCATTAAAGATGGTGATGTTCATTTACAGATTCCCCAATCCCGGCCCCAATCCATGAAGAGTAAACTATTTTGAATCTAGAAGAATGCTCTCTCTTTTTAGCCATGGAAAGCTGAGTTAAAGTCCCATTCCTTTGCCTCAACAATTGACCAGGTGGTCTGCTCCTGCTCCTGGGAATAAAATCCAAATCATTATGGGCCAATATCTACCTACAAAAGCCCAGGGCTATAGGAGCTGAATGAACATGCCATGGGAAGCAAATTGAAGCCCTTGTATAAGTAGTTTCTTTAGTGGCAAATGTTAGAGTGTATTGCCCTCAAAAGCAAAGGCTTATTTTTTGGCTATTTGGAGAACAGGTTCCATCTTCCTTTACATACAAAAAACCCATGTTATTCAATAGAATGAGGGATAAAGAACTTGTTGTTTTAAAGGTAAGAAAAGTTGACATATGTTTTATCTAAAAACCAAGAACAGTTTTTTAAAAACTTTTTTTTTCAAGATTTTATTTATTTATTTATTTATCAGAGAGAGAGAGAGAGCACAAGCAGGCAGAGTGGCAGGCAAAGGGAGAAGCAGGCTCCCTGGCAAGCAAGGAGCCCAATGTGGGACTTGATCCCAGGACCCTGGGATCATGACCTGAGCCGAAGGCAGCTGCTTAACCAACTGAGCCACCCAGGCGTCCCTTAAAAACTTTTTTATTATAAAATAAAACACAGATACAGAAAACCATGTAAACCAAGGGAATGGCTTACTAAATTACTGTAAGTGAAAACAACAACTTTTGTTGGACTGAATGTTTGTGTCTTCCCCAAAATTTGTATGTTGAAGCCTTAATCCCCAGTATGAGGGTATTTGAAGGTGGAGCCTTTGGGGTGTAACCAGGTCATGAGGGTGGAGCCTTCATAAACAGGATTAGTGCTCTTATAAGAAGAGAAACAGAGAGATGATATCTCTCTGTCTCTTTCATATGAGGACACAGCAGGAAGAGAGCCATATGTAAGCCAGTAAGAGGTCTCTCACCAGAACCCAACTGTCCTGGTACCCTGATCTTCAATTTCCTAGCCTCCAGAACTGAGATATAAATCTGTGTTGTTTAGACCACCCAGTCTATAGTAATTTGTTATAGCAGCCTGCACTGAAACAATCACCTAGATAATGAAATAAAACTTTGCCACCCAGTTCACAAGCCCCATCTATGTGCCCCAGCGTAATTGTAGCCCCTTCCCTTTCCCTGATTAGTAACTACTACTCTGACTTGTATACAAATCACTTCCTTGCATTTTTCTTTTTATAATTTTATCACAAAATGTGCATTCTTAGAAACCATAGTTTAGTCTTGTCTATTTTTCTTAGTGCATTTTAAATCACTCAATTCTAATTAACTTATGGGAAAAACTATTGTATAAAAGAGGGCATACCTGAAGTCCACTTATCTTTCCCATTGTAGTAAAAGCATTTGTGAACGGGAACATGTTATCCTTCTTCTTGAAATTCATGGAGAATAACCTACGTGGTTTGCTTTTCTTATTTGTGTGGATATGTTAAGGGCATCCCCAATGTGTATGAGGTACTATCTCTAAAAAGAAGAGGGAAGGAAAGAAAAGGAACAGCACTGAAGAAGAAAATATTAAGGGACAAGGGAATACATCTTCAGCTATCCATTTGGAAGTGTGGTAGTATGAGGACAGAAGGAGAAAAGGGGGGAAGAGAGAGAGTGTCACATCCTGCAAGCTCTCAATTTGCTTAAATTCTCTGAATTCTGGGAAACATAAATCTTCCAGAAACAGTAAATGGTAGGTGAAAGATAGGATTAGGAGTCAGGATCTGGTCATGGCAGACATTCCCTTACCCCATCTCAAAGGGAGATTATCAGTATAAATTATGGAGAAAAAATAAAGGTCACCAAATGGGTAGTTTGGTGGGGCTGATGATGTAAAGGATGGTCCCTAAAGCTTCAGTTGGAATCATATACAATTTTTTAAATGGAATTAGATATAATAATAAATACCATCATTTTCCACAGCCCTTTGAATGTATAGGAACTTCCCCAACTTACACATAGGTTTAGAATATTCTACATTGGTTCATAGAAACCTGTGATATATTTCTCCAGAGAAATAATATTATAAATTGTGATGAGAGGAATGCCTGGATGGTGCAGTTGGTTAAGCGCCCAACTCTTGGTTTTAACCCAAGTTGTGATCTCAGGGTCATGAGATTGAGCCCTGCATAGGGCTCTGTGCTCAGTGTAGAGTCTTGTTAAGACTCTCCCTCTCCCTCTGCCCCTCCCCATCGCATGCTCGCTCTCTAAAATAAATAAATCTTTTTAAATAAATAAATAGCGATGAGATTTTTAGGTTATCCCACAAAATATTTAACTCATGCTGTAACTGATGAACTGTCCTTTTGTAATGAAAAGAAAATGAGTTGCAATACAGGGTGTAAAAATTAAATTCAATATGAAATCGAGTAGTAATTGAATAATAATACAATGTTTTAAAATTTTGAATGTAAAAAAATAAAATTTTGAATGTAGCGTTTAATGAAAATCACCTTATCAGAGGCTAATATGGAAGTAAGTGGAAAGCTTTATAGTGATGTTGAAGTAGGCTTTTGAATATTTTCAGGGGCTTCATACACAACTCACTAACATTTTATTTGTCTGTCCTTCAAGACATACTGATTTCACATTCACTGAAACCAATGTATAACTAGATCTGCTCTTATGTACATCAGCTATAATCTGGAACATTTTTATGTTTCAAGTTGAGTGAAGAGAGAGAGGGAGAAAGGAAAAGATGAAAATATGTTGAAAGGGAAGAAAACTGTATGAAGATATAGTAAGACAAAAAATATGTGTGGGAATTATGAATTACTTTTCTTTTATTAATCTTTTAACAGTAAATGTGATTTACTTTTATAATGAAAAAATTAAAATTTTTAAAGAATACATGGAACGAGGAAAACATTGCCTGTGGTGATATTAACTAAATTGGAGCTCAGGAGGGAGATGGGTCATCTCTTTATAGGGGCAATTGAAGCTATAGAATTGGATGGGAAATCCCAGAAAGACTTCATAGAACAAAGCAACAGATTAGAGTAAAAAACCCTTGGGAACACCACCATTTAAGGGATGGAAAAGAGAAAGAGCCTGAAATAGACTGGAAACACACTAGAGAGAATGGTATCTTGGAAGCTACATGGAAAAATCTTTAAGAAGGAGATTGTTTTCCATGGTGTCAATCCACAGAGATGGGGCAAGATGAGGAGAGGTGCTTATTGGTGTGGCCAAAATAGACCAATTCCATTTCTTCTATGTTCCCAGGACTCTCCCACTTGATTCCCAGGGAAAGCAAAGACTCTCCCTGCTAACTTGCAAGATTGTGGGCACTGACAAGAATGTTAGTACCCGTTAGGTAAAATCCCTTCCCTCATAAGAGACACCCTTGTCATTACAGGCCCACATCACCATACATGCCAATCATAAATTAGCCAATGCCTGAAGGACCATTTTCTTACACACACAATAGCCAAAGTCACGGTTAGTTTTCTCCCCCCAAAGATGGTTGAGAAAGAATGTGATGAACCAACAAGGTATGAATCAAGGGGATGGCAGCCTAGAGCACCTAGGAGAAATGTGTGGGTCCATTTCCAGGCTCTTTATTCTTTTTTGCTGACTTGTCTTTTTTTTTTTTTTTCCTTTTTGTCAATATCACGCCATCCTAATTACTGTAGCTCTATAATAAATTTTGAAATTAGGTAATATTAGTCTTCCAAATTTGTCCTCCTTTCAAAACCGTTTGCCCTATTCTTAGGTCCTTTGTATTGCCACATGATTTTAGAATTGGTTTGTTAATGTCTTCAAAAAAGCTTGCTGAGATTTTGGCACTGCACTGAATCTAAAGATCTACTTGAGGAGAACTGATAACTTAACAATATTGAGTCTTGAAGCCCATGAACATAATATATCTCCCTTTATTTGTTTAGGTCTTCTTTAATTTCTCTCAGCAGCACTGTGTGGCTTTCAGTGTTAGAGTTTTTAATATTGCTAATTAGTTGCATGTGAAATGGTGTCTCCTTGTGGCTTTAGTGCAGGTCCCTGATCACCACTGAGATCAAGCTTCTTTCGAGTGTTTATTGGCCCATCAGGTTTCCTCCGCAGTGCTTTCATATTGGCCCTGCATTTTATTTACCAAGAATATCTCTGTTCAGGTGATTTTATGGTCTCCTGTTTTTCATCTGTTCTTTGTTTTTATTGGTAGTCAAAATTTTTTTCCTTATTTAGCTCTTAAATTCCAAAATAGTAGTTTAGACTTTGGGGCAAATACCTCTTTACATCTTTGTATTCCTTGTTAACCTTATCCTCTCCTACTTTGTGCCAATGGGAAGTCCTGCTGTTTCCCATGTGCCCTGGCATGTCATAGCTTAGATAACTTTTGAGAACTCTGATTTGAAAGCGAAGCATGAGGTCACTTCACTTGTCATTGTCCCTTGGGCGATGCCCAGTTTATCTCTCTGCTCAGCTAATCTGCTCTGATTCCTCATGGTTCACTGCTCTGGACATTCTGTGATTCTGTTCCAACTGAGCGCATTAAAAGAGAGAGGTAATTCCCGTGTCACTGGGAAGAACGTGGATAGCCTGGGGTTCTCACCTTTGAGGCAGCAGGCACCTTGACAGATTGCTCAGCAACTCTGGGAAGCGGTGGTCAGGAGGCACAAGAGCCTCAGTCATTGTTCTAGGAACTTGCTTTCAGCAGTGAAAGGGATCTCCACGGAGCAATTTCTCAAGAAGCAATTTTTGATTGATTTTGATCTAAGAAGTAAACCTTTGATTTCTGGTGGCTTTCTGTGATTTCTAAGTCAGAGACCTGCATGGATCTGGTTGTGTCTTATAAAACATTCTTTACTGATGTTAGAATTCATAAGTAGTTAAGTTTTGCCTTTCAGTGCTTCAAACATTTGTTGAATACCTACTGCATGCCAATCGCATGTCAGGACGCTGAACTGTCAAAATGAAGAAGGCAAAGACCTTGTCCTGAAAAGCTTACAGATGCCGGAATGTAGGTAGGAGTTAACTACCTCCCATGCTTTCTCAAAGAGAGAAAAGGGAAGGTAAAGGCAGGAGCAGGACTACTCAAAGGCAGGAAAAGCAAACAGTATTTACTTATGGAAACTTGGCCAAGAGGAATAGAGCTAGAAAATTAGATGAATACCTGCAACATGTGATTTCTGGACAACTGGACAAGAGACCAAAAAGAGAATGATATTTTAAAAAGTGGGCAATCAGAGGTTTCTGGGCTCCCAGACCCTTGCTTATGCTCTTCTCTTCCTAGAATATATTCCATGACCTTCTCACTTAGCTACTTCCCACTCATACTCAAGGACACATCTTAGATTTTATTTCCTATGGGAAGGCTTTCCTCCCTACTTCCCACTTTGGCTAGGGGACCCTCTTAGGTGCTTTCATAGCATTATGCTATATACCTTTGCTGTTCCACTTATCACACTGTATTGAAAATGGCCTCTTTGTCTCTTCCCAGTAGACTATGTGCATATCTTGCTCACCATTGACATTGTGTCTAGTATGGTATGAGGCACACTCAATAAATATCTGATGAATAAATGAATAAGCCATGAACTGTCTGGTAAGTAAATGGACAGATGAACAAATATGGGGCAGGGAAGGGGCATGGTTAGCCCAGAGAAAGAAAAGGCCTAAATATAAGAATAAGACTGAGGGCTTTGATGCTGGAGAAATAAATATCATTAGAGAGAATGTGACAGTAATTGGAGAAGTGTCTTATTTTTGTTGTGTTACTGATTGTTGTTGGCCCCAGACCCCTCCACATTCAGGTGAAAGGCTTAACACAAATTATCAAAAATTGATTATGTGCCTGGTAGTGTTTTAGGTGTTGTGGGAATTGTGATTTTTGCCCATAGAGCACTTACAGACCAGGCCTCTGTTGTTATGTAAGTGAAAAGACTACTGGGGAGAGAAAAAACCCCAGGGTCAGGACATAGAGCTGTCCTCTAGATTGGGCTCATCTCTTAAGCAACACCTTTTAGAAATGGTTGTTCAAATGGCTGTAAGTTAAATTCCTCCAGGTGATGACTCCCCATCCTAGTGAAGTGCCTCGTTCAAAGCAAAATCACCATTGCTATGACCTTTGCCTGGTGGAGTAACCTCCAAAAAAGTTAATTTGCTATATTTCAACAGAATCCTAACATATCGAACAAGTAGGCTAACACCAACAAAAAGAAGTGTAGGAGGTAGGCATAATAAGGCCTCCATTTAGTTTCAGCAGTTAATTGCACAAGTAGAAGATTGGGGAGGTCTGTCTTAGTAAAGGAATGCTTTAAATGGGGTTCTAGCACTCACAGATTGAGGCCACAGTGTAAATTTCTCTAAAACCAAATACAGGTTTAGGTAGTATTAGAGAAATATAACATTCAGATCAAGATTTAATAGCTATACTGTATTATGAAGTTGTAATGTATTTGGAGTATCACGCTCAGTACCATCTTGAGTAAAAAAAAAACATTCACAAACCAGAGTATAACAGGACATTGACCAAGATCTAGAAATAAGTCACGTGAAGATCCAGTTGTAAGAATTAGGTACTCACCCGGGGAAGGGAAGACTTGGAAGACATGGTATAGTAAGTATCAAGTATCTGAGGGGCAGTCATGTGGAAACCTGGGTAGAGGATATCTCAGTTCCCCCAGAAGCACAACCAGGATCAGTGCGTAAAAGTTACAGGAAAACATTTCTTCTTATTGTTAAGAAGAACTTGCCACAAGCAAAGCTCTTCAGACATGGAGTGGGCTATCTCTATGGGGCGGTGAGCTCTCTGTCACTCAAGTGGAGACTGGGAAACCATCACCGTTAGGTCAGGACTGTACAGTTGTACAGACAAGTTAGTTCACCAACGGCACCTGGCCAGAGGGGAAACTAAGTCTGAAACTCAGCCAGTACAGCAGTAGCTACTTCATGCATCTGGCATCAGACACCCAGAGAAAGAGGCACCCTTTTATTGTTCTTCTAAAGGGCCCCCAGGTCTATCAGATGCACAAAGATCTCGTCAGGTAGGAGATCAGGTCGTTAATGCTAAGTCCCTGCCAATTCTTATTATCCATTAGTCTGTGGTCACAGTTACATTTAATCAAAACTCAGAAAATAAAGTGAAGAGAATCCAAGCATACAGTGTCCATTTAACCCAAAGGAGCATAATTTAATTGCAATTTGAAAAGCATTGATACAGGTGTAGACGGGGCACCTGGGTGGCTCAGTCGGTTAAGCGTTCGACTCTTGATTTTGGCTTAGGTCATGATCTGTGTGGAGCCTGCTTAAGATTCTCTCTCTCCCTCTCCCCCAACTCCTCCCACCATCCACTCTCTGTTTAAAAAATATAAATAAAGTATTTGTACAGGTGTAGAGATTACTTAAAAATATTAAGAATTTTAAAATTAAATAAAAGCATTGATGCATTTGAAGGCCTCCTTCACTCCCTCCCATGGGACATTCTGTGATGTGCTGCTGCTGGAGGGAATGAGCCAGGCGGGGTTGTCTTCCATGCTTGGTGGGCTCTCCTCATAACAAGGGCTGAGCTCTGCCACCTCTGAGGCCTATTCAGTGCCTGTCATAACTTTCTTTGGAGACGAAGTACAATTAAATATTTTCTACTGAAAATCCTTATATTTAAATGTGGAACTTTAGAAGCAAGACATTAAATTGTACATATAATTCCATTTCAGCTCTACTGCATAGAAATTTTCTTGAACAAAAGACAAAGTAGCAACAGATCTACTCTCTGGGGGTTGAGATAATGGGTGATTTTTTTTTATGGGTGATTTTTATGTATTTTATAAACAGAAAATGAATAGTGTAAAGCAATCTGTCCTTCACCTTGAAAAATAAACACGTAAAACATTGTATTTCACCACATATGGTGTAGGAAGAAAAATGTTCTCAATTTCACACGACCTAAGTTGTCTGTCCTACTGAGCTAACGGGTTAGGTCAGTACAGGAAGTTACCCCTGGTGTGTCTAGGTTGGTTGTCGAAGGTTAGTAGCATCCTAGTGACACAAAAGAATTTAAGTTTCTAAAGAGCCTAAATTTCATCCTCCCACCCTGTCAGCAGCTTACTCACCAATGGGATTCACACCTTTTCCATTCTCATTTCTTTAATCGCATTACTACAATATGCTACCAGAGCAAACTGAGTGCAATTAAAATCTTTTGGGGAAAAAAGACACCTCATTTACTGAAGAAGGACTCCTGGAAATGAGCTTCAGAAACAGACGGGGTAAAATGCTACATCCAAGAAGAATGAGTTTCCTTAGATACCATACATGTTGAAGCAGGAGAAGGCGTCAGCTGAAAACAAACATCTGATGCAGTACTTTTCCCTCCTTGGCTGTGTTCTGCCTCCAGGCCAAAGCTGGGAGGGAAATGTTTCGAAGACAGAGAAGAAGCACGAATCCGGTAGCTGGAGTAAATGGTCCCAATGCTAGCACCAGATAGGGCCACGCGCATCAGGCCAGCAACCTGGGTCACCTCTCATGTTTCTGGGCCTAGAGATTTATCTTAAAAGAAATCTCCACCTGGTCCTGGCTTTAATTTTAGAACTGTCTTTATCTAGTTCATCAGTCACATTACAGGGTAGTAAGTGCACAATCCGATTTCTCCTTTTCCTTCCACCTTTCCCTTTGTGATTTGCATTTGGTCACGTGCAGTTTGCTCCCCATTCGGGACACTCTTGTGACTGTCTGTGTGTGTGGTAGTTCGCTTGGACTTCCGTCCCGTGTATCGTCCTGGGGCTCAACATGCTAAAGGGCGCGTTCCCTCGGCGAACACACTTCCAGGACAGACATTCCCTATGAGCTCATACAGGCTCGCACTGAAGGTGGACCTTCAGCATGGGGAAGGGACGAGTGAACTGGCAATAGTTAAAGCCAGTTGGCAGGTTTCATCATGAAACTCGGGCTGAGGGGGAGGAAGCTTTTATCAGGAGGCAGAAAAAATAAGATTATGTATCTCCCTCCAGAAAGCACATTTGTAACCATTCTAGTTCTTACCTCCAGAAAAATCTTAGGGCAAAGGGGTAAGGTCATTCGTCCTTTCTTACCCAGCAAACTATCCAGTTAACTAGTGTGGCCCCTTCCTTTCCTCACAGGTTTATCAATGGCATATGTTCCATTTGGAAAGTCTTACGGATTTGGTTGGAGGCAACATACAATCCTCTCAGGGCCCAGTTATAGTCATTAATTGGCTAAGACCTGTAAAATGAGTCCTTCTTAACAAGACCTTTCTTTTGAGTGTCTGTGATAATTTTCTGGAATCAAGTAATTGCAATAGTTACATGTAGAAATTCTACCTAGAATTCTATCTATGTGGAGAAATTCCACCCAGAGGGAAGGACTTGTTCATCTGTCTTGTTCATCATTTTTATCCTCAGAACCTCATGCAGAGTAGACTCTGAGCATAGTAGGTGTTGAGTAAATATTTGTTGAATGAATGATCGAATTAATGAATGCACATGGCTATAAAACTCTGAAAAATTAAAGAATCAAGCAATTTAAACCCCTCTTTGGAGTGCCTGTAAACAAACTCTATCCTCCCCTCTCAATCTGTATTAAGGCCTCTCAATGCCATTGGTCCTCATTTATCCACAGTCTTGTCTCAGTCTGTGAAGCATAAAGTAATGTTACTTTAGGCATAAATTCCAAATAAAAATACAACTTACAGGAATTTGGTTATTAGAAGCATAGATTTTTCAGTGTTTTTTCACTTATTAACTTTAAAATTCTAGATAGACTTTTCCCCTAAGCAATGTAAGAATAAGTGATTGGGAAATGATAGTGTTCTGAGCAAAAGGAGTCTTTTTGCAGTTTAGGAAAACCTTGCTAAACCCAGGACTGTATTTTTCCCTCAGAGTACGGAGAGAAAAATGGTTTTCCTCAGCCAATAAAATCACCCCACATATTCCATACACATGCATACACAATAGAATATAGAACATAGATAGATACAAGGCATTCTATTAAAACCACCTTTAGGAAAGCCTCAAGCACCTCATGCAATAAATGGGCTGTCATCCCTGCAGCTTGGAAAAAAGAAACGTACAGAATAGGCATCAAGAGAACAAAAGGAATATATTTCATTTTTCATATACCAGAGGAAGCTTGAAAAAATGAAAAACCCAGGAAATTCTTCTGAGAAAGGGGGTCAACTGTTTTCCTCTTCACTTTCTCACATCTTGGTAAGAAGAGGAGTACTCCGTAAGGCAGCCTGCATCTTCCCCCGTTTTCCAATTAGAGCTAAAGATGGAAAAGATTCCATCTGTAAGAAAGGCAACTGATGTTGAATTCTTAAAAATATTATCTGGGCCTTAAAAAGAATCATGAGCTGATTTAGAGGATTTGCTTCCAATAATTGGGGTGGGTGGCAGGCAGAGGAGACAAGAGTGCTTGTGAGTAGAACCACTGATGAAGCTGGGTGATAGGCACAGGGGAGTTCATTATACTCTTCTCTCCACTTCTGTGTACTTTTGAAATTTCCTATTTAAAAAAAAAAGTGATGGACCTTCAAAATGGAAAAAAACCACATTTTTTGAGGTTAGTATAGTAAATGGCAGTTGCATAGAGTATGAAGTCAGAAGCCCATTCATGATATGCAGGTCTCAGTCCCAAAACGTATCACATGTGGCCTTGTGTTAGTTACTGCAGGTCTTCAAACCTCAGTTTCGGTATCTGGAAAATGGAAAAAATGTCAAGCTTACCCAGCACATCAGGCATTATGAGGATAAATGAGTTAATATTTCTGAAAATACTGTATAACTCGTGAAATTATACAAAGCTGTAAAGTTATATAATTTTAATTGAATTATAAACCTATCCAAAGTTGTTTGTTCCTACTTTTCCCAAATTTGCACTTCATTAAACCAGTTCCAACCAGAACCAGGTCCAAATTGTTCTAAGACTATATTATCAGAACAAAACTGAAAGTTTCCTCTTCTTTTCTTCTGCTTCCATTGGATATATGAGCTCCACCTACAGTCACCTTGTCACTGATCTTTCTGCCTTCCTTCTTGCCCTCTGCAATCTTCCTACCATTTACTGCCAGGGAAATCTTCCTGGAATGCCACTTAGGTCATTCCTACTCAAAAACATTCCTGGATCCCCACTGCCCGTGGGATTAATCCAGTTTACTTAAACCACCTTTCAAGTTCTCCACCACCTGGTCTCTAACCTCCCTTCCAGCTCCTTCACATCTGTTCATGCTCTCACACTTTCAGCTCCCAAGCAACAGGTGTTTTGTCCCCCCTTTCTTCTCTTGGAATGCAGGACCCCTCTCTTCCCTGTCTGCCCACATTTTATCAACCCCTGGGAATCAGCCGGAACCCTTCCTCCTCCAAGAACTCTTCTTAAACCTTCACAGACCAGATAATGTCTCCTTTTTCTGTTTTCAACATGTATGATTTGGCAACGAATCACATGTTCCCTTGTGATATCACTTTTACTGTTCTACTAAATGGTGAATTATCCCTACTGTTGCTTTCTTCCTTGCCTATTCAGTTAGATTATACTCTTCAAAGGCAAGAATCGTGACTTTTATATCTTTCTGCCTCAAGGCCCACTCTTTGCACATAGCAGGCACTTTCACTAACGTTTATGGGAAAACGTTGCTGGAACTGAGGTAGCATTTTATAGTCTCTGATGGCCATACTTAGTATATTAATACTAACCCTGTTTGTATTCCTTTGGTTCTTAAAAACAACTTTAATTTTTTTAAATTTTACATGGTACCTCATAGAGTAGCATAGTGGGGAGAAAGTTCAGTCTTAAGTGTTACACGGAGCTAAATTCAAATCCTAACCTAGATATATTAACTGTGTGAAATCCTGGCAATTTACTTGACCTCCTTATTCCTTAGCTCCCTCAGTCATAAAGTGAAAATGCGGTAATCCTATTTGTTCTGTGCAGTTAAGCACAATATATATATACAGTGCCTGGCACTTCATCAATAAAAGGCAAGTATTTTCTTAGTGCACATCATATGGCTTTGACAGGTTGTCAAAATGAAGGATCGTTGTTCTATCTAACTCTTAGGGATCAGGATGCCATAAGTATAGAACGGAGCCAGGAAAAGCCTCTACCTACTTCTTCAAGCCCTGCTCTCTATTTGCTCTTGTGCACCCTTGGCCATAAGGGTTATAGGCTAAATATCCTGGAATCCCTAATCGTCAATCTGAAAAGTCCTACATCCCCAGGCCATTCTTCATCCCTTTCTTTTTTTTTTTTTTTTCTTCATCCCTTTCTATACTAGGTGAATTCCCTTAGTGAATTCTTTGGAGGCTCCCCTTCAATCCAAATCCTCTTTCTTTGCTTGCTCTTTATTTCTTAGCAACCCTAATTATACTCAGTTCTCCTGCAGTCTTCTACCTACACTTATGTCTAGTTTGCCAGCTCTGAATCTTCTGAGCTACGGGCTATAAATCATCATGCTGCTGAGTGATCCAAGGTTGCCTCTTCTAGATGAGACCCAAAGCAAGGATATAGATGGATTTCACTCATAAAGCACAATGTTGTCAATACTTGAGGGTATAAAACCAGTAGAATGCAAGGTCAGAAGAGGATTAGCATCATCTGGAATTGGCCTTTAGGTAATATCTTCTCTACATTGAGGACAGGCTTCTGGACATGTGTTCGCTTACACATAAGAAAAAACATCAGTGGGGTGCCTGGGTGGCTCAGTTGGATAACTGCCTTCAGCTCAGGTCATGATCCTGGAGTCCTGGGATCAAGTCCTGCATCGGGCTTCCTGCTCAGCAAGGAGTCTGCTTCTCTCTCTGCCCCTTACCCTGTTCTTATGCTTTCTCTCTCTCTCTCAAATAAAGAAAGTCTTTAAAAAAAAAAAAAGAAAGAAAGAAAGAAAAAGAAAAAGCATCAGCGTGTGAAGGATGCCAAAATCCAATATGCCACAATTGAAAAACCTTGTTATGTCAGAATTGTGTCATTGTGGGCATTGTTTTCATACTTGAAAAAGAAAAAAAAAAAGCATTTCAGAAACAATAGCCATAAAAGCATTAGTTTTCAAAGAAATGAACAGGGAAAATGGAATCACAAGATTATCATACTATTATATATGCATAAGGGCTTTTGATTGTGCATCTGACCCACTGTATAGAATGACATTTCTGAGATAGATCCCTTGTGACTCATCTATTTAAAGTTGATCTATTACCAATGAATGGCCATCTTACTTTATGGTTATAATAGAAGTTGCATTCATAAAGGCTTTTTTTTTTTAAAGATTCTATTTATCCATTTGAGAGAGAGAGAGAGTGAGCACACAAGCAGGGAGAAGGAGCAGAGGCAGAGGGAGAAGCAGGCTCCCCACTGAGCAGGGAACCTAATGTGGGACTTGATCCCAGAACCCCGGGATCATGACCTGAGCCGAAGGCAGATGCTTAACCGACTGAGCCACCCATGTGCTTCCATAAATAGCAGTTTTATGTTGGTTACATTTTTTCAAACACAAGATTAGACTTCATTTTGTCTCCTTTTGCTACTCATTCTTAAGTGATAAAAAGGGACTCAAATTCTGAATTATAATTGTTTTTCTACTACCCATTATTGCTGAGCTGGTTTGAATTTATCTTTCATTGGTTGCAAACCAGACCAAAGGAAAACTGTTGGTTTCCATTATGTGGATCTCATTTTTAAAACATAATCATCTCACTGGAGATGTTTAGCAAGTGTGAATGTAAACAACTTGCTCTTTCATTAGTACCCACTAATGGGTCTTATCCACTAGAACCCATTAAAAGGGAAAAGAGATATTGTCAAAGTCCACTCACTCTATTTGCTAGTCTATTAACAAGCAAGTACATCCAGAAAAATCCAAGAGATACCAGGAATCTCAACACAGAAAATATTATTGTCAGTGAGGTCCTCTTAAAATCCAAAAGGTTGGCCATATGTGTATGGATCTAAATCATATACTCAAAGAATGATGGAGTATTAGCGCCGAGAAGGACTTTGGTAACCATCTGGCCAGGGATACTAGTTGGTGTCTCAGCTAGAATCAGAACTCTTTATATCTCATCTCCCAGTTCATTGTGCTCACCTCACTACTATATTTGCAACGTTTTCCGAATCGACTATTAAAATCAGTCGTGGTTATTTTCAGGCATGCAATGCCAGTTTTGCTACCACTACCTCAATAGCAATTGATTTCTCTGGAACTACCAGGACTATATTTGGTTTATTTTTAAAGCCAAGCAGTTTTTTTAAACCTTAAAATATTTCGTTTTCAAAACCTAAAAGGCTCTTTATTTAGTCCATGATGAATATTTGAGTAGTGTTAAATTTATCATTCTGGCAGTACTCACATTGTACTTGTCATTAATTGTGACTCATCAAAGAATGTTTTGATGTTGAGTCCTTGGCTAACAGATGGTTCTGTTTAGAGGAATTGAGGCAGTGAGCTATGAGGTCTAAGGAGAGAAACTTCTTACATAATTAGTCACTAGCGGTGGTTTGAATTTGTAAGAAAGCAAAGTAGTCTTGTGATGGTGGGGTTAGGCTTTGTATTGAGATGGGGAAGGCCTCTTTTCTATTCTGTTCAGAGAATGGATAGAAGAGTTGACGTCAGCGTTGCTGCTGTGCCAGGTGTGAGTTGGAATGACTTAAATGGCCGGCAGAGAGACACAAAGTCCAATACTGGAACGTTTCTGTTTCTGTGGGGTCTGTCATCCTGGTAACTGTTAGGCACAGAGACCACTCCACAGAAAAGGGCAGGCACTTGAGCAACAGTAGTCCCAATAAGAACTCAGGAATAAGATGTAAAGCAATAGACCCTGCTTTTAGAAAGCATTCATCTCAGAGGCAACAGAAACATGCAAAAACTTCTCCCCATTCTTTCTCCTTTTCTTTCAGTATTTCCTTTTTTTTTTCCTTTCTACATTATTTTTCCCTTTTCACTTAGATGCATCATTTGTATTCGAAGTCATGAACAGCCCTCAGTACAACCTTATTCAGCACCTACATGCCAGCTACTAGGTTAGCCGTGAGTGGTTAGTCTGAGAGTCTGGGTCCTAGTATGTGCACAGTGACTCATCCTTCAGAGTGGCATTTAGTATCTCCGATTTACGTAAGAAAAAGAGAACATACATTGTGTCATAAACGGGA
This sequence comes from Potos flavus, assembly GCA_028534135.1. Taxonomy (NCBI): domain Eukaryota; kingdom Metazoa; phylum Chordata; class Mammalia; order Carnivora; family Procyonidae; genus Potos; species Potos flavus. Next base: position 50,700,936 of record CM052896.1, read on the forward strand.
CAAAGAGAAACCTGAAAGATAGACTTTAAATTCTCTTAGATATATTCTAGAAGGATCACAAATAGCTGAATAGGTGACACATACTAAACTTCTCTGAGCCTCAGTTTCTTCATCTATAAATAGGATAATAATACCTCCTTTATGGAGAATAAGCAGTGTCTTGCCCACAGTAAGGACTCAATAAATGGTCTCTGGTTTAGGAGGAAAAGTAAACTAAGTAGTAAACTAGGTAACGTAAGTAGGCAATGATGCTTACTTGTTTGCTAGCACAAGGAAACACAGGAAAAATGATTAGGAGTCAAGGCAAACTGGCAGTTGAATGAATAATCAATGAGAAGAGGCTATTTTAAAAGGGTATTTGGCAAGAGCACAGAATTCAAAATCAAAGTGGTAGTGCTTTCACTGGATGTCCCTGGAAATTTACCTCAGATTGGGGCCCCATGACTTAAAAGCACTGAGCGAAAAACTAAATCAAGTAATGTAAATGACTAAATGACTTCTGGAAGGTCAACAGGAAACAGTGGAAAGGATCAAGGATTTGGGATAGACAATCTGCATTTGAGCCTCCTGTTTAACATTTTTTAACCACTTCACTAGAAATTATCACAAATACTTTAACATATAACCTCACTCCGTTTTCACACTTGTAAAAAAAGACAAAGAATATTTTGTAAATTTCAGAGAGTTTTTGTGAATATACACTTTGCCAATTGCAGAACATTATATGAATCAGTGTTCAAGGTGCTGAAGGGGAAAAATATTTACTCCCTTTAAAAAGACAGACTTAACCTCCTCCTGATGTTATAGGTAACAATAAATAAGGGACAGACGACGATGATTCTTCATTTTCACAGAGGGCAGAGTTGAAAGAAGTGAGTTAAGAGAGTTTGAACAATCAATGATGCAGACACAAAAGAGAAAAAGCGTGAATATAAAGTTATGTAAACAATGGCCAACTATTAATGGACATTAGTAATCCCCTCCTTGCTTCTACTTCTTCTGAAATTAATAGACTCATAATTTTCAGCCTTTTGGGAAAGATACACACACACAAGGGAAGTGCTATATAGCATCTTTGACAAACAAAAATGATTTAAAATTCATTTCATTTGATGCCTCATAGTGTTGCACAGTAAGGTTCAGAAACACTAACATAGGCATTTACATTTGGGGAATATTTTAGCTGACATGTGACACAGGGACAAGATCATAAACTGAATGACTTTGAGATTCCTTCGTTCAATCTATTTTTCTTAGGTGACCAGATGTTTCTAAGTAACTGGTATGTTGAAAACTTTGGAGCAGAAAATGTGTCATTTCACATCATGTGTATTTTAGTTGGTTTGCTTTTATTTATTTTTTACATCTTCCCACAAAACAGCTGGATTTAAATGAGGAGGAAAATTCTGATTTTCCTTCCGATGAGCTGTTTGAGAGCTGATTTAGTACCATCAATACTTGAAGAGCCTTAAGGGAAAAAATGTGTCTGGATTAAAACATTAAAAATAGAAACATAATATCCAAGATTAAGTCTTTTGGATGAGACATTGAGTTACTTGACATT
>CM052896.1:50702999-50781517 GCA_028534135.1 Potos flavus
TTTTTTTTTCTTCAAAGCTCCAGAATCAAAAAGGATATATAATTTGCAGAGGGGGATGGAGAAAGGGGACATGTGGTCCTTTTAGCTAATAATAATTATAGCTTCCATTTTCTGATTATTTACCATGTAAAATGCTTAGCATATTATCTAGCACAAACAAGATACTCAATAAATATCTGTTGAATGAATGAGTGCTAGGTATTATATATTGTTTTTATCATATATCTCATTTAATCTCAAATGAAGCTGCCTATGTATCTTCATGATAAACATAAACTGAGCTCAGGTTAAATAACTATCCACCATCACATAGCTAATAAGCATGACAGCCAGGATTCCAGACTAATCTGACTCTAAAGTTTATGCGTCATCCACCTACACACACACACACACACACAGAGCGCTTGACTTCACCCTCTTTTCAGATCGTCACTTGTTTCAGACTACCTCATTGCCTTTCCTGTGCCCTCCTTGTCAGATTTACTCAACACTGTATTCATTGGATCTCATTTGAAGACATTTCCTGAACCAGACCTTGTTGTACCACCGATAATACTATTATCTGGGAAATGTTCTTCCCATTCTTCACTGAGTAGCTGAGATTGTATCATCCCCAGAAGGCTTTCCCTGAATATTTGGGAATTTCCCTGGGCCTGCAACATACCCAAATCCCTTTTCATTTATTCGTTATTTCAATATCTATTATTCCCCTCCAAATTCACTAATCTCTTATTTCTATTTAGTCAAAATTTAAGAACTATTGTTTCAGAACTAGAAGGAACCTCAGCCATCACCTCATCCAAACTCCCTATCAGTTGACCCAACTTTGCTTACATCATGTCCCTGTGAGATGAAGGCTGTGTCTCTGCTTAGTTACCTCCACGGAGGTGGGCACTGACCGTGGTCGGGAGCACGTGGAAGAATACCACAGAGGTGCTGTGAGAGGTCCCATCATAGATGTGGGGACAAAATCATTCCTGTCTCGAGCAGCATTCATAGAGCACTCACTGTGGTCAAGACATGATGGCCAGACCTTGGGGTGAGTAAACAGTGAGTGGGACACAGTCCTTACATAAAACCCCAAGGAACATGATCTTATGATTATTCTTTGTGAGGGAACGAGCTACTGCATGAATGTCTGTTAAAAAAAAAAAAAGATGAGTTTAGAGATGAATATTTTGAGCCTTGAAAGGAGGGAAATTTCATAGATAATGGGAAGGAATAAGAAAAGACTTCATGAAGAAAGGTTAAATTTTACCTTAGGCCTTGCAGGATTGTGGGAACAGTCTTAGAAATGGCCAGGACTGCTACCTCCCACTCATCTTGTTGGGCAGGGCTATTTCATCAAGCCAAGAGAAGGTGACTGTGGCAAGTGCCAGGCTCTGTAGAAAGAGATCCTACCAAAATGCTAAGTCAAATGCCATAGCTGTGGTTCAGATATGGCAAACCAGGAAGAGACAACTCCCCTTCCCCACGCACATTATCACCTACACGTTTTGGGATGGCACGGGGGGCAGGGGGAGTAAGAAGCAACCCCATTTATCTTTGTTGAGTCACTCTTATGCCTGCCTCTTAATATTACTCATCTTACTTTGGCCCCCAAATTCTCACTTTGTTCTCTCAACCCGTGTGTCTGGGGTAGGGAAGCATATAGAGCTAACTGAATAATTTGGGGTCTATAAAGATAGCCTTTGAGTCACCGTCTCTCTCAATGCTTTGGTGAGCCTGGGGCAGTGCTGAGGGCATTGATGAGCTCACCCATCTGCTTTGAGCTTCAGCCTCCAGCAGGCCTCCATCTCCTGGGTGAGCATACAGGCAGAGGCGTCTCTGGCCCACAAGAGCAGCCTGGATCGCGGTCCGTGCAGTCCTGTGCCAGTCCCCAGGGGCGGCATGAGAGCAGGAAGGGATGAGAAGTACACAAACTGAATCGCTCTTTTCCTGATGATATTTAATTGAATCTGGGCACCGGCAAGGCTTGGCTGAGTAGCTTTCTTCCCATCACGTGCAGCTCAGCCCTGCCAAATTTCTCCTATAATGATCATTCCACCCAGACCCAGGTAGCACAGAACTTTTTCATAGAATGAGTCCTTGAGTAAGGATCAAGAAACCTGGCAACTGGTTTCAACTGGGCCATAAACTTTAGGCAAGGCACTTAAGATCTGTGAATTACATTTTCTTGATTTATAAATTGGGAACAATACCCATCCTGCTGGTCTCTGTGAATTTTGTATCTGTGAGTGTAAAACTACATAATAGCTGAGAATACCCTTTGAAGAGTTAAAAATGTGCTGAGTATTATTACTAGAGTCTTACCGTTAACACACCTAAGTGCAAATAATACCACCCATGGAGGTAACAAATGAAATGTATGATGTGGAAACTTGCTAAGGAGCCTTTCTGTTTACACAAGGAGTGTAAATTGTAGCTAAGGTGTGAGGTTATTGTTGCTGTTGTTATTGGCAGGGGAGGTTGGAGATGAAATGTGAGGGAAGTGGGTGCGAAGGGAGGGATGCAAAGAGCAGAGAAGGATCTACAGGCTTAGTGAGCATCCTGGTCTCTGTCTTGAATACAGTAACTTCCAGTGTAGCATTAGAATAGAGATTCTTTGCTGTGTTTTCCTATTGCTGTCTGACCAAGCCTTCTCATTGTTGATCTTCTTTTGGTTGAGGAGAACCGCTGACACTTGCTTCCTAACTCTGCCGATCCACCACCCTGGATCGAGCCTTGCTTGGAGTGCAATCAGAGAGAAGCCCAGAAAGCTGAGTGAGGACTCTGTGATGCAAGGGTCCTGTCCCCTCCTCCACACTCTATCTCAGCAGATTCTGAGGAGTTCTGCCTCCTTGGGAACCTCTGAGAACTCTTCAGCAGCTATCAAGACTGTCCTATGTCCTCTTGATTGAATTCTTTCCTTGGCCAGGCCTGGCAGGCAGGTCCCTGGGCTATGGTCTTGGATTTCATACTGCCCCTTGGGTTAGCTCTGGGCGTCCTCCTCTCAGCCTGAAGCAGAACTGCAAGCAGAGAATAGAGTCATTCTTTGGGCGTAGGACAGAGCATCAGTGGAAATTTACAAGGTCTAGCCCCTGGTTTCTGGGGTCCCCAGCAGTAAGGGACAGAAGCCCATATTCCTAATTTCAGTAATTTGCCAAGACCCGATATGACCTCCTTCTCAGTAGCACTTTTTTTGTTGTTGTTGTTCTCTTTATTCTGCTTTCTGCTGACCTACAGTTTTCCTCAAGGAAACAAACCAACAATTGTTTGTCTCCACCACATCCCCCCGCCCCTTCCTGATCACCACTCTTCCCTGATGGATTGTCCCAGGGTTCTAGCAAAGCTGCCTTTAAGAGACCTGAGGCTGACCCTCCTGATCAAAGAGGACCCAGCTTAGAAGCTGCATGCAAGTTCCCTTTCCTTTCCTATAACATTTTCTTGAGAAACTGCAGGAAAGGGCAGTCCTCATCCCTGAAAGCTCTTCTGCAGTGCCGAAGCCCCGCTCACCCAAGCGTTCCCTCTGCATCATGGCCACACTCCCAAACCGGCCAGAATGCAGCAGTGCGCCCAGAGAGGCGGTCCACTGAGGTGTTACTGGTTTGCAACACCCTGATAAGGAGATCTCATTCCCCACTTGCTGGCAGAGTTCTATAGAGTAATTACATAAGTACTGCTGTGACACGGGCGGAATCTCATTAAAAACTGCATAAAGACAATTGAGTTGTGGTGGAGAATATCCATCTTATTTCAGTTGATTATAATCCATATAATAGAGCATTAGCCTGAGCACAAATGCTGGTATTGCTCTGGCTTCCTGATAAAATGTATTGGAATATATATATATATATATATATATATATATATATATATATATATATATATACATACATACATACACACATAGCATAGCATTTGCTTCTGTGGGGCATGGTAAAAAGTCAGTATAGGGCAGCTCCAGATTTTCCCACCTGGTGAGGAAGTCACTCGCTGTGCTGGGCAGATTGCTGTTTGATCTCACTCCTCCCGGGAGGATCACTTGGCCAGCTGGGATGGGACACTCTATGGCAGTTTGACCCCATGGCGACTCGGAACCACGCGTGAACACACAGACAGATGCACATACGGACTCAGCCTTGAAGAACGTGCCCCCTTAGCCGCTTGGTCTCCCCTCTCAAGGTGGGAGAGAGGCCTGGCCAGGAGAGAGTCTGTCATGGGTTATTGTTCCTCTATTTTCAAAGAGATAGTGGGCATGCCCTTTTTTAGCATAAGGATGCTTTTGGTGGATAGCAGGTGAATTATCCCTTGAATATCACTAAGTACAATAGACAAGAGCCATTCTAAATAGTCTCCTGATATGGAAGCCTAATCCTCGAGAGCACTGAAAGGCAATAATGTCTAATATTTCCATACCATCTGACTGTGTGAGGTGCTTTCACACACATCATGCTGTCCATCTGTATTCTATATTTATTTTTCTTGAGTAATCTATATTATAATGTATATTTAATTATCCAGAGCTCAAACTGTTTATTTCTTGAAGGCTAAGAGCACTATGATCATTTTACTTATATTTTTCATTATTAAAAAATCACATCATGGAGGGGAGCCTGGGTGGCTCAGCGGGTTAAAGCCTCTGCCTTTGGCTCAGGTCATGATCTCAGGGTCCTGGGATCGAGCCCCGCATTGGGCTCTCTGCTCAGCGGGGAGCCTGCTTCTCCCTCTCCCTCTGCCTGCCTCTCTGCCTACTTGTGATCTCCCTCTCTGTCAAATAAATAAATAAAATCTTTTTAAAAAAAAAAATCACATCATGGAACATTTAGAAACCTGAGAAAAGCCCTCTTAACCTCAGCATCTTAACACGTTGAGATTATGATTTGCTCTTATTTCCCCCCAGTTTTCTTTTTAAGCATTTTTAACCATGAAGTCATCATACTACACATTTTTAAGTGATTTTCCTGTGCGGATCTCTAGGCTACACCACCTGAATTTTGTTATCTGGCCTCATACCATGTTTAAAGGAAAGAGATCGAGATTAATCAACCTCTGTTTATATCTCTCTTGTTCAAAGTCAGTGTCACTTTGCCTATAATCAAAGTATCAGAAAGATGGTAAGGGCAGGATTCATTCTGTTAAGCACCCAGCTTTCCTCTCTGGTTATTAAAATAGCTGCAGGAGGCAGCTGGAGAGAACCATTCGAGAATCTGAAGATTGCTGTTGCTGGTAAGGATGTCCCAGCTGTGCCTTGTTGTTCAAGATCTCTTCATCATCTCAGGATGCGAGGTCCCAAGCTGAGCTCACTCAGGGGACTCAGGCCCGCTGAATGAGAGTGGTTGGCCTCTGCCTGCGTCATTTAGGAGCTGTGGGTGAAAGTGAGGTTAGGAAGCTCAGTTGATACCTCTTTTAATGAGACTCTGCTGAGAGGAGAGAGAGAGGGGGAAGAGAGAGGGTGTGTGTGTGTCCAAGAATGCCTGAGACAGCTTAGAGAGAGGGCACAGAACCATCATCCCAAGGACCTGTCATCTGCTCTCTCACTAGTGTAGATCAAGCATGGGTCTTTATCTGTGTGAATGCATGTTTTAAAGGGTAAACTTAATTTCCTCCCCAGACTAGGACTTGCTCCCCTTTTTCTTGAGGAGAAAAGGAGTAGGTTTAGGATCTCATTAAAGGAGGACGTGTTCTTCCCTGGTCACATTCCCCTCCTGCCCGCACCCCTCCACCCTCCTTGTTCTGCAGAAGCGCTTCTAGCACACAAAGCTTCTAGACCTGAGATCTGAAGGGGTTTCTCAGAGGCTGCAAAACTGCTGGTACCTCAGCAGGGAGAGCCGAGTCCCCTGAGCTGTGGGTCTCTGTTTATCAGGACCCGCTGTGTAAGACAACCTCCTAGCCTTTTCGCACACCAGGAAGGAAGAAGGGAGCATTTAGAGACAATGAGGCATACCTGTGTTTAGTAACTCGTCCGTCAGACCAGCACAAGTTTCAAAGCCCCAGGCTCCCTGATAAGCGCCCCCCTTCCCAGCTCGTGGAGTCTCCATGCAGCATACAAATGTCTTCTTTCTACTTTCATCCTCTTTGGTTTTTATCTAAGTAAGCAGAGGTCCCTGAAGGGCACTTACTCTCCAAATACGTACATGACTGAATGTGAGAGATCACTTCTGTCAGTAACGGATGCCTTGTGTCCAAGGTATTTTCTTGTGTATTGTGCTTTTCAATTTAGAACTCCTAATGCATGATTAATGTGTGTTTAGACAGTCATTGCCTAATCGCACTGCTTCTTTACCTTTGGGACACTGGTGAGTACACAGAGCAGACTTCTGGAAAACACCACTGGCATATGAGCAATGATCCGGTAACGCCAGCGTGGTACAAGGAGTGGTTCCTGTCCCGTCCTGTGGTTTCCACTGAGCAGCATATGACCTCTCAGTTTTCAGAGATGGATTCCAGAACCGCTGGGCTCATTGAGCATCTGTGGGGCATCTGCCAGGCCAGGCTCCCTGAGTTCCAGAAAGGGAAATTGCATGTGGGCCCTACCTGAAAGGTGCTTATGGTCTAGGAGGAAGTAGAATGTGTTTGTGTATAGTTAAAGGACTGGGTAGAAAGTTAGGAGGGCCTTAAGGCTGATTTAGAAGAGGGATGGAGAGTCCACTGTGAAGGGGCCTCCCGTGGGCTGTGAGTGTAGATGGCCGTGGATGGGACTGAGGGCAAGGCAGGGAGTAAGGAGCTGGTGGATACTTGGGCAGCCATGCAGGTGGTGGGAGGGGCCTCCGTACGTCATCCACACGGGCACAAAAGTGGTAAGCCTGCGTGCCCACGGTGCCCCCACGGGTGAGCCTCCCTGAGTTCTCTCCCTGCAGGTTTTGCCTGCCAACCAGGGGAGCCCAACATCCTGCTTGCCACTGCTTTGGGCCTATAGGACTATGAAGCAGGAGAAGTGTCCCTGAGAGAAATCCCTGCATTCTAAATTTTTATTTACAAAGATGCATTTTGAATCTTATAATCTGTGAACAGATGGCAAATAGGAAAGAGAGACTAAAGCGTCTGACTCTGAACATTTTGGTCATTTTCATTTCATCTCATTTGCAACCCATCAAAGTCCTTAGAAGATATGCATGTGACTCATCACAGAGTCTGAACCCTTAAAGTGGGTCATGCCTGAAAAATGGATGAGGACTTTTGCTCTGAGGGATGTTAGTGAGGGGACAGTCTCAGGCCTGTCCTTTTATGAGAATTCTTAGAACTGGTTGCATATACATAGAGCCTACAAAAAAAAAAAATAGGAACTTGGCTTGAAGATAATTTATATATAGAGAATCAGTACGTGTGTGATTTATACATACTTTGAAAAAAAAAGTACACCCTCTTTATGGAAACTGCTTTAGAAGTTGGGCTTATAATTGCTACATGATTCAGCCACCAAATTACTGAAATGTTCCCCTCAAGGAGTATTTGACATTTAGTAGAAATTGTAATAAAATGAAGTGAGTATGTCAAAAATTCAAACATTTTAAATTCTTTAACTTATTCATACTTGAATTTAGAAGAAAGTATCGCTTCAGGTAGGTAACTCCCCCCTGCCCCCCACCATACTTAAAAATACTGGTGGGTGGCAGAGATGAACACTGAAGAGGACTGAGGGCTTTCATCACAACATCCCAGAGATTTCCCAGGCAGCAGTTACGCGTCAGAGAAGAATACACGTTCAGTCTCTTTTATCCTGTCAGCTTGGTTATTTGTAGTTATTTTGGAAAATGCCATATGGCACAGAGATTAGATATTCGGGTTTTATAGCTAAACTGCTTGGGTTGAAGTCCCAGCTCAGCCACTGGCTGTGTGATAATAAGCTGGTTACTGACCTTCCCTGTGCCTTAGTTTTCCCATCTGTTAAGTTGGCATGATAGCAGCAGCCATCTCCTAAGGCAGCTGCGAAGATTAAAGAATGCAGATGAAATGCTCAACAGGGTGCCCGACACAGGGAGCACTTGGTCAGCCCTGACTGGCTTTTCTCCTTCCCTCCCCACCCCTCTCATCTGGCATCTCCACCTGCAGGAGACTAAACACAGCTATTGAAAACTCATCAGCTCCACCACTCCTTGGCTTTTGCTAACTGCTGGGCGTGAAAGGTTTTCCGTATGAGAGATGTTAGAATTGTGGTAGGGTCTGAGTTTTCTCAGTTTTCCTGTGGTGCAGCTGCCTCTGCCTCCAACACGTGGGAACTTGCATCTGTGGACACTGGAAGTTTCCCAGGATACTTGGTGCTCTCTCCGTGGTCCTGGTGTTTCTCCGGACTTTGCCTTTCTGGATCCCTCTGTCAGTGACTCAGTTTATTTCCTGGGCCCTCCTGCTCCTTTCATCATTTGTTCATTTTGTCTTTCAATGCCTTCCTGTTCCTTGAAACCTCCTTCAAATCAGGGATCATAAAAACCATCATTTGAAAATCAAAATGTTTAATTTCAAATGAATTTCTTTTGTAAATTGCTTCTTAGAAAACAGGGCTGAAACTCTCTAGGAAAGCAGTTTTCACGGTCAGTTTTTGCGTAACTCAAAGTCATCAGCATGGAATTAAGATGAGAGCTTCTAAATATATGGAGTTTGGAACACAGTATAAATGGAAATTTTTGTGGCCACATATGGCTTGTTGTAATCTACCAATAGTACATTTCTTAGCTAATATTCTTCACACATACTCTCAGATCCAAAGTAAATATCCAGCAGCCATCCCTGTGTAATCTTGCTAAACATGAATTATTCAAGATGGTTATACCAGGAAATTTAGATTTTAAAGGATATCATACAATGAAACAGAAGTCAGTTAAGTAGCAGTATTCATTAAATTTTGTTCAAGTGATAACTTTAAAAGCAGTCGCTTCTACAGACAAGGGAAAACAAGGTTATTTCCCCCCTCCCTTTGGATCCATTCACCCCAAGTTAACAGACAAGGTGTTTGGGAACATAAAAGCTTGTACTTTTTAAAGCTTACCCGTGAACCAAGATATGTGGTTTACCGTTTGAAATGGTGTCATGCAGTGTTTTAAAGACTGAAGTTCTAGTGCTCGCTTTGTAGCACATATACTAAAATCGGAATGATGAAGACTGAAGTTTTCTGTGAGACTTCCAGAGTATCTACTTTAATCAGCTTTAGTAAATAAGTTAATGAAGCCCTCATTCAGAATGTCTCCATCTTTAAAATCGAGGTGGGAGCATCTGAGGAACAGAGAGGAGGCCATGGGACCACCATATGGAGAACAAGGAGAGAGAAGAAAGCAAGATGAGTGAGAGACCTTCTTCTATCCCTGGTGTCCCCTGCCCCATCCAGCAGGACTCTTCCTTCAAACCTTTTCCCTCAGCCACCCCAGCCCCCAGACCTTCCCTCCCGAGCACAAGACAATGCAGCCCCACTCCTCTGCCTCTCCCCCAAGACTCCCCAACAGAGCTTTCATGCTTCCTCTCACATTTCACATTAATACGTTAGAGACATCCCAAAGGAGAAAGAACAGTGGCTCTGAGCCTGAAATTCCTCATCTGAAAACTGGAGAGGATTAGGAATGACGGGTTCAGACTCCGCCGTCCTGAAACACATCCCTTTCCTTCCTGTTACTTCCACATGTGTGTGAATAGGTAACAATGACAGGAGAAAGCTATTAAAGTACAACTACTTTCAGTCATGCTATGAACTCACACCCACACATGTACACACACCTCACCACACTTTGGGGAGAAGAATCCTGAGGTTGAACGGACCAGTGACGCTGCCTTCAGTGTGATGAGCGGAACACTGGGCAGAGCTGCGGATCTGAAGCAGTCGAGCCTTGGCGTGGGGCGGGGGCTTTGGGTCGCTGCTGGAGGAAGTGAGACTTTGGAGGCACTTAAAAGGCAGTTTGGGGGGACCTTTTGCTCTCTGTCATGCTGTGTATCCCCCTCCTCCATATCCCTAAGGAATTTTCACAAAGGTCGTGTTACACTCCAATATGTTTGGAGTTGGAGGCATGTGGTTGTGTGTGCGTGAAGTTGGGTGTGTTTTCTTGTATTGGTGTCTTCATGGTGGGCACAGAATGGGGGTGTGGCAGGCATAAAGGGGCTCAGGTTCCAGAACCCTCTTCATGCAGATGGACATTCTAGTGTAACAGGTGAACATTCGTTCATATTTAGTTAAATTGTGACTTTCTGAGTAGTAATTTTTTTTCCCAATTTTAATCTGAGTAGTATTTAAATTGGTTCCCTCGTTGCTTTAACTGACGGTGATTTTGGCTTTTGTTTAGTACTCTTTCTAGTTCTTCGAGATCAGGGAAAAAAATTTTATTTAAAAAAATGGGTTCAAAATTTTTAGTGAAGCAACTTTCTGCTTCCTGTAATAGCCAAGTACTTGCTATTGAACCAGCTCTCCACAGACAACTGTAAATGTTGGACAAAATCTTACAAACCACCTCCTGCCACTGGAGCATGATTCAAAAGCAGGCACAAATAGGAGGGTCGACTCTTGGGGGAAGGAAATAGCAGTGGGTGTGCTCCCATTCCTCTATGGCTTTTAGCTTGAGGGCCTGTTGCGTCTAGTGTCTTAGAAGGCCATTTAAAATGCAAAGAAACCCACACTGTGTATCAAACCCAACAGAGGTCAGCAGCTGGAAAATGAAGAGGGAAATCCCTGAAAGGAGAGAGACAAATGGAGGAGCCCCAAATTCTGTGCCTAAATTCTGCCCCCATCTCTAGCTGACACTTAACTATGTATGTATGGGACAGACTCCAAGGAACCCAGCTAAGACTACAAGGATCGAGACTTCTGGGTAGTCTCTTTCATGTAGCATTTCCTTTTTAAAGTGATGAAAATTAATTCTTGGTTAATTGAGCTTTTAGTTTGGGAAAATACTTTTCTCCTCAGTACCCGAGACTTTAGGATTTGTCAGCGAAGCGTCCTCAAGATTGCCGGGTTTTGGGGGTATCATTTCAGAACAAGTTTGTTGAATGCCTTTTTGGTGCACGGCTGTGTGCTGGGGGGATTTAAATATCATTGAAATTTGACTGAGACTGTCATTTCAGATATTCGTTGAAATCCCACACACACATGAAACCGTAACATACATGTATGTATGAAACATTTAAATAATGCAAGGCCAAGTTCAGTGCCAGAGGGACTGCCATCCACCGAGGGGGACTTTCACCCAGGGAGCGGTATTATTTTCCTAGGGCCGCTGTGAGAAATAATCACAAAAGGCATGGCTCTGAACAATGGGAATTTGTTTTCTCACAGTTCTCGAGATGAGAAGTTTGAAATCAGGGCATGGACAGCGCCACGCTCCCGCTGAAGGCTCTAGGGAAGAATCCTTCCTGCCTCATCCTAGCTTCTTGTGGTCACTGGCGACCCTTGGCATTCCTCTCCCTGTGCCCGCATCCCTCCGGCCTCTGCGTCCATCTCCATGTGGCTCTTCCGTCTGCCCATGTCTGTGTCCGTGTCCACGTGGCCTGCTCATAAGGACACCACCCATTTGATTCAGGACTCACCCAAATCCACCCAATCCTCCCCAATCCTCATCTTAACCAGTTACATCTGCTAAAACCTTATTTCCAAGTAAGGTCACATTGTGGCGTTCCAGGCAGACATAAACTGGGGGGAGATACTATTCTACCCAGGAAACAGGTGAATGAAAAGTACTGTGAAATATCCAGAACTGCAAGTTCTGGGTCTAATTAATCCTTAATATTAAAGTATGTTCTATCTTATGGAACACTTATTCATGAAAGTGAATACTGTGTTATAATGAATACCTCGTGACCCGTGACTCATTTATATTTTAACTTTTATATATGTTTTCATTGAAAGTAACAAAAATTTCATTGCATTGTAAACATCTAAAATGAAGACACCGTGAAGTAATCCTGGCCCACTACTATCCCCTTCCCCCCCACCATTGTTCCAAAAGAGTAAGAGTAAATGAATTTGGGAGAATAGGGTTATAAAGCCCTTGAAAAAAATCTGTTTTCTCAAGTAAAGCCATTCCATTAAGCAGACCTAAATTTAGATTGTCAAAGCACCGTAGGCTCTGAAAAGCAAGTTGTTAAAACTCATAATGAGTTCCAGTGTTGCTGCATTTGGAAATGTCTACATCTCAGCAGTGGCCCTTGTACTAGATTGCTCTAGAAGACGGAGGCAGTAGATGTGAGGGACTCTTGTCTTTGAGGCTATCATTTCAGATATTAGTTGGAATTCCATATTCTTGACCCTCATAAATTCTTAAATTGTAAATTCCTAGCAGCTGTAGTTTGTAAAATACATATGGACAAATCCCCTAATGACAGATCAGAGATGATTAACTTAACTTAAAATATTTCATTCAACTCAGAACTGAAGATGAAACACTCCCCCCCACCCCCAACCCTCTAACAGCAGTCATGGCTTTTCTTAACAATATTCCTGAGTTAAAGAAAATGCAAATGAACCATTTGAGATTCCACTTAAAGTGAAAACACTTTGCAGCTGTCATGTTTAATTTGATGATAAATATGAGTTCTAGTAATTGTCTTAATATATTTCTTGAATAAGTGTCTTAGAGTTGAGGGGTGCCCGGGTGGCTCAGTTGATTAAGTGTCTGACTCTTGATTTTGACTCAGGTCATGATCTCAGGCTTGTGAGATCGAGCCCCACATCAGGCTGTGCGCTGGGTGTGGCACCTGCCTAATATTCTCTCTCTCCCTCTGCCCCTTCCCCTGTGCGCACAGATGCACTCTCTCTCTCTCACTTTCTGAAAAAAAAAATAATAAGCCTCGAATATTGATACACATACGGTTTCTATGCTTTGCTAATTGAATTCAACTGTGGTACCTAAAAGGAAGAAATGTATTCTAACAACATTTTTTTAAAAGACGAGGTTTGCCAAAACAGTGTGCTCTAAAAATAAATCAATGTAATGACTGATCAAGAAATCTTAATTATATTCTTAATTAATTCAGTAGTCAGAGCCTTAAAGGAATTAATGACCCATTCACCAAAGTCATCATAATGATGTTCAATTTAAAGTAGCCTTGGGATGCCTGGGTGGCTCAGTCAGTTAAACGTCTGCCTTTGGCTCAGGTCATAATCCCAGGGTCCTGGGATTGAGTTGGACTCCCTGCTCAGTGGGGAGTCTGCTTCTCCCTCTGCCTGCTGCTCTCCCTGCTTGTGCTCTCTCTCCTTCTCTCTCTCTGACAAATAAATAAAATCTTAAAAAATATAAATAAGTAAATAAAGATAGCCTTTCAGGGGCACCTGGGTGGCTCAGTCGGTTAAGCATCTGCCTTCAGCTCAGGTCATGATCTCAGGGTTCTGGGATGGAGCCCCACATCGGACTCCCTGCTCAGCGGGAAGCCCGCCTCTCCCCTCCTGTTCCCTCTGCTTGCGCTCTCTCTCTCTCTGTCAAATAAATAAAATCTTTAAAAAGAAAATAAATAAAGATAGCCTTTCAGTCTGTTCCCCAGCCTCCTTGCTGAACTGAAATTGTGGAGATTGTACCCCATTTTCAAATTCACACTCTTATTCAAATTGGTCACTTGACCACTGTTTATTCTGCCATCTAAAATTGTATTTAACCCATCACATTTTATCCTTCTTGCCATTATCTTAGCTTGGGTGTCCATCAGAGCTCATTTGGAGTGCTAAAGTGATTTTCCAAGTAGTCTTCCTGCTTCTGATCTTACTGTCTTCCAGTCCTCCTCCACCAACATGAAATCTACTCAAGTCTTACCCCCATTGAGAATCTTTCCACCACTTGCCATCACCTATGGAATAAAGTCCTTAGCATGGCGTTTACAGCCATTCACCCACTGGCCCTTGTCTGCCTCTCCATATTAATCTCCTGCAATAGACCTCCTTGTACCAGTGCACTTAGCTAAAATTCCTGCCCTGTTCTGCATGTGCAGTTCTCTCTGCGACATCCCACTTCTAGGCTGGTACCCTTCAAAACTCAATTTGTAAATCACTTCCTTTCTGGTCGTCTCATTCCACCAGATCTTCCCTGGGCCTTTTACATACCTCTGTGATGACATAGATCATCCCATTGGACTTGTCAGAGAGTCTCCCCTACCCCAAAATAAAGTTCACCTTTAGTTAATGGAAAATTGAGGGGATCATCCCATCACTCTGTCCCTAGAGTCTCCCTGGTCAGGGAGAATAGGCATAAGTAACATGGCCTCAAAAGAATTCTTACTTGGAGTGAAGAGAGGACTTGAAGACACTAAGGTGGCCACTCCAGGGCCTATTCCTGTGTAGTCTGATGTCACACACTTTTCCGAGTAAGCATCTTTGACTGATTGAAAAGAACACCCCAGAGAAAATATAGAAGGCATTCGACCTCAAGAGAAAGACCCATAAGGCCAAATAAACTTGCCAGGGATGCATGGTTTTGCTGAAGCAGCTTTTCTGTTCATGAGCTGATGATTTTCTCTGGCCTCTGTGTGTCATGTTGAAGATTAAGGACATCTGGCCTGTACAAAGGAAGAACGAGATTGATACCAGTCTTTGGGGGCGGAGAAAGAGGACATATGATCTCTCCTGTTACACCGGGCCCAGCCTCAGCTCCCCAGTCTGCGGGACTTGGGATTGGTTACCAGCCAATCCTTAGTCTCTAGGATATAGAAATTTGGAAATGTTCTGACCCCTGCCCCCAAACAAATCTAAGAAAAAAAAAAAAGAAATCTGGTTTAAATGCACTTTATTTCTTCTTCATCATCTTCAAATATCGGTGACTATGTTACTGGTTTCCTGTTGGTTTTGAGGATTTCTTCCTTCGTGTGCCCTCCTAGAGAAGACTGGCATCTGGACTTTTTCTAACAAGAGTGGTTTTCTGATTGAAGTGGGCCAGTAGTGCCTGGTTCTAAGAGATTCAAAGAATTCAGGAAAGAATTCAAGCAATGGCCTTAACTGCACATTTAGCTATGTAGTCAGAGGATTATAAAGCCAACCCAAACCTACAGAGAAGGACAGAAATTATAGGTTGCTTCCACAGGCACCATATGAGAAAATCAAAAGATGGGAGTTTAGCATAATAGAAAGAGTGTGAACTCTGGGGCAAGGCAGGCCTGGGTCTGAGTCCCACAAACTAGTCCTGTGGTCTTAGACACGTCATGTAACTCCACTAAGACCTAGTTTCCTCTTCTGAAAATGGGGTTAATAGAAACGTTCCTTATGGAACTGTTGTTAGCGTTATAGATAATGCTGGTGGAACGCTTTGCACAGGGTAGGCTCTTCAGAAATGGTAGTTACGATTTTGGCTTTGTGTTGAGAATGATGTGACAGACTCTGACATCCCACAGGTCCCCCTGGGAGTGCTGCTGGCAGTGGTCCACACCCAGTGACTGCTCAAGGCAGGGGTATAAAAGGCCTGGCTATTTTGTCTCAGCTTGCCACAATTCTGAAGGGCCAGTCTAACTCCAGAGCTCCCCATGGATCAGCCAGGTCGACATCAGGCCTGCATCATAGCTCAGCTTCTCCCTCTGCCTACGCCAGTCTCCCTCCACTCTTTCCCATGGGTGTTGATCCCAAGAGCGTTCTGGAACATGTCGGACATGCTAAACTTTCTTCCGGCGTCTCTACTTCCTAAGGAACCTGACCTGTGACAAGGGCTAAGGCAGGTATCCAAATCTTGTGTTATGAAACACTCATTGGTCTCAGGAGCTGAAGCCTGAAGCCAATCCTGTGGCACCTTAGCCAAGTGTCAGGAAATATTTTAGGAAGACGGGCAAAGCATCAGAAAAGCTGTAAGGGAAGAAGGAAATCCCGAGAGACACGTGGACTTTGCCGTAGGAAGGCATTTGATAATTTCCAGAAGTGAAAAACACCCTGAATCTATTCCACGTGAACCCAGGAGCCTGTAAATATTTTCTAGCATCAACTCCCTAAAAAGAACTTGGCTATGACATTCACATCAATATAATTAAGCAGATGTAACGATAAGTCTTTTCCCAGTATTGAACTTTTAATTCCCTTTCCGATGGCAAGGACCCAGCTAGAGACCTTCCTGGATGGAGACCCATGTTTTCCTTTCTAATGACTGTGGCCGGAACACTTATTTTGGAGGCGGGCTGTACTGCAAGCACCTTGCCAGTGCCCGGTGGTATTTAGGCTGGGAGTTCCCTGTTCCACTCAAGTACAGCCTGTGGGAGTTAGCATCAGAAAACTATGCGAAAGGTAATACCTGGGAGACCAGTCCTCCACTGAATTTCCAGGGTTAAGTGAGACTCCGCTCTGGACAGGGACTCCATCTCCAGGAACAGTCTCATCCCAGCATGGTCCTTCTCTGTTCTTCCCTGCCCTGGTCTCAGCGGGTATTAGGGGTTGATGCAGGAGGGGGCGGCTATCAGCCTGGTCGTATCATGTAGTAGCTGACCAACAAATACTTCCCGAGGATCACATACAAGGCACGGACTGAGAGGGCAAACACTGGATGCCACGCTCCGCCTCTCCTGGTAATGGGGAGGAATGTGGACATGAAGGTGGGAGGGGCAGCAGTGGGACAGGACAGTTGTACAAAGAGTGAGTGCCATGAGATGAGAGCAAAGAAGATGACTTTTTCCCAAGTCACTATTTTATGTCTCTAAATCCCCTATCTCTGCAACCCTGAGAGTGGTCAGGCAATGCTCTGCCCAAGGGAAGCCCTCAGTAGATCTATGCTGAACTAAGTGTTTGTCCCAGTGGCTTGTCATCCACTGTGTGGCTTTCAAATTACACAAAATTCAGCTTGCAGCAAATGTGCAAGATTTTCTTCAACAGCAACATCTTGACCAGTGTTGCTGTGCAGCCCTCAGGTGGCCCTTGGTTTCAGTGTTGATGGTGTTGCTGTAGAGAGGCACAGAGATGGCAGGGAGCTGTCAGAGGCCTCGGGGGTGTGCTAGGCTCCAGGCTCCTGCCTACCCGGCTCTCTCTCCTGCTCTTCAGGCTGAAAAACTGCAGAGGGGAAGCAACATACTTCCAAAAGTTTTGCCTCCTCTGTTTGTTTTCTCCATCACACCGCAAGGCCTGGAGCATGTTTTCACCTGATGCCCTGGGGATCTGGTCCTGCCTCAGCACATGTTAGCAGATACATTTCCAAGCCCGAGAATTATTTGTAGACCAAGAGGCACCTGTTGCTGTTCAGCCCCTGAAGTATTACATCTGGGAGAACCCTCAGGAAACTAACAAGTTCACGGACCCAAAGGCACTTGCCTCAAGCACATCCTTCGCTTCTACCTTAGCCCAGGTTCAGAGTCTCTGCCTCTAGGTAAATTTAGGACAGTGAAGGATGAGGTTGGAAAGGACACTTGGTCAGCCCCTTCCCATCTCTGTCACTCCCTATCCCTTCCTTATTGGACAGTTGAAGAGTTAATCTCATATACAGGGCTGTTGCAAATTAAAGAGCCAGACTGTCGCCTGAAGGCCCTTGCAAATAGAAAATCAGGAGCCCCACTTACACTCTGGGTATAGTCGAGGAAACAGGGGCCTTGGAGAGGAGTGGGAGGTAGTCTCAGGACCCACCCTGAGAAGATCCTGCAACAGTCCTCACTGGGTGAGGCCAGAGATGTGCACTGGATGATCTGATAGGATTTTTCCATCGCTCACAGTGGAATAGAAAATCCCAAGACTCAGAGCAAGATAATAGTTTCACACAATGGCCTTCACTGTCTCAGACATGCTAGAGGTGGTTTCTAGAATTGAATGAATTCTGTTTAGCTACTCTTTCCATTTACTTTGAGCAACAGCCTCGAGTTTTTTAAATTAATTAAACTAGTGATAAATGTGTTAAACCTCTACCTTCTACAGCTACACGTTTAGCCTTTTATGTTTAACTTTTCTTATCATTGAAGAGAACATGGGCTTGGAGTGTGATTACTCTGGTCAACTAATAACAGAATCAGAGGCTTGGGGCACATAAGGGGATGTGGGATCATTTAGACAGAGGGAAACCGAGGCTCAGAGAGGAAAATGACTTGCCTGAGAATGTGCCTTTCCTTTCTCCCATCACTCCCCTCCCACCCCCATCTCCCTGATCTATGCTAAACACAGAAGACTTGCCTTCTTGGCATGGAGTGACATCTCCGGGGCACACATTCCATACCCACCCATTTCCCCACCCCCGATGGAGGACCAGCTAGATCCTGTCCTGGAAAAGAGAGAGGAAAGGGAAGGCGGGTCACGGCAGCTGAGATGGAAGTCTGACTGAGAAGCCAGAGGGAAAACAGCAGCAGGCAGAGGTCTGGGGCAACTCCCAACCCATCTCCTAGACAAGAGACCCTAGAGGCCAGGAGGGGAAAGGTTTTGAAACAGGCTCCCTGCCAATGACAGCAGAACTGGGGTGGGGAAGAGCTTGTTCTCTGAATCAGGTTTGAGGGTAACTGCCGGCTTTACTTTGCGATGATCTAGTTTGTGGCAAAGGTGCAGTGAGTTTTGAGCTGCTTAGCCATGGAAAGTAAATGGTAATTGGGGACTTGAACTTTCCAGCCGGAATTGGGCAGCTGCCCACTGTCATAAAAGGCAGAATTTGAAAACCTGGCGGGAAGGAGCAGAGCTCTCTGGAGCACTTCCCTTGCAAGCCTAATGCTCTGAAGTTGGTACTGTTGGTATGTGACGCGGTGAGGGCTGAACGCGAGTGAGAACTTGGCTGTCCGAGCTGGGCTGTGGTGGAGTTCAAATGTCTGCGTTTCCTCCTTCATCCCTGTGGTCTCTGCTCCCAGAGCAGCTCGGGACCAGCGGGTGCCGAACAGGGATGGATCCATTCCACTGGTCCACAACCAGCAGCAGCAGCAGCCGCCCCTGGGAACGTGTTAGAGATGCATAGTATCGGGCCCGCCCCAGACCCACCGAACCAGCAGCCCTAGGACAGCGACCCCCATTCTGTTTTAACGGCCGTCCGGGCAATGCAGGCTGAAGTTTGAGAACCGCTGGCCCAGGGCCTGGTGTGGTTCCGAATGTGCCGCTTATCAAGGAAACTCTGCTTTTAAGTGAGCTGGCCAGCTGCCTCCTAGTTTGCCCCCACAGCCCCCTCCACCATAGGGGCAGCCGCTGCCGGGAGGTCTGGGGGTTGTCGTGTTGCTCTCCCAGGCCTCGGCATGTGTACGGTAAACCATCTCTCTGCTGTCTGTTTGTCTCCATCCTCTCCCACGACTCTCAGTTGTGTTGTGCCAGTGAGATTGTTTCCACTTCATGCTGGGAAAGGAGGCACTCAGAGAGGTGCCCCCACCCCTCACGGGACCACAGACCACAAAGAGTCAGGCCCCGGCACCCGACCTCAGAGCTCTCGCAGCTCCGATGAGGGACTTTTCAAGGGGGACCCTGGCCATCCTTCTCAAGAGAGGCAGTGAGCATACCCTTCTGTCCCAGCTGTGAGTACCAGGGGCTATGAGTGGCTGAATGAGGTCTGGGGAATGCGGGGCCCCAATCAGAGAGCTACGGGCTCTGCTTGTCCATCCTTCCCCTTTGACGTGCAGGGTAGTCACCTGAGGATTCCACTGGGGAAGAGTCAGAGACAACAGTTAGCTCCCCTGGCTTTCACACCAGAGAGAACCAGTTATGTTTTTTGAGAGAGTTAGAGGCTCTGGGTTAATTTAATGAAATACATTTTGCCAAATGTTTTTCTCTTTTTATTTTAATTAATGCCAAGGCATTAAAAGGGATAGTGGCTGTTGGAATTGTGTTGTATCTCATCCCCCACCGCTCTCACCTCCTCCTTCCCAAGTGTTAGGAACGTGTGGAGAGCATGTCATAAGAAGCTCTGCTTTGTCTCCATAGCACTGAGCAGAAGCTGGCAGGCCCCTGGGACATTTGGGTTGATGGCATATATTTGTATTTTCTACTCTTCTTCCGACCCAGTCTTGGGAAAATAGCCTTGAGGTATAGAGAAGACACAAATCCGTGCTTTGAGAGCCCTGTGGGGCAGATTTCCAAAATGGTGGCCATCCCCATCAGTCAGGGTACATTGCACAGGTGGATATAAAGCCAAAACCCACCGGAGTGTTCTTCTCCAGGGAGGACTGGCTTCTGTTCCATGAGTGCAGTGTATCATTGCTAAGACCTTGCCATGTTCAAGTCCATTCAGCCTAAAGAAAGAACAGGTCACAGGAAGCAGAGGAATTGAGTAGAAAAAACACACAGAGTTTTTATGTATATCATGTCTCTTGTTGTAAGCCTCACAATAACCCTTTGAGAGATGTAGTAGTAACTTTGTTTTATAGATAAAGAAACAGAAGTTCGGAGAGATCAGGGGACAGGCCTGAGGTCACAAGCTGAGAAGCGGCAGAGCAGGGCCCTGACTCCAAGCCTGGGGCTCGTCCCCAGTGCCTCCACCTTCCCAGAGCCCTTCCCCTCTCTGCTCCCTTTGCCTCCATCTCAGCTTCTAGGGAACATGAGTGACCCGAGAGAATAGCTGAAAAGGAGACTGCACTAGAACTCAGAAATCCTGGCCTCTTTTCATTTGTGGCCTGTGTCCAGCTCAGAATCCATCGTGTTTGTTGGTACAGGCAAATAAACAGTTTTCTGCTGAGAGGGAGGGAAATTGAAGGAATAGCTTCAGGGTTAGGAGAACCGGTTAGATTGCTGAGCTTGCCATATTGCTGACCCTGGCCACCCAGGCCACTCCCTACAGCCCCAAAAATGCCCAGATTTGCCAAATAACATGTGCATTTGCCCTTTGCAAAAGAGAAGGAGTGGGGAGGCAATAAAATGAGTCACTAATCTATCTTTAGGGTTGGGGGCAAGGAGAGGTCTGTTTGCCCCAAAATGCTGGGCTTTCTTTACGAGTGATCTGAAGCAACATTTTATGAGAAGCACAGGGTGTGTGTGTAAGAGAGAATAGGAGCTTCACAAAGTACAAAAATACAAAGTGCTGAGTTTTTCCTAAACAAGCCTGGCTGAGTTTTCAGTAATTCTGCAGCTGTGACATGACCAGTCCACTGAGATACTCCGCGCTGGCTGGAAAAATACAACCGAAACGCACTCAGTCGATAGCAAGAAACAGTGAGGCTTCTAAGAGTCCCATGACTTGTAAGACCGGCCTCGCTGTGGGAAATATAGACAAATTTGCTTTTTTTCAGACCCAGCTCCGAGTTTTTTCCTTTCCAGGAATTTCACTGGGCACAAGGAACCCGCAGAGGCATGAGGGTGCCTTGCCCCTCGAAGCATCACCACTGATATCTCAATAAGTCCAGCCTTCCCATTAGCCCCACTCTTCTAGATTCTACAGCAGCAGGTTTGAAGGTTCTGCTCAGAGGGTCTTAATTGATCTTGTTGAGTCTGGTTTGGCCGTCTGTGCTGACAGAGCCCTCGTCCTCCCTCCCATGACATTGGCTTGCACACAGTGACCTCCATGCTCCAGACTGAATGTGCCCCCACACACACACACACACACAGGCCGTACCATGTGGCGCTGAGCTCAGCTGTTCTCTGTGACCTGAGCGAGGACGGCCAACAGGACTCCCTGAGGCACCATGCCTGGCATCTGAACCTATAGATATCTCTTTGCATCATAGAAATCACCCCAACTCCCTCAGTTTGCACATTGAATGGGGGGAGGTGGTGTTGGGGCAGGAAGTTGCTACCTTTAGTAAGAATTAGGTGAGGCCAGTGGCTGCAGGAGTCAGGGTGAACTCTGTTCTCTCCTTCTGAAGTCTGACTTCCCTCCACTTGGGGTCTGGCCTCCCCCCTGGGGGCCCCATCACCACCTAACTCCCCTGGCCACATAGCTCCCGGCACTATGGCCTGCATCCCTAGTGCCTGCCTGGGCCCCGTCCTTCCCGGCCGCCCTGCCGAGTCCTGGCTTCTGTCTCCTCTGAAATAAGGAGCCAAGGGCATGCCCGGTCGGGCTCACCTATGACTGCTGCATCTGGGGGGACCTGCTACAAAGACGGTATGGCCGCTTTGCTCCCGGGAACAAGTTGCTCTGGCCTCTCCCCGGGGAGCTTGGCAGCTCTTCTAGCTGCAGCCTCAGCAGTTACTGGACAGATTTTGTAGGTTTACGACTAAGCAAGAAAAGTGGACTCCTGAGCCAGCCTCTGCAAGGGTTCCCTCCCTTTAAAGAAAAATGTAAATGAGTGTGGAAGGTGCTGAGGTTAAGAAATCTGCCCCCACCCCCTACCCCCACCCCCGCTGTTAGCACGTGGCCCCTTCTCCTCCCTCCGGCCTCAGAAAGCTGGGCTGGGTGTGGCGTGTGAACACAGGGGCACGACTGCTCCCCAGGCATTGATTCACACTTCCTGGCTCAGCTTACTCATGCCATGGCTTGAGAGGAGCTACCATGGCCATTCCTCTGTGACATTCAGATGCATTCCCCCTCCTCTGCTCCTGAACCTGGCAGACATGGGCGCACACATGGCTTCGGAGGACACTGATAAAGAAGGCAGGCTTTCTCTGACCTGTAAGAAGTTTAAATATAAAGCTGAGCCAGAACAGAGGCTGGGATGTTGTCCCACCCCTGCCGTCCTTCTCTGCCAGGTCCCTGAGGAAATTTGTCCAGCCCTTACCCTCTCCTCTAGGCACCCCCTCCTTGCCGTGGCCTCCTGACACCCCTGGGCTCTTGTGCTCTTGGACTGCAGATGCCCACTGCCCTCCACCCTCCCTCTCACATCTGCCTTCTCTAAGGGCCCACAAAACCGTGGCCGTTTCCTCTTTAACAGCACGTAGCCCAGGGCCTTGGAAAGTTGTGATTGCTCTTGCCCTCTTCAAGACTCAGCTAGTTTACACTTAAAATCTGCCTATCTCACTGGTAAGCTGATTAAATGAGGTGAGACCTAATGATTGGGGAGCTTTCTACATGTTGGCCGCTCTGATGAGGATGGACAATGCCAGAGTCCCTGGGACTGACCCCGTGATGGGTTAAAATAAAGCTGCTCTCCTGGCCAATGTTATTGATTATGAGGCAGAAAATGCAATTAACCTTGAATAGTTTAGGTCACTGGCCCACGCCTGCTTACTGCTTGCTGCCTCAGTCTCGTCCCTGAAGAGTAGAGAACCAGAGCCTGGAGCTCCAGGGAGGAGCGAGAATATGAATTCTCCCAACCTCAGAGTTGCAGAATGATTCTAAGGAATCCGTCCATCATTCTGCACACCATACAGAGAGAGTAAATGGATTGAATGTATATGCACTTTTATTTTCAAATACTACTAGGTACTATTTTCAAATAGGTCCTATCGTAGTTCAAAAAATAGTTTATTTTTTAGGTGGATGCTTAGTAAGTTATTTCGACCCAGAAATATCTTTGGCAAGAGAATAACCTCGGAGGGTTAGCTGGATTTGGGTGCTCTGCTGAAGCTCACTTGTCCTGAAGATAAGCATCCTCAAGCTTGGAGCCCTGACTTGGTGACTAAACACTAGTCACCTGTCAACGTAAGTGCCTGTTTCTCCAGCGGAATCAGTGGCACAACACTCAACACACAACACACAGTTTAGCTTGTGGCATCAGAGCAACTGTAGGCAAAGGGAAAAGAAGACAGTACTCCCCGGACTTTGCTGTCCCGCCGAAAGACAAGATAGGCCTGCCACAGAATATTCCAGAAAGCCCCAGACATAGTGCAGGGAGACCACAGAGAATCCTTGGACACTGCCGGCTGGAATCTGAAAGTACAAGGCCAGGAAGTTTAAAATTCCTGAACTTGACCTTGCCAGTGGCTTCTCGTAGGGAGGCCGCGGTGATGGTTCGGCTCACTGTGACTCCCTGCCCGAAGGCTGCCTCAGGCCGCTCCGCCAGCCCCTGGCATGAGTGTGCCAAGAGAGGGGTGGGTTGCAACCCTCTGCAAAGGATGCCACCGCAGTGCTCTGAGTTGATTGTACCTTTGTGTTTCTGCTAGGAATTTAAACTCAATGGACTTCTGCCATAAGGAGGGACTCTCTTCCTGCCTCTCACCCCATTCCCCTCACCTCCCACCCTCCAGCCTCAGAGAAACAGCAAAGGAAGATGCTTCTCTTCAGTAGTCTTCCTAAGAGCCTTGTGGCTCAAAACCATGCCTCTGCCACCAGTAGATGGAACCTGAGGGAACTATGACTTCATGGTGGGGAGCAGGAGTTTCACCAGATGCTGAAAAGTAGCAAGAAAAAGATCCTTTTCTATTGCTATAAGGGGAGTATAATTGGATTTTTTTTTTTTCATAACTATCTGATGAGAAAAGCCATGTTTGCTTTTTCTTTCTGTGAAGTGGGAAAACTCAGGGTTTGGAGCTACTGAATATAAAGTTCTCGCCAGCTCATGTCCCTATGAGTGTATCCGAACTGCCAGCTCCTAAAAATGAGTTATTTTTATGGAAAACATGATTCTCATTAAAAGTTCCTGTGATTTCTATCCCACAAGCACATTTTCCCCACGGCTACCCTGGGCTCCTGCTAATACGGTTGTTGTAGGGATGGAAGTGAACTGCGTCAGCCATTAAAACTCACCCTAGCTGATCACCATGAAGTAGCCCCCTCGATGCAAAGTAAAATTTTTAGAGAAAAATATTCACAATATACAACTGGTTCTTAATATTCCATGCCAGCAGCTTGGGGGGAGAGAATAGTACAGGACATGCCGCTTGGGATAGAGTTAAACATATTTGCTCCCAGAAGAACCTTAAAAAAGAATTTAAGCTCTTCCCACACTCTGGGGTATCAGTGAGGAGATAGTTGGCCGTCCCTGCCCAAAGAGACAGTTGTTGATGGAGTCTTTCGCAAAACCTGGTTTGTAACCCACTGCCCAGAAGTCCCCGCGTGATTCGTAACAAGTCAGTCCAGAGAATAGCTCTTTCTGGTGGGAGATCAAACAGTGTAAGGATTGGGGTGGCTGCCTTGGGGTCGTGTTGAGAGGGAGCGTGGGGCCAGCAGGCGAGGACGGCAGGGGCCCGCATGGCACTGCCTCCCTTACTTGAGCTGTCTACTCACTCATCCTTCCAATCCTGCAAGGATAAGCTTCTTAAGATATTTGCTGAGAGATTGACTATCCTGCCCTAGTTCTCCTTGGAAGGTATAGGGTGAGCCGGCAGACCGGGAAGTGGAGAGGTGTAAACCTTTCGTGGAGGTCAGTAAGGTCTGCCCGTTCTTGGAGCAGTACCAGGCCCTCAGGCCTTCACGCATGTGAGATACGTTGGATTTTAGAAGTCAACCTTGCTTTCGGATGCAAAATGAGATGCAGTCCCCCCAGAGATGATCGTCTCCACTGAGCTGCAGAGACCACTGGGTCAGGCCCAGAGATTGCTGTCTTGCAGAGCTCCAGATACTCTGCCGGTTTCCTGCAAGCCATTCTCCTCCCAGCTCATCCCAGATACCGCTGCCGGTCCCTGAAGGAGAAGTTAAAGGTTTAGAAATGGCCTAATTTCCTAATTTATGAAAACTTTTAGCCAACCTTCCACCTTCTATTCCTTCAGTTGTTTGTTTATTCAGTGACTAATTGCTGAGGACCAAGCTGCCATATGCCAGGCCCCGGGCTAAGTTCTGGGGGAGGGTTCCTGCCTTCATGAAAATTACAGTCTAGAAAGGGAGCAGACAGTAAAAAAAAACAAGTAAACAAATCAACAAGATAATTAAAGATCGTTGTAAGTCCCATGAAGGGAATAAACAGGATAAATGAGATCATAATTGGGAGGGGCCCTTCTGTAGGGGAAAGACCTCTGCAAAGGGGACCTTTGAGCTGAGACCTCGAGAGAAGGAGTGGCCCCCGGAAGAGCTGGAGGAAGGGCAGTCCAGGCAGAGGGCATAGAGACCCAGGGGCCGAAAGCCTTGGGGCATCGGGGAGAGAAGCCGTGGCAAGGGAGCCATGAGGAGAATGATTCCGGAGGTCACGGGAGGCACAAGCTAGGGTGTGTAGAGCCTTGGAGGCGCGGTCAGAGTTTAGGTTTTATTCTGAGAGCAATGGGAAGCCGTTAATAGTGTTAAGCAAGAGCAGTAACCTAATTAAAAATCACTGTGTGCTCAGGGCCACACTGTTTGTAATAGCAGATTAGAAAGGCATTCCATGAGTACAGAGCTGAGGACGTATGTGGGTTCACCCCAGCGTCTGCAGCAGTTAAAAACCGTGAGTAAAAATCTGTCTGTACGTATGGCCAGAGGAAGATTCGCAAGGTACCCTAAGGAGGAAAAAAACAAGAAATAGAATACGTGTAAAATAGGCTGCCACTATATTTTAAAAAGTGATGTATATGTATATAGGCTTGTCCATGTGTAAAATCCCACATTAGGAATCACAAGGAGCTGGTCATGGGTTGCTTCTGGGGAGGGGAACTGAGGCACAGGGTGCCCAGGGTAGGAGGGAGACCTCCTCTTCATAGCATATCCTCTTGTACGTTCGAATATATTAGTATGCCAGTGTTACATATTCAGCAAAAAAAGTTCCTGTGTCTAAATCGTGGTCACGTTGTTTGCTGTGGGGAGAGAGGGTGTGGTGAGATGGTGGTGGCCTGACCTTGGGGTTGGTAATGGGAGTGGAGACAAGTGGGTGGACTCAGGATCTACATTAGAGGCAGGGCCTGCTGGCCTCGGTGTTCCCACACTGACTTGTCCCGCTCCTGCGAGTTTAGGAAAGCTTCGTGCATTTGACGTTGGAACTGGGCTTACCTGAGTCTCCTCTGACTTCCGTGACATCTTTGTGGAATGAAGCGTTCTTAGGCTCCTTCCAAGTGCCAAAAGCCTCAGAACTCGAGAGACTGACGCGTCACAATGTGGAGGACACGGTTGCAGGCATGTGCCCTCTTCATACCCTCATCCAACTTACCGACGAGTTTTTTTAAGTAATCTCTAGGCCCAGCGTGAGGCTTGAACTCATGACCCTGAGATCAAGAGTCTCATGCTCTACCAACTGAGCCAGCTAGGCACCCGAAATGATTTTTAATGGCAGTCAAAACAGAGTTACACTGAAGAAGCCCTATCGTTTCTCAATGGAGCTTGCTTTCTTTGCAGAGAGATGCCAAAGGCCAGTACCTGTTTGACCTTCTTTGCCACCACCTGAACCTTCTTGAGAAAGACTACTTTGGGATCCGCTTCGTGGACCCAGACAAGCAGCGGGTAAGTCAATATTGGAAGCGCACGTGGAGGAGACGGTTGGTCAGCAGCCTGAGGCCCTGAATTGCCGCGCACACTCCTGAGTTTAGCCTCAGGAATCAGGGGCTGCGTGGGACCTGCAGTGGGGTGTCCCCTCTTCAGATCACGTGATGAGACCTGGAAGCCCCCTTGGCAGAGCTCAGCTAGTGTGGCCCGTCGTTCCACAGATGCTGAGCCGGTGGCCTGGAGGGCTGACGTGATCTGCCTGAAGCTGGCCAGTTGGCGGCAGAGCGGCGGGGCTGGTGTTCCCGTCTTCGAGCACAGGTCACAGGCTGAGCTTCTCCCGTCTGCTTTCTAGCAAATGAGCTGAAGCACAAAGGGCCTCACCTTTCACCAGTTTGGGCAGCACAGAGAGAGAGCCCCACTGACATGGGGCTCTGAGCACCTTGCAAATGCCGTGGTTCTCGTTCTGCTCTGCAGACACGGGGCTCCTTCCAGATGGGGATGAGAACAGGTCCATGACCCCCTGGCCCCAGCCTCCCCCTCAGCTTCCTCTCCCCTGACCTGCGTCCTCCCTGCTGTGGCTCCCCAGATGTCGTCCGTCTCTCTTTCCACAGCCCCTACCTGTACTGCCCTTTGCCCTACGAAGGCTCCACGGTCTTGACATCTACACTGTCCTCAGCTCTGGAACATAGTATAAGACCCCAAAGGGCCATGATGCCAGGAAGCCACATGTCCTCACATGCTACAGGTGTCCATTCATTATACAATGATGGACTGTTTTCACAAGGGGCTTTCTTGTTGTTTGGTTTTTTGGTCTGAGCTGTTTCTTCTTAAGAAGGAAGACCAGTTACCCCAAGTTCTCTTCATCTCCTGAAGAGAGTGGCTTATGAAGAAAAAGGGACAAAACATATCTTCATTATTTTCTAGTTAGGTCGAAATGTGCTTGAGAACAGTAAGAGAGTACATGGAGGGGCTAAAGAGCAAAAGCAGGAGGAGATAGAAAACTATAAAGAAATGGGGAAAAGGAGAAGTAAGCACGTATGGAGTGGCTACCGTGTGCTGGGCCGTGCACGGAGCACAAACCTAGGCCTTTCAGCTGATGTATGTTAGGCACTGAGTTGTATCAGGCACGAAGCTAAATGCTTCACATATGTTCCTTAATCCTTCCTCAAATGAGATGAGCATCCACCGGTCAAATAGCCATTCTCTGGATGAGGAAATAAAATCTCAGGTTAAGTAGTCACTTGCCCAAGGCATACGGCCTGCCAGTCTCCAGCTCAGAGCTGTCTGATGCCAGGCTCTGTCTGGGTCCTAAGGTTCCAGCTGAATTCGTACCTGATCGTTTCTGAAGCTGTGTGACTGCACTGAAGGTTTAAGGAGAATGGAGAGGCTTGGAAAGGTGCTCGAGAGTTGTGGGGAAATTGTCACCCTAGATCTATCGACTCATGGCAGGGATGGAGGGGGTGAACCCCCTGCTCCCTTAGGTTCCCCTGGGCACCAGAGCCCAAGCTCACATCCACCCCCTCACTGCTTGCTCTGAGCAGGTGCCCATGGGGTCTGGGAACTCTCCTGGCCCCTCCTGGAGGAGCTACCTTCACTCCCCTTCTCTCCTGTTGCTGGCTTAGGCCCAGGGCCCCAGCCTGCTCTCAGCCTCTCCTTTCTAAGTGGAGACACCCTTCCCAGCCTCCAGAGCCTCCAGATCATGCCACATTGGCCCAATGACCCAAATACAGGTGGAAACTCCCCTCCGTGAACCTTCTTTCCTCTTCTCCTGACCCTTCATCCCCAATCTCATGTTAGTTTACTAATGATTGTGGGACCCAGATTCAGCCAGACCACTGCGAAAGATAACCGCGGCCATCGCTCTCTTTTTGAGATCCTGATTTCTCTTGATTTCTCTACCAGACCCTCAAAATCTCCTGGACAAGCTGTGACAGCTTTCCCCTCCCCTCGCACCCGTCTCCTATCTCCTTCAGCCTCTCCCTTCTTGAGCTCTCACTGCAGGGCAGACTGAAATCTTCTTCTGCCCTGGCCAAGGGGAATAGACTTTTTGTCATTCAGCTCCACCTGCCTTCTGCTGAGAGCGCTTCTCGCAGTCTTTCCTTGTAGTTTTTGGTCTTCCATTCTTTACTGATTTTAACCTATCAGTCATGTGCCCGGGGGCATTCTGTTTACTGAACCCCAGACACTCGCTGCGTTCTCCTCGCTGCACCCAATTCCGATGTGCTCCAATCGGACAGACCTCCTCCGCCTTCACAGGCTGGGCCTCGAACCCCACTTGTTTCCATGCAATTTCATCTCTTGCCTTTGCTTCGCTGTGAAGCCACGCGGCGGTGGGCCGTGTAATGTGAGAAGGACCTCTTAACCACATTGAGTGGCTATAATGAGTTGCCAGCCTCGTGGGAACTCAGATCAGAGGAAGCAGGAGAGCAGAGTGTCAGCCCAGATTATCCATGTGGAGCTGACGGAAGAACTGGCTCTTAGTGGGTCCATTAACTGCGTGACCCACGGCCCAGCCCAGAAGGTGAGAGCGGGGAATCGCGGGAGGCCAGGATGCTGTCTGCACGGCTCTGGCTGCTTTCCCACCAGAGGGAGGATCTGCCAAGATGTTACACTAAATGGGAGTAGCCAGAAAAGAGGGAGGTGTGGACCCAGCACAGACCGGCTTCCTTCGTCCTTTGGCAGCGGTGTCTTGAACACTGTTCGAGGCGCTGGTGACTGACGGCTTTCTGCCTTCACAGAGTTTGTGGCTACGGGTTTCCGTCTACTTCCACATAATCCAATCCCAAGTAACCGCAGTTGTTATCTTCTCTACAAACTGTCAGATTTCCTGATTAGCATAAAAGCAACAAACATCAATAATGCATTTTATAAAGCCATCATGTAGAACTGGGAAACAGTTATAGGATGATCTTGTTGCTTCCTTCCCACAAACGTAAGTACCATGGGGAAAAAAAGGGTATTGCTACTATATCCTGCCTCTACGAAAATCCAAGGGAAAAAAATGATACTTTCCTGCACATTAGTTGTGGTTAGTTATCTTATGAGACTGAGACTTTAAACATCCCCGGATGCCAAGGAATCTGAGTCTGTATGCCCTAACACAAGGGTTGGCAGTATGCTGTTCAAACACAGACGGAATGTGCACCAGCCATTCCTGCCTTCTCACCATTGACGAAATTCCACCTGGTGATACTTTCTAGAGCCCTGACCAATAGCCTCTGTCCCCACTGCCCACCCCTGCCAAAAAAAATAGCTGGCACATAACCCGAACACACACACCCACTAACGTCAGCGTCCCCCTGCTCAAGACAGGCAGGGCTTTGTCCCCATCACACGTACGTGCATTCGCTTGTGCCTGCTGCTGTGCCGCGAAGGTGGCTCCGAACTTTGGCACCCTACTTTGGAAGGCGGCATTGCCAGGCAAGCCCAGAAATGACATTTGAAGCTGGAACTCTTCCCCCTTCACAGCTGGTTCCGTGGGGAGCTTACTTCCAAAAATCCTATCACTCTCTATTCTCCAAGCCTACATATCCCAAGCTTTGAGGCGGCTTTCACCGTGGGCTACAATCTCTCCAGTTCTTTCAACTGGGTACAACAGGTTATAGATGACACCACTTCTCATCTGGGTTTTCTTGTCCTGTGTTCTCTATTGCAGCATTGGTTGGAGTTTACAAAGTCTGTGGTGAAGCAGTTGAGATGTAAGTCTTCCTCCTGAAAAGGTGGGAAGCCTCGCCCCTGGGGAGGGTGGGATGAAACCTCCCACCTTTAGTAAGTCTTGGTCGTTGTCCACCAATTCCCGGTTTCCCGTTTCCCTCACCAAAACCGGTGAGGATTTTCTCATGACGGTTTGGAAGCCCTTGCGTCCCAGTGGGGAGGGAAGCCCAGGGATCCTCTGGAAAGGGTCTTCCCTGAGACGTGCACGTCTCTGTCTCCACAGCCCAGCCTCCGTTCACCATGTGTTTCCGCGTGAAGTTTTACCCCGCAGATCCTGCTGCCCTGAAGGAAGAGATCACCAGGTAAGGCTGAGCTTCCTGCAGCCACAGAGACCTGTTGGAGAGGGTGGGAAAGAGGGACTGGAGCCTCTTAGAACCTCTATTTTGGAAGCTTCTCACTCTTGGAAGGAAGGAATCTTCCTAAATAGAACCTTACTTCTTCTGTATTTCATTTCCACATGCTTTCTTTGCTCACCCCCTCAACAGAACTGGAACAGAATGAGCTTTCCTTCAAGGAGTGTGAATACTTCATTTAAACTCATCTACAAAGTCATTAATTAATCAAAAGCAGTTTTTTCTTTTACCAAGGACGTGGCCCCCATGGATGTTTTTGGAGAGGGCGGGTTGCTTTTGTTTGGGGGCGGTGGGTGCTTGAAATAGACTCCAGTGGCCTCATGTACTTGGGAAATGCCAAAGCAGGACACTGCAAAAGAAGCCGGGAAGTACTGAAGATTTTAAATCCAAGTGCATAAACTCCAGTGTGCTGACGGATGAGATCCGTGATGAACTCTTCCTTGTGGGGGGGCATGTTCTGTGGCGGGCAGACAGCTGCATGGAATGAATCCTGTCTCATCCAGCAGCACCTGAGGATGAGAACGAACTTCTGTGCCCACGTCATCCTACAAGAGGGTCAAAGAGTAGGTGCTTCAAAGCTTCGGCAGGGTTTTGTATATATGAGCCAAATTCACTCTCAAAGTCTTGCCTCAGACATTCAGCGGTGCTCTGTACCAGGGACCCTTAATTTTTATATGACAAATACCTAATTTTGCCATCCTCAGAATGGTGGTGTTACCTCGGAGAGGGCGGGGCCCTAGAGCAAGAGGTGAGGGGCCAGGGAAGCCTAGAGCTGAGGAACAGAGAGCTCTGCCGACTCTCTGCTTCCCCCAGAAGAGACCGCAGAGACTGGGATGAGGCCGTGGTCTGTTAGAGAGAGTCTGTCCTCTAGTCTTTGCCATCTCCTTCCAGATCCTGAACTGCCTGGGAGAATTCCAAAGAGAGGAAAGAGGAGGGAAAAAGGGAGAGAGGAGGAATATGGACTTAGGTTCGCTTCCTGTTCTGAAGAGCGTGCCACTAGCTTTATGTCAGATAAAAGGAGCTAAAGTTTCTCGGAGAAGGAAAATGAGGAAACGGGGAGAGAAGAGGGCAAGAAACAGGGCTAAGTAGTGCAAAGGAAGCAAAGAAGGGGGACAGGGAGGAAAAGTGGCTTCTTCGCATGTGCCCCAGTAGGAGTCTGGGGAGAATTGACGGTGCTGTCGGAACGATGGGGATGGTTGGGGGATGGTTGTTTCTTCGGGACGCTCGGGGCAATGCACACGCACCAGCTTTGAGGCCCTGGGGCCAGTGAAGTGTGTTCATGCTCATTACTGGGCACAGAAATGGCAGGTTCTCCTCATCTGCACGGAAGTGGATGGGGCTCCCGCTTTGCTCATCCAATTACAGGAGCGATCATGAGGTTTTAGGAGCACAATCCCACCCTGCTCGGGACCTTCAGAGTCTGCACCTCACTCTGAGCCTGTCCCTCTCCCCCACACCCGCCTCCCTGCCAAAAGGTGACGATGCCAGGGCAGACCCGGAAGGCCACACTGCGGTCCACATGTCTGGGCAGACTTAGCAGCTCTTTCTTGAGAACCTAGCACCTTGCCTCCCAACGCCACACCTCGGGATCGCCTGCTCGCCACCTCATTCAATCAACAGTGAGAATGACAGGGATGATTCTAACAACTCGGGGAGCGGCCAGTGAGAGCACTGCAGGCCCACGGCTTTCTGATTTGATTAACGGGCAAAAATATGTGGTTATCTTGGCCCTTAGGAGGCACTCTTAACAATAGAATTTTCTAAATCAGGTGTTCCTCCATGATACTAATGGACAGACTCTCCTACCCCAGAGGCAGCATAGACCTGGAAGCTCAGATCCTATTTCTGTCACTTCTCGGCTCTGTGGCCTTGGACCTAAGATAGTCAACCTGTCTGAATTCAGATCCCTTATTCGTAAATGAGGAGAGTAACAGCTCCCATGTAGAATTGTTGGGAGAACTGACTGGTACACGCGGGTCTTGTACTTTGTGATACCCCCTCCCCTGCCCCGGGCCAGCCTTGCGTGGAGCAGAGGCCGCCGGATGGATTCCGTGGGCCGCGGACCCCTGAGGGCTCCGCACGCACGGGGCATGGGTACAGTTAGCTCTGGCTTCTCTCCTTTGTTGAGGTGGAAAGGCGCTCCTTTTCTGAGACTCCCCACTCCTCCTCTGTCCTTTTCCCCTACCAGCTAGAGTCCTACCACTTAAGCAGCTAACTTTTGAGGGCTCAGAGAAAAATCTATCCCAGGTAATCAGTCATCCAAGTCCTGGTGGTGCAGCTCGAGGACCATGGCCAGGCCTCTCTCCAGGTCAGCAAGCTTCAAAGTCATGGACAAGGGTGTGAGCTCCTCCCCCTTCTGCAAACAACTGTGCTGAGCATCCTTGACTCTTCTCCCCTTGCTCTCTGCCTCACCAGCCCTCCTTCCCTAGAATGCATTTTCCAAGCATTGCTGGGGCGTGAAGCGTGGGGTGCCTGGGCCTAATCTGGGCATTCGGTGGAGGCCTTGGAATTAGCCGAGTCTTTCTGCTCGTTCATGTCCCTGCTGATCTTGAGAGAGTGGGTACCTGCCTCAGCCTCACTCAGTACCCATAATTCATTCCTGGCGTGGAGCCCTCCATGCCACCTTCCTGCCAAACTAATTTAGCTGTCAGTGTGTTTTTTCCTAGCAATATCGGTCCTAAATTTCAGTGCCGTCTCAGCTAGTGCCATAAAGCCAGACTGAGAGGAGGGGATGAAATAGGGAGTAAAGAACTGTGCTTCAATTTATCTCTTGGACTCTTCCCAGATGATAAATTTAGTTGCCAAATCCTGATTAATCTCTTTTGTCATTTTTTAAAGTAATAAATAGATTTCCTTGTCTGAGCTGGAGACAAGGCAGAGAAAATGGGGATTAGGCATCAGATTTGGCGTTTAACAGGGACCGCAGGTGTATGAACTCTTGGAAAGATCAAATAGCAGAAGGAAACTGAGTGCAAAGGGGGTCCCACCTTCTAAGGAAACAAACCGCCTAACACATGTTTGAGTGGGGGTGCTCACACAAACTATGAATAGAATGACCAGATATATGCAAAGATGAATGGAGTTTCTAGGTCATAAATTCCTTTGATGAACATTCCTTTGAGCCTACCCTGGGCTAAGATGGCCTGGTCAGTGTTTTCTATAAAAGTCCAGAGAGTTAGTATTTTAGTTAGTACAGTGCTTGAGCACCGTATGGTTTCTGTCACAATTCCTCAGTCCCGCCTTTGCAGTGCGAACGCAGCCAGAGGCGATACCTAAATGAGTGAGTATGGCTGCCTTCCAATAAAATTGTGTTTTATTTCACTGGAAACTCTGATGGCAGTCCGTACTGTGCCAACCCCAGACTAACACATTGAAAAGAACTGGGTTCAAATTCCAGATTGTTCTTTAACTAGCTTGTGAGGCAAGGCAAGCGACAATCTCTCCAGTCAGTGTCCTCATCTGTGATGCAGGAAGAAACCCCAGTAGTCACCTCCCAAAGTCGTCATGAGGACCGCGTGCGAAGATGCATGTTCAACAGCATGGTGTGGGGGCCCCTGGCTGGCTCAGTCAGTACAGCGTGCGACTCTTAATCTCAGGGTCATGAGTTTGAGCCCCACGTTAGGCGTGGAGCCTAGTTACAACAAACAGCAGCACAGTGTGTGGCTCACAACAGGCATTCAGTAAATCATTATTATTTTGTTTTGTTATTGTCTTGTCGTCTGTCTCTCCCCACTGGAATGTAAGCTCCATAAGAGTGGGGATTCTGTTTTGTTCCCTTCTGTATTCCCAGCACCTGTGGCAATGCCTGGCTCATGTAAGTGCTCAGAACGGGATGGATGATGGGTGGATGGGTGGATAGATGGATGATGGGTGGATGGATGGATGGATGGATGACGTGTGGACGGATGGATGAATGGATGATGGGTGGATGGGTGGATGGATGGATGGATGATGGATGCATGGATGGATGGATGCTGGGTGGATGGATGGATGGGTGGATGATGAGTGGATGGATGGATGAATGGATGATGGGTGGATGGATGGATGATGGATGGATGGATGGATGTTGTTGGGTGGATGCATGGATGGATGGATGCTGGGTGGATGGATGGATGGGTGGATGATGAGTGGATGGATGGATGGATGCTGGGTGGGAGGGAGGGTGAGTAGAGGAGCTAGGCACAAGATATACAGGCTTTCTAGAATATTAAAAGTAAATTTAAAAATCATCTCTGACTGCAAGGAGATGATTATAAGATTATAGAGGAATCCAGGGACAAAGAATCTGATGAAAGAAAGTCAGGGCCAAAGTAAGAACTCTTTGGAGAAACTCTTCAGGAGATACCAGTTCTTTCCAGAGGTCAGAACCTTTAATTCTGGAACCATCTGTGGATTCATCTCCACTCTCTGATATCAGAAAGCACAGTGCCACAGGCAACACCTTGGAGAGATGTACATGTCACAGAAAGAGAGGCTTTCCTTGGTTGTCTTTTTAGGTTTTCACTTACTCTGCTTTCAGATAGTCCCAATTCACACCTCCATTAATTCAGGACAACATTGGCATTTAAACAAAAATGGAGATGAATCTGGGAAGAGATTGGCAAAATTTACCTGAAGAAGTATCCTAAGGAATAAGCTTGTTGTCTTAAATCTGGTCTAAGGCTGATTTCTTCTTTGGTTCCAATGAGAATTTCTCTCCAATGACAGAGTTCTGTTGACTTCATTTAGGACCCCTCTCTCTCTAATAACTAGCTGAATTACCATGGAGGTAGAAAAAACATCAGGCCCTGAGTCGGAAGGCCTTCTTTGATTCTGGTCACTGTATCACCTCAGACAAGTTACTCTACACGTCTGGACTTCTGTTGACTCACGTATGAGAGAATTAGGCTCTTTCACTCCTATTCTGAGGTTCTGAGATGGGGGAACCCAACTAGCCTGCTTGCCCGGAGCTGGCTGGGCTGGGGAGCCCCGGCAGGTGGATCTCTTCCCTGGTAACAAAGTGGCCCCAGTGGCGGTGTCTCAGGCAACCAGTGAGTATGACCTAGTCTTCCTTAGACCCGTGTGTGGCAGGGAAGAATATGCCACGTTCTCTTGAGAATAGGTCTAGGGATGCTACGAGTCATGTGTAATATATTCTCATGTCCAACAGCGACTCATTGGTTACCTCCTTCAATGAACAAAACATGAAGCTTGATGAACGCCACCGTGACAAAAAAGGGAGGGGGACCCCTAGTACAGCTCTGTCCCCTGAAGCTGATAGTCGATTCTTTCATGAGCTCACTTGTTCTTGTCTTCGAAAGCCGTGTTTTGTTTTTTAGGATGTTGACTTGTCCCCCCTTTCCCAGCAATTGCTGCACCATTGCCTGACAATATTCCCGTGGTCTTACCCTTGACCCCTCCCTGTAGCTGTTCTACCTCCAGAAGTCTGAAGAAACCCCACTCAGTAGTGGAAAGCCTGTATCCTTCCCAGCTCACTGGAGGCACCCACCATGCACCCATCAATAAAGATGCCTCATGGGGCGCCTGGATGGCTCAGTCAGTTAAGTGTCTGCCTTTAGCTCAGGTCACGATCCCGGGGTCCTGGCATCGAGCCCTAAGTTGAGTCAGGCTCCCTGCTCAGTGGAGAGCCTGCTTCTCCTTTTCCCTCTACCTGTTGCTCCACTTGCTTGTGCTCTCTCTCTGTCAGATAAATAAAATCTTAAAAAAATAAATAAAGATGCCTCATAAAGATAATGGTTCTCAGTGTCAGGAGGAGCTTGTCCCCTCTGGGTGGGAAGGGAGCAAATCAGAAGGTCCAGCAGGGCTTTTTCAGACCCAGGAGACACACACAGATTCTGATGTGCCCCCGCCAGGGGACGTTCTCCTCACTGCCGCATTGAGAATCACTGCCCGGAGCCTTGTTGTCCCTTTCCAATATCTCCTTTAGTCCAATATGTGCTGTCCCTGAATTGGGGACACAGACAGGTACAGAAGGAGTGATATATGAACTCAGGCCCAGGGAATGATCAGTGAGTAAGGGACAAAGGTTGGCTTCCACATCCTGCCAAAGCCTCTGGAAGGTAGGAGCTGGAGCAGTGAGAGGCAAAGAAGCACTCTCCCCCTGTCCTGTCTCCCCCTCCTTCTCCTCCCGGCTTTGCCTCTCTCCCTCCTTCCCTCTCTCCCATAGGGAGGTGTGGCATTTTACTGTGGGAAGCAGAGTGCAGACCAGTAGATTTGGTAGATCCATCTTAATTATTCACTCCACATGATGTCTTTTTCTTTCAGTTTTTCATGGCAAACACTGGGGCAGAGCGGGACTGCTGCTGGCGGCGGGGGTGGGTGGTGGTGAGGAGCGGAGTTCTTAGCAACTTCCAGACGAGAGTACTCACCTTCCCTTTGGTTTGGGGAGAGCAGTCCATCCTGATGTGGTTACATGGATGCTTTCGAATATTCTTAGGACAGTGCTTCTCAAACTTTATATATTAAAGTCACCTGGGAATATTGTTAAAATGATTCAGTAGGTCTAGGGTGGGCCTAATATTCTCCATTTCTAACAAGCTCCCAGATGATCCTGACCCCTCTGATTTGTGGGCTACACTTTGAGTATTAGGGCCTTAGGAGAGAAGGTTTAATCGCTCCTGCATTTGTTTGTTAATTACTTGAATCAGTAAGCCCAGGATCTCAGTCACCTGCTGGTACCCCTCCCCACCCCAGAACTTACAGTGTCAATGGTCCTCTCTCTTTTGAGCATTTTCACGGGATCAAATGGTCTAGAATCCTCTGTATTATTCTTCAGCCTGAAAACAGGAGTGGAAACCTCTAGTTGTCCAGGGAGGGCCCAACTTCTTTTTGGTTCAGACTGATGGAATTTAGGGGAATTTTACCATTACTCCTGTAGGGGTTCTGTAGTTATCTATGGCTAACAGAGTGCCACAAAACTTGGCTTAAAATGATAAGCATTTATTATGGCTCCATTTCTGTGGGTCAGGAATTCAGGAGGGGCTTAGCTGGGTGGCTCTGGCTCAGGGTCTCTCATGGGCTTGCAGTCATCTGAAGGTCTGGAGGATTCACTTCTTTATGACCTAGTCTCAGATGTTAGACACTATGGCTTCTGCTTTATTCTGTTTGTTAGAAGCAAGTCACTAAGTCCAACCCACACCCAAAGAGAGAGAATTAAGTTCTACTTCCGGAAATGAGGAGTATCAAAGAACCTGTGGGTGTATTTCTAAATCACCATAGATGCCCCAGGTGACACACTTAAGGGTTTAATACCCTTGACTTTTGCTCTGCCCAGGGCACCTGTAAAATTTTGACATCAGAGACTTACTCCTTGTAAAGACATTTCAAAATAGAGCCAACAATTCCATTCCACTCTGACAGGGTCCACCCAACTCCTTGTGTAACTTGGAAGAAGTTACAGTGCAAGGAGGGCCATACAGCATAATGACTAAGAGCCAACCAAAGGGAGTCTTAGAGTCCCGAACTCAAATCCTGGCTCTGCCTTTTCCCCGTTGTATGCCCTTGAGAAAATCACTTAAGCCTCAGTGCCCTTATCTTAAAAGGAGGGGATAATACAGCACTGTATATTAGTTGTACTGGAATTAAATTTTTTTAAGAATGGGGGGGGGGGGATGATCGTATCCCTTTCAAAGTCTTAGGCGAGAATGAGATAAGATAGTGCGTGTAAAGTGCGTAACCCCTGGACCGGCAGGTAGGAAGTGCTCAATACATATCGGCTACTATTAGCTGTTATTCCTGCTGTCCTGCTTCCATCTGAGGTGAGAGATTTCTCTGTTGGAAGAAACGCTAGCCACAAGTTTCTTTGCTTCCTTCACTGGTGCCCCTTCTTACACCTTATTCAGAATCTGAGAGGTCCATTTGAGCTCTGCCGATAACTGAAGGCCCTTCCACACTTGGGCAGGTTGTCTTGGCAAGCCGAGGCTGAACTCCTCCTTGGGCTGGTTCCTTCACCCACAGTTCTGCTTCTCAGGAAGAAACATCAGCCAGAATCAGAGGGTCCAGTTGGCCCCCTCTCTGCTGACACAGGTTTCTTTTTCAGCACTGAAGGGGCCAGGGCTGGCTCCTTCCAAAACCCAGCACTGGGGTGGGGCACAGTGCTTTTGCCAGAAAGCACCAATTCTGTCTTGAGCTAGTGAAGGAAACTGACAGGTTGTTTTGAATTGAACCCCAAATCAGTTTGGGGCAAAGTACTTGAAAGTCTTCAGGAAAATGGAAAATACGTTTGTTCTGTGGTACATTTTAAGTTTATTTTAATGTACTAAAAAAGTGCCCTGATGAGAATTTCGATAGGCTCATAGTCCATCCTTATGTCTTTAAAGCCATCAGAGAAATCCTTTCTAGTTCAGCCTCTGTTTTCTCTCCAGGTACTTAGTCTTCCTACAGATCAAAAGGGATCTCTACCACGGCCGCCTCCTCTGTAAAACATCAGATGCTGCCTTGTTAGCAGCTTACATCCTTCAAGGTAATGACTTTTGACAAGATGAATTTGCTTTTCATGCTAAGGACTGATTATATTATTTCAGTTACCGCAGACGACTACTTCTTGGATATAAACAGTATCTAACTTGAAGCAGTCTGAGTGGGAGGGCTTTGCCTAGGCTCCCTAGGTCTGGAAAGCTCCGACCACTCAGCCCTATGCTGTGCCTCAGGTCTTTCCACTAGCACCTTCAGATCACTGGGACTCTCTTTGGGGTTTCCTCCACCCTTGGTTGATAGACTTACTGAGACTCTGGAGAGTCATCTGGATACACTTTTTTCCTAGCCTTTCTTGAAAATCTCAAAGGTGTGAAATATCTTGGAATTCTGGTGTCCATTTCAGAGACCTTTCCATTCAGAGTGGTCAAAGTTGGAATGTTTACAAGTAACAGACAAATTTCCTAGCATCCTAATAAGGCAGAGTTGAATCTGTATCAGCCGATGCCAACTGGCTTTTTTTTTTTTTTTTTTTTAAACAGCGGGAAAGGCATGCATGCTTCATGTTGTGATGCCTTGTCTTTCTGAGAAGTGCAGGTGCTCCTAAGTGCCACTTCCAAGACTTCTCGTAGTCCGTAGGCCTGAAACTGTCACCGGATTGTTTGGGACCACAGCACTAAAATCACAGTTTCCATCAAAGAATCTGAACTCTTAATTGGAAATCTGTGAACTCCAGGAAGCTGCTTTGTGAAGAGAATCTGAAAAATGCTTGCCAATAAGAAACTACAGTTCTTCTGTTAAGAGAAATATCATAGCTGCATTAAGAATGTAAAGGTCCACACATTGCAACTTTGACTTCTGAGACTCCTGTTTTCAAAAAACACCTAAACAGCAAATCTAGAAGGTGCCTGCCAACTCTAAGGCACCCAAAGAGGCCCCCTTCATTTTTAAAGAAGTCGGTCCTAAGTGAGATTTTCAACTCCAGTCTTTCCCTCAGATCTACCCTGACAACCATATTGAATTTTTCTTTTTTTTTTCTTTGAAAAAATAATTGATGTCCAATATTGATGTTTTCCACTTGGAGCTTTCTAAATAAAATCATAATAAATGACTTCGTGGCTCAAGGTCACTCTGGACTGTAGGCTCAGGGAAGCTTTTAGTCTCTTGCTGAATGATAGGAATTCCCAAGTGATTTGGAAAACACAATGAGTAGATTTGTGCACAAGTACAATATTCAGCTGTGAGAGGAGGGCACGTTTTCCTCTTAATATTTACTCCTCCCTCAAGATTTCTCATGGGCCCTGGTTGTGGTTCTCACTAAGGAAGGAGCAAAGATAACCACAAAGCAGCTGGCACTTTTTACCATACTTTCTCTTAACATATGCATGATGTTTCCTGTGGAGCACATCCTGTGCAGAGGGCTGGGAGCACCATGGGCCCACACCCTCCCCTCCACAGAGCTCACTAATCTGAGATCCCCGCAGCTTTAGGGATGGACTCTTTCTTTCTAAATGGGTGGAGAAAGCCTTGCCCCGTGCAGAAAACTAGGAAACCTGGTGCTCCAGAACTCAGTGGCCAGTTTCCCACTCTGAGGTTCTCTCCAAGGGGCCTGACACCTGGTCAGCCCTGAATGAATATTTACTCAAATGTATTCACTTGATTAGATTCGATTTTGACTGAGAGTTGAGTTCTGAGTTTGGGTCATGGCTCGTTCAGCAGTGTATCCTTGCTAAAATCCTCAAAACTGACACTTAGACCTCTGATCTGGCTCAGGCCCCTGGCTGTCTTCCTAATCAAGCTGTTTCCTGTGCTGCCGCAAAGAGCATTGATCCCAGTCCCTTTTCTCCAGGCTGAATGGATAAAGACCGT
The DNA here is from genome assembly GCA_028534135.1 of Potos flavus. Classification (NCBI taxonomy): domain Eukaryota; kingdom Metazoa; phylum Chordata; class Mammalia; order Carnivora; family Procyonidae; genus Potos; species Potos flavus. The sequence goes on from CM052896.1 coordinate 50,744,266, forward strand.
GATACAGCCTTCTGCTCTTTTATTGGGTATTTACCTGTGGTCACCGCAGAACACAGGCATGACTCTAGTGTCTCTGCTTAGGCTTGATACCAACCCCGAGTGCACACCTGGGCAAACAAAGGTAGGCATTGCCTCTGAGGGGCCTGCCCTCTGCCTGACCCACCACCGTGCTCAAGATCCATTGTTCTTTAGAAATTTGGTGTGTGCTTTGCCTTTTGCTCTGTGTGTTAATTTCTTGTTGTTTACCAGTGATGATTTACCTATCTCCACAACTGTTTTACTCTGCTTTCCTTTTGCAAGCGGAGATTGGGGATTATGACCCAGGGAAACACCCTGAAGGCTACAGCTCCAAGTTCCAGTTTTTCCCAAAACATTCGGAGAAGCTGGAGAGGAAGATTGCTGAGATTCACAAGACAGAACTCAGGTATGTGACACTCATTCAGGCTCAGGACACTCTGTCCCCCAAAGCCTGAACACACAAGTCCTGTGTTGCAGCCTCCGCTCCCACAGACCCAGTCCTCCTGACTCTGGGCTGTGCCGTTTTCAGTATTCCACTGACAGCACAAGCCCAAGCCCTGTAGTGTAGGCTGAGGCTTGAGGGCAACGGGGTCATTATAGTGTAAGGAAACAGAGAGGGATTGGCCTCTGGAAGGGATCTGCTTCACTAAGATAAATGAAGAGAGAGAGGGAAGAAGCATGGGCTAGGGAAAGGGAAAAGAAAAACATAAAAGAAACACAGAAGAGAAAATGGATGAGACGAGGCATATGAAAAATGGGCAAGCCTCTACCTTTAGTCTGCAACAGCGTGACAGGTGGCTTCCAGGTCAGTGGTTGGGACTGCACAGGGCTGGCCCGGTTCATAAGTGCTGGGGGTGCCCTGAGAGCATGTGTCTTCAGTACTGCCTCACTCAACCCACAGCCCTATACACAGGGAAGGAGGGAAGAAGCAGCTAGAAGCAGGAGGCTTGTCCTCCTCAAATTCTTAAGTTTGTCCAGAATATGCCAAATTCCATAAAATAGTATTATTGCATCCTTCCACCCACATATATAGGATTTTCTACAAAGATTGATTAAAAAACAACACCAACAACAATAGAGCCTGGTGGCTCAGTTGGTTAAGTGTTCCACTCTTGATTTTGGCTCAGGTCATGAGATCAAGTCCCATGTTAGGCTTCGCCTGCAGCGGGGAGTCTGCTTCTCTCCCTCTCTCCCTCTGTCCCTCCCCCCTAACATGTACTCTCTCTCTCTAAAATAAATAAATTAAAAAAAAAAACTAAAAAAACTTTTTAAAGATTTTATTAGAGAGAGAGAGCGCGTGCACAGCAGGGGGAATGACAGGCAGGGGGAGAGGGAGAAGCAGGCTCCCCACTGAGTGAGGAGCCCAATGTGGGACTCAATCCCAGGACCCCAGGATCATGACCTGAGCCAAAGGCAGTCGCCCAACCAACTGAGCCACCCAGGCACACTAATTTTTTTTTTTTTTTTAAACCCAGTATTGTGTAAGCACTCTACTTTGTGTGGCATGCTGGAGCACATAATCCCAAACTGATAAACTATGGAGAAAAAGGCTATATACAATGCACTGCTGTAAAATAAAACATGCCATCATATTAGTATGTTACGATTTTTTAAAATCTTTTTTGAATGTTTGCTTAACTACATTCCTGGGGCAGGATAATGCCCAAGGGTGGGGGGGGAATATTTCTAATGTTAATATTAAGCTTCAGCTTAATACTGCACTGGCTCCCACCCTCCCAGGGGAATGGAGACACCTTTCAGAGGTGGAATCCTAGTGACTCCCCATCCCTCTCCCTGGGCTGGTGTGGCCTTTCTTGAGCAGGCCGGCTCCTCCCATCACTGTTAGGGAAATAGCGGCCCCTTGTGGTAAAGGTCAGAATACACATGGACCTTTCATGGTTCATTCAAAGCAGAGATCAGGGATGTGCTGGGACAGCCAGACGCAATGCCAGGAGGGTTTTCCATGTCGGAGCAGTGGGGACAATCGTCCAGAAACCTAGTAGGAGACAGGGGATCCCCCAGGAAATGATGCCCACTTTGAGGGCCCTGGAGGCTCGGGCCAACTCCTGGAATGAATGGAGCCCACAAGGCCCCTCAGCTTCCAGACTGGGAATGAGGAAGTTCCCTGGAAGGGGGAGTGGTGCTCAGCTGCCTCTGGGGCCCAGCCTTTTGCCTGCCACACAGACATTTCCCAAACACCTTCTCCATGCTGCAGGCGTGCTGGTGTAGAAATCTGCAGCCAACATAATGCCTGCTTGCACAGGTTGGCCTCATCTTCCTTATGTAAAAATGTATCTATTTCCTTCCTCCAGCTCTAACCTGAGTTCCTGGATGGCCCAGACTGTGCACTTTATTTCTTGGTAGATTTTACAGCAAGTAGCATGGAGGCTGGCACAGAAATGTGCTGATTGATGTCTCTCCAAAGGGACACTAGCGGGAACCTGGCCTGCTCCTGCCTGCTCTGCCTTGTCTTCCTGCACTACCGTATGACTTGGGACAAATAATGAACTTAGAAATCAGCATCTTCCAGTCCTGCCCACCAGCCATCAGAGTTGTTGACTTGACAAACTGCCCACCCCTCCTCTCAGTGAAACCAACCCAACATCTGTAGGAGTGTGTCTGCTTCACCAGGGCTCTGACCTTGAGTGCGCCAAGGGGCCACTGCCACTGTGTCTGTGTGGGGCGCAGGAAAGTGCCAGCTGCCAGGCAGCTGCGAAGGGAATGATGCTAAAGGCCCCTTCCTCAGATGGCTTGGCACTAGGGCTGCTTTCTTCCTTTTCCTGATCGTTTCCTTTTCATAGTCATCACCCTGTGGACAAACAGAGCTATTGTGGAGTCTGGGGAGCTCAGCACTGTCTCCTGCTGTCTCTCCACCCTCCAGTCCCATGTTCTTTTTTGGTAAAGGAAAAGGGGTGGCAGCACCAGCGAGATATAGAAGCCCTTTCTATGTATTTCAGTCTAGATCAGATCACCGACAAGAACCCATGGCCTGCAGCCAGTGTACAAGTGTGTTTTGTTTGCTCCCATAGTACTTGAAATTGTGAAATATCACATAAAAATCAGTATCTCTGACTTCCCTTCTAAAAGCAGTGCTTTTAACATCTAGCCATGCTGGGCCTTGCATTCCCACAGGACTAGTCTTGGAGCTGAGGAGCAGCTGCTCTCATTGAGTGGGGTAGCCTTCCCCAGTCTGCCACAGTCCCCACCACTCCCTCCTGTCTGCACTCAGCCCATGGCATTCATTATGTAGTCAGCCTCAGTCTGAAGATATCTGAGTTTTTTGACCCTAGACAGGAATCTCTGAAGTTGGTCCTGAACAGGGCAGGGAGCACACTCTATGGAGAAACTGGAGTGTAAGACTTACCTGAATGCTTGTAAAAATATATATATATTGTTTTTAGAGAAAAAAAGAAGGCCTGAGTGAGTGGAGTAGGGACAGAGGGCAAGAATCTTTCAAGTAGACTCTCCGCTGAGCACAGAGCCCAACACAGGGCTCAATCTCACGAGATCATGACCTGAGCTGAAATTAAGAGTCAGACACTTAACTGACTAGCCACCCCCTGAAAGCTTCTTCATGGAGAGTTTACCTCAGGGGAGTCTATGAGAACAGGAAACCCTGAAATCATCTCATTTTCTTTATCCCAGTGGTCAAACACCAGCAACATCAGAGCTGAACTTTTTAAGAAAAGCACAGACGTTGGAGACCTATGGAGTGGACCCTCACCCATGTAAGGTAAGACCCCCATGGTCGGGAGACTGCACTGACCTTGCCTCCTCCAAAGGGCAGGGGGCAGGGAAGGAGCACATGCCTACGCCATCCACCTCCAGTATCTGGTTAACCGGCTCTTTCAGTGACAGAGTCCAGAGAAAATATCACTCCTTTTGAAAACCCTTCTGGCTTCCATGCTGCATAATTTTGTGGTGCCACATCAACGTCAGAGGGTTCAAGGCGAAGTCAATCTAAATAGCAAATCCGAAGCTGGAGCCCCACTTTGGCAGCAGTGGGTAATTTCGTGGAAACGAAGCGAGGAATGGGGAAGGCCCCCCGCAGGGAACTATGAGGCCGCTCAGCGGACTGCCCACCCTTCCCTGACCTGTAATCTAGTTTCTTTCCAAGAGCGGGTTTTATCGACTGCGGCAGCGTTAAGCCACTGCGTGGAACTGCAGCGGAGTCGCATTTAATTCCATTATGCTCCGGGGAGGGTGAGACGGGAACCAGCCCGGGAAGCTCTGCCCAGAGGAAAACCTCTGTAATTGCTCGCCTGTGTCTGGCATTTTGGAGAAGAGCTCAAGCAGCCACAGTCACTGTGGACAGCAGTGGAGACACACGGCTTCTTCCCCTCTCTCTGTGGCTGTGTCCCTCCACATCTCAGTTGCTTTCACACTCCTGGTCTCTGCCTCAGTTTCTCCAGCTTTTGCCTCTCTCTTTCTACTACTGGAAACCAGTACCACCGGTAAAGCTGATTCTCAATCTGATCTGAGGGAGCCAGTATCCTATGGGAACGAGAGGACACTGACCTTTTTCTTCCTAATGAGGGGACACCATAAGTTTCCAACAAAAATTAGAAGAACAAAATAGAGGGGCACCTGGGTGGCACAGTTACGTGACCAACTCTTGATTTCGGCTCAGGTTGTGATCTCAGGGTCATGGGATTGAGCCCCGTGTCAAACTCCATGCTCAGCAAGGAGTTTGTTGAGATTCTCTCCCTCTCTCTCTGCCCCCTCCTCAAATAAGTAAAAAAAAAAAAAAGAAAGCAAGGAACCCAGTAATGAAGGGGCAGGGTTGCATTTCCCTTGGCCTCTTGGTGAGGTGATGGTCATTTGTTCTTGCATAGGATTTGATGCTGAAACTTCAAATATGAACTTTGAAAACATTCTGGCACTCAGAAACCCTGGTCGCCTTTCCTACCCCACACAGTTCCCTGTCCACCAGCACAACCCACTGCCAGATAACCCTTGTGTTCTTGGGGGCCAGCACTATCAGAAAACATATTCATGCCTTTTAGTACCAAAAAAAAATCTGATGTATGGTTATTTACAAATGAATTAGCAAATGCCCTTGCATGACAGATTCAGATACATCCTTGAGTTGCTCAGATACGATCCACAGGGAGACTGCGTAGGACCGATGAGAGCTTCAGAGTCAGCTGGCCTTGGCTCCGGCTCTGATCTCTGGCTTTCTGAGGCCTCTCTGAGTCTAGCCTTCCTCACCTGTGTGAAGGTACACAGAAGGTACTCAGTGACTGTGCTCCACGAACTGCTGAGACACGTCAGGACCTTAAAAGACATAGCTTTCTAGAGACAGCGATCTTCATCATCAGGTGCCAGGTCACCTCTAAAGCCAGATGGCAAGTGAACCTGAGCACAGCTGAGTGGAGGTTCAGGTGAGGATTCTCCGCTGTTGCTTGTGTGGCTCTGGAAGCTGCAGTGGCAGCCAGCCCAGTGCCCAGCTCCAGTCCACATGTACCCTAGGCCGTGAGGCTCCTGGCTCAGTCCCATCTTTGATGAGTTTACCCATTATTAGACACAGAGGCTGAAGAAGCTGCAGGAAGGAACCCCCTGTTCATACCAGGTACTGTGTGAGGCCCAGTCCCTCATCACTGCATCCTCACAGCATCAACTCCTAGAAGGAAGGAGAGAAGACACATTTGTGGCATGCCTTCCATGGCAGGCCCACTGGAATCCTTTTGTATTTAATCCTCATGCCAGCCTGAGAGGTGGATTTTACTCTTCCAGTTTTATAGGTAAGAAGATGAAAGCTCTGGGAGGTCACAGTTTACAAGGCCTTTAGTAGACTAAGAATTTGAACTCAAGTCACTCCCCATTGTCATGTATCTATAAGGAACAGAAGCTCCCAGGAGACCCCCTCTAGGGAGAAGGTGGGAGCGGTCGTCTTACTGGGCTTCCAGTCCCTTGTTTTCAGACCCTGTACTTCTTGCTCCCCCAGTCAGGGCTCTGCTGCAGACCCCACACATGGCCCCTCAGCTCATCTCACTGGGCTCCAGATCATGGTTTCCTCAGCCCTCCTGAGCAAGGACAGTTCAGGAGCATTTACTCTTGTCATTAAGTAGGGGTACTTTGGTGATGTGCTCCCAAGCACTCGCCTTAATGTTGCCACAAGGAGTGCTGAAATAAGCTGGCGCACTCGGTGTAATAAATACCGATGATTTCTATTAACAGAGAGGCAATTACTGGGCCCGGGGAATCTGGGGCATGCAGCCCTAGGGAGGACAGAAGAAGAGGAATCGTTTTGATAATTAAATGAGAGCAGAACAACACTTCAGCTGGGCTCTGTTCTCCTGGATGATTAAGAAGCTGCTGTTCTTCTTGTCCACACTGATGGTTTCTCTCTGCCCAGTGTCCTTGTCTGGCCCTGGGATAAAGAAGAGATTCTACCAACTCTGGGTGGGACAGCCAGAGGGCTCCAGCAGCTGACTGGCTTACACTAATACCCAGGCTCTGAACTTGCACAAGCTATCCCGAGCTCTCTGCATCACCCCTCAGCCCCCATCTCCAAAGCCTACAGCTGCTGGAAGAGAATGGAGCAAACCACTGGCAGCCCAGTGTTGCATCTACTTCCCAACTCTGACACCTCTCCAACCTCAGGAGCTACCATCTTGTTCCTTCCAGGGGGCCCTGGGACTGGTTTTTGCCCTGGATCTCCTGGAGGCCCAGACTGTGGCTTCTTGCCCTGTTGAGGTTTATGGAGTAGTCAAACCCATCACAGGTACCCATCCTGTACCCAGCCTTACGAGAGTCACGAAGGGGCCACTTATTGAGACCCTGCACATGCCAGGCACTTATATACCTTATCTCATTTAATCTTTACAACACTGCCAAGAACATCTTCTTGTCCTCATTTTGAGATAAAAACACTGAGCCTGGGCACGTGGGTGGCTCAGCTGGTTAAGTGTCTGCCTTTGGATCAGGTCATGATCCCAGGTTTCTTCTCCCGCTTAGCAGGGAGTCTGCTTCTCCCTCTACTCACTCCGCTGCTTGTGATCTCTCTCTCAAATAAATAAAATCTTAAAAACACTGAGCCTCTGAGAGACTAACATGTCCAGAGTTACTGGTAAGGGACTCAAACCAAGTCTTGCCTGAGTCTCAATGCTGTGCTTTTTCAGTTACCATTCATAATCTTTCTTCTGGGGACATGACATTTACTTAGGAACAAAGAAGGACTCACTACCAATTCTGATAGAACCTCTCTATGGTGATAGCACCACTGAAATCATCAGAAAAATTTAATGTAAGTTCACTAAGTGGCTTTATGTCTGTTCCGTACAGAACAGGAGAAAACTGATTTCAGAAGATCTAGGTTAGAGAAACCATACAAATAAAATTGTCATTCCTCTGACCTTTCATAATCAGCCACCTATGCTCCTTTCTTGCTTCCCCATCTTGACAAGTTGCCCCTGACCTCAGAGAAACAGAACAAGGATCAGTGATTAAAAAAAGAAGGATCAGTGATGACTTGCCCTCATCCCCAGGTGGACCCCTCCGGGCTGTACTGTGGGGAGAGTGGTAGGTTAACTGCTGAGATGAAGAACTTGACTAAAGCCATATGGATAGCAAGTATGTGCCAAGATTTCCATTTCTGATCTTTAATGGGGGTGACGCCAAAGGTCTTACAGGGTTTCCTAACTTCCACTCTAGTTTCTTGTGACCATGTTTAAGTATATTCAAACTGGGTGATTTTCATGATTAACTTAATGTAAAGGTTCCTAGCTATGAGCTTTCAGGGATGGGCATAAGCATGTGGAAGAGCTTGTGAAATCTTCCCTAAGGTTTTGTTTTTTTTTTTAAAGATTTATTTATTTACTTTAGAAAGGGAGAGAGAGCACGCACGTGAGCAGAGGGAGCGCCAGAGGCAGAGGGAGAGAGAATCCCAAGCAGACTCCCCACTGAGCACGGAGCCTGACGCAGGGCCCAATCCCATGACCCTGAGGTCATGACGTAAGCCTAAATCAAGAGTCGGATGCTTAACCAACTGAGCCACCCAAGCGCCCCTTCCCTAAGGTTTTTGAAAACAGAAGTTTCATCCACTCATACTGAATTAGTTTAAGTCATGCTCCAGAGAAGGGACTGGATGATCTCAAAAGAATATCCTGGTTCTGACTCTGGCATACCCAGGATGTCCTCGGGGGCAGCAGCAGACAGAAGTGTACTTCATTGTATCCAGAGGTGGAACCCATGGGGACTGGGCAAAGGTGGCCAGATGTCCCTACTTCCCAGAACCAGTCAGTGCTGTGATTTCCAAAAATCCTTTTCTGGGCAGAGTGATCATGTCAAGGTGAACCTTTGATGATGTCAAACTGATGCAGTCGAGTTTGACGGTGGTTTCTACATGAACATATGAAGGACTCTGTGCAAATCCAGCCCCCCTCCAAGGAAAAACACAATTGGCCATGTTTTGGCAATAAGTCATTTAGGCCATCACCCTAAAATCAGATAGAAGTAGTATTTCTTTAAGTATATCTTATGGTCCTCATTTGACAAATGAGAAAACTGAGGTTCAGAGAAGTTAAGTGAGTCACAGAGCAAATAAGCAGCAGGGCTACCGACCGAAACCAAGAATGAAGCTCTTTCCACAAGGATGAAAAATTGAAAACAGATCTTGTACCTCACAACTAGAGAAGTGAACTAAATACTTCAGACCATTACTGATGGAGAGTGGGGCTGGCAATATATGCTGTGTGGCCACTAAGACTTGAGTTTTTTTTCCACCTCAGATCCATTAATGCTCAGTCTTGTGGGTACTGATCTCGTCAGGATGGGAAAGGGACAGAGAGGAAAGACAGCCTTCAGCTTCATAGGATGGAAGATCTGAGGAACAGGCTACCACTTTCTTGTCACTTCTCTCCTCATCCTCATTTGTTTCTCTTTTTGTCACATAACTTGTCCTTTTGCACACAAATCCCAAGGGCAGGCAGGCTCACACGAGAATGACATGTTAGATGGAAGAAACTGGGAAGGTTCCAGAGAAGGTGTCAGCGTGGCTGCCTGTTTGTTTTCGTGCTGGTGCAGATGTGAGGCTTCCCGCTGTCATTCCAAGTCCTGCTCCTCACGTGCCAGAGACAAGTAGCAAACATTCCAGCCGCCCTCGCCCTCGCCCCTGTGGACTCCCAGGTGCTGGGCTTTGCAGGAGCCTTCATCCCCAACTGTTGCATTGGAAACAGTTTGGAGAAATGATCTCTTCATGTGAGAGACTGGACTGGGATTGCTCAAGGTGCTACTATTACTTACTGGAATGATGTGGTATCTAATTGGGGTTTATTCCCACTTTGCTCCCTGTTCCAAATCCACTAGTCTAGTCTGGTCGGGAGACTAGACTAGACTGTAAGTCCAACACCCGCCTTCACCCAGAGGCCAGCTCTGAGGTGTCCGGACAGTGCAGATGACAGTGCCAACAGACAGCCCAGCCAGTGCTGCCCGGCCTGTGGGAGGACCTGCTCTTCCCTGTGCTCTGCCCAGAGACACGTGTCACTGGGACGACTCTCACAGATCTGTCACAGCCTCTGTCTCCTTCCCCTTTTGCCCATTTCACTTTGACCCCAAATCCTCCTTCCTTCTCCATGGGCCCCTAACAATGAATGACTTCTCCCTTTCTACCCCAACTTCCCACACCCTCATTTCCTAACTAGCAAAATTTAAATCTGTCAACATCAGGAAAAATAGTAAAACGTTACATTTTTTATTTTATTTTTTTTTAGATTTTATTTATTTATTTGACAGAGACACAAAGAGAGGGAACACAAGCAGAGGGAGTGGGGGAAGGGGAAGCAGACTCCCTGCTGAGCAGGGAGCCCGATGCGGGGGCTCCATCCCAGGACCCTGGGATCATGACCTGAGCCGATGGCAGACGCTTAACGATTTAACACTTAACGACTGAGACACCCAGGTGCCCCAAACACCACATTTTTAAAAGAGATTTTGTATTAAGCTCAACAAACTCCTATTAACACAACCACTAGCATGTCCTGGGTGTCTACTAAGCACAACCTAAGAGGTAGATAATATTATCAACCCTAATTTTTCAACAAGGAGTCTGAAGCACAGAGAAAGCATGGGACCTAGCTGAGGTCACACAGGCAGTGAGTGGCAGAGCTAGAATATGGGCCTGAGTGGTCCCACACAAGGCCCATGACACTATGGTCACAGTGCAGGCACTCCTTTGTCCTGCTGTTCCCCATGGGGGTCAGTGGTACAAGAAGCAGACAGAGGCCCTTCCCTGCACACCCCACTGCTCCCCTTCCCTACTCTTTACCCATAATTTCTAGCCACTCACAATCCTCTGCTGACCTGACCCTTCCTTTCCATCCTTCCACCTATTCTTTCTAGGCCCTTCGTCTCAGAACACTGTAAGGTGCCTTCCCCTAGTGTTTTTGTTCATGTTTGTACTCCCCCTGGCCCCTCTGGCCCACCTCATTGTCTTACACATTCATCTGATAAATATTTCCCGCAGGCCTGTTCTGTGAGTACAAATAAGGTAAGGTTTCCACCCTCAAGTCGCTTTCTGAACCTGCAGTTTTCTGCACTTCCTTGGGTACTGCCTGCACTGTGAGTGGAAGGCCTCCCGGTGCCCACCCTCCATCCAAGGCAGGCTGCCCTCCCTCACCCATGTCTGGCAGGCATTCTCCACGCTCCCAGAGGCCAGACTGCTGGGTTAGCACTGGTGCCCCCGGCAGGGACCATGCTTTTTGCGGCGCTGGCACTCAGGTATTAATAACCACCACTAAGCACTGATGACAAGCAGGAGGAAAATCAGCCCCGTGGCTTCACAGTTATCTCCATTCAGGTTATTTTTAAACAGCTTTTTGCTGTTGCCCCTGGATTGAACAACAGTGCTTGCAGCCAAGTGTCAGTACCATGAAAGACCCTGACGAAAGGACAATAAAAGCAATAGATTAATTGGAATTGTTTGCAAAACATATAGTTTATTCGCTAGACCCAGAGGCTTAGACCTGTAACTGTGACTTTTAAGAGAGAGTTTTAAGACAAAACTGCATTTTTTTCTTGAGGCAAGGCTGAGGCCGGCCCGGCAGAGGCCCCACTGTTCTTATTCTTAGACCTAATCGGGCTGAAGATGTGTGCCAGGGTGGCAAACCCTGCAAGTGGGAGAGACTAGAAAAGCCTAACAGCCGCAGCCCCCACTTGATGCCTCACACCAGATGCCTGACCCTGACCCCACGGCACCATGTGAGCTGTGGCTCAGACAATGGCCTACATGTACATTTGACCAGCATCCTGGCATAATTTTCTGGCCACCTGAACACACACCCTGACAGAACAGTCTTTCGCCTGAGGCCCTTATGAGAGAGCAATCCGTCAGCCTGCTTTCTGTGCCCCACCCCGGCCTGGCTCTCGGGGAGGTCATTTTCCCATGAGGGAACCATGACATACAGCTTCTGCTGTACCCCCTCCCCGATTTGCTCAGCAGAACCTCAAGCCTGGTATTGACAAACTGATAGTGACCAGTGGCCAGGAGGCCTCTTTGACGGTTCAGGCACCATAAGACTGATGGTGGCTATTCCACTTAGCTGGTTGCTTTTTATATTTTCTTCAGCTACGGTGTGTAGGGCCATCATAATAATAACTGCCATTCATTCTCTCTTTCTCTCTGATAACAGCTTTTTTGAGATATAATTCATATATCATAAAATTCATCCTTTTTAAGTGTGAAGTTCAGTAGTGTTAGTGACAAAGTTCTGCATCTATTAGCTGTCACTCCCCATCTCCCCTTCCCCACAGCCCTGGCAACCAGTAATCTTTCATCTCTATGGATTCACCTATTCTGGACATTCCATATACATGGAGTCATACAACATGGGATCTTTTGTAACTGGCTTCTTTCACTTAGCATGTTTTTGAGGTTTATCCATGTTATAGCATGCGTCACTACTCATGCCTTTTTACTGCTGAGTAATAGCCCAGTGTATGGATGGACCACACTGTTTATTCACTTGTCAGCTGATGCACGTTTGGATTATTTCCACTTTTTGGCTGTTATGAATACTCCTGCTATGAACATTCAGGTACAAGTTTCTGTGTGAATGCGTGTTTCCTATTTTCTTGGGTACCTAGGAGTGCAACTGCTGGGTCATGTAATAAATAACTCAATGTTTAACAATTTGAAGAACTTCCAAACTGCTTTCTGAAGTGACTGCCCCATTTTACAATCCCACCAGCATTGTGGGAGGGTTTGCCATTTGCTTTGGATGTTCCCATCAGACTTCTAAGATAGGTTACAACTTATAGCTTAGGGCACTGGGGCTTAGGGGAGGTAAATAGCTTGCCTGTTACTTCCAAATGCTCTTCCCCCTGTGACCTACTGCCACATATTAACCCTGTATCACCGATGAACAGCTGCGTTTCTCACCCTTTCACCTCTGTGCCTGCGTCACCCTGATGAGAGGTCCTTCTGTGTTGCAGGACGTGTCAGGAAATGCTGCATTTCTGGCCTTCACTCCTTTCGGGTTTGTTGTTCTGCAGGGAAACAAGAGGGTCCACTTCATTAAATGGTGAGTATCTTCATTTCCAAAACAGGCTTTTTATACTTCACCAGCTGGGGAGGGCTATGGTTCCCATGTCCTTTGTCTGTGATTGGGCAGTTATGGTTCTGAGCCCCCTCAAAGCCTTGCATCCATAATAACTGATCAAGGTAGTGGTCTCTTCCTAGGGATCCTTTTCTTCCAAAGGGGTGTTCCTGAGAGCCAACAGCCTCTCCAGAGAGAGAAAGAATGTAGAGGGTCGATTTCTGGGCAAGGTGAGAGACCCGGGGCTGGAGCCAATGTTAGAGAAGCAGAGTTCCTATGGGAACTGAGTCCTTGGGACTGTCCCCCACTGAGGACCACAGCATGAACATGACTGCTTACTCCCTTACCCACTGGCCTAAGGAAAGAGGGGCTCACCCTTGGGGCAGATAGAAGTTATCCTGCAGCTTTGGCAAAAGCCCCTCCTCAGGCCAACCCTCACTGTGGGCACTGCCTGCACATACACAGATGCTGCTCGGTGTCTGTCCTATCCCTCTTCAGGGCTCAGGTGTCTTCAGCCCCCAGGAATCACATCCCCGCCTATTTTCCCCTCTCCCTCCTCCCACTCCCATTCCGAGCAGGCAAGAGCCACTGCCTCAGCTAAAGCTACTCTGAACTGCTTTCTCTCTACCCTTGTCAGTTTGGGGTCTGTTCTGGATGGTTCTGGGAGCTGATGCAACACTGACTGCCTTATTGATGGACTTTTGGCTCTCCTGGAGCCCCTTTTTCTGGCCTGCAAACATCTTTCAGCCTCATCAGAACATGCTGTATATTCTACTAAAGGCCCTGTGATTTCTGTAACTTTTTGGCCTTAGACTGCCAAGTCTAAGCTGGCCAACTCCTCCCCCGGGCTTGGACAAATGGCTTACCTTGCCCAACAGAGCTCAGCTGGGGAAGCTTGCTCCTGTCTTGGTTCCTTTGCCTTCTCCAGAAGAGCTGATGGGGAATCTGAGGGCAAAGCTGTTTCCTGGCGAGCTTTCTGCTGGGGGTGCTGCAGGGCATCTCTCTTCTTGTGTCCTCTTCAACTCCCCGACTGAGCTTGTGGACAATCACCACCTTTCCAACCCTACTGCTCTTTCGCAGACTGGCAATATGAGCTTCAATCACAGTGCTAATGAGACTGCCCCCCCAGACACGACCAGCCAGGACCCATCCCCCAGGAGAACGGCCACTTCACAAGGCAGGTTGCTGCACTGAGTAACCAGAGCATACCCCAAAACAGTGTTTTGGTAGGCCTTCTGAAGTTGGCCCACTCGCTGTGCTCTCTGGGTGACAATGGTGAGGGTATGGGGTCTCCTTTCCAACAAAATACTTTTCAGAAAAAGACAATGAGTAGGGTCAGGCCACTGCTCTTCCAGTGAGGAGCACATGCTTCCTGGATATAGCTGGATGGTCTGATATTGCTTAGAGGGCCCAGATCCTGGCCAACACTCCGACCAGGGTAGCTGTGAGGTCCCTGGTAGAGGGCCTGTGTAGCTAGAAATAAGTAGGACACCCCTGTTACAGGGCCCTGCAGTCCAAAGTGTCCTTCCCCATCCAGAAGTCCTGATGCTCACCTGATTCTCCCTAACACTTTTCATTTTGTGTCTTCTCTCACATCCCACTTCTTCAGGAAGTCTTTTTACTGTGTCTCAATTTAAAAAAATAGATGTAAACCTAACCTCACTTCCAAAAGAATGCTCCTTACTTTCCTATCTTGCTTGTTGAAGCTTAGATGATCAGCATATTTGTTTACATGTTAACTAATATTTACTGTATTCTGAATGTGTATGAGAGAGACTGATTGACTGGGAGGGACTCAAATAAGGAATACCATGTGCTTGGATTAGCTCAGAACTGGTAGTGAGAAATTATGAGCTCTCATCCTGACCCAGCCATGATTTCTAGGAAACAAGTGACTTTCCTCTGTCCCCTGAATTTCGGCCAGTAGTAAATTAGGTACATGGTTCTCACTACCTTTCTGCTACCTCCTAGGATATTGAGAAAATCTCCCTAGAGATTGCCAAGAGGAAGAAAGTCAAGTAGAGGCAGATAGGCATGGTCTGACCTCCTTGGGGGTCCCAGTTGGGTACCAAAATAAGGACACTGCCCCCAGTGAGATGGAAGGGCCTTCAGGATCCAAAGGGCAGCTGTCTCAGGCAAATGGAAGAGAAGTGAGGAGTGGTCGACTGATGCTGAGGCCTAGTTCTCTGGCTCTCAGGGACATCCACCTAAGACCCGTCATTTTTCCATTTTGTAAATGTAACCAAGGCTGAGAGCAGTATGTGAAGGTGAGGTCTAAGCTGTGCCATGTACAGTAACCATGTCACTTCTTCTGATTTGTGTCTGTCCCGCGGGTGACGTACCCCAGTATCCTGTTTGCCTCTTTTACTGCAGCCATTCACTGGGCTGGTGGCTTCAAGGATTTTTCTACAAAAACCCCTAAGCCCCTTTCCTGGTCAGTACGCTGCATGACTGTTCCATGTAATCTGTTCTCTCTCTTTGGTATGTTGCCCCGCCCCCCTCCCTGAGATCGTTTGACATTTGTTTGCATTAAACTGCATTTTCCATCCAGTGGCACAGTCACCTGAAAGACTCAACTCCCTCAGAACCTGGTTGCATTGTTTTTCATTATTTGCTGTATCTTGAACTTTGGCCTCATCAGCTACCTGTGGCATCTTACATTTGACAGTCCCACCCAGATAATGCACCTGTATTATGAACCAAATCCTGAAATGGCCCGGGACCACTCAAGCGAGACTCACTTCCCATGCAAACGTTTCCCTTTTACAGCCACTGTTGATGAGCCCGAAATCCTCCTATCACCCTATTATTATAGTGTGATTGACCAGAAAACTGTGGATTGAACTGTTTCAGCAACTGTTCTCTAAGGCCCCTGCGCTGCTGTCTTGTTTCAGTTCTAATTTTGGCTAAAACTGTGTCTGTGCCTGGAGCCCCTTCCAGTCAGGGTGGGCTGTGCATCTACAAGACTTAGGTGTGAACAAGCAGCCACAACAAGGTGATAGGTGCTCTCTTTGTGCTTGTAGGAATGAGGTGACCAAGCTGAAATTTGAAGGAAAGACTTTCTATCTATACGTAAGTCAGAAAGAGGTGAGTGCTGGCTTCTTTCTCTTAAGGGAGGGCTGGGGCACTGAATGGTTCCTGAAGGCCAGGACTGAACCAAAGTGGTGTATCCAGGTAGAACTAAGCCACCCAAATGATAAGCCAAGACCCGGAGGTGAGGGATGGAGAAATGGCTAGGCCCTGAAGCCCAGGGCTTTCCTCAGGGATGCTGGTGATGCCCAGAGGTTCCGTACCTCCAGGAAATGCAGACAATGCAAGATTCTTTTGCTTCTCTATGAAAATTCCAATAAGATAATAAACTTTCAAAAAGAAGTAAAAAATTCCAGAGGAGAGTAGCACTTTCTCTGGGGAGGGCTGTCTTGCTTCAGTTTGTGCCAGCTTAGCCTTACTGTACTGGACCTGCCAGGTGTACACTTACTCACTGAACTGAGCTCTGCCCCAGTGGGTGCTGCAGGCCTTCTCTTCCAACCAACCAGCTGCCAGGCAGCTCCTTCCCCTATTTGAAATCTCTTCCTGTAGTCCTGGGGAGGCCTAGACAGTCCAGGGGTCAATGTCCTGGCCTATTTCACCCTTCACTTCTCCATCCACACTCAGCTGCTTCTATGTGGGATTTTTTGTAGGAAAAGAAAATTATTCTCACATATTTTGCTCCAACTCCAGAAGCCTGCAAGCACCTCTGGAAATGTGGAATCGAGAACCAAGCCTTCTACAAGTGAGTGGACACATGTGACGGGGACTATCTTTATCAGAGTCAGAGTCATAAAAGCTACTTTTAAAGTAATGATGTGCAGGAAAGTTTGAGAAACACTGAGAAAGGAGACATAAGATGACACGGCTGGGCTTCCTTATAAAACTCAGACCCTTTTCTGGATGTCTGTACTCCCTGGAGGGACAGGGTTGAGGTCTAGGAATGTGTTTCCAGCAGAGATGTCCAAGGGGTCTACCTTGTGATGTCCTTGGACAGTTCCCAGTGGCAAAGCAGTTAAGAGTCTTTTCAGGGCAAGGCTTGGGCCTAAAAAAGTCCCTGGGTACCTGACTTGAATCATGCTGACCCTGTGGAGCCATTCAGAGCCATAGGAGGCCCAGAATACAACAGCTCCATGAAGGGGCAGGCGCAAGCCGGAAAGGTCTCTAAGCCTTGGAGAGACACTGGAGCTTGCTCCCCAGTGGATGGCCTGGTGCTGAGCTGGGGTTGATGCCAGCCCTTCCTGGTATGTCACTGCCAGACGTATTGCCAGTAACAGACCAAGTGCCCAGGGGCCTGAGCGGGGTAGCAGGAAGGGGAGCAAGGACTTGTCTGTTACTGAAAAGCCAGCTTTGGGCCAAAGGCAAGAATTTTCATTACCACAGTATTTGTAAAGTTTATGAGGCTTCTGTGCTGTTTTGATTAGGAAAGTGGTTATAAACTCATTAGAGAACAAAGAAACAGCCCATCGAGAAACTGGGGTGATGCCAGATAAAAGTATGTTTTACTAAAACCCTTGGTCTCATTTTAAAAATAGAATGCAGTAATTTATACTTTAGTAAGCTGTATCTTGATCAGGACAATGTAAGACAAAGTCTGTGGTATATTCCGCCGCTGAATAGTTCTCTCTCCAGTAACCTGAAGGATCCTGAAGAGAGCAGAACTGCTCTGAGCTGGAGGGATATCATTCTCCTTCCCAGTGAAAAGACTCTGCTGCCTGCTGGCCACTATGGGATGCTGGCTGGCACAACTGGTCCTTCCCCTTCTAGGGCCGCAGCCCCAGACGCTGTTTCTTGGGCAGGCTTTCTGAATTGCTTGATAATTTCTATGCATTTGATACCAGAATCAGGGATGAGCTGAATGGGCAGCCTGAATTATAACCTGAGTGGGCTTCTTTCATCTCATGAAGAAGACACTCAGAAAAGACTTTTGCATGGTCAAATTTCCCTCCTGTTCAGTCCCTAGCTGTCCAAGGAAAGCCAAGAAAACATGTCCGCACTATTTCTGAAGACTTTTGTTTTTCTATTTGTGTCATGGGAACAGAACTGTGCTTCTGCACCTGTGACCAAACTCAAGTTTCTGAGTCTTTCCATTAATAACTCCCTCCACCCAACTAGTCCTGCCAACACCCCCACTGGAAACAGGCTGTTTTTCACTTTCCCACTGATTACTTAATGTTCTTTATTAAGTGCTAAAAGCCCTAGCCTGGGTCAGATCCCCAGTTGTGCCAAGTCTTAGCAGAGGCCACTCTGGCATCACCCTGAGCACCTTTTCACCTAGCCCTGCCGCTGGCCTCATGCTTTGAAAGGAGCCAGGTCAAACTCAAGGACATGCTTGGGCAAGACAAGGAGACACAGCCTCACAGAACCCTGAGACAGGTGGGGATGGTATCTCCCAGGAACTGCTACTCATGGATTTTGGGGACAGCTCCCCAAATACTGACTGCCTGCTCACAGCAGGGGCTTCAGACTCAGATCGGTTCCTGTCTAGATCAGCACTCCAGGCACCTCAGGGCTTGTTGTAAGCTGAGTCAGGTCTTGGCAGGCTTCACTCTGGGCGGTTCTGTCCAGCTTCCTTTCTAAGTGTGAGAGGGCCATTTGGGATCAGAGAAGTCACCTAAGAGGATATCTGACAGTGCCCATAGCCTTCCAGAGCCTCCACATCAACTGTCTACAAGCCTTGAAAGTGATGTTAATAGGCTTACTGGGAGAAGGTGAATGATTCCAAGTTCAAATAAATGACGGAACTTATATTAAAGTTAACCTAGTTTGTTCATTTCAGGACTTCTCAGAGTCGTTAATAGAACATACTTTATGACTCTCCAAGAAGAGGGATGAAATAGGAAGGGCAGCCCATACTCTCTTCTCAACCCACAATTACCCAGACATGGACAGGTATCATCAAACACTAGGACTGGAAGGGACTCCTGAGGTCAAGTAGTCCCAGCTCCATCGTTTTAGAATAAGACCAAAGCCAAGAAAGGAAAGAAATTTGCTCCAGGTTACACTGCTAACAAGTAGGCCAAAGTTTGATGAGTGGCATTCTATCATTCCCCCAGACCACCATCCCTAACATGTAGTCTCCGTCCCCCTGGTGAACCCCATGAAGCACTCTTGGGGAGCCCTCACTCTCCTGACATGAAAACGGGCTTCAACATGACTGTCCTCAGCACTAAGGCTGTGAGCAAGCTCTCAGGTCCTAAAGGAGAGTCAGAGACAAGCTGGGCTGTGAAGGGCCTTCTCCTGAAGAGTTTCCTCAAGTAGCCTTTGGAAGGAGCTGGGAATGTGCTGCCTTAGCCTGGGAGGCAGTTGCAGGCCATCTGTCACACTGGACTTTGCCTTGCTGCAGGCTGGAGAAGTCAAGCCAAGTCCGCACAGTGTCCAGCAGCAATTTATTCTTTAAAGGGAGCCGGTTCCGATACAGGTAAATAGTGACAGTAAGTAACTGTTATGGACCTATTTTCAGACCCTCCTCTGGAGAACAGTGGCTCAGTGGCCCTCATCCTTGAGAACAAAGAAACTGGGAACCTCCAAAAAAGCCCAAGGTTTCCATCCAGTTCTCCTGTCTCCTGTCCTTTTATTTCTTTCTTTCCCTGCCACAGTTTGTCTGAGGGTTTAAATATGTATCTTCTGTCCTCAGAACAGCAGTGAAATAAGAACTGTAGCAGTGATTCTTTTCATGTCTGTCTAAAGATTTCTTTTTTTCTTTTTTTTTTTTGGCAATATTTCTGGAACATGCTGGACAATGAGAAATCCCAAAGACTCGAGATAGATCTCTAAGATAAGCTGTCAGGACATCTTAAAACTTACCTAGCAAGCAAGCCTTTCTCAGTAACCTAAACATTGGGAAGGGCTAGGCCAAAGAGGCCATCTCCCAGTTCATCAAAAGTATCTGAAGCTTTAGACAGGAGCCCAGTACTAGAACACCGTCTCATCCCTTGCTGTTTGTTTTATTATACTATTTATAGTGGCCGAGTTGCAAAGGAAGTAATGGAGTCAAGTGCGAAGATCAAACGGGAGCCACCAGAAATACACAGGTAGGCTGCCACTGACTTCCCCCAAAACCAGGTCCAGCTCAGACCCTAGAAGCTCCAAAAAGGCAGCAGTTTCAGTACTATGAATATTCTGGACGCAGTGGCTCTCACAAAAGGGGAAGGATAGGGGCGCCTGGGTGGCTCAGTCGGTTAAGCAGTTGCCTTCGGCTCAGGTCATGATCCCAGGGTCCTGGGATCGAGCCCCACATTGGGCTCCCTGCTCAGAAGAGAGCCTGCTTCTCCCTCTCCCTCTGCCTGCCACTCTGCCTACTTGTGCTCTCTATCTCTCTGTCAAATAAATAAATAAAATCTTTAAAAAAGGTGGGGGGGGGGAGGATAACACGGCAGGAAGGTGAAGAGATCCATTTCAGCTAAAGGCATGGGGAACAGTGTGACCCTGGTATCCCTGAGCCTTGAGGGAACACAAGGGACGGTGTAGTACCCAGTACCACATTCTGGGTACTCCTCTACTGTCCTCCCAAATCCTGAAAGTAGTCATAGGCCATGGAGGACATGTCCAAAATGTAAGATTTCCTTAATTCTGGAATCAATCCATTACAGAAAGCCAGGGATAGCCCCACAGCCCTATCACACTAGGTCTAAAATAGTTTTGAGATCCTTACATTATGTGTAACTGTACATCATGTATATCTCCTAAACCTAGTAAGATCCAGAAAGACTATGACTGGCCAAGACAGCTAGGGTTCACCAAGCAGCCTGATCTCTGGGGATGGGAGCATTACTACCACCTTCACATGGCACCCCCTGCCACCAGCAGTCTCTGCCAGAAGTCAGAGAGGCTGCCATATCAGTTTTCAGGCACATTTTCTGTAGTAGCGCTTATGTTGGGCTCTACTCCTGACCAACCTGCCCAGAGACCAGTGGTACCACTGCTGCACTAAAACAAGGTTCAGGTGGATCTGGGATGTGAGGTGGCAGACGAGTCTGAAGCAGTGTCTCTGACTGGGATCCAAGGACTAAAGGCAAAAAGCAGATATTAAAGACCTTTTTAAAATAAGTAAATAAAACAAAACTTAACACAGCCAGACAATTCTAGCAGCTACTTCTCAACTCTGAGTCCTGACCACATCTATCTGTGCACTGAATTAACAAAGTTCTCTTTCTCTTTAACCTCAGAGCAGGGATGGTTCCCAGCCGCAGCTGTCCCTCCATAACCCATGGCCCAAGGCTGAGCAGTGTCCCCAGGACCCGCAGAAGAGCTGTTCACATCTCCATCATGGAAGGTGAGCATAAGCTCTGCAGATGACGATGGGATTCCTCTACATTTTGATGTGGACCACTTCCTCTCAGGGACCATGAAAAGAAGTTGCACGAGAAGGTTTCTCCAATGGAGAGAGGTTTCATGCAGTGGCTGGGAACTAACAAGCTCAGTGAGGAGAGGCAGATGGACATCTGGTTTGGATGTGGGGGGGGAAAAAGATTTTTAGCATTTAAATGGCTCTATCAGTGCAGGGATTATCAAGCCTGGGGAGGTAAAGAATGGATGATTTCCCAGAGAGTTGAGCTATACCATCTCTCAAGAGGGGTTTCACCTTTAAAGTACACAGCAAACACAGCTGACCCCACTGTACACCTAACCAGACAGGGAAGGACTGAGAGGGAAATGATGGGGGTCTCAGAAGAAGGGCACTAACCACCGAAACTCCCAGGAACTTACAGACATTTGAAACCGGTTCATGCTCCATCAGAGACTCTTTCCTATTGTCCATATGGCACATAAATTAATATCACAGAAACTATTTGCCTTTTCCAGGGGGAAAGCTTTGGTTGCTATCTCTAAAAACAATGGGAAAATTGCAAAAACAGTTAACATAAGACTACAATTTGAATGAGATCATGTAATTCCAATGAGCCGGGACCGTTAAAAAGATGACTGTACACTGGTTGGCCCTCCCCTCTGCTCTCAGGGATGCCAAGATACCACGTGTTGTTAGCACAGGCTTAGCCAGAGAGGATGCTCAGGTATGTTGATTCCTTTTATCCATTGAGCTCTGCGGGGCACAGCTCAGCAGCTGGGGGCCAAATAGCGTACAGCTCATTTCTGCCCTGCAGCTGCCACCTCACACTTCAGAGCCACCCAACCCGAAGCCCAATGTCTTTGTAGCTTCACATCCTGCATTTTCTGCAACTATGTGACCCTCCCTACCCTGTGAGACTGTTCTCTGCCCTCTCTGTACCTCACTCTCTGAGAAGTCTGGGGCCCTTATACGGGCCTCCCGGAAACAGTCACGTGCTAGGGAAGCATTACTTTTTATGGCTCTAAGTGCTTCTGACTGAATCCAGTCCCTGATAACGCTGGCCTCTCAGAGCTGTTCCTTCCCCGAAGCTCAGCCTGCTCTGTCTCGCAGAGCTGACATTCTCTTCTCCAGCACAGGAGACACTGTGAAGGAGCTGCCATGGCTTGAGGTCAGCAAAAATCCTTTGCCCCAGTCGGTCTTCCATCCTTTCCCTCTGTATCTCCCCTGCCTGGCTGGTTTCCATGAAGAGATCAGCTGGTTTCCACTGAAGAAGTATCTGCCTTCCTGGGCCACCATGGGGAAGAGTCTGATTAAGATTCACACCAGAGTCCGAGTTCAGCTCCGGTTGACTAATCACTGCCTTCGGCCACTGAGTGTGCGCATCCTGAGGATGGGGCCCCGGCTCCAGGGTAGGCTCCTGATCACTGTGCCCCCCCGCCCACAGGGAGCCACCTCTGAGCAAGGCAATCAGCTGGAGCACATCCAAGGTAAAAAAGACTCCTCTGTCAGCTCCCACCCATGGTCCCGGGTACACCCTGTCCTCCCAGAATAACGGGTTTGATGGAGGGGTGGTGGTTTCTAGTGAACTCAAAGTTCTATACAAGACTAGCCTGACCTAGCAATAATAACTTTGCAGGTGGTCTGTTGAGGGAACAGAAGACTAACATTTACTGAGTAATTTTGTCTGTCAAGCAATCTACTAGAAATGCATACGTATCTATTATCTTATTTACTGAGGGTACCAAAAACTTATAATGTGGTTTCTCTCTGATATAACAGGCTTTGCCTCTGTCCTTCCCCACCAAGCTTAGGGCTGAATTGGAGGCCAAGCTAAGTTTGCACTGAAGTGCCTTCTGGCAGCTAAGCTGGTCATGCTTTGGAAGATCTGGTAGAGCTGTCTTCGTGAGGGGACAGCCTCTAGAAAGGGTATGAGGAGCCCTGTGCTGGGGGTGCTGAGGTTTCGGAGGAAGGGCGGTGGAGGAGTGGGTGGGAAAGCAGCTGAACCAACACATGTGTGATCAGGGCCTAAAGGTTTCTGTTCTATCAGGGACTCACTACATACTACCAGGTATATATCCTCATGCTGCTAATGCAAATACAGGACTAAAGGAGAAAAACTGGGGAAAAAACATCAAAGGAGCATCAAGAGCTCTGGAACAAGCTCTTAATTTCACATTATTTCACAAGTTTCTTGGGCAATTGGGACCTAAATCGAAGGCAGGTGTAGGCTATAGACTTAATTCATCTTGGCCTAAAACCTAACTACATGATCCATTAGCATCAGGAAACAGAGGCTTGCAGTCTATCCTTGCCTTTGCCATTACCAGCCAACTGCATGTCATTAGGCAAGCTCTGTAACCTCTTGCCTTCACGACTTTGTGGAAAGATGAAAGCACTTTAAAAAGTTTAAAACACTATACGAACTTAAGATTTTAGCACAGGGGAAAACAAAATACAACTAGGATGAGGAGCTCCTGAAAACAGAAGCCGAGAGCTGCAGCAAATACACTGATGGTGAGGTGATGGGGTGTATAGGTGGACAGGACACCAGGGGGCTGCCGTTGCCACTCCAGCCCACTCATTTATAACCCAGATTCCAGGGTTTGTTCCCCTGGAGAACAAACTGTTCTTAACTCTACCTGTGCCAAAATGGGCGCCAGCAGGCTAGGCAGGCAGGCTGCCCAGGTACATATGGCTACACCACAAGAGAACCAAATGAAGCCCACTACTTCTGAAAGGTTACTGCCACCTTTTAAGAGAGACCCTTGGGCTTCTGAAGCTAGCCCTGAACCGAAAAACTCCCTAATCAGCCCTAGTTAGGTCAAACCTATACAGAGTTGGGAATCTGGTTCGGTCTGCAGCAGTCAGGGTCAATTTCAGAGCAACGGAAGGGGGACTGGCTTCTCTTGCCATTGACCACAAAGGCAGGGAAAGCCAGAGCCACTCTGGCACCCTCAAGGTAGCCACGAATACAAAATGCAGACATTGAACCTGAAACAAGAAGCCATTTCCTTGGGAACATTGTGATGTGGGACATACTTGGTGACTCTGGGCCCACATCCTCCAGCCTAGTGGCTGGTGTTTGGCAGAGTAACCAGCCTCCTGTTTTTCACTACCAGAGATTGAGCCTTGGAAAGAGAGAATGTTCCATCTGAGAAAGTAAAGAGATAACGGGTAATTTTAGGGGGCAGAGGACTCTTTCTCCTGACGGATGTTAAGAAAATTTCCACCCTGACCCAACATGATCTCAGAGACCACTCTGCACTCTGGAGTGTTTAAAGATAGAGGAATTGTCAGCCTACTGTGGACCCAGCTCATTCTAAGGTAAAAAGAGAGCCAGCCAAGGGTTATTCCCAAAGAGCAGATAGGGTTTTCACATCCCCTAAAATCAGGACAGCTAGAAGTAGGAGGCTGAAAAGACCAATAGCAGCAATCCAAAAGATGACCTCACGAGCTCAAGGAGCTGCATGCTGGGTTGTTAGAAGGAAACACAGCTCCAGAATCAATATTTGATGAGGCCCAGTAAAACAAAACAGTCTTCTCCTCCCCATTCCTGCCTCTCGAGGCCCTCAGCCCAAGAGGGAGTCTTGAGCTCCCTGAACTGTGGCCCCAGCTCTGAATCAGGGATAGTCTGTGATTCAGATTGTCTTTCAATTGGGGCTAAAACCAGGCCCAGGACATCAAAAGCCAGAAAGGCAGAATCTTGAACAAATCTTGCCAAAACCCTAAGTACAAAGAAAAAAAAGAAACTTCCAACCACAGCCACTCTGATGTCTTGCTGCTTCTCTTATCCTATTCCTGATACATCAAAACAGTGTAGTGGCCACTGCTGCTGGTCACGTGGGCTGTGCGGAGGGGCTTCCTTGCAAAATTTTAGTAAAATTTAGTAACCATATAAAACAGAATGGATGCCACCTCCACCAGACAGCAAAGTGTACACGGGGATCCAGAAAGCCTACTCATATTCCTTTTGCCTTTCCAGGCCTGGAGTCCCTACGGGACAGCGCCCATTCCACCCCAGTGCGTTCTTCCTCCCATGGGGACACCTTCCTGCCTCACGTGAGAAGCAGCCGGGCAGACAGCAATGAGCGAGTGGCTGTGATTGCAGATGAAGCCTACAGCCCTGCAGACAGTGTGCTGCCCACCCCCGTGGCCGAGCACAGCCTGGAGCTGATGCTGCTTTCCCGGCAGATCAACGGGGCCACTTGCAGCATCGAAGAAGAGAAAGAGTCTGAGGCCAGCACTCCAACCGCTGCAGAGGTGGAGGCCCTTGGGGGAGAGCTGAGGGCTCTGTGTCAGGGGCACGGCAGGCCAGAGGAGGAACAGGTGAATAAGTTTGTTTTAAGTGTGCTCCGTTTGCTCCTTGTGACCATGGGACTCCTCTTTGTTTTGCTCCTCCTCCTGATCATCCTTACCGAGTCTGACCTTGACATTGCCTTTTTCCGCGATATCCGCCAGACCCCCGAGTTTGAACAATTCCACTACCAATACTTTTGTCCCCTCAGGCGATGGTTTGCCTGCAAAATCCGCTCAGTGGTGAGCCTGCTCATTGACACCTGAGAAGGCATGACTCCTCCTAATAACTAGCCAGGTGGACCAAGGAGCCCGGCTACCCATTCCCAGCAATGGGACCCATCGCGGAACCATCGGCACATGTACCAAGTCCTCCTCTCATGACTCAAAGTCCACAGCCTAGGAGGGTCATTTCCCAGAAGAAAAAAAGGATAGGCTCATGCCCTGTCTAAACAAACTGGGAAAACTCATTTCCTTCAGAGGTTCTTTCAAGAAAGGCTCAGCGACTCTGTTTCTCATCCTCCCAATTTGCAGGATAATTTTTGGTTGTGAATTTTGATTTTTCATAGATGTGTATTATTTTCAAAGTATCAAATAAAAATTTATTTTACTATTACTGATTATCGCAGTAGTGTCACCTAGCAGATGGGACACTAGTTGAAGACTGGAGAGCTGCTGTCTTCCGTATCCTGCAGGAGCTTTCCTACTGGGCTCCAGGAGACTCATCAGTGCAGCCTCAGCAGGGCAGGCCAGGGGTCTGGACAATGGGAACTATCTAGGTTTTCTTGCCAGACAGAGATTTTAAAAAAGTAAACGTCCATGTAGAATGATTAAATGGGAAGTTGCTTCTTATGATGGTCTGAGTTGGATTTTCTTTTCCTTTTTTGTTTTCAAATCTGAGCAGAGTGGGCATCTGAAGGGACCACCGCTACAGCAGCAGCAGCAGCAGGGGTGGGGTAAGTCTGTCCCCTTAGACTAGATCCTAGTGGGCATCACCATGAGTTTTGTATAATGAACTTATTAGACTTCTGTGATTTTTTTTTTCTGAAGAACCTCAAGATTTTTATAGTGTTCCAGAGATGATGATAGTTGAATTCAGTGGTGCCAGAGATAGGACTGTCAGAAATACTGGACAGAGTGTAGTTAACAGAAACCAGAGCCAAGGTACCTGAGAAACTGTTGAGATTCAGAGAGCAGTACCTATTTTGTAGAACCCCCCGCAAAAAAAAAAAAAAACTATTTCAATTTATATTTTAACAACAAATGTTATTTTCTTATCAATTCATATTTTGTTTTTACTTTATGGATTAAGAAAATAGAGCCTGATGAACTAAACGATGCAAGAAAGAAACTGATCCTGAGAATGAAAAGCTTCAGAAAATAGAATTCCAAGATCAACAAACAGCCTTGAAAGAGACCAGGAAAAGAATCTCTTTAAATAGGCATACTAAAAAATGCCTACAAAAGAAACAAGGTGAATGTGGCAGAGACCAACACTTAGTTGTAGAAATACTGCCCCCTAGGGTCATCCTCTACATCAGGAAAATAAAAATTGTAGGAAAGCACTGGCCATCCTTGCTGAGGGAAGCTGTGGAAGCATGCAGAAGCACAGCAGAGGAAGGGTGAGTGTGGGGTCCAAGGCCCAAGCTCTGCAACTCTTCACAACCACTCACAAGATCTTGTTTTCATCTCAGGGAGAGATTTCTAAGTCATCTGGGGCCTGAGGACTCATTTAAGGATGGTCAGTAGACATGTTCCTGGGAACCCCACAACACTGGAGCTGCTAACATCCTACGATGTTGGGCAGCCCCAAATGCAGAACAGAATGAGTCACTCGTAGATTTGCTCTCCCCTAGTTTGTCCCCTGAAATAGCAGAATCATGTCCATGTACAGAGTATAACAGCTGTGGAATTAACAGGGGCCGTGGGGTGGGGGAGTGGATTGTGTAATTTTAAATGCCCCTTCATCTAGACCAGGGGTTGGCAAACTACTTCTGTAAAGTGCCAGATAATAAATATTTTTTTAGTTTGGTTTTGTGGGTCATACTCTGTGGCAACTACTTAACTCTGCTGTCATAGCACAAAAACAGCCATCCACAGGTAATACATAAACAAAGGAGCATGGCTGTCTTCCAATAAAAGTTTATTTATAAAAATAGATAATGAGCTGAATTTGGACCACAGGCCATAATTTGCCAACCCCATCTAGAAAATAAAACTGCTCCTTACCAGTATGTTAACAGAAAGAGGGCCGGCTCTGCTCCCATTCCTGACTTGCTACAGATCCAGGACCATTTCCCAGTGGCGACACTGGGGATGCTTGTATAAAGGGTGCTTGAACAACCAACCAGCAAAGCGGTATCTGATGCCAAGATGAGCAAGATCAAGTGTTGAAATGCTAAAACTCAGCCAGAATCTAAGAATGGAAGAAGAATGATCATTTCCATACCAGCAACAATTTGGGCAGAATTACAAACATCTATTTACCAACTGACAAGACAAACTGAGGGAGATCCTGGTAAAAATTAGGGATCACTTAGAACCAACTAGCCACTGCCACTTGTCATCTACACAGGAAAAGCTTTATATAGCACAGGACTGAAGTTGAAAAGTAGACTCAGAGATGAAAAGGCTGTCAGGAGATAGGGTTCTGGTTTTAACCTGGATATCTACTGTCTTATGCAACACAGCAGATTATCTTTTAGTGTAGTGTTCCTACCTCAGTCTGTAGAATTTGGTGTTTCTATGCAGTGAGTGATAGCCTTGACACTAACCTTTCATATTCACATTAAAGAAAGATGCAGAATTCCATTTCCTGGTATGTTACTTGTGTCTAGACTTCTAACAAAACAATAGTCCATACCACTTTTAAGAGCTGGATTTTGCTCTCTGAACAGAATTTTTGGGTTTTTTTTTTTCCAGGGCTTACCCCAGAAAATACAGATAGTAAAGTTTCCTTCGATTTGCTTTTCAAATAGTGCTTGAATAACAAACCTCCTTTGTTGGTGACTAGTTTTTTTTTGGTATCTCCCCATCATTAAACATTGTTCAAATTTTTAACCTGGTTTTACTGTGTTCTGCTATGTCTCCCATTTTCTCTCCAAATTAGTTTGATCTCATTGTAGGAAAAAAACCAATGGTTTCCATAGCTTCATCCATCAGAGGAAATAAAACTCTTACTAAAGAATAGTGTACTGCATCTTTAAGCAGTAGAAGGTAAACTACCTGCAAATGTGAATTTCTTAGTTTCATTAAAAAGTATAGTTGTTAACCTTTCGTGTGCCAAAAATTCTAAGTTACATTTTCCTTCAAAGCAATGTACTTTTTTCTACATATGCAGTATGTAGTTAGCATAAAATCATTGGTGCCATGAAAATTATTTTTAAACTTAAATAAATATTTAAATATCATGGAAGAGTGGACTCTCTTTTATAACTTACAGCTTGTCTCACTTTTTCCTCCTTAAAGTTACCAACACGTAGATAAAAAGATACCAGGGGGATTGTTACAGCTGACTACTGTTCATGACTAGGATCATTTAAAATAGTCATTTGGCTTATATCCATCTATTATCCTTGTCCCTCCCCCCAAATAAATACTATTAAGAACTTGGAAGCTGTAATAATGGAATGATTTTAGAGATGAATTGGACCTCATTTTTCTCATGAGGAAAACCAAGGCATGATTTTTCCCAAGGCTACATAGTCAGTTAGTCTTAGAACCCAAAAGTAGAACCTAGATGGTCCAGGGTGCCTGGCTGGCTCAGTAGGTAAAGCATAAGACTCCTGATCTCAGGGTTTTAAGTCTGAGCCCTACAGTGGGTAAAGAGATTAGTTAAAAAATTTTTTTAAAATTAAAAAAAAATCTTAAAAATAATACAATTAAAAAAAAAAGAAGAACCTAGATGGTCCAGCTTCTAGACCAGTGTTCTTACTCAAGCCTGAAGTAAGAGGAAGAACGAAAACACTTCCTGTGAAAGGAACAGAATGGTGCCACCACTATAGTAACCTCATAATTACAACTTACAAACTACATTCCTATAACATTATCTTACCTGATTATGTAACCATCACTCAGGCTACGGAACTGGTAATGGTCTTCTAAATTCCCTGAGGATAAAAGGTGAAACTAGGGTCCACTGTGCTAGTTTATTATCTCCTTGTTTTCAATTCTACCTGCCCTTCAATGCTCCATTCTGCTACCAGATCATCTTCCTAAAGCACCAATCAGGTTATATTACCTCCAAATTTTCAGAAGTTCCTATCACCTATAAAATATCTAGTAGCCTGTCCTAGTGGAGTTTTTTGTTTGTTTGTTTTTTAATGACAAAAGTCTTTGCTTAAAGTGATCTGCAGAGTGAAAAGCCGAAGAACCACTGGATGAGAGTGATTCCCCATGGTCCTAAAGCTTTAAAGCAGCCACTCTTCTTTGGATACCTAATGAAGACTCACCTATGTATATACCCTTTCAGGGCTCTAGCACCCACTCCCTCTGCTTAGGGTTCCTCAACCATAACCAAGCCCCTCTGCACATGATTACATTGCTGATTTTAGTTCATGAACAGGCTTCCTCTACACACCCATACAACTTGCTGATGGAGTGGAACGAAACAGGCAAAAGATACTTTTAAAACATTTCCTCTTACAACTTCCATTTTAGGAAGAGATACCTTAAAATGTTTTACTCCTGACTAAATGTTATCTTCCTCACAAAATTTCACCTTTTCATTTGAAAATCCAAAAACATTTATAGCCAAATGAACCCAAATATGGATCTATGCTGTCCTGGAACTAAAACTCCTTACTGGCCATCAGCACAGTACTACAAAGGAAAAACCAAAAAAAGTACTAAGTGAGAAGGGACAGCCTAACAAATAGGACACTTAGGTTTCTGGAATCTAAAGTTAGAGGGGATATATTTCTTCCTCTTGGGTTTGATACAGAAGGCACATGTGCCTGCCCTCCCCACTCCCCATGTACTGTACCTGGCTGAAAAGATTTAAATCTTTGTATTCACAGCCCTCAAGCTCCCTGCTTTCCTGGAAAACTGCCTTTGCAAAGTCATCTCTGTGGAAAGGAAATTCAAAGACCTGAATACCGAAATAGTAGTGAATCAACTCAGATATTACCAATTCCTGATCATCTGTAGTGTCACCTACCTGTCCACCTATGATGAGAATCATCTCCTTCCTCCTTAAAGTCACATAAAGAAAGGCTAGGCATCTCAAAGAAAATGACTCAAGTGGTATACAGAGCTTACATGCTTAAGGGATATAATAAAGCACAACCTAAAAAAAAGGTTTATCCCAAAAAGAGAGAGCAATCGAAATATACAAATAATTACAGAAGCCACACAGCTTTAAGCAAGTCTCTGGGAGAAGTACCTTTCACAACAGATAAGTTTAAGGATGTCCTAAGGCAGACAATTTTCCTTTATGTGCTTTCTAGATTTAAACAATTACTCCATTATAAAGCTTATCACTGAGAAACAAGTCCCCCCACTCTCCTTCCTTCTTGCATTGCCTCAAGAAGACAGAACTCTATTAAGTGGAATTAAATAAACAGCACAGTTTATGAAGCTAAAATTGAAAAAAAAAACCCCACGAAAGTGAGAAACATCAAGAATTTGCTAACATTTATTGCAGAAACCAGGCAATTACCAAGTATTCAAAGTTTAAATGATGGTACTAATTTCAATGAGAGTATTTTTCAATATCGTAAAAAAAAAAAAAAAAAAAAGGCAATTCTCACAGAAGTTGCCACTCTGGAACCTGTGAAATGAAGTGGTATAAAAAAGGGAAAGGAAGCCTACAGGCTTCATTTACTATCTCCAGGACAGTTTAATAGAAGTCAACCTCACTTAGCTTTACTTTCCATTTCATAAATTAATTTTCCATTTCACTTACCAATTCCTATACTCTTCCCATCAAGAAAATAGAGAACTCTTATTACTTATAAACACTCACAACCTACTTAATAGACTAGGGCTCAAAATTAGACTTAACCTCTAATTACAGAGAAGGAAACTATACATGTCATTTTATTTCTGTGATATATAATTTAAGATATTTCCTCTTAGAATTCAAACACATTGCCAAAAACTATTTACAGTAGTCTTTCAGCAGTAGTTTGGCAACGAAGAGCAATGAAAAAAGTCAGGTGCTATCACACAGAAATGTTAGTCACTGAGTTAAGTAGCCACCCTTCCAACAACAAACACATTCACATAGCACTAACTTATGAAAAAAAAAGTTTATGACAAAATGCCAAAAGTGGTTTATCATAACATTTCCCCCCAATATGAATCAGGAATGAAGGTATTCACTTAGTAAGGCTAATGACTCTCCTCTGGAGAGTTTAAAGACAGGGACAGATAAGGGTGTCTGGGACCTTCTAAGGCAGGAGTTTTCACTTTAACTATGACCCACAGTAGTACCGCAGTAATAAAGACATATGTTTTACATCAGAAAACTCATATCTATATACACTTACATATATGTATGCACATATAACTAAATTTCACAAAACAAAACTTATCCATTACATTTATTATTCTTTACTATTTCTTTCCTTTTCCTTTTTTTAAAGACTGGTCATGGCTACACTGATTTCATGGGAATAGCTACAAACCACAGTCTGGAAAACACTGGTCTGAAGGCAATCTGACACTGGATTACAAGGTCAGGCAGATCCAAACCCTGTTCCTAGAAGTCCTACAATTCCTTGGCCATGCTTCAGGAGCCATCTAGAGGAGGTAAAAGGGTCAGCACACAAAGACAGGTTCCTGCCCAAGTGAACTAAGGCTTCTCAACAAGTATCTTGGGATTTCACATAAAATTTAATTTAAAGGCGGGGGGGGGGGGAAGAATTCTCTATTAAAAAAATTAAAAGTTTCGAAATCACTAAATTAGATGACCTTTCAGGATCCCTTCCAGTGTGTGAGTCTAGAAATATTCACTCCAAACTATGAAATAAGCCACAAATCCAAATATCACTACAGAATCAAAACCATATCATTAAACCACAAAAACTTTTAATACTGATCAAAGCTTTATAATTTATAATGCTAGAATTTCTCAACATATTGCCTGATTAAAAGTGCTGAAGGCATCAGAGCCTCCTCCCCTCAAATTCCTTTCCCAATCTACAGAAACAACTTAAAAGGCTTCTCCCTTACTAAACATATAAGTATGTAACTGTATACATTCTGCTCACAGTTCTTATTAATAAAGCAATTTTATATTCGCTAAATAGAACATATTAAAAACAGGCCAAGACACATGAATTACTAGGCTCGTTAGACACTGATTAATTTGAACCAATTTTGGTGTTGCTAAACCAAACACTCAGCAACTTAATTCATAAAAACATGTATCTTTCCACTGGAATTACCTCCAGCCAAAATATACCGAGTTGGGTGCATAGTGTTGATGGAACACACAGAGACAAGGCACTCTCCACCAAAAAAAGAATGCACCTGCTTTCCTGTCTCATGGAAGATTTCCACGCGTCGTGGATGAGCCATGCTGCCAACTATGACACAGTCTTCTTGTTTAGGGTCCCACACAGCCTGGAACCTGGTCAGCCATCGCCCAGTGATAGTGTTGTGCCTAGGGAAAAAAACAATTTTTTTAAAGGATAGTGTTAAATAACTCAAGGCAGCAATTGGCAGAGGGTAAACATGGCATTATTCCTAAATGCTGGTATTCTCTGCCAAGTTTCTTTTCATTAAGTTACTGAGTTACCATCAGCCTAATTTCATCCTTCATATAAAAATGAAAATCAAAGGGGCGCCTGGGTGTCTCAGTGGGTTAAAGCCTCTGCCTTCGGCTCAGGTTCTGATCTCAGGGTCCTGGGTCGAGCCCCACATCAGGCCCTCTGCTCAGCAGGGAGCCAGCTTCCCCCTCTCTCTCTGCCTGCCTCTCTGCCTACTTGTGATCTCTCTCTGTCAAAAAAAAAAAAAAAAAAAATGAAAATCAGGACAGAGATGGTATCTTCTGTATTTCTGAATCTCCGCTGCCAAGTATAGTGGTTGTACTCAGTGGATGGTCACTGTCTATTAAAATAGCACCTTTTTTATTCACTATTTCTTAGCTCAATGGACTCCATGCCCTCCCTTTTTTTTACACATACAAAAGAAAAGCCCTAGAAGTAAAAAATATACAATCTATGTTACTGCCATTTTAATAGGATCTATAATCCCGTATTTGTATTCCCCTGATAACCAAACCCTGAAATCATTTTATATTCCATACAACTTTAAAGTAAAAAATACATTTGGGGCTCAAGAAATCACAAGGGAAATTAGAAAATATCTAACAAATGAAAAATGAAACAACATACTAAAATTTATGGGATGCTATGAAAGCAATAGTAAGGGAAATGTATAGCAGTGAACACTAACAAAGAAAAGATCTCAGGGTGCCTGTGTGGCCAGTCAGTTAAGTGTCCAACTCGATTTCTGCTCAGGCATGATCTCAGGGTGGTGAGTCCCATGTCAGGCTCTGCCCTCAGTGGGGAGTCTGCTTCTCTCTTTCTTCCTCTCCGTCTGCCCCTCCCCCCACTTGCACTCACTAAAATAAAATTTAAAAAAAAATGGGAAAGGCATGTGGGTGGCTCAGTCAGTTAAGCGTCTGCCTTCGGCTCAGGTCATGATCCCAGGGTCCTGGGATGGAGACCCCCATCGGGATCTCTGCTAAGCAGGTAGCCTGCTTCTCCCTCTTGCTCTGCCTCTTTGTGTGCTCTCTCTCTGTCAAATAAATAAAATCTTTAAAAAAATTCTTTTAATTTTTTTTAAAATCTCAAAATCAACACACTACACCTCCAAGAACTAGAAAAAGAACAAACTAAACCAAAAGTTAGCAGAAGGAAGGAAATAATAAAGATTAGAGCAAAGCTAAATGAAAAAGGGGAACAGAAAAACAATAGAAAAAAAAAAGAGTTAGTTTTTTGAGAAGATCCACAAAACTCATAAGCCCTCACCCAGATTAAAAAAAAGAAAGGGGCGCCTGGGTGGCTCAGTGGGTTAAAGCCTCTGCCTTCAGCTCAGGTCATGATCTCAGGGTCCTGGGATCGAGCCCCACATGGGGATCTCTGCTCAGCAGGGAGCCTGCTTCCCCCTCTCTCTCTGCCTGCCTCTCTGCCTGCTTGTGATCTCTCTCCTCTCTGTCACATAAATAAATAAAATCTTAAAAAAAAAAAAAAAAAAAGAAAATGCAAGTAACTGAAATGAGAAATGAAAGAGGACATTATAACTATGTCACAAAAATTAAAAAGGATTATATGAGAACAGTATGAACAATTATATGCCAACAGATTGGTTAACCCAGAAGAAATAGATAAATTCTCAAAAACATACAACTTACCAAGACCAAATCATGAAGAAATAGAAAATCTACACAGTCCTTTAACTAAGAAGATTAAAACGACAATCAAAAACTTCCCAACAAAGAAAAGCCCAGGATCAGATGGCTTCACTGGAGAATTCTACCCAACATTTAAAGAATTAACCCAGGGGAGCCTGGGTGGCTCAGTTAAGCACCCAACTCTTGATTTTGGCTCAGGTCATGATCTCAGGGCTGTGAGACTGAGCCCCACATCAGGTTCCACTCTGGGTGTGGACCCTGTTTAAGATTCTCTCTCTCCCTCTCCCTCTGTTCCTCTTCCAATCCTCTCTCTCCCTAAATAAATAAATAACACCAATGCTCATCAAACTCTTCCAAACAACTGAGGAGGAAGGAACACTTCCAAACTTATTTGGAACCAGCACTACTCTGATACCAAAGCCAGACAAAGACCCTACAAGAAAATAAAATGACTAGGGGCTCCCGGGTGGCTCAGTCATTTAAGCGGCTGCCTTTGGCTCAGGTCATGATCCCACGTCGGGTTCCCTGCTCAGCGGAGAGTCTACTTCTCCCTCTCCCTCTGCCTGCTGCTCTGCCTACTTGTGTTCTCTGTCAAATAAATAAATAAAATCTTTAAAATAAATAAATAAGATAAAATAAAATAAAATGACAGACTAACATCCCTAATGAATACAGATACAAAAATTCTCAACAAAATGAATTCAATAGCACATTTAAAGGATTATACACCATGACCAAGTTGGAGCTATACCTAGAATGCAAGGATGATTCAACACACAAAACTCATTTGATATAATATACTACATTAACAGAATAAAGGACAAAAATATTATGATCATTTCAACTGATGCAGAAAAATCATCTGACAAAATCAATACCCTTTTCATGATAAAAACATTCAATGAACTAGGAACAGAAGGAAACTATCTCAACATAATAAAGGCTATATCTGAAAAGCCCACAGCTAACATCATCCTCAAAGGTTAAAGACTGAAAGCTTTTCCTCAAACAGCAGGAAAAAGGCAAGGATGCCCACTCTTGCCATTTCTATCCACCATACTATTGGAAATCTGGAAGGACTAGAGACACTAATCTAAATTCCAGGTGTTCACAACTGCACAGGTAGCCAGATCCTGCATGTGAGGCATCACCATTACATCAACAAGCATTTGTTTGTTTGTTTTTTTAAAGATTTTATTTATTTATTTGACAGAGAGAGAGAGATCACAAGTAGGCAGAGAGGCCGGCAGAGAGAGAGGGGGAAACAAGCTCCCCGCTGAGCAGAGAGCCCCATGAGGGGTTTGATCCCAGGACCCTGAGATCATGACCGGAGCCAAAGGCAGAGGCTTAACCCACTGAGCCACCCAGGCGCCCCTGCCAACAAGCATTTCATAAGGGGGATATTCTGAGCAGTCACTTGATAATCAATTGAACAAGTAAAAGAAGTAACGGGACTATATTAAACTCAAAAACTCTGTGCCAAAGGAAACAATCAACAGAGTGAAAGACAACCAGCAAAACAGTAGAAAATATCTGCAAATCATATATTCAATGAAGGGTTAATATGCATAATATGTAAGGAACTCCTACAACTCAAAACAAAAATGACCCAATTCAGAAGTGGGCAAGACTTGAATAGAAAGTTCGACAAAGATATATAAATGGCCAAAAAACATGAAAAAAATGTCAACATCACTAATCATTACAGAATGCAAATCAAAACCACGATGAGATATTACCTCACAACTCACAATTAAAAGTGATTTTTAATCACTAATAAAAGAGCAGAATGATGAACATAAAAAGAAATTAGAACCCTGGTGCACTGCTGGTAGGAATGTAAAATGGTGCAGTCCCTACAGAAAAACAATATGGAGGTTCCTCAAAAAATTAAAAAATTCCTCTTCCTGGGTATATATCCAAAAGAATTCAAAGCAGGATCTTGAAGAGATATTCGCACATCCATGTTCACTGCAGCATCATTTACAATAGCCAAGACGTAGAAATAACCCCACTGTCCATCGACAGATGGATAAACAAAATGTGGTACAGACATACAATGAATATTATGCAGCCTTAAAAAAGGAAGAGGTCACATGCTAGAACATAAGTCAACACTGAAGACACGATGTTGAGTGAAATAAGCTAGTCATAGAATGACAAATACCATGATTCTACTCACATGAAGTATCTAAAGTAGTTAAAATCACAGAAATGTAAAGTAGAAAGATGGTTGCCAAGGTCTGGAAGGGAGAGAGAAGGAAGAATCAATGTTTAATGGGCATAGAGTTTTGAAAAAAGGAAATAAAGATGGGAAAATTAAAAAATAAATAAATAAATAAAATAAAGGGAAAATTTGTAAGAAAAGAAACAAACACACTTAAATGTAGTCTCCACAAACTATAAAATGCATGATGTAACAATCAATATACATTGCACACTCTGATCCCAACTTCATAAATACTGATAAAGAGGGATATCTAGAAGATGGCACCGACTAAAGTTGGATATAAAATACATACATTAAAAGTAGCAGATGCAAAAAAGAGCGTAACTACAGAAAGTAAGTGGGAAGGTAGGGAAACCCTTTAAGTCCACAACAAACGGGTACAAACAAAAGAGCTTTAGATGGCCTCACAGCAGATAAGAGGTTACAATTTTCCTTAATAAGAGAACATGAGACTCTCGGCAAGATGGCGGAGGAGTAGGAGGCTGAGATAGTAT
>CM052896.1:50782017-50823777 GCA_028534135.1 Potos flavus
GTATATATATACAATGGAATACTATGCAGTCATCAAGAGAAAGGAAATCTTGCCATTTGATACGACATGGATGGAACTGGAGGGTATTATGCTAAGCAAAATAAGTCAATCAGAGAAAGACAATTATCATATGATCTCTCTGATATGAAGAATTTGAGAGGTAGGGCAGGGGGTCATGAGGGGTGGGGGAGGGAAATGAAACAAGATGGGATCAGGAAGGAGACAAACCATAAGAGACTCCTAAACTCACAAAACAAACTGAGGGTGGCTGGGGGGAAGGGGAAGTAGGGATAGGGTGGCTGGGTTATGGACACTGGGGAGGGTATGTGCTATGGTAAGTGCTGTGAAATGTGTAAGCCTAATGATTCACAGACATGTACCCCTGAGGCAAATAATACATTATATGTTAATAAAAAAAATAATAAAATAAAATCTTAGAAAAAAAAAGAGAACATGAGTAATTCAAGTTGGAATAAAGTCATTCACCTTAACCAAAAATTACCACCCAGCTGCAAAGAACAGCTACGGACTAAAAGAGATTGAACCCTTTGAAGATAGAGGGAACCTGGAAGCAAGAAGCCTTCTGGATAGGAACTAGCAACCCGGGACACTTAAAATATGTAATACAAAAATTCAGACCTACTACATCGCTTTGACAATCAGATGTCTAATGTATGCACTCCAACATGTAGCTAATAGCAATCCGGAGTCTACAGCATATGGAAACCTACC
This sequence comes from Potos flavus, assembly GCA_028534135.1. Taxonomy (NCBI): domain Eukaryota; kingdom Metazoa; phylum Chordata; class Mammalia; order Carnivora; family Procyonidae; genus Potos; species Potos flavus. The sequence goes on from CM052896.1 coordinate 50,782,750, forward strand.
TGATGGTAGTGAGCAAAGGAACCTCAGATGATATACAGCTGCTGTCAAAGATTCTGCAAAACAAAGATCAAAAACAAAGTAACACACTTTCTACTGTTTCTTAAAAATTTTCTGAAAGAAAATCAGTGTATTTAAGCAAGTTTTTCATTGGTTCATAACATGAAATATGATTGCTATTTTAAAATATACAGGATCAGGCTTTAACAAACTTCAGCTAGTATATTTAACAAAAATTACAAGAAATATTATAAAATTCATAGCTTTATAGTTTGGTGAAGAAATAATTTATTTAAACACTATTACACCAAATTTGAAATGCACATTATAAAGTAATAATCTGGATCCTATATTGAGATTCACAATAATTATAGATCATCTATAAAGGGATGTGATCTGAAAATGTACAAATAACCTAAAAGTTTTTGCACATATCAAGAGCAATTTCCCCATGAGACTCATTAGCTGAGGGACTGAACAGTGTCATTTCCAGATGCTGGCAAGACAATGACTGACCAGCAGCCACGGGCAGTTCTTGTGGGGTAGTTCAAAGAGTCCAGGAGCCTACACCAGGTACCCCAGCAGAAAGAAACTAACCACATTACACTACCTCCCCCCTTCTTGCACCTAGCCATTCCAGTGTAGTTTCTTGGCACCTACAGCTTATTATCTAATCAGATTACTAGAAAGCTAAATCACTAACAGCTAATGTAAACTCTGCAGTGCAAATGAACAGGAATGGTTAAAATAGGTAGCTTCTGAGACAAAGAAAACTGTATGGGTAGAAAGGAGACATTGGGCTGCCACTGCCTGGTGACTAAATCTCTTAATACACCCACCTGGTAATGCTCACAGACTACTAGAAACGACACCTGTCACAAAGTGAAGACCATGCTCTTCCCAACAGAAGAGTCTAAACAGAAATTAGGTGCCTTTCTAGAGCTTGGCCCAGTATACATCCAACAGATACCTGTTGAATGAATAATGAACGAATTCCAGAATCACTTAAAGTAAAACTCTTATAAAATGACAAATGCTTACAATGCTAAGCAAAATCAGGAATTAAAGAGAACAAAATCATTTCCGTTGTGGTTGTATTAACATTCTCCACATTTTTTTGTCATTATTTTCTATTTTTGGTTCAGTTGGTTTAGATTACATTTTTAAAGCCATTTTGGGGAAGTAGCTATAGAAAGGTACCAAAGCTAAAACCATAAAAACTGTATCCAGTGGTTTGTACAGAAGCCCAGTTATTGTTATCTTCTCTGCCTGCCCATGGCCTGGGACTCTGCAGTTTCCATTCAGCACTTCATGTGTAGGGTAGACCCCACTAGCCCCAACATAAGAGTTTGTCCCTATGCTAAAATTATCTTTCTTCCAACATATCACAAGCCTGGTTTTCCTGGGACTTCTGGGATCATTCAGTGCTGAAAGGGAAGCCCGACATCTACTCCCTGTGGTAGCTACAGACCTTCCCTGCGAAACGCAAGGAAATTTCCAGACCCCAAAACTACTGAAAAACCATTAAATACAGGTTACTGATTTGGCCAGGAACATAGAAATAGCTACAAAACAATAATACTAGCAATTTAATAGGGAGCAGTAGTAAACAATAAGCTACTGGTTTACACAGTAGCTACAGACTCTTTAGATTCCTTAACAATGCATTTCTATCTCCCCAATTTACCTCAGCTTACAATCAGCACATGTGGTGACTACTCTGTTACCAGTAAGAGGTGAAAAATAGGCAGAAGCAATGCTCTTTGTGTGTTCAGTCAAAGAAATCAAAGGCTGGCTTCTCCTGGGATTCAGTTGCCTTGTATCATAAATATGAATATCCCTGTAAGGGGAAGGAATAATTCTCAGTGTTGCCACAGTACATGTAGTGAGCTCTCAAACAGCACTGAACATACACACTCAAAAACCCATTACACTGAGGAACACTCTGATCTGGAGTAATTTTACAAAGACTGTATAGATAAAAAATGAAATATTAGAAAAATGCCATAACTACAGAATATATACGAAGCCAGTGGATATACAGAGACAAGATTCTAGTTGGCTTTCCAATCTCTTCGAGAAAAATATAAACACAGACCAAGTTATAGGTCACATACAACCTTTTCTTTTTTTTAAACAAGTTTTCTTCTCAAAAGACTAGTAGTAAATGCATATGGGGGCGCCTGGGTGGCTCAGTCAGTTAAGCATCTGCCTTTGGCTCAGGTCATGATCTCGGGGTTCCTGGGATCAAGCCACACACTGGGCTCCCTGTCCAGCAGGGAGTCTGGTTCTCCCTCTCCCTCTGCCCCTCCCCTCTGCTCATGTTCTCTTTCTTTCAAATAAATAAATAAAATCTTTAAGAAAAAAAAAAAAGTAAATGCACATGATGCCAAATCCAAAAGAATCTTTTTTTTCCCCAAAAGAATCTCTTTTTCAAAAAAAAAAACTTAATAAAACTTCAATTGGTGTAGAAAGAAAAATTATTTAGCTATATGGGTATCACAAAAATCAGGTATCTTTGACATCTAAACTACAGTAGTCCCTTGGAGCACCTGGGTGTTTCAGTCCGTTAAACGTCCGACTCTTGGTTTCAGCTCAGGTCATAATCTCAAGGTCCTGGGATCAAGCCCCACATGGAGCTCTGCACTCAGCAGGGAGTATGCCTGAGGATTCTCTCTCTCCCTCCCACCCCTCCCCCCAACTTGTACTCACACACTCTCTCTCAAATGAATAAATCTTCAAAAAATAAATAAATAGAACAATATTCCTAACTTTAAAAGATTAAATCATAAAACTTTATGAAGAACATACCTCAATCCTGCAGTGATAAAATACTGTCTATGCACTGGGTGGACATGAACAGTTCTTATTTTGCTCAAAGAAGAATTAATAAGTTTCTCATAAGAAGTTCCAGGTGTCCGTCTATCTACCAGTGATATATTTCCATTCCAATGTCCTACTATTAAAGTGGAGGCATCTTCTCCCAAGAAGTCAAAAGAGGAAAAGTTACTTTTTTCATCTCTATATACCTAAGGATACAAATAACAACCGATGTATAAATTTTTTGGTAAAAAAGTTATAAAACACTTTACCTAATAATTTCATTTATCCTCCCATCATCCCACAGAAAGCACAGGGCAAAATGATCATCCCGTTTTATAGAAATGGAAACTAAGGCACAGATCAGCTATGAGACTCACCTACAATCAAATGGCCCATCCACCCATGTCAGGGTTACATGCCAGATCTCTTAAATCCAATAAACCTCAGTTACAGATCTAGTTTGTGACACTGGGAAATGAGCTAAATGTAAATTCTACCCAACTGAAATACCTTAATATATCAAGTAATTTTGCCAACCAAGTCCAAAAATAAATGGCCAAATGCTCGTCACTCGCTTGCTCTTGGTAGAAGTGTAAATAAATAAATAACAAATTTCTGACAACTAATCAGAGTACACCTATCAAAATATTTTATACTTGTACCCTCTGACACAATAATATATCTAATATATATATAAAGATGCCTATTGCAAGACTCCTATTGCATTAAGAAGCAACGTAAATGTCCACCAAAAGAGACCTGTTTAAATAAATGATGGTACATCTCTACTTTGAAATACCATGCATTGTTAAAAAGAATGATAGATTTGTACTACAATCTGTCCATACTACCAAGTGAAAAAAGCAAGCTGCAAAAAAGAATGTATATAGTATGAATCCATTAGTGCAAAGGAAAAAAAAATCTACCTCTATTTGCTTCTAAGTATATGTGCACTTTCTCAAAGCATACCTAACAACAATTCTTAACAATGAATTACTAATTGCTGATTTTTAGTTTTAATAAAAAGTTATATATACTATTATAAATTGAGATTAACAAAGTAATATACCGAAGGCATCACAACCCCTGTACATCCAAAAAAGCCCCAAATAATACCTAAAGTATTCAGTCAGTATATCAAAATGGCTAAGTGCGGATGCTTAACTGCAGTGGAGTCGGACAGACCCAAGTGAAAATTCTAGCACTGCCATTCATGTCCCTGAGCAAGCCAATAAACCTTTTTACCTTAGTTTTCTCAACTGTTAAATGGGGATAACATTACTTATTTCATAGGGTGTTATAAGGCTTAGTGATATATATAAAGCACTCTCAGATTAATACCTAACACATGTAACTGTTCAATCAGTAATATCAGGGGCACATTACTTATACATGCAACATCATGGATGAATCTTAGTAGTATTATGCTAGGTGAGAGAAGCCAGAAAAAGCTTCATACCATATGACTCCATTTATTTGACATTTTGGAGCAGACAGAATTATAGGGACAATAATCCTATCAGTGGTTGTCAGGAGTGTGGGAAAAGGGAGGGGACTGACTACAAAGTGTCACAAGGTGATTTTTTCAGGTGATAGAAATTTTCTATATCTTGATTGTGGTGGCAGTTACATAGGTGCAGACAATTTGCCAAAACTCATAGAACCATACACTTAAAAGGATAAATTTTATTGTATATAACTGACATCTCAATAAACCTGACTTTAAATATCTAAGTGGAGAAATCTTACAACTCAATACTAAAAAGATAGATAACCCAATTAAAACTTAGGCAAAGAATCCAACATATAGAGAAATCCACAGTTCTCTAAAGAAATACAAATGGCCAATAAGCAGATGAAAAGACACTCAGCATCATTAATCATTAGGGAAATGAGGATCAAAACCATAATGACATGAGACTTCATACTCACTAGGATGGCTACAGTCATCAACAGTAAGTGTTGGCAAGGATGTGGAAAAACAGGAATACTCATATATTGTTAATGAGTATGTAAATGGTGAAGCCACTTTGGAAAACAGTTTGGTAGTTCCTCAAAATATTAAACAGTTACCATATGATCAAGCAACTCCACTCCTAGGTATATATCCAAGCAAAATCAAAGAATATGTTCACACAAAACTTGTACATTAAACAAAAAAACAAAAACAAAACAGAACAAAACTTGTACATCAATGTCCATAATGACATTATTTTCAATAGTAAAATGGAAACAACCCAAAATGGTCATCGACTAATGAATGGGTGAGTAAAATGTGGTATATCCATACAGAGAAATATTATTCAGCCATAAAAAGGAATGAAGTAATGACACATTCTACAACATGGGTGAACTTTGAAAACATTATTATGTAGAAGAATGCAGTAACGAAAGACTACAAATTGTGTGATTCCATTTATATGAAATGTCCAGAAAGTTACATACTGCCTGGGTGGCACAGTTGGTTGAGAGGCTGACTCTTGATTTTGGCCCAGGTCATGATCTCAGGTTCCTGGGATCGAGTCCTGAGTCAGCACAGAGTCTATTTCAGGATTCTCTCTCTCCTTTTGCCTCTGCCCCTCCCCCTGGTCACTCACGAACTCCCTCTCGAATAAATCCTTTATTTTTTTAATTTGAGAGAGAGAGAGACTGAGAAAACAAGTGAGAGGAGGGGCAATGGGAGAAGCAGACTCCCTGTGAAGCAGGAAGCCAGAAGCAGGACTAATCCCAGAACCCTGGGAAAATAACCTGAGCTGAAGGCAGAAGCTTAACCGACTGAGCCACCCAGGTGCCCTCAGACAAATAAATCTTAAAAAAAAAAAAAAAAAAAGACAAACACACACCTAACATCACCCTCAGTGGTGAAAAATTGGGTTTTTCCTCTAAGATCAGGAACAAGGCAAAGATGTGTAGTCTCACCAGTTTTATTCAACATAGTACTGGAAGTCCTAGCACAACAGACAAAAAGAAACAAAAGGCATCCAAATTGGTAAGGAAAACCTTACACTGTCACTGTTCACAGATGTCATGATACTAACATAGAAAACCCTGAGGACTCCACCAAAAAGCTATCAGAAGTGATAAATGAATTCAGGAAAGTTGCAGGATACAAAAATAATATAAAGAAATATGCTGCATTTCCATACAACTCATAATAACAAAGTAGCAGAGAGAAATTAAGAAAACAATTCCATTTACGATTGCACCAAAAAGAGATGCCTGGGTGGCCCACTTGGTTAAGTGTCCAACCCTGGGTTTGGGCTCAGATCATGATCTCAGGGTCGTGAGGTCAAGCCCCACATCAGGCTCCATGCTCAGTGCAGAGCCTGCTTGAGACTTTCTCTCCCTCTCCCTCTGTCCTTACCTCCTACTCTCTCTCTCGTTCTCAAATAAATCTTAAAAAAAAAAAAATTGTACCAAAAGGAATAGCTAGGAATAAATTTAACCAAGGACATAAAAGACCTGTACTCTGAAAACTATAAAATGATCAAAGAAATTGAAGATGACATAAACAAATGGATATACCATAATCACAGATTCAAAGAACCAATACCATTAAAATGTCCATACTACTCAAAGCAATCTACAGATTCAATACAATCCCTATCAACATACCAAAAGCATTTTTCACAGAGCTAGAACTAATAATCCTAAAATTTGTATGGAACCATAAAAGCATCCAAATAAGCAAAGCAATCTTGAGAAAGAACAAAGATGGGTGTTATCACAATCTCAGATTTCAAGATATATTACGAAGTTGTAGTAATCAAAACAGTATGGTATTGGGACAAAAATAGATCAGTGGAGCAGAACAGAGAGCCCAGAAATAAACCCATGCTTATATGGTCAATTTATCTATGACAAAGGAGGCAAAAATACAATGAGGAAGACAGTCTCTTCAATAAATGGTGTGCTGGGAAAACTGGATAGCTACATGAAAAAAATGAAACTGGACCACTTTCTCACACCATATACAAAAATAAATCCAAATGGGGGTGCCTGGCTGGCTCAGTTGGTAGAGCATGCTACTCTTAATTTTGTTGTCATGAGTTCAAGCCCCACATTAGGTGTAGAGCTTACTTTAAAAAATTAATTAATAAATTAATAGAAACTGAAAATGGATGAAAGACCTAAATGTAAAATTTGAAACCATACAACTCCTAAAAGAAAACATAGGCAGTAATCTCTTTGACACCGACTTAGCAACATTTTTCTAGGTATGTCTCCTAAGGTAAGGGAAACAAAAGCAAAAATAAACTATTAGGACTACATCAAAATAAGACACTTTTGTACAGCAAAGGAAACCATTGAAAAGAATGAAAAGGCAACCTTCTGAATGGGACAAGATATTTGCAAATGATATATTTGATAAGAGGTTAATATCCTTTATATATATGAAACATATGTATAGAACGAATATATAAAGAACTTACACAATTCAATACCAAAAAAACCTCCAAGTAACCCAATTAAAAATGGGCAGAGGACACAAACAGACATTTTTCCAAAGACATGGAGATAGCCAACAGACACATGAAAAGATGCTCAACATCACTGATTATCAGGGAAATGCAAATCAAAATCACAATGAGATCTCACCTTATACCTGTTAGAATGACTACTATCAAAAAGACAAGAAATAACAAGTACTGGCAAAGATGTGGAGAAAAAGGAACACTTGTGCACTATTGGTAGGAATGTAAATTAGTACAGCCACCACAGAAAACAGTATGCAGGTTCCTCAAAAAAAAAAAAAAAAAAAAAAAGGAAAACCATACAATCCAGTAATTCCACTAGTATTTACCCAAAGAAAATGAAAACACTAACTCATAAAGATATATATACCCTTATGTTCACTACAGCATTATATACAATAGTGAAGATATGTAAGCAACCTAAATGTCCACTGATAGATGAATGAATAAAGATCGGGGAGGTGTGTGTGTGTGTATATGCAATGGGACATTACTCAGCCATTTAAAAAAAAATGAGAACTTGCCATTTGTAACAACACACACGGACCTAGAGGACATTTTGCTAAGTGAAGTTAAGTGAGACAGAGAAAGACAAATAGCGTGATTTCACTTATATGGAATCTAAAAAACAAATGAACAAAACAAAAAAAAGCAGAAACAGACCATAAATAGAACACACTGGTGGTTGCCAGAGGAATTCAGAGGGGTGGGGGAAGAATGGGCAAAATGAGTGAAGGGGAATGGCAGATACAGACTTCTAGTAATGGAATGAATATGGGAATAAAAAAGGATAAAATGTACAGCATAGGGAATATAGTCAATGGTAATGCAGTAGTAGTATTGCATGGTGACAGATGGTAGCTACACTTGTGAGCACAGCATAATGTATAGAGTTGTTGAATTACTATGTAGTACACCTGAAACTAATGAAACATTGTGTCAACTATACTTCAATAAAAAAACAGTAATACAAAATAAAAACTTTTTACATAAATTAAAAAATAAGAGCAAACATTTATGTGTCTGGCTGCATTCTGACCACTTTATCTGCCTTAAGTCATTCAACCCTCATGACAACCCTATGAGGTACGTACTATTACTATACCACTTCACAACTAAGGAAATTGATGCACAAAGAGGTTAAATAACTTCCAAGTCACACAAGTAGTAGCAGATGGTCTGGGATTCAAACTTAAGTAGTGTAGTTCTAAAGTTCCTATTCTATACCACTTCACCCATTCTGATTGGTATGATAATCATTCATGTGGCATTTCATAAAGAATCCAGAATATCACCTCAAGTCAGTATGTAAATACGTTAACATTTACCTCTTCAAAAATAGCCCTTGAAAAATCCCCACAGCGTAATGTGCCATCATAGCTCAGTGACAGTATGTGAGCCGGATTGGCAGGTGAGAAGTAAAGACAGCTAACTGGCTGACTGTGGGGTTGGAAAACATAAACTCCATCTTCTTTAGATTGGTGAGTCTGCAAGAGAGTTGGGGGCAGGGAGAGAGATAAAAACTAGTGAAAAGTAAAAACACTTTCTGTCATTAAACTATTTGTCTGTATTACATTCAGTCTTTCCTTAGTCTGTAATTATACCCACCCTCTCATTCAGAAAGTCAGAACTAAAAACTTCCTATCATCGCGAAATTACTTTTTTCTAATATTCAATCCAACAATACTGTCATATTTAACAGTTTCCAGCTTTCTGAAACTAGCAAACTAGTTTTTTCACAATGCAGAAGGGAAAAAATTACTGTTTATTATGACTTTAGTTCATGAAATCCTCAGGAAATGAGAAATCTACTCTTTATTTCACATACAGCATAATTCCCTAATACTAAAAACAGTATCGATACCATTACTACTTTGCTTCCTCAGCATGCTTCTATAAATCATTCTAAGCACAATCTTCATAAGGTGTTGGTCCTGACACAAAGTGATAATTTAAAAAATATTTTATCTCTGGGGCTTCTGATCCTTGATTTTAGCTCCAGTCTTGATCTTAGGGTCATGAGTTCAAGCCCCATGTTCTGTCCCCTAAATACACCATGAATATGCATGTATTTCAATTCCACATTAATATTCTTACTACTTCTAGGGATTATCCTTTCCACAACTGGATTACCAATTCCTAAATCATCCCTTCTCAGATCTGGATAAGCTATATTCCTATGCCATATGTCATATTTTTAATGAAAATTATCATTTCCATATCATTTCCATATCTGGCTTAATCTGCTCTGAAACACTCGAGCATTTTTTTCTTCTTTTTTATTTTAAATTTAAACAAAACAATTTTTTAAAGGAAAGGAAGGGAAAAAATTATAATCATATTCACTCTTCCTACTACCCAGAGTTAACCAGTTAATATCTTCGCATATTTGTGCACAGCATTTATTTTTTAGAAAAACAAAAAAAATCTCCAGTTATAAAAAATTTAAATACAGAAATGTAGAAAGATAATTATTAAAAATCACTCCAAATCCAAAACTAACTAAAATTATCATTAAAATACTAAGCTATTATTATAGATATCTTTATATGTACTTACACAGATAGAATGACAGACAAGAAATTTAGAAAAAAATAAGACCATCCTATACATGCTATTTTTAATAGAACTAAATTTAACTACACTTCAAAATAAAAAAGAAAATCAGGTTGAAGTAATTTCTGAAGTTTGAGTGCAGCTGACCCTTGTACAACATGAGGATTAGGGGCACCAACTCACCATGCAGTTGAGCCATGTATAACTTTTGACTACCCAAAAACTTAACCACTAATACCCTACTGTTGACCGACATCCTTAATAATAACATAAACAGTCAATTAACACATGTTTTGTACATTATACATACTATATACTGTACTTTTACAATAGAGTAAGCTAGAGAAAAGAATATCAAAATCATAAGGAAAAGAAAATACATTTACAGTACTGCATTGTTTTTCAATACCGTAAGTTTATGTCATCTGTTTACAAGATAAATCATCTGTCAGTACTTTTCAATACTGTCTTATCTGATACAAAACACTTCAGATATTATACATATTACTAACACTAAACATCAAAAATGAAAACATAGAGGTGCCTGGGTGGCTCAGCCATTAAGAGTCTGCCTTCGGCTCAGGTCATGATCCCAGAGTCCTGGGATTTAGTCCCACATGGGGCTCCTTGCTCAGTAGGAAGCCTGCTTCTCCCTCTCCCACTCCCCCTGCTTGTGTTCCTTCTCTCGCTGTGTCTCTGTCAAATAAATAAATAAAATCTTTAAAAAAAACGAAAACATAATGTGAAATTCATATTTACTGCATTGATGATAAAGTGGCAATCGGACTGCTTTATGATAGCCTAGTGTAATCAATGCAATAGCTTCACAATAGCATAGCCTATACACTAATGAATGAATCCTTATAAAATTTTGATGGCATACAGTATTACAGTTTTAGTCACAATGCAGTAGTGGAAACACTTTAAAAAAAAAAACCACTTACCTGTGACGATAGGCAGATAGACAGTTTCTTCAATTACAAGAGAGAAAGGTATACTGTATGGTAATATAATTCTTTGAAAGCAAAATTATAAAACAGTAAGAAAGCTAACACATTATTAATTTTATATTAAATACTACTCACCTATGCCTATGTAAGGCAGGTTATCCACTTTCATACAAGTCTTGCACACAATGTTCTACACAATGACTACTTAGGCAATGAGGATGATAATGACACAAAAATATCTCATATACTTCTTACTGTACAGTTACTAGATTTTCACACAAAGATGGGCACATATATAACAGATAAATTAACTGTACAGCAGGATGACTATTTACTAAGTGCAACGGATCATCATAAAGGTCTTCATCCTTGCTGTCTTTACGTTGAGTAGGCTGAGGATAAGGAAGAGCTGGGTGTTGCTATCTCAGAGGTGACAGCAACAGAAGTGGAGAAGGTAGATGGGGAGGCAGGAGAGGCAGGCACACTGAGTGTAACTTTATGGGAGTACCTCATAATTTGTCTTTTTTTTTTTCATTTCTCTAAAAATGTTTCTATACATATAGTACCTATTCTTCCACCATTTGCTTTAGTTACAGTGTCCATACCATAGAAGGGTCCATGTCATAAAAGAAGTCAAAAGTAGTCTTGAATATTCAGAATGCTTCTGCCAGATTGTCTAATGTCAATCTGGTTTTTTTTTTATTAACATAGAATGTATTATTTGTTTCGGGGTACAGGTCTGTGAATCATCAGTCTCACACAATTCACAGCACTCACCATAGCACATACCCTCCCCAATGTCCATCACCCGGCCACCCTATCCCATCCCACCCCCCTTCAGCAGCCCTCTGTTTCCTGAGATTAAGAGTGTCAGTTTGTTTTCTAACACTGCCTCATCATATGGCACTGGTTCAGAAGCACCATCTCCATCAAGCACTCTTCTCTAAATTTCTCTGGTGGAGAATCTCTTGGCCCTTGAATTCCTCCAAGATCCAAATCCTGAAACCCTTCACCCTCACCATTTTTGCCATAACCACAATCTCTTTCATGATTTCCTTGTCTCTGTCATAAATCCTGTGAAGCCATGTACAACATCTGGACACAGTTTTCTCTAGCAGGAATTTATTCTTTCAAGCTTGATTGCTTTCATGGCTTTTTCTATAACAACAATGGTATCTTCAATGGTGTTATCTTCCCAGACTTTCATGTTTTCTCTGCTGGAAATCTCTTCCATGGTTTTGACAATCTTTTCTATAGAGTACCATGTGTTATGAGCCTTAAAGATCCTTAATGACCCCCTGATCTAGAGGCTGAATTAGAGACACCATGTTTGGGGGCAACACTTTCATGCCTTTGGTGTTGAACTCTGTTCTGGGTAGCCAGGGGCATTGTCCAGTATCAAAAGAACTTTAAGAGGCAGTCCCTTACTGACAAAGTAATTCCTGATGTCAGGGAAAAAGCATTGATGAATCCAATCCAGAAAAGTGCTCTTGTTTCCAAGAATTCCTATTGTACAGCCAAAAGACTGGCAGCTGGTGTTTATCTTTTCCCTTCAAGGTCGGGGATTAGCAGCTTTATAGATGAGGGCAGTCCTGATCATGAACCCAAATGTATTTACACAGAAGACCAGAGTTAGCCTACTCCTTCCTGCCTTCAATCCTGGTGCTCACTTCTCTTCCTTACTGATAAATGTCCTTTATGGCACTCTTTCCCCAGAATGCACTTTCCTCTGAATTAGAAACCTGTTCAGGCAGATATTCTTTTTCAGTAATTTTCTTAATGGTGTCTGGGAACTTGTCTGCAATCTTGGATCAGCAGAAGCTGCTTCTCCTGTTATCCTGACATTATTTTAAGCCAAACTTCTAAAATTATCAAACCATCCTTTGCTGGCATTAAATTCCCCAGCTTTAGATCTTTCACCTTCCATTTGTCATATGATGATTTTAATTTTTCTCAAATCATATTGGTCTACAGGTATGTCTTCCTTGGAGCAATCACATACCCACATAAAAGCGGCATCTTCAATACGAGATAAAAAGGTATTTTGCAAAAAAGTACAAAGCTTTCCACACCTGCTGGAATAGCTGCAGCAATGACTTTACAAATTTTTTTTTTTTTTTTTTTTTTTACAATAGTCCTTCTGCTAGATTCATTTATCCTGAAATGCCAGGCAACTGCTGCTACAGACCTCAATTTATAGTATTTATCAAGCAATTCCAACTCTTTTCTGTACTGTCCTGAATTTTCTGTTTCTTGGAAGCACTTTCCTGCATCACTAATGAAACCATATGAGTCCTATGGTGTTATTCAAGGTGTATAGTATTGCACTAAGCACAATGAAAAACATGCAAGAACCTTGAGAGATCACTTTTTCTGCAATACACAATTTATTGGAGATAAACCATTCACACAGAGATGATTGGTGTTTCAAGGGGATACTTGCTACAATTAAGCTCACCACAATAGCAACAGAAGAGGTAGGAGATTCTTAGAGTAGTACAATAGTATAACAATTAATTTTATGCAGTTATGATTTAATATTGCATCTTTATATTACATTTCTCTTAACTGTGAATGGTGCCACATAGGATTTGTGTTTGTTGAAGATTTGAAAAATGCTTACTTTTTATAAAATAGATTTGTATATATTTTATGGTAGTAAATGAAAAAATAGGCTAGTATCTACAAGTATTTTATGCATTCATGACACACCTTTTTCTTAATTTTTTCAGTATTTCTAAACTACATGGTTCATCTACAAGTTTTTCAAATTGTCACAAATCTCCAAAAAATTTTCCAATATATTTACTGAAAAAAAATCCATGTATAGTGGACCCACAAAGTTCAAACCATGTTACGGGTCAACTGTATTTGTAACTATATCAAGCGATATCCCCTAAAAAGGAAAAAGTATAAAACAAAAGGAGTTGTAGTCATTATGCTTATTTTTTTAACTATGTCCCAATTTTAGACATTTTCTATTGAACGACAGCATTATTTTCATCCCTTTACCAATCTATCCTTTCTCATCTCTGTATTTTGTTAATTATTATTTTTATGTTGTCCAGGTCGATAATATTCACATCCAGTTCCATAAACATTGTTTGTATAGCTATTTAATATTAGTTCTGCATTGGAAGAGATTCAATGCCATCACCAATTCTTTTGTCAAGCTTCTCCATTCCACAATTCTTAATTCTAATTTACTCTTAATTGGCTGAGATTTGCTCTCAGATTTTTTTCCAGATGAGCTCACACGTCTTGAATTTCTTCAGTTTTTCACATGTGAGAATACCTACCAGCTGCCTTTAATTGGAAATGTATCTTGGGCTGCTACGTATTCTGGGCCACACTTACTTCACTCAGAACATCAGACGTTACATGAAATATTGTTGTAGAAAACAGAAATCCTCTTTCCCTTGACTATAATTTATTTTCTCTGCCTAAAGAATTCTTTATCCTTTAAGTTCCAAGATTTCCTAGACCATGATATACATATTCAATCTGCCAATTCCATTCTCTCTTTTCAGAAGAATTCTCTTTGAATATATTTTCTGTTCCACTGTTGGGTCATCTTTGACTGTCTTTCCTTACTTATTGGCTTGTCTGTGTTTGAGATTACCTCAAGTCTTTAATGTCTGTAATTTAGTTTTCAGCAATGTCTATTCTGTTCCTTGCTTTTGTTTATTAGTTTCACTGATCTTCAATTTGTTTCCTTAGTTCTGCAATCTCCTTTTCCATCTCATTCTCTTGTTTTATCATCTTATCTTTGAGTATTATTTTACCCAATAATGTTGTTATTAACTTGCTCCACAGCAGCACTGTGATGAGAAAAATGTTATATGTGTGCACCATCAATGTAGTATCCACTAGCTATATGTGGCTATAAGCACTTAAAAAGTGCCTGGTATAACTGAAAAACTAAATTTTCTTTAATAGTTTTTTTTTTTCAAAAGATTTTATTTATTTATTTGATAGAGAGTGGGAGAGCATATGAGCAGGTGGGGAGGGGCAGAGGGAGAGAGAGAAGCAGACACCCCACTGCGCAGGAAGCCTGATGCAGGGCTCGATCCCAGGACCCCGAGATCATGACCTGAGCCTAAGGCAAATGCCCAACTGACTGAGCCACCCAGGCACCCCATAAATGTCAATAGTCTCTTAGAACCAGAAGCTACTATACTGAACAGTAGAGTTCTATAGTCCGGAACTGAAAAGAATTTCCTTTCTTTCCTTGGGTTATGTTTCTCTTCTAGGCCTGTCTTTGCATGCCAGGTTCTTCTATTATTCTCGCAATAGTGTGTGTCTAGTTGCCAAATCGCTTCTTTTCATTTCCATCATGCTTGAATTGCTCTGTCCAAGTTAGATGCTCTGATATAATATGTTGACTCTCCCAGTATCTGACATCAGTTCATTTTTTCCTCAGAAAAAGACAGGCTTTTCTGTAGCCAAGAGGAAAAACAGGGGGTGGGAGCAGGAGGAGGGAGGTATATAGGTGATTTCAGCTGAAATAGCAGGCAGTATTTGTTGGAATTCCTAGACTGTGGGATTCTATTCATTATTTAAATCAGGATTTATACCACCTACTTGGCAGGTTTGTGGGAAAGGAGGTGGCTTAACCACTCCCATAGACCAAGAAAATTTCCCTTGTAGAGAATTAGTCCTACTGTTCACCTTTCCCACTTCCTGTTTTCCCCCCTTTCCCCTCAGCAGCCATTTCCCTATTCCTCACTCAAAACAATGTACTTCTCTTCAGTTTTGAGAATATAGGTGAAAATCCTCAGGGTCTGGTCAATTCACCAATATGGATTTTGGTTGTAGGGCCAGGTAGAAGCTAAACCATGCTGTGCCCGCTCACCCACCGGATGAGCTTAAGAAGTACACTGCATTATTGCTCTAAGAGTTTTTTGGGTTTTGTTTTGTTTTGTTTTACTTACTGATTTGACTGCTTTTTGCTCATTCTATGGAAAATTCCAATTGCCCATTTTAATCAGAATATACCAGGTTAACAGAGCTTCTAGGGGCACTTAGTTCAGTCAGTGGAGCATGCAACTCACGATCTCGGGGTTGTGAATTCAAGTTCCACATTAGATATGAAGATTACTTAAAAATAAAATCTTAAAAAAAAAAAAAAAAAGAGTACTTCTTACTACTTTAAACCTAACTGAATCCAGGACCAGTTTGTTTTGAGCCTAGAAATGACTATCTATGCACAGTAGACTGGAATAGGAAAACTGGAAATACAAGTACCAGTTAAAACTGGTATGGTATGGGGCACCTGGGTGGCTCAGTGGGTTAAAGCCTCTGCCTTCGGCTCAGGTCATGATCTAAGGGTCTTGGGATCGAGCCCTACATCGGGCTCTCTGCTCAGCAGGGAGCCTGCTTCCCCCTCTCTCTCTGCCTGCCTACTTGTGATCTCTCTCTGTCAAATAAATAAATAAAATCTTAAAAAAAAAAAAAAAACTAGTATGGTAGGAGCGCCTGGTGGCTCAGTCGTTAAGCGTCTGCCTTCGGCTCGGGTCATAATCCTGGGGTCTGGAACCAAGCCCGGCATCGGGCTCCCTGCTTGGTGGGAGGCCTCCTTCTCCCTCTCCCACTTCCCCCTGCTTGTGTTCCCTCTCTTGCTGTGTCTCTCTCTGTCAAATAAATAAATAAATAATCTTTAAAAAAAAAACCAGTATGGTAAATCTAAAAGAGGAGATGGGGCCTTGGCCCAACATAATCCCTCTTGTTCATTCCTTTGCTGTCTATACTCCAACCATGCAAACATTCTTTCAGGTCCTTAAATGTATCAGATAGGCTTTCCCCTGCCTAAGGTCCTTGACATGCTCTTCCCCTCGCCTGAAATACCCTTCCCCCTTTCTTTACTTTCAAATCTCATCTCAGTTCCTCAAAGAGGCTTGCCCTAATCCTCCAAATTAGGCCAGCCCCCTGTCATGTGTTTTCATTTACACTTTTCCTTCAGGCCATTAATCACAGTATATAATTCACTCCACTTATCAAATACATAATTACGTATTTGGCATTATTTCATTAATGCTGTTTTGGCCACTAAATTCTAAACTCTAAGAGGGCAGAGACAGTCTTTGCTCACAAATGTTTAATAGCTGGGAAATCATGAGAATATTACTTAGCGAAAAAATAATAAATGTGGAATGAATGAAGGAATGAATGGGAAAATGGGTGACTTAAAGGATAACAACTTTTGATTCTAAGTGACACTAGGAATCTGAAAGAAAGAGGAAAAACTGAGGGAGTGTCAAGGCAATTAAATGGGGCAAAGGATAGTCTTCTCAACAAATGACAACTGGGGGACGCCTGGGTGGCTCAGTCGGTTAAGTGTCTGCCTTCGGCTCAGGTCATGATTCCAGGGTCCTGGGATTGAGTCCCATATTGGGCTCCTTGCTCAGGAGGGAGCCTGCTTCTCCCTCTGCCTCCTGTTCCCCCTGCTTGTGCGCTCTCTGACAAATAAATAAATAAATCTTCAAAAAAAAAAAAATGGATATTCATATACAAAAAATAAATTTGGGCCCTTGCCTCACACCATATTTAAAAATTAATCAAGATGAATCAGCAAACTAAATGTGAAAGGAAAACTATAAAATTTTTAGGACAAAAAAACAGGAAAAGCTCTTGAAAGCTTGGGGCCAGGGGCACCTGGGTGGCTCAGTCGGTTAAGCAACCGCCTTCGGCTCAGGTCATGATCTCAGGGTTCTAGGATGGAGCCCCTCGCTGGGGTCCCTGCTCAACAGAGAGCCTGCTTCTCCCTCTCCCTCTGCTGCTCCCCCTACTTGTGCTCTCTCTAATAAATAAAAATAAAATCTTAAAAAAAAAACGGGATTAAACAAAAATTTTTAAGATATAACGCCAAAAGCACAATCCATTAAAAATTTTTGATAAATTGGACATCATCAAAATTCAGAACTCTAGCACTTCAAAAGACAGCATTAAAGGAAAAAAAGACAGCATTAAGAAAATGAAGAAAAGCCAAGACTAGAAGAAATATTTGCAAAACATATCTAAGAAAGAATCTGTATTTAGAATTTACAAACTCTTCTGATTCAATAAGACAAACAACCTAATTAAAAATTGATTAAAGATTTGAATAGCTATTTCACCAAAGATATCCAAATGACATGAAAAGACACTGAACACTATTAGTCATTAGGGAAATACAAATCAAAACCACAATGAGATACCATTTCACACCCACCAGAAAGGCCAAAATCAAAAAGACAATAATATACACTGGTGAGGATGTGGAGAAATTAGAACGTTCTTATGTTGCTGGTGGGAATATTAAATGAGGCAATCACTTTGGAATGCAGTTTGGCAGTTCCTAAAAATGTTAACAAATTACCGTAAGACCCAGCAATTCTACCCCTAGGTATCTTCCCAAGAGAAATAACACATATCCAAACAAAAAGGTGTACACAAATGTTTATAGTAACATTATTTAGAATGGTGAAAAAGTGGAAACAATCTAAATATCTATTAAGTGATAAAATGGATCAACAAAATGTGGTATAGTTAAACAATGGAATAGTGTTCGACAATTTAAAAAGAATGAAATACTGATATATACTAAAACATAAATGAACCCTGAAAACATAACTCTACGAGAAAAAAGTTAACATAAAAGACCACATACTGTATGATTCTATTTATATGACATGTCCAAAAATGGCAATTAATGGAGATCTGCCTGTAATGAGAGTAATTAATTGGGGATTAAACCTAAGTAGCCAAGAGGGACATTTAGGAATGATAAAAATGTTCTAAAACTGGAGTATGAAGATAGTTTACAACTCAGTAAACCTACTAAAAATCATTGAGTTGTATATTTAAAATGTGAATTTTATAATACATAAATTATGTGTTGATCAAGTAAATTTTTTTTTTAAAGATTTTTATTTATTTATCTGACAGAGAGCACAAGTAGGCAGAACAGCAGGCAGAGGGAGAGGGAGAAGCAGGCTTCCCGTCGAGCAGGGAGCCTGACTCGGGGCTCGATCCCAGGACCCTGGGATCGTGACCTGAGCCGAAGGCAGCCACTTAACCGACTGAGCCCAAGTTAATTTTTTTTTAAACGAGAGGAGTTGGGGGATGAGCACAGGACAGCAGAAGTATTGGGTTTTAGACTTACTCAAGCTGTTAACATGATAGCCAAATGCCTGGGACAATTAGAAAGTCGACAGAGATACTAGACTACAGAGACTTAGTAATACAGATTTTGGAGCCACCAGGAAAGACATGACAAAGGGACTTTTACACGTCTTCAACTCTGTACAAATCAATCTACCCTGAAAAGATTTTCACTTGACTATGCTAATTTTCTATTTTTCCTTTTCAAAGTTCTTTAACCAGTGATTTTTATCCATTGCTTTCATTTCTTTTTCTACCCTATTCTTTTTTATTCGCTCAAAGTCTGTGTTCCTTCCTTATCTCATTGTTGAAGCTATTTTATAAACAAATGGTACCCCATTTTCAAAACCAATGGCCTTTTCTCTACTCCCATTCCTTTTAACTTATCTGCAAGAAGGCTTGTCAAACTGACCCATGAAACTCATCTCTTAGCTTGTACTACCTTATACTAATTTTAGTCCTCTTCCCACTTCTCTACTTGTTTTATTTACCACATACTTTTACCTCCCACCCTCATTCACTTTATCAAACTAAGGAAGAACCTATGCTCCAAAAATAAGAGAGAATTTGATATTTATTTCTCTCTTCTTCTCACAAAATCTGTTTATTAACCCTAACCAGCTTCAAGTTACCATAGTGTATTCATCTGCGTTAATTGTCCTTATGGTATTTTTCAGGTCTTTGTTCTACTTTGCCAATAAGAAAATAAATTCAGAGAACATTTAACTTGGCTTTTCTCAATTTTATAACCAACAAAAGCAATCCATGCAGAATTATATGAACAATGAATGGAATTCAGTATCTCATAAAAAATGAATGGGATTATCCTAAGCAGATCCCTCGGAAGATATTTTTCCAAGTCTGAAAACTTCATTTTTCTTTTCTTTTAGACTTTTTTTTTAAGATTTTATTTATTTATTTATCTGAGAGAAAGAGTGAGAGAGAGAAGGAACAGAGGGAGAGGGAGAGTCTCCTGAGCAAGGAGCCTGATGTGGGACTCGATCCCGGTACTACAGGATCATGACCTGAGCCAAAGGCAGATGCTTATCGACTAAGCCACCCAGGTGCCCCAGAAACTTTATTTTAAACATAATTAGAGGGCGTGCCTGCATGGCTCAGTCAGTTAAGTGTCTGCCTTCAGCTCAGGTCATGATCCCAGGGTCCTGGGATCGAGTCCCATATCTGCCTCCCTGTGCAGCGGGGAGTCTGCTTCTCCCTCTGCCCCTCCCCCATGCTCATGCTTGCCGTTTCCTGGCAATTAATTTATGCTCAGATGACTAATATTGAAATTAAAAATGTTAAAGTTCTAGAAAGCCAACTAAAATTTCCTGATTTCTAACACTTAGAATCACAAAGTACAAAATTTTAAGTCTCAAGTACATCTACAAACACGCAGCTCTAGGCTCTTCTCCTATAGACTGTTTCAGTCAAATTTTATTACCTTCAAAAAATTAACTTACCAAATCCCAAAGTCCAACTTGCCCAGATTTGGCCCCAGCTGCCACCAAAGTTCTAATTTCTGATGGGTGCAGAGCCACAGAAAATATTGCACCTTTGGTGACTTTATGAACAGTATCTTCATTAATGACCATGCCACTTAAATTGGCTTTATAGCTGAGGAAAAAAAGTTAAATTTTAGAAGTAAAACCAATCAGTAGTCAAAATAACTAAAAGATTACTCAAAAAAGAAAAGAGACACCGTTAGTGAAAATAGTCAACCTCCTAATAATCAAGGAAATAAAATTAAAGAATGGGATACTATTTTTCACTTACAAAAGGTAATAGGCTGCAGTTAAACATATACATTCATTAATAGTGCTAGTGGCAGAGTAAATTCATATGAGATTTTCAGAAGAAAAAAAGATTTTAGAAAACAGTTCAGTAATATATACTAAAAGCCACAAAAATGTCCATAATACCTGACTTATTAATCTCATTTCTGGAATCTATCCTAAAGAATTAACCCACGGGGTGCCTGGGTGGCTCAGTGGGTTAAAGCCTCTGCCTTCGGCTCAGGTCATGATCTCAGGGTCCTGGGACCGAGCCCTGCATTGGGCTCTCTGCTCAGCGGGGAACCTGCTTCCCCCTCTCTCTGCGTGCCTCTCTGCCTACTTGTGATCTCTCTCCTCTCTGTCGAATAAATAAATAAATAAATAATCTTTAAAAAAAAAAAAAAGAATTAACCCACGATCACACATATACACTTAAACATATGTACACATATAACTAAATACGCAACTAACCACACAAAACTAAACTGAATATAATTCCAAATACCAACAGTCAGAAAAAGTAAATGAAATAGTATGCAATTAATCAATAAATTAAAGACTCTAGTAACATAATATTAATGTTTTGTAACTATAATATTAATGAAAAGCATAATGCAAATTTATATATACACTAGAATATAATAAACTAAAAATGTACATGGATTCACTCATTTATTAAATAATTTATTAAATAATAAATGAATATATATTATGTACCAGGCGCCATTTGGTTATTGAGACAAAATCTCTGCACTTATGAAACTCGTATCATAGTGGTATTGCATATGGCAATACTTGAAAGGAAATATACAAAAACAACAGATGCTAGGGTAGAAATATCATAGGTAATTATTTCACCTCATTTTCAAAACTTCCTGTAATGGTATATAATCTTTATAATTTAAAGACTGTAGAAAAAATAAATCAAAGGCAAGGGATTTTAACTCACCTTTTAATGTTAGCTAACTCCTTCTCAGTATTCTTACTACTTGTCTGAAACAATGAAAAAGACCAAGGTACTAAGTTAATATATGTACTGCAATCACCTTAACAGATAATTCTAAAAGCTGTAAGCCCTCCCATGTGATACCTTGCTCACTTCTGCCCAAGCCTGTAGAAATCTTTTAAATAGTTGACCATCATCATCTTGATTTTCAGGAGTCATTTCTAAAGGCCCAGGAGGTAATAATGGCTGTTATAAAAAATAAGAAAATAAAGACTAAAATGAGAAATAAAACAGGTTGATTGTTGCTCTGCCCTAGAATGTAAGTTTTTCAGTACTTTACTTTCAGTACCAACATAGGTGACACATCGTTAGCATTCAAAAACAGTTGTTGGGGGTGCCTGGGTGGCTCCACCGTTAAGCGGCTGCCTTCGGCTCAGGTCATGATCCCAGGGTCCTGGGATCGAGCCCCACATCGGGCTCCTTGATCAGCAGGAAACCTGCCTCTCCCTCTCCCACTCCCTCTGCTTGTGTTCCCTCTCTCGATGTTCGCTGTGTCTCTCTGTCAAATAAATAAATAAATAAAATCTTAAAAAAAAAAGTTGTTCAGTGAATGCCAGGTGTATCCTGTAAACTAATAATATATATTACCCCATTTAATCCTCATAATAATCCAGTGAATGAGATATCACATTTTAAAGAGATAGTAATGAAACTTAGAGAAGTTACCTTGTCCAAAGTTAGACTGCTAAGAACAGGAGTTGCTGGGAATGGATTCAGATCAGTTCAATTCCATTACTCAGAGTGAAGTTATTATTTTATGCCAGTGTTTTTTTTAAATCATAGGTTGTAACCCATGGATTGTGAAATCATTTCAATATATTACAACCAGCAATGTTTTGGTTTTTTTTTTAAGATTTTATTTATTTGAGAGAGAGAGAGAGCATGAGAGGGGAGAAAGTCAGAGGGAGAAGCAGACTCCCCACAGAGCCGGGAGCCCGATGCGGGACTCGATCCCGGGACTCCGGGATCATGACCTGAGCCGAAGGCAGTCACTCAACCAACTGAGCCATCCAGGCGCCCTACAACCAGCAATGTTTTAATGAAGAGTGAAAGAATAGAAAATACAAAAAGTACATAACATGCAGTAAGTATTAAGTATCATTTCACAAGTGTTGCTTCAGTTGTGTGGCATTAATGAGTTCAATGTAAATACATTTACTATGGGTGGAAGCTTCAGAAAAATTGGAAAGCTACTCTTCCCAAGCACCTTAATTTGCAATTAGCTCCCAAAGCACCAGTCTAATTACTGTTATCTTCTAATTAAGCACTTAGATATAAAGTATTAAAAACAGTGGGTGCACTTGAATAAAAAATATCATTAAAATATTATTTAGACAATAAACTTGATAAGTAAAACTCTTTCTTTTCACTGACAGTACAGTTATACTACAGCAAGGGGCCATCACCATTATCACATATTATGCATTATTAATAACATTAATACTACCATTTATTGCTTACTTACTAAGCCCTTAACACACTATAAAGAACTTTATAGATACTATTTCACTTAACTCCCACAACTCCTCTTTGAAATTTCTATACTGTTGCCACTTTAAATATGGGGAAACTGGGGCTCAGAAAGGTTAAGTAATTTACCCATAATTCCATAGCAGGTAAACCTGCAGAAATACAGAATTTAAACTAGTCTTTATGATTCTGAAATCTTACATTAAACAAGAATCAGTCAAGTATGTACTTAATGAAGTACAAATTAAAGAAATCTAATGACCTTTAAATCTAATTTCAAACATTTCAAATTTTTCAGAATTTTATTGAGTAATATATATTGTTTTTGCACTTTCTTACATTTTCATCTGCAGTTACTGTTGGCTGGGCTGGGGGTGCTGGTAATGACACTCCTGAAGGATCTACTTTTAATAATCTCATTGACCTTCTACATCCAGTCCCATTTTCTCTCTTCTTCGGCTTTTTCCTTAAAAAAAGGAAAAAAACTCAAGTTATAAAACAGTGATCTGTGTTTGCTAATATTAAGGAGAAAACTTCCAGGAATGTATCTCGTAGATATACTCACACATTACAATGATGTATGTACATGACTACACGGATTCTAATTGAACATTTATGTTTCCGTGCTTTTAAATAAAATCATAAATGTTCACTATGGGGAGGTGAGAGGTGTTAAAATAAATCATGGCATACATCTCTAACAGAATAATATGCAACCATAAGAAGAATGAAATAGATCTTTGCATGCTGATATGACATGATCTGTAAGATATAAGAAGCAAAAACAAGGTCCAGTACATGTTGAATATGCTTCCATTTGTTTTTTTAAGCAAAAGGTTATGTACACACATACATTTGTACATGCTAAGATTACCTATTGAAGAATACACATGAAACTATTAACAGTGGTTTCTTCTAGGGAGAAGGCCTGGAGAACTAAGGTCTAAAATGGAAAAGAGATTTAAATGTTTCATTGCATCTCCTTCCATATAGTTTACTTTTAAAATCATATACGTACCCTACTTTTTTGATGCACTATTTTTTCATTTTAAAAAAGTAGTTCAGAACTTCCAATTTCCAGTTTCACAAATAAGGAACTTGAAATTCACCACCCTCTTTTCAAGTAAAAAGGTGAACAGATTAAAAAATCAATAACTCTTCTAGGATCCTTAAGAGAGGCAAGGACACAGTGCAAACTGCTGGCCTCAATACTGGAGAGCCAGACAAATATAAGGAGTCATGGCTTTCTAGAATAGAAAGTCAAAAACAAAAACCACAATGAGAACCAACGCCAAGGTAAGAAAACCTGAACTGTAACTGACCAGTTGCTGGAGGCTCAGCATGGACAAGTTAAAAACTCCAGAGTGGTCCACACAAAAACCTGCACGTGGGTGTTTATAATAGCTTTATTCATAACTGTCAAAACTGGGAAACAGCCAAGATGTCCTCCACTAACTGAACAGATAAACTATAGTACATCCAAACAATGGAATATTATTCAGCACTAAAAAGAAACGGGCTTTCAAGCCATAAAAAGACATGGAAGAATCTTAAATGCCTATTACTAAGAGAAGGAAATAAATCTGAAAAGGCTATATACCATATGATCACAAATACATGACCTTCTACTAAAGGCAAAACTATGGAGACAATAAAAAGATAATTGCCACAGTTGAGGGTGGTAAGTTGATGAACAGAGAGAACAGAGGATTTTTAAGGTGGTAAAAATATTCTATATATCATAATGATGGATATATGTCATTATACATTTGTACAAACCAATACAACGTACAACACCAAGAGTGAACTCTAAGGCAAACTATGGACTTTGGATGATTATGATGTGTCAGTGTAGATTCATCCTTGGTAATAAATGTACAGTCCACTGAGTGGTGCTGATAATGGGGAAGGTTATGCATGTGTGGGGGCAGAGGAATATACAGGAAATCTCTGTACCCTCCTCTCAATTTTGCTGTGTAACTGAAACTGCTCTAAAAAAGTCTTTTTAAAAAAATAAACCCTCAAGGGTGACTCATCCCCAGTATTTTGTGAGATTTACATCCAGGAACTCAACTAGGTCTTCAGTAAATATCAGAGAAAAATCCCCTCATGCTTCCCACAGTGGGAGGGGAAAAAGAACCATTTTGAAATACACCAGAGCACTTTGTTCTTCTTAAAAAGGCCTGCCCTCAGGAGAACTAGTTAACCAGAGCCTAACCTGGTTGGGTATTACTAGAGTTTAACCTCAGAGAAAGGAAACACCCAATTCCAGCCCACTCTTACCCTCCTCTCCCACCTAACACGGGAGGAAAGAAAATAAAACACCAAGAAGTTCACAGTCCAGAGACAAAGGCTCCCTAAAAGACTGAGACCTAATCACAGGACTATAGAACAGCTTACTCTCCCCTTCCACACATTACTAAAGGCCTATTTACAACAGTTCCTTTTTCCTAGTACATCAGGTCCAGTTATCAAGAAAAAATTATAATACAAACAACACAATTTAAAGAGACAGAGCAAGCTTTAGAACAAGACATGGCAGGAATGTTGAAATTATCAGAGCAGAAACTTAAACTTTCTTTTAAGATTTTATTTATTTGAGAAAGAGAGAGAGAACATGGGCAGGGGGAGGGGCAGAGGAAGAGGGAGAGAGACAAGCAGACTCCCTGCTAAGTGCAGAGCCCAACACATTGCTCTCAATTCCAGGACCCTGAGATCATGATGGGAGCCAAAGTCAGATGCTTAACTGACTGAACCACCCAGGTGCCCCAATCAGATCAGGAATTTAAAACAACTATGAGTTATATGCTAAGGGCTCTAAAGGATAAAATAAACACCATCCAAGAACACATAGGCAATGTAAGAAGAGAGATGGAAATCCTAAGGAAACATCAAGAAGAAATGCTAGCGATCAAAAACACTAAGAAAGGAAGAATGCCTTTGATGAGCTTATTAGTAGATAAGACATGGCTGAGGAAAGAATCCCTAAGCTTAAGGACACCTCAATAGGAACCTCCAAAACTGAAAAGCCAGGAGAAAAAAGACTGGAAAACAAACAAACAAAAACAAAAAACAGAGGGATGCCTGTGTGGCTGTCTCTTAAGCATCTGCCTTCAGCTCAGGTCATGACCCTAGAGTCCTGCAATAGAGCCCCACATCCGGCTCCCTGCTCAGCGGGGAGCCTGCTTCTTCCTCTCCCTCTGCTGCTCCCCCTGCTTGTGCTCTCTTGCTCTCTGTCAAATAAATACATAAAATCTTAAAAAAAAAAAGAACAGAACATGCACGAGTTGTGGGATAACTACAAAAGGTATAACATATACATGATGGGAATACCAGGATAAGGAAAAGAGAAAAAGAGAAGATATATTTGAAACAATAGTAACCAAGAATTTCCCCAAATTAATGTCAGACACCAAATCACAAATCCAAGAAGCTCAGATTACATCAAGCCAGATAAATGCCAAAAGAAAAACTACACCTAGGCAATTCATTTCCACACTACAGAAAATCAAAGAGAAAGAAAAATTCCTGAAAGAAGCCAGGAGGAAAAAAACACCTTACCTACTGGCAAACAAAGATAAGAACTATATCCGTCTTCTTGTAAACTATGCAATCAAGAGAGTAGAGTAAAATATTTAAACTGTTGAGAGGTCACCTGGCTAGCTCAGTAGCCAGTAGAATATGCAACTCTTGATCTTGGAGTCATGAGTTCAAATACCACATTGGGTGTAAAGCTTACTTAAAAAAAAAAAAAATTAAGAGAATTTGTTGCCAGTAGATGTGCCTTACAAGAAATGTTAAAAGAAGTTCTTTAGAGAAAATAAAAATGGATCAGAAACTCAGATCCACAAAAAGAAAGGAAGAGCATCAAAGAAGGAATAAGTAAAGGTAAAAAAAAAAATTTTATTTTTCTTATCCTTAGTAACAGCTAGCTCAAAAGAACAATAGCAACAATATATTTGGTTATGTACACTTATGTATATATTTTAGGTGTATGGAAATATATATATATACACATATATATTTATACATGTGAAATGAATGACAACAATGATACAAGGGACAAGAAGGAAGAATTAGGATTATTTTGTTATTAGAAGGTACTCACTATACTCCACTCACACCCTGTAGTTGTACACTATTAAGTGAAAGTGGACTTGGGTTAGTTGTATATGTATATTGTAAACTCTAGGGCAATCACTAAAAAAAGACGGAAAAAAGTATAACTGATACTCTAAGAGAGAAGATGACGTATAAAATGGCCAATTAAAACCATCAAAATAAATAAATAAATAAATAAAACCATCAAAGGCAGAAAAACAGTGTAGACAAAAGTAGGAACAAAAAACAAGGGCAATATGTAGAAAACATTAACAAACAAGGTATATATAAATACAAACATATCAATACTCTCAACATCAATGGTCTAAATGCACCCATTAAAAGAGATTGTCAGAGTGGATCAAATACAACACCCAAACACATGCTGTCTATAAGAAATCTACTTTAAGGGGCACCTGGGTGGCTCAGTGGGTTAAAGCCTCTGCCTTCGGCTCAGGTCATGATCTCAGGGTTCTGGGATCAAGCCCCACATCGGGCTCTCTGCTCGGTAGGGAGCCTGCTTCCCCCTCTCTCTGCCTGCCTCTCTGTCTACTTGTGATCTCTCTCTCTGTGTTAAATAAATAAATAAAATCTTAAAAAAAAAAAAAAAGAAATCTACTTTAAGTATAAAGACACATAAAGATTCAAAGTAAATGAATGGAGAAAAATACACCATGCTAACACAAATGGAAAGAAAGCAGGAGTGACTATATTAATCTCAGACAGAACAGACTTCAAAGCTAAGGAAGTTATCAGGGATAAAGAAGGGCATTACATAATGATAAAGGAGCCAATTCTCCAAGACAACATAACACAATGCGCCTAACAACAGAGAATAAAACTATGTAAGGCAAAAACTAACAGAATTCCAAAAAGAAATAGGTACCTCTACTATCTTATTTGGAGACTTAAACACTCCCCTGTCACAAATGGAGAGACCCAGCAGGCAGCAAATCAGCAAGGGCACAGTTGAATTTGATATGAACCATCCATAAACTAGATAAAACAAACATTTATAGACCAGTTCATTCAAAAACAGAACACAAAGCTTTAAAAAAAAAAGTTTCTTGGGGCACCTGGGTGGCTCAGTGGGTTAAAGCCTCTGCCTTCAGCTCAGGTCATGATCTCAGGGTCCTGGAATCGAGCCCCGCTTCGGCTCTCTGCTCAGCAGGGAGCCTGCTTCCCTCTCTCTCTCTGCCTGCCTCTCTGCCTACTTGTGATTCTCTGTCAAATAAATAAAATTTAAAAAATTTTTTTTCTTAAAAAAAAGGGGGAGGGGACGCCTGGGTGGCTCAGTCAGTTAAGCGTCTGCCTTCAGCTCAGGTTATGGTCCCAGAGTCCTGGGATCAAGTCCCACATCAGGCACCCTGCTCCATGGGGAGCCTGCTTCTCCCTATGCCTCTATCTCTCATGAATAAATAAAATCTTTAAAAAAAAATTTTGGGGGGGCACCTGGGTGGCTCAGTGGGATAAGCCTCTGCCTTCGGCTCAGGTCATGATCTCAGGTCCTGGGATCAAGCCCTGAATCAAGCTCTCTGCTCAGCAGGGAGCCTGCTTCCCCCTTTCTCTCTGCCTGCCTCTCTGCCTACTTGCGATCTCTCTCTGTCAAATAAATAAATCTTTAAAAAAAATTTTTTTTTCTCAAAAACAAAATACATATTTCCTCTCAAGCTCAGATGGAACATTCATGAAGGTAGACCACATTCTAGACCATAAAACACACCTTAACAAATTTAAAAGAATAGGAATTAAAAAAAAAAAAAAATCATACAATGTTTGCTCTCAGAACACAACTGAATTAAACTAGAAGTCAGTAAGAGAAATATACCTGGAAAACCCAAAATACATACAAATTAAACAAATAACATGTACTTGGGTTGGGGCGCCTAGGTGGCTCAGTTGGTTAAGCATCTGCCTTTGGCACAGGTCATGATCCCAGGACCCTAGCATCGAGATCCCCATTGGGCTCCCCTGATTGACAGGGAGGCTGCTTCTCCCTCTCCCTCTGCCTGCTGCTGCCCCTGCGTGTGCTCGTACTTTCTCTCTCTGTCAAATAAATAAATAAAATCTTAAAAAAAAAAACACTAATCCACGGTACCGATTATATGAAAGCATTTTGCATACATCTGCATTTTTCTTATCTCTTCATCCTTACTTAGGTTTCTCTGATCAAGAGAATCCCAAGTTCCTGGTTTCTTCTCTGCAACCTCAGGAATCCTATCACTTTTTCAGTCAGGTACCTCATCATACTGACCCCAAGGCATCCTGAATGAGATTGGGATGATTCTAAGGATCATCGCTAAGGGAAATAGAATCCTCCCTAGTTCTGCTCAGGCTCATGTCCTCTCTACCACTCCAACCCTTCGAACAAGTTATTAAAACATCTTCTAGGTAATTAACTTATCTTCTCACCCCACCCTGAAAAATGTAGGCTCAGTCCCTGGTCATCCATTGGAACAATCCAATTCAATGAAATAACACATACAAGGGCGCCGGGTAGCTCAGTTGGTTAAATGTCTACCTTTGATCGGGAGGGAGACAAATCATAAGAGACTCTTAATCTCATGAAACAAACTGAGGGTTGCTGGGTGCTAGGGAGGTAGGGATAGGGTGACTGGGTTATGGACATTGGGGAGGGTATGTGTTATGGTGAGTGCTGTGAAATGTGTAAGCCTGATGATTCACAGACCTGTACCCCTGGAGCAAATAATATGTTATATGTTGATTAAAAAAAAAAATACATATATATACACACACACACACACACACAAATAAATGAATGAATGAATGTATGTATGTCTACCTTCACGTCAGGTCATGATCCCAGGGTCCTAGAGCCACACATCAGGCTTCCTGTTCAGCAGGGAGTCTGATTCTCCTTCTCCCTCTATCCCTCTCCCCAATTGTGCTCCCTCTTTTTCTCTCTCTGATCTCTCTCTCAGGTAAATAAATAAAATCTTTAAAGAAAAAAAGGGAAGAAAACAATCTTAACTTGACATCCTCAAAAGGATATAAAAAATATTTTTACCTAAATGAAAATGAAAACACAACCTAATAAAATATGTGGGATGCAGGGAAAACAGTGCTTACAGCGACATTTATAACAGTGAATGCATAGATTAGGAAAGAAGGTAAAAAATCAATCATATAAGTTTCCAACTTAGGAAACTAGGAAAAGAAGAGCAAATTAATCCAAAGTAAGGAGAAGAAAAGAAATAATAAAAGTTGAGCAAATCAATAAAATTAAAACAGGAAATCACAAGAGGGGGAAAGAAAATCAACAAAACCAAAAACCAGTTCTTTCAAAAAACCAATAAAATTTGGGGCATCTGGGTGGATCAGTTGCTTAAGTGTCCAACTCTTGATTTCAGGTCAGGTTATGATCTCAGGGTCTTGAGATCAAGCCCCATGTCTGGCTCCATCTTCAGCAGAGTCTGCTTGAGATTCTCTCTCTCCCTCTGCCCCTCCCCTTGCTTGTGCTTGATCGGTCTCTAATTAATAAATAGATAGATAGATAGATAGACAGACAGACAGACAGACAGAGCCCAACAGGGGTGCCTGGGTGGCTCAGCCAGTTAAGCATCTGCCTTCAGCTCAGGTCATGATCTCAGAGTCCTCTCTGCTCAGTACCAAGTCGGCTTCTCCCTCTCCCTCTGTGATCTCTCTCACTCTCTCTCAAATAAATAAAGTCTTTAAAAAAAAAAAGAAAAATTAAATTAAATTTAAAAAGACCAATAAAATCACGGTGCCTGGAGTGGCTCAGTCGGTTAAGTGTCTGCCTTCAGCTCAGGTCATGATCCCAGGATCCTGGGATCGAGCCCAGCATCAGCCTCCCTGCTCAGTGGAGAGCCTGCTTCTCCCTCTCCCTCTGCTGCCACTCTGCCTACTTGTGCTCTCTGTCAAATAAATAAATAAAACCTTAAAAAAAAAAGACCAATAAAATCAATAAGCCTCTAGGCAAGGCTAACTAAGAAACAGAGTTATCAGTATTACAAAGGAAAGAGGGGTCTCACTATAGATCCTATGGACATTAAAAAGATAATAAAGTTTCCAGGTTGGGGACACCTAGGTGGCTCAGTCAGCTAAGCATCAGGCTCTTGATTTTGGCTCAAGTCATAATCTTGGGATCATGAAATCAAGCCCCAAGTCAGTCTCTGCACTGGGCATGGAGCCTACTTAAGATTCTCTCTCTCCCTCTCCCTCTGCCCCTCCCCCAGCTCACATGCACGCTCTCTCAATAAATAAATATATTTTTTAAAAATAAAAATAAAATAAGACTTTCCAGGTTGGTGAACATATGGATGTGCTGGGAGAGTGGCACTGAGAGAGTGCTCTGAGAGGACATGGACGCTCTATACCACTTCCCCATGCCTTGCCCTATGCGTCTCTTCCTTTAGCTGTTCTAAGTTATATTCTTTTATAATAAACCAGTAATCTATTAACTTAAAAAAAAAAAAAAAGCTGCAGGAGTGCCTGAGTGGCTCAGTCGGTTAAGCATCTGCCTTTGGCTCAGGTCATGATCCCGGGGTCCTGGGATCGAGCCCCATGTCAGGCTCCTTACTCAGCTAAGAGCCTTCTTCTCCCTCTCCCTCTGCCTGCTGCTCCCCGTGCTTGTGCTCTCTCTCTCTGTCAAATACATAAATAAAATCTTAAAAAAAGAAAGCTGCATTTGCTCATAGATGACATGATAGTCTACGTAGAAAATTCTAAAGAAAGAACAAAAGAACTCCTAGAACTAGTAAGTGATTATATCAAGGTTGTAGGATACAAGGTTAATATATGAAAGTGAATTGCTTTCCTATATGCCAGCAATAAACAAGTGAAATTTGTTGAAGTTAAAAATATAATACCATTTACATTAGCACCCATACAATGAAATACTTAGGTTCAAGTTTTACAAAATATTTCCAAGATTTATATGAAGT
Source organism: Potos flavus (assembly GCA_028534135.1). Classification (NCBI taxonomy): domain Eukaryota; kingdom Metazoa; phylum Chordata; class Mammalia; order Carnivora; family Procyonidae; genus Potos; species Potos flavus. Next base: position 50,814,967 of record CM052896.1, read on the forward strand.
ACACTATAAAACTCTGATGAACAAAATCAAAGAACTAAATAAATGGAGAGATATTCCAGGTTTACGGATAGTCAAGATGTCAGTTCTTTCCACCTTGATCTAAAATTCAATGTACTCTCAATCAAAACCCTAGCAAGTTATTTTGTGGATATTGACAAAATGATTCTACAGTTTATACAGAGAGGCAAAAAACACAGAATAACCAACACTATATTGAAGAAGAAGAACAAATTTGGAGGACTGACTACCCAATGTCAAGACTTACTTTAAAGCTGTAACTGTTTTTAAGGACAGTATCGTAGCGATGAAAGAATATACAAATCAATGGAACAGAACAGAGCCAACTGATTTTAGACAAAACAGCAAAGGCAAGATAATGAAGCAAAAATAATCTTTTCAGCAAATGGTGCTAGAACAATTGGACAATCACATTTAAAACACACAAAACCATCTAGACACAGCCTTTACCCCCATCACAAAATTAACTCAAAATAGATCACACATCTAATGTAAAATGCAGAACTATAAAACTTCTGGAATAGGAGAAAATCGAGGTGACCTTGGGTATAGCAATGGTTTTTGAAATAAAACACAAAAACACAATCCATGAAAGAAAAAACTGATGGAAATAAACTTCATTAAAATTAAAAACTTCTGCTCTGCAAAAGACACTATCAAGAAAATGAGAAGACAAGCCACAGACTGGGAGGAAATATTTGCACAAGACACATCTGATAAAGGACTATTATCCAAAATACACAAAGAACTCTCAAAACTCAACAATAAAAAACAAACAACTTAATTAAAAAATGAGCCAAAGACCTTAACAGATAGTTCACCAAAGTAATATACAGACAGCAATAAGCATATGAAAAGATGCTCTACCTCATATTATCAGAGAAACAGAAATTAAAAGAACAATGGGATGCCAATACATATTTATCTGAATGGCCAAAATCCAGAACACTGAAAACACCAAATGCTCGCGAAGATGTGAAACAACGGGTTTAAGATTACAGTTTCTGATCTATTATTTTACAATCGTAACCATTTTTTCAAATTATAAATAACTCAACAATACATTGTGGTATAAATATTGTAAACCAAATCTTTTACCTTTTGGATTCAGGAGGCTGCCTCTTTTTTATCATTTCACGGAGCCTTGCAGCTGACTGCAAAATATACAAAACATACATGTAAAGATACTACCTTATAAAATATTAAGTATGCTGCTTTATCAACACTAAACTAAGATCTATATAGGAAATAAAGATCCTTAAGATATGATACCTGCTCTTGGTAACAGACATGAGACAAATAAACCATTAATAATAAAAGCAAGTAAATAATACCATCTAAAGGACTGGGGCACCTGGGGGGCTCAGCATTAACATTAGACTTGATCTGGGGTCAGGTCTTGACCTCGGGGTCAAGAGTTCAAGCCCCACATTGTATTTACATTCTAACAAGGTATCAGAAAGTACTGACATTCTGATACCTTGGACCAGGTTGCTAATGAGTTTACATGATTGAACATTAAACATTTAATCAAATATACTATTATAAATTAAAAGGTTTAACTTCTACTACAGGCAATTCTACTTTGGTATTTTCCAGAAAAGTTATATTACGCTTCTGTAAATCTAATCATAATTTCTGGTAACTAAAATCAAAATCAGAGATACTTTGTCTAAATTTCCGATGACTTTTCAACTTTTAGTAACTTAACAATATAGTTCCTTATATTAAGTCACCCACCCTTCCCTCAGGATGCAAACACATGCTGAATATTTGAGAATGTGTAATCAAAGAAATCAAGTAGTTATTTAATAAAGCCAAGGACTTGTTATCTTTTGAAGGAAAATATCACACACCCTTGTAAAGGGCTATCTCACACAGGGCAATCTCACACACAGTTTTATCCACAGTGTAAAGACATAATGTAAATTACACGTTTAGTTATAATGATTATAAAACATTAGCATACATTGGCCATTTATCCTTTTTTTTAAGATTCTGAATTTATTACCATTTTTGAAAGATCTTATTTATTTATTTGACAGAGAGAACACAAGCAGGGGCAATGGCAGGCAGAGGGAGAAGCAGCCTCTCTGCTGAGCAGGGAGCCTGACATGGGGCTCCATCCCAGGACCCTAGGATCACAACCCAAGCCAAAGGCAGACGTTCAACCTACTGAGCCACCCAGGTGTCCCTGGCCATTTATCCTTAAAGCTCACTATACAAAGCATATTTCCATCTATTCTTTAAGATTAAAAAAAAAAAGACAGGCACATGGGTGGCTCAGTCAGTTAAGCATCTGCCTTCCGTTCAGGTCATGATCCCAGGGTCCCTGTGTCTGGTTCCCTGCTCAGCAGGAAGTCTGCTTGTCCCTCTCTCTTTGCCCCTTCCCCCACCCCTGCTCATGCTCTCTCTCCCTCTCAAATAAATAAATAAATCTGAGGGAAGAAAAGGATGGGGGGGAAGCATGTCCTCTCACTCCTTTACCACACATCCCTCAACCCATTCCTCCTATTCTCCTTTATCCTTTAGATGTAAAGCAACCACTTGGAACATACCCTGTTCCTCTGAATCCAAACAACCATTCATAAGACACCATTATCTTATGCACCAACCAAAGGGAAGAAAAGCTGCCAGTTACAGTTTCAAGATGTCAATTTCAAAAACATTAAAATGAAAAAAAATGTCTTAGAATCACTAAAATATGATAACCTCCTCCTATTAAATGTAAAACTCGGTCCTAATTTTACCCTCCCTTATCTGACATATGAAACCTGATACTACAAGTATTTTATTGACCTATGGGCAAGAGGAATGGCATCTTGCTCTTAATTAGAAATTCCATACAAACCTCAGACAACTGAAGAGAAGCAAAAAAGTTTGCATTTTCTGATATGTTCTTCAGTCTCTTCCTTTCGTATGGTGATAATCCTGAAAATTCATCCTATGAAATTACACCAAAAAAATTGTTACTTTGCATGATCCACAAGAAAACAACTCAAAAAAAATAGATGTTGAATTCTCAAATGTATACTTTCCTTCAAATTGTACCTGTTTTGTTGAATTCTCAAATGTATACTTTCCTTCAAATTGTACCTGTTTTATTCATTACATGCTATCTTACCCAATGGCACACAACCTTTGCTGCATTGGATACCAAATGTAAGAGTTTGAATTTGGGATAATCACAAAGTATCTACATGGCTTCCCAATTAAATAACAAGTGACATATCAGAAGTCAAGTAATGTAACCTATTAGCAAATTATTTCCTACTGGTCATGAATTGCACCATTATTCACAGTTATCTTTTCATTAAACAAAAAGATAAAAAAATCAGTAACATAAAATTTTAAATTCATTCAAAGAGTTAAGGAAATTTAGATAAAAGAACAACAACAACAAAAGAGATAAAGGCACAGGCAGAAAAGACAATAAAACCAGTCAAGCTTGGAGGTCCAATATCCAACTAATAGTTATAGAGGTAAAAAGAGGAACAGAGAAAATGGAGGAGAAAGTTATTAGAGAAATAATATAATAAACTTTCTCCAAACTAAAGACATGCGTTTCTAGATTAAAAGAACCCAATGAGTATGCAGAATGACAAATGAAAAAAGACCAAAGCTTACACACATCACAAAATTTCTTAAGACCTGAGATAAGTGAGGTAAAAAAAAAGTTTGCAGATAAAGAAAAAAGATGATGAAGAAACAAGAATCAGAATGACACTTCTCAATACCAAGGGAAGCTAGAAGACAATGGAAGAGTTTATTTAAAATTTTAAGGAAAAATTATTTTCAACTTACAATTCTAAATCCAATTAAGCTATCAATCAAATGTACAGCATAAACACTTTTTCAGACATGTAAACTACCTCTCCTACACCTTTTCTCAGGAAGCTATAAGCTGCACTTCACCAAAATAAGAGAATAAACTTAAAAAAAAAAGATCCAATACAGTATCTAGGGTATAGAAGTTCCAGCACAGGAATGATAAAAGAAATCCAAAGGAAAATGGTAAAAGGCCAAAGGCCAAGAAAAGGTTAAACAGTCCAGAATGAAATAGGAAGATGGAGGTGCTCAGGAAATGTTTCATGGAAAAAAACCATATAGATATATGAAGCCATAAAAATTCTTTGTTACAACTCTGCTAGAGCTTAGGCTATACCTAGTAAGGATGTGAGAAAGGAAAGGAGTGAGTGGGCACATGTGTATAAGGTGTAGCATGAATGAAACAAGTCTTCATCTTCCATATTAAATCAACAGATAACATGGAAGGGATAAAAGCTAAAAAGGTTGAAAGTATAATTTGTCTACTGGGAAGCAGCAATCCCAGAGAAGTTATGTGGCAGAAAATCGCTGGGTGTTTTGATTTGTTTCTGAGTATATACATATGCACATATGGAACATTTCTGTGTGAATATATATACATATACACATGTGGAATTATATGACTTAAATGTGGATGTGGATGTACATGTATTACTTTGACCAAAATAAAAAATCTTCCTCACACACACAAAATAATAGTGGCAGTAAAGGTAAAAGTTTATTGTGTCATTGCCCTTATGACTGCTTTTCAGGGAAAAACATCACCACCATCATCATCAAGGACTTCATAAGATTCTATTTCAAAATCAAAGAAACAAATTTAAATGATTTTACTTACTACAGAAACAATTAAGAAAACTAAGGAAAATAATCAGTATCTTTAAGTGGTATGTGTAATTCAAACTATTCTTATCCATCACCCACCTCTCAAAAACTTGCAACATGTAACAAGAAGACCAAGCAAACAACATCAGAAAAAGTGGGCTTTCAAAATAAACATATGTAGGAAATAAACATTTTTTTTAAACTCCACTATCTTCAGAAACACTTAAGTTACTGTATCCATAAAACAAGGGATAATATGTTTTTTAAAAAAAATGAAAGAAGTAACCTGAATTAAAAGCATGCTTGATGCCAAAAATTCACAAAATGACAAAATTGTAGAGACAAAAAACAAATCAGCAGTTGCCAGGGGCTAAGAAGAGTGAGAGGGAGTGCTATAAGCCTAACGACAAAGAAATATCCTAGAGTGCCTGGATGGTTCAGTCCCTAGAGCATGCAACGCTTGATCTCAAGATGGTGAATTCAAACCCCACATTGGACCCTATTTAAATTTAAAAAAATAAAGAGCCCTAGGGAAATTTTTGTGGAGATGGAATATTTCTGTATCTTGATTGTGGTGGTAGTTATAGTAATCAACGTGTGATAAAGTGACAAAGAATTATATACATGCCTTGTAATGACGTGAATTTCCCCATATTGATACTGTGATATAGTTATATAAAATGTACCCACTGGGAAAAAGTGGGTGAAAGGTAAATGATACCTCGCTGTACTATTTCTGCAAATTGTTATGCATCTATAATTACTTGGAGATAAAAGTTTTTTGAACATAGATGTATCTCGAGGAGGGAGGAGCAAGATGGCAGAGGAGGGAGGAGCAAGATGGCAGAGGAGTAGGAGACTGAGATATCATCAGATCCCAGAAGTTCAGCTAGATAGTTATCAAACCATTCTGAACACCTACAAACTCAACAGGAGATAGAAGAGAAGCACCACAGCAATTCTAGGAACAGAAAATCGACCACTTTCTGGAAGGTAGGACATGCGGAGAAGTGAATCCAAAGCGACAGGAAGACAGACCGTGTGGGGAGGGGCCGGCTCCCAGCAAGCTGCAGAGCAGCGGAGCACAAAATTGGAACTTTTAGAAGCCTGCTGCACTGAGGGACGTTGTTCCAGAGGCTAAGGGGGGGTGGGGGGAGAAGCCCTCGCTGGGACAGTGTGGTCTCAGGACCCATGGGGATACAAAAAGATGGGGGGTGTCTGAGAGTGGCAGTGCTCCCAGGTATCAGAGCGGGGAAGCCAATGGCAGAGACAGAGCGGATAAGCGGGCTCTCAGCTCAAGATTACCTTAAACCGTAATGCGAGGCACAGTCGGGCCACTGCTCTTCGAGCAGGGACACCGCAAGGGTCAGATCCGGAGAGACCCCTTCCTTCCTCCTTCAGGAGGAGTGGCGTGGGAGGGCACTGCAGGAATCTGCTAGGTTTGGAGACTCTAAACGGGGCCATGAGCCAGAGAGAGAAACACTGTCACAGGCCGGCTGAGCTCGGAGTACAGCTGGAGAGCAGGGAGACAGGAGTGATTGACTGCTTTTCTCTGAGGGTGCACTGAGGAGTGGTACCCCGAGCTCTCGGCTCCTAAGGGCAGGAGATTGGGAGGCCACCATTTTCATTCCCCTCCTCCAAAGCTGTATGGAAGCATTCAGGGAACAAAAGTTACAAGAGCGAACTCGAGCAGATTACGTAGCCCGGGCCCTGGCAAGGGCGGTACAATTCCGCCTGGGGCAAAGACATTTGAGAATCACTGCAACAGGCCCCTCCCCCAGAAGATCAGCAAGAATATCCAGCCAAGACCAAGTTCACCGATCAATGAGAACTGCGGAACTCCAGAGTTAGGAAAAAGCAACACATAGAATTCATGGCTTTTTTTCCATGATCCTTTAGTCTATCAAAGTTAAATTTTTTTTATTTTTTCTTATTCTATTTTTTTACTTTTCCTCTTTCTTATTTTAACGTTTTTTAACTAGTATCCTATCAATACCTTTTTAAAAATCTTTTCTAATTTTCACTGTTATATTCATATTTTATCCCCTCATTGTATTTAACCTTATTTTCTGTATACATATTGGTTTTTTTTCCTTTAAAATTTTGGGATACAATTTCTTCTAATAGATCAAAATATACCCTAAATCTAGCAAACGGCTTTGTTCTAGTCTCCAGCCTGATCACATTTTTTCCTACTTCCTAAGTTTTTTCTTTTTTCAACCAACTTCTTATCAATTCCTTTTTTACAATCTTTTTTAATTTTCATCTTTATACTCATATTCCATCCCTTCATAGTGCTTACCTTTATTTTTGTATATTTATAAGTTCTACTTTCTTAAAATTTTGGGAGGTACCTTCTAACAGACCAAAATTAACCCAACATCAAGTGTGGGGCTCTGTTCTATTCACCAGTCTAATATATATATTTTTTTCTCTTTTTTTTCTTCTTCTTCTTCCCCCTCACTTTCTTCAACCCCCCGTTTTGGATCTCTTCTGATTTGGTTAGTGTATATTTTTCTGGGGTCCTTGCTACCCTTAGTATTCTGTTCTCTCATTCATCTATTCTTATCTGGATAAAATGACAAGGTGGAAAAACGCACCACAAAAAAAAGAACAAGAGGCAGTACCAATGGCTAGGGATCTAATCAATACAGACATTAGTAATATGTCAGAACTAGAGTTCAAAATGACAATTATCAAGGTGCTAGCTGGGCTCGAAAAAAGCACAGAAGATATTAGAGAATCCCTTTCTGGAGAAATAAAAGAACTAAAATCTAACCAGGTTGAAATCCAAAAAGCCATTAATGAGGTACAATAAAAAAATGGAGGCTCTTACTTCTAGGATAAATGAGGCAGAAGAGAGAATTAGTGATACAGAAGACCAAATGAGGGAGAATAAAGAAGCTGAGAAAGAGACAACTACTGGACCACAAGGGGAGAATTCGAGAGATAAGTGATACCATAAGACGCAACAATATCAGAATAATTGGGATCCCAGAAGAAGAAGGAGAAAGAGGGGCAGAAGGCATATTGGAGCAAATTACAGTAGAGAATTTCCCTAATTTGGCGAAAGGAACAAGCATCAAGATCCAGGAGGCACAGAGAACCCCCCTAAAAATCAATAAAAATAGGTTCACACCCCATCATCTAATAGTAAAACTTATAAATCTTAGTGACAAAGAGAAAATCCCGAAAGCAGCTCGGGACAAGAAGTCTGTAACATACAAAGGCAGAAATATTAGATTGACAGCAGACCTATCCACAGAGAACTGGCAGGTCAGAAAGGACTGGCATGATATATTCAAAGCACTAAATGAGAAAAATATGCAGCCAAGAATAGTATATCCAGCTAGACTGTCATTGAAAATAGAAGGAGAGAGAAAAAGTTTCCAGGACAAACAAAAACTAAAAGAATTTGCAAACACAAAACCAGCCCTACAAGAAATATTGAAAGGGGTTCTCTAAGCAAAGAGAGAGCCTAAATGGAAAATAGATCATAAAGGAACAGACACAATTACAATAATAGTCACCTTACAGGCAATACAATGGCACTAAATTCATATCTGTCAATAGTTACCCTGAATGTAAATGGGCTAAATGCCCCAATCAAAAGACACAGGGTATCAGAATGGATTAAAAAACAAGACCCATCGATATGTTGTCTACAAGAAACTCATTTTAGACCCAAAGACACCTCCATATTTAAAGTGAGGGAGTGAAAGGGCGCCTGGGTGTCTCAGTGGGTTAAGCCTCTGCCTTCGGCTCGGGTCATGATCTCAGGGTCCTGGGATCGAGCCCCGCATTGGGCTCTCTGCTTGGCGGGGAGCCTGCTTCCCCCTCTCTCTCTGCCTGCCTCTCTGCCTACTAGCGATCTCTCCCTCTCTGTCAAATAAATAAAATCTTTAAAAAAAAAAATTAAAAATAAATAAATAAAGTAAGGAGGTGGAAAACAATTTACCATGCTAATGGACATCAAAACAAAGCTGGGGTGGCAATCCTTCTATCAGATAAATTAGATTTTAAGCCAAAGACTATAATAAGAGAGGAGGAAGGATACTATATCATACTTAAAGGGACGGTCCAACAAGAAGATCTAACAATTGTAAATATCTATGCCCCTAACATGGGAGCAGCCAATTA
>CM052896.1:50824277-50843291 GCA_028534135.1 Potos flavus
TTGTCTGTAATTTGACAAAAGCCTTCCCTCATTTGGGGAAGAAATAAGCTTATAAATAAAATCTTGTTTCTAAAGCATGGTACCATAAAGCCTTAGTCATTTTGCTCCAAAAAGATAATTAATGAAAAGGAAAAGGATGAAATGTCTCATAAAGATGTTGGACCTTGGGACGCCTGGGTGGCTCAGTCAGTGAAGCGTCTTCATTCCCTGAGGTCATGATCCTAGGGTCCTAGGATCAAATCCTACATCTGGCCCTTTGCTCAGCAAGGAGCCTGCTTCTCCCTCTGTCTGCCACTCCCCCTGCTTGTGCCCTCTCTCTCTGACAAATAAATAAAACCTAAAAAAAAAAAAAAAGATGCTAGATCTTTCAGTCTGTCCTACTTAAATATATGCTGGGCAATATATGCTGGGCATGTATGACTCTGCTTGACTAGTTTCAGTACTTATTCCCAATGTTATAATTTCTGACCCTATTTCCTTAGACCAAACTAAAATCTCAATATGTGAAAGGACAGAGAAGATCTGGGGAGTGCCTGGCCGGCTCAGTCAGTACAGCATGTGTCTCTTGATCTTGAGGTTGTAAGTTCGAGCCCCACACTGGGTATAGAGATTCCTTAAAAATAATAAAAATCTTAAAGAAAAAACAAAATAAAAATCTTAAAGAAAAAGGTGCAGTGTGTGTGTGTGTATCCATATACACAAAGGAATATTATTCAGCTATGAAAAAGAATGAAATCTTGCCATTGCAACAACATGGCTGGAGCTTGAGAGTGTAACGCTAAGCATAATCAGTGAGCTAAAGGTAAGGACCATGATTTCACTCATGTGTGGAATTTAAGAAACAAATCAGCAAAGGAAAAAAAGAGAGAAAGAAAGCCCAAGAAACAGATTCTTAACTATAGAAAACACATGGTTGCCAGACAAGCGGTGGGTGGGGATGGGTGAAATAGGTGAAGGGAAGGGGATTAAGAGTATACTGAGTAGTACACTGAGTAGTGTACAGAATTGCTGAATCACTATATGGTACACCTAAAGCTAATGTAACATTGTATGTTAACTATAATGGAAATGAAAAAAACAATGTTAAAAATTTTTAAATAAATTTAAAAAAATAAAATCTACTTCACACTAGCCTCATACACTCAGAATCTTATAGTCTAAGAGGGCGAAGAGATAATCTAATCCAGTGGTTCTCAAAATGACATCCCGAACCAACAGCACCAGCATCTCCAGGAAACTGTGTTGGACATGCCAATTCTTTACCCCACTCCAAAACTTCTGAATCAGAAACTCTAGTGGTAGAGTCCTGCAATGAAGTTTTAAAAACCCTCCAGGAAATTCTGATACAGGCTAAAGCTTGAGAAGCACTGATCTTATCCTATCTCCTCACTGCAGAGTGATATGATTAAAAACACAAGATTTCTTAGAAGTAGCCACATCTAAAACCTAGGCTTTCAACCCCCAGTCCAATGCACTAATGACTGACCTATGCTGTCCCACCAGAGGTCCTAGTTCTTAACTGAGACAGTAAAGCGTAAGTTGAATTCTTATTTCAAAAGAACACCACCAGAATTATCCTATCTTCCTTTCTCCTATCATCATTTTCTGCTCCATTAACTTTTGACATGTGGTACGGTTTTATCTTATCTTGCACAAAAATTTGTCACTTTAAATGAAGTACAACATTCCTGATAATCAATAGAAGTCCAAAAATTAGATGCTTAATTCCTTAAACTGATTCAAACTATTATTTTCAATAGAACAAGTCTTTCTCATGTATCTTCTCTACTCCATCATTTTTCTCCTCTTTGTATTTAGAGAAGCTATTATTCAGCTATAATAATCAATTAAGGATGATCTTCCTATCCTCATATCAAGGGTCACTCAAATGCCGTATGTCCCACAGGCCAACTCCTTCTGGCACATTGTGCATAAATACGTAAAGGTGAGCAAGACACTATAAAATATATGTAAACTCAAAAATATCCGCAATAAACTGAGGAAAAAAAAAGGGAATCAGAATGAAGATTAGGGACACCTGGGTGGTTCAGTCGGTTAAGCATCTGCCTTTGGCCCAGGTCATGATCCCAGGGTCCTGGGATCAAGCCCCGAATCAGGCTCCCTGCTGATGAGGGGGCCTGCTTCTTCCTCTCCCTGTCGCTCCCCCTACTTGTGTGTGCGCGTGCACTCGCTCTATCTCTCTCTCTCTCTCCATCTCTCTGTGTCAAATAAATAAATAAAATCTTAAAAAAAAAAAATTAAGTCAATCCTCTCCTTGACAAATCAAAACCAAGAGCAAAATTAACCAAGGAAGTTATGTGTTCAACACTTAAAAAATAAAATTTCAATTAAACATACATAAACCCTGGATAACCTTAGCTTATTAGAACTTCGAATTTTAAAATAAGAAAAATTTTAATAAGCTAGTAATTAATTCTTACCAGGCCTGGTGTGGTATCTTCATCACTGTCTAGATCCTGACTGCTTTCCATATCAATACTGACAATCACTGTATCCGAAGTGCTCTTGTGTTGTCGCTTGTTACTTTCAGTATAAACATCTAAGGATGATTTTTGCAGAGTGGATTCTGCCTTGGAAGGTGTGCCTTCCATCCTTGGAGTTAAAATCCTTTTGCAAGTTTTTCTTATTTCAGTCTTCTTACATTTCTTACATGCAACTTCATTGTTAAAATTCTTATCCAATAGGGATTTGGGGTGCTTAAATTGGTCTAGCTTGTAATTACTGAGTGAAAAGGGAACAAGATACACCTTAGGTGTTTTTCCTAAAACTGTAGTTTGGACTGGTCTCAGAGGTACACAAGTGATGTTTTGATTTTCTTTATATTCATTCACCTATTCAGGTCAATAAAAGAAAAGACAGCATTAGAATCCCAGGTCCTATGTCTTTTCTTACAGGTCTGTGTAAATAAATCTAATTCCTATTTCATAACGAAAACATAAATCCAAAGTGATAGCCTGTAACGAAACTTTTTTTCTCCACCAAAATCTAGATACCTAACTCATTAACCTGAATTTAAGTATTTATTATACTGGGTGTATTTTTTACCCATGACTCTGCAAACCAATACTAACATAATAATAACGACTACATTTGTAACTGAAGAGACTACCCCAACTGTCACCTTCGGAGTAACTGGAATTGTCTCCAGAGTGGGAAGAAGCCGACAGTAACTGCCCCAAAGGCAGATGCAGAGTCCCTGATTCCATCCTGTCCCTATTTGCGGGCTTACTGAGAAGAACCTTCCCCAACGCTGAAGTTTCCATAGAGGAAAACGGTCGAGATCCCCGATTACCTTTTGAAACAACAACCCCAAAAAACCCGTTAAGCTGAGAGATGCCCCAAGGAGCGGGAACTAGTTCCGGAGTGTGGAGGTGATGAGTGCCAAGTCCGTGCCCTCCCGGGCCTGGTCTCGGCAATCCCTCACGAAACACTGAGGCAGGAGCACACCCGAAACAAGCCGTTTCTCACCTTCATCTGGAGTCGCTGTCTGGAGCCCACCGTCTCCTCACTGCCCGCGCGCGACCCCGACATCTTTCTGCGGCTTTAGCAGCTGGCGTCTTCCCGCCAAGATTGCGGCGGGAGGCGCGGGGAGGGAGAAGGGGAGGATCAGCGGGGCTGGGGCGGGGCCTGGCGGGCGGCTCTGACGCGCCCTGACGCCAGCTGGCCGGGGGGGGGGGAGGGGCACGCAGGCGTTACGGTCGCTTTGGTTCGCATCAAGCTCACCAGCCTCACCCCAAACTGAAATTCTGTAGAGATGCGATTGGACCGAATACACATTTTTACCTTAGATCCCGGTATTTTTTGATGCTGCTGATGCCAGTATCTCGCTTTGAAAAAACACTGGCGCTTCTGCTGAGAAAAAACCACCTTGCCTTGCAATGTGAGCCTGGAAAAGATTCGGACGCACTTAGATGCCGTATGAATAGACGGGCTAGAAAATCGAAGTCAACAGGCAGCCTTTACCTGGGCCCCCGGGTTCCTTATAACCCCACCACCAGAAAATTATGCCCCATGGCCACCATACTACCTTCTTCCTAGGAAGGGAAGCATTTTGCATTTTTTAAGAGCTGGTAACTTCAGCTGTTTTAAATTTCACCTCATCATCTGCCCACCAGTTAACTAAGATCCTAATGATGACCTTACAAAGCCCAAAGGCTGGGGAAAAGTGAATCAAATCATTTTTGTATCGGAGTAACAAATAAGATTTTAGTGCCCTGTATTTCTTACAGTCACAACCATAGTAACCTTTTTTCCCCCCTATTCTCTGAGTCGCCCTGAGTCAAAACAATTGTTTTCCCATCATATTTACTCTCTCCGGACAGCATGGTTTTGGAGCTGTTAAATTCAAAATACAAATTTCTACCTACTCTATTTTAAAGATTCTTTTCTTTCTAGCCCAAAACTGTTTCTTTGGTTGTTTACATAGGCCCGCCACTGTTCTTTGCTCAAGCCTTGTGCAATTTCCCCTCTCAGCCTAAATCCAATTTTACAACACACGTGAAGTAATTTGAGAACTAATCCTATTAACAGTAACATCTGGGCCCTCCATGATCTGATTCTTGCCAAACTTTCACCACTCCTTGACAAAAATTACTGATAAAATCAAGCTTTTCAGTGTTTAATATATACCATGCTATTTCTGGGCTGCAAGACTTTGTTCATGCTGTCCCATCTCTCCCTACCACACTTATGAAATCCTTTCTATGGTCAAATGTGTTCCGACTTCCAATAAGCCAATATTTTTTTTACAAACCCAGCTAGTAAACTGTGATTGCTTCTGCTACTAAGCCTTAGAAGACTTCCTAAATAAAATTCAAGCCTTTAAACAATATTCCATACTCCTTAGAGAGCTAAGCACAATAAACACAGCAAGTATTTAATAATTACTCATGTACTTATATACAAACACTGTCTAGCCAGGAATGTTTTAATAGACGATCCTGAGAAACTGAAAAACTGGAAAGCCAAAAAGCACACTCTTCTGACTTCGGGCATTGCTCCAGGCCCCTTGGGGAATTTTTCCTTTTTTTTCTTGGCAATGGCCTAAATCACTACCAGCTGCCCTCGCGTGACGAAAAATACCTCACCACAACCCACTTAGCCTCATCAACTGAGCTAATCAGGTGCTATTAGCAGGACTTCTATTCTCATTAAACTCCAATGCTGAGCTTTCAACAGTCGGGACAAACCGCCCTTCACTATCCGCTCAATTCCTTGTTCATCACTATTCCAGCTTCTTCGGGTTCAAACCAAGCTAACAAAAGATACCCGTAATTCGGACCTGCCTCGCCACAGGATTTTTAACAGCAAAGCCCAAAAGGAAGCAATCTCCCGCCAGGAGCGACGTCCAAACACTGCGAGACTGAAGACACCAGAGCTGTCTATGAACATGCGCAGTAACAGATTCAACGCCCACAATCCCAGAATCCTCTGGTCCCATATTTCCGGTTTCTCTGGGTCAGCCGTAAGTGTTGTTTCTGTCTGTCGCGCAGCGGTGTCCTGTACCTCTAGGAGAAGAGGTTTTTTTTTTTTTTTTTTTTTTTTTCTCCCTGTTCGTTGACGTTGTTGCTGTTCACTGTTTGGAATCACTGAAGTTTCGGGAGTCACCGCCACTGCCATCAACATGTCGGTCCCAAGCGCACTCATGAAACAACCGCCCATTCAGTCTACGGCTGGGGCCGTCCCGGTTCGCAATGAGAAAGGTACGGTGCTGAGCCGTTTTCCAGTCGGATCTTACCTCTTCCTTCGCCAGCATACTCCAAGCCTACCCCAGCAGACCACCCCAACCCTCCGACCCTTAGCACCCTGCCCCCTAATTTCTTTGACTTTAACCATCAAACTCGCACCCGATCGCGTTGCCTGAGGGGATGGGGAGGGGGGGACCCACTTCCATCTCATCTTGTTCCTATCGCCCATCTGCCCTCACAGCAAGCATCCCTCTTCCCTTGGCCTCCACAGATAAATTAGACTAATATACATAGTGAATGCCCACTTTTGCAGGGCGTTGTGCGGGATACAGCCCCTCCTTTGTTATCCTAGCAGTCTGTGCTGCTTTTATAACTCTTATCATTATTTTGTGTGTCTGCCTCCCTCTACTGCATCATAAGTTCATAACGTCCTTGAGACAGGAACCATGTCTTATTAAACTTATTATTCCTTTCAACCAACGCTGTGACTGTATTAAGTTGAATACACACTTGAGTGAGGCAATGCCCTTAACCTTAAGAAACTCATATTGTAGTAGATGTGAGACATGCAAAAAGAGGCACATTCTGTGCGATTCCTGTCACATAGTGATATAAACCACGATGTGGAAGGATAGAGATAATCTCTTCAGACTGAGGTAATCAAGGAAAGCTTCTTGAAGAAGGTGGCATATAAATTGATCCTTAAAGGATGAGTAGGATTCCAGTGCAAATAGAAGGAACACTACACGTTTGGGGGGGTAGACTAAAGAGTCCCTTTTTTCAGGAAGGAATTTGGAAAATAATATGAGTTCTTTTTTTTTAATACACTGTACCTATTCTTGTGCAACTTGCCTTTTTTCTTAAAGTGGCTTTTGGTATCCTTTTATACATATAGAGCTAATTCATTCATTTTAACTACTTATAAATTCCATTGTATAATTAAACCACAGTTTATTCCTTACGAGGGAATAGTTTGTTGTTTTTTTCTATCATAAACAGTGCTGTGGTTGTCCTTTTTTTTAAGTAATCTTTACGCCAGACGTGGGTCTCAAACTCATGACCCCGAGATCCAGTCACATGGTCTACCAACTGAGATAGCCAGGCACACTCTGTAGTTGTCATTCTTAAATGTGTCTCTTCAGTGCACTGTGTAAGAATTTCTCTGGGGTAGACTCCTAAAGTTCATCATCAACCTAAATAGCTATTTCCACTTGCTCTCCACAATGGGTTGGGAGAGCATTAAGAGTTTGTATTTTCCCATATATTCATCTGCACACTTGGTTGTATCAGATTTTTAAATTTTGCCCAATCTAATTATGAAATATCTCGTTTTAATTTGCATTTCCCTGATTATTAGTGATGCTAAGAATTTTCATGCATTTATCAGCTCTCTAGGTTTTCTCTTCTCTGAATTACCTGTTTTTGAAATTTATCCATTTTCTAGTTTTTCTTCATCCCAAATCTGTCGTATCTTTTTCCTGTTTTGTTTTGGTTTTTTGGCTTGTTGTTTCACTTTAATTTTGGGGTTTTCTGTTTCATAGGCATTTTTTAGTTTTGTTTTTTATAAAGATTTTATTTATTTATTTGACAGAAAGAGATCACAAGTAGGGAGAGGGGGGAAGCAGGCTCCCTGCTGAGCAGAGAGCCCGATGCGGGGCTAGATGCCAGGACCCTGAGATCATGACCTGAGCCGAAGGCAGAGGCTTAACCCACTGAGCCACCCAGGCACCCCTTTCATAGGCATTTTTAATTTTAGTGTTATCAGATTTATAATTTTATCTTTAATAGCTTGTGTTGTATATTGTGTAAGAAATCCTTCCCTGTACTGAGATCATAGATATTCAAGTTATAATTAGTTTCTAAGTGTTTCTATATACTAAATAGGATTGAATATACAACTGTGCAAGACAGATCTAATTTAAAAAGCTTATAATTCAGTAGGGATGTAAGTGTTTAAGATGTGTTTTTCATAGGTCTTTAATCCATCCAGAATTTTGTGTATGTGTGTGTGGCGTCAGAGATCTAATTTTACTGTTTACCTTATGATTAACCAATCGTCCCTGCTGTTCCATTGTTTGACTAGCCTATCCATTCTCCACTGCTTTGTGTGTGTGTGTGTGTTTTTTTTTAAGATTTTATTTATTCATTTGACAGAGAGAGAGAGGGCACAGGCAGGGGGAGCAGCAGGCAGAGGGAGAGGGAGAAGCAGGCTTCCTGCTGAACGGGGAGTCCGATGCAGGGCTCGATTCCAGGACCCTGGGATCATGAATTAAGCCAAAGGCAGATGCTTAACTAACTGAGCCACCCAGGCATCCCAAGATTTTATTTATTTATTTGAGCAAGAGGGAGAGGAAGAAGCTGACTCCCTGCTAAGCAGGGAGCCCAACACTGGATCCCAGGACCGTGAGATCATGACCTGAGCTGAAGGCAGACTCTGAATTGACTGAGCCACCCAGGTGCCCTGAGACTTTATTTTTTTACATCAGTTTTAGGTTCACATTTCCCATATACCCTCTGCCCCCACACATGCATAGCCTCCTCCATTATCAACATCCCCCACCAGAGTGATACATTTGTTGCATTTGATGAACCTACATTAACACATCATGATCACCCAAAGATTACATTAAGGTTCACTCTTGGCATTGTGTATTCTATGGATTTAGACAAATGTATAATGACATACATCCATTATTACGGTATCACACACAGTATTTTCATTGCCCTGAGAATCGTCTGTGCCCTGCCTATTCATCCCTCCCCCAACCCAACCCTTGGCAACCACCGATCTTTTTACTGTCTCCATAGTTTTCCCTTTTCCAGAATGTCATGTATTTGGAATCATACAGTGTATAACTTTTTCAATTTGGCTTCTTTCACTTAGTAATATGTATGTAAGTTTCCTCTATGTCTTATTGCGGGCTTGATAGCTCATTTCTGTTTAGCACTGAATAATATTCCATCATGTAAACATACCGTAGTTTATTCATTCACCTAGCAGGGGGCATCTTGGTTCCTTCCAAGTTTTGGCAGTTATGAACAAAGCTGAAATAAATATCAGTGTGCAAGTTTTTGCGTGGACATTAGTTTTCAACACTTAGGTAAATACCAAGGGGTGCAATTGCTGGATCACTTGGTAAGAGTATGATTAGTTTTATAAGAAACCACCAAACTGTCTTCCAAAGTGGCTGTGCCATTCTGGATTCCCACCAGTAACAAATGAGAGTTCTTGTTAGTCCACATTCTCACCAGCATTTGGTGTTGTGAAAGCTCTGTAGTTTGGTTATTCTAGTACATGTGCGGTGGTATCTCATTTTATTTTGTGCATTTCCCTGACAACTATGATTTGAAGCAAATATGCTTATTTGCCATCTGTGTATCTTCTTTGGTGAGGTATGTTAAAGTCTTCAGCTTCACCTTGTTCTTCAGAACTGTCTTGGTTCTTTTTGGCCTCCTATTCTTCCATGTTATTTTAGAATCAGCCTGGGGACTACTGTGTAATAAAATTGCATTAAATTATAGGTCATGCATTTATTGATTAACTTGGGCACAGTTGCCATCTTCTCATACTTGAATATGATATATTTCTCCATTTATTTATATCTTTTGTATTTTCCAATATAATTATATATTTTTCCTCTGAAAAATCTTGTATGTCATTTGTTGAATTTAATCTTTGGTATCTTGTAGGTTAGTTACTATTATAAATAGTATTTCTAAACTTTATTTTCTAACTTATGTAGTTAATGCATAGGTACACTTATTTATATCCAGCATTTATTTAGTATTCTCTCTGAATTCTTTTTTTAGCTTGCCTGTTTGTTATCTTGTATTTTCTACATAGATAATCATAGTCTGCAAATTATGACAGTTTCTTCTTCATTTTTAATAATTACCTTTTATCTCTTTTTCTTTTCCTTTTTTTAAAGATTTTATTTATTTGAGAGAGAGGCAAAATGAGTGGGGTGGAGGGGGAAAGGGAGAAAGAGAAGCAGACTCCCTGAAGAATAGGGAGCCTGACACGGGCTGGATCCCGGACCCTGAGATCATGACCTAAGCCGAAGGCAGACGCTTAACTGACTGAGCCACCCAGGCACCCCTTTCTCCTTTTTCTTATTGTCCTAATTAGAACCATAATAAAATGTTGACTAGAAGGTGTGATAGGGATAACATAAAGATACCCACTGGTTTTTAAAGGAATGCTGCTAATATTTTATCATTAAGCATAATGATTATTGTATCTATTGTTAAGATTATGTGACTTTTAATATATAAACTTTAGATAGTATATTATTTTTTTTCCATTAATTTTCTAAGCTTAAGCCATCCTTGTGGTCCCGAGCTAAATCCTTTGAGGTCATGATGGCTTAGAATTTTTTTGTTTACTTTTACATTGCTAGAATAAATTTGGTATTATGTTATTTAGTACTTTTTAATGTATGTTTATTAAGAGAAACTCATGTAAAGTGTTCCTTTGAACTGTCCAGTTTGGTTATCAAAACTATATTCATCTTATAAAATGTTTTGGTTATGTTTCACTTTATTTGCAGGAATTGTTACTATTTGTGAAAGAGATGTTATCTTGGGGCCCCTGGGTGGCTCAGTCGGTTAAGGAGCAGCTTTCAGCTCAGGTCATGATCCCAGGGTCCTCACCAGCGAGCCTGCTTCTCCCTCTGCCCCTCCTCCTGCTCGTACTCTCTCTCTCTCTCTCTCACCTGCTTGCTCTCTCAAATAAATAAAATCTTTAAAGAGAGAGATATAATCTTGGAGGTTCGATAGCTCATAAGATAAAAGAAAAGGTAGAAATTGATAAGATTAGAAGCTTGAGTTATATGGTGATATAAAGGCTGCCATAGAAAATTTCAGGGGAACTAAAAGAGGGATTGAGCAGCATTTTAATTTTGTTCTCACCTAAGTCACCCTTATGTGCTGGGCACTGTTACAAATAATTCCCTTAAGGACATAGTTGAGGTGGAATAGCATGAATTTGTGATGGATGTAGTCTGCCTGTCTGGGGGAATTTTTTCTGTTGTTTCACTGCCTGTCTTCCTCCACTTCATTGTATTCAGGCTCACCTTCTTTATCATTAGTGTTGGTATTCACAAGAATGTTTTCCCATGACTTGGTTTTGGCTGGGAAACACCGATAGATGAATGAATAGATGGTTGGATAGTGACTCTCTTCTGCTTGAACTCTTGTTACCAGGAGTATAGGGCTCTACCTGCAAAGGTAGAGGTTGAAAGACATTGGGAAAGAGGCTACTGAAACATAATACATTATCTTTATCACCCAGGTGAGATTTCGATGGAGAAAGTGAAGGTAAAACGTTATGTGTCGGGAAAGAGGCCAGACTATGCCCCTATGGAGTCCTCAGATGAGGAGGATGAAGAATTTCAGTTCATTAAGAAAGCCAAAGAACAAGAAGCAGAGCCTGAGGAACAGGAAGAGGATTCATCCAGTGACCCTCGACTGCGGCGTTTGCAGAACCGTATTAGTGAAGATGTGGAAGAGAGGTAATGAATACTGTTATGTGTCCTTGGACTAAACCCCCACAGGTTAGTTAATAACAACAAGAGTAATAATAGCTAATATTTGCACAGTACTCACTATGTGCCAGTCTCTGTTCCAAGTACATTTACTAATTCCTATAATCTACCCAATAACCTTACGAGGTATGTATTTTTATCACAGTTTACAAATGAGGAAACTGAGGCACAAAGGGATCAGGAAAATAACATGACTGAAAGTATACAACCAGCAAGTGGCAGCCAGTAAACAGCAGGTTACCTCTGGTACAAAAACCCTAATTAACTCACTAAGGGAATAGAAAACACAAACCATTAGGTGATTTGTTGGGGGGCAGAGGAGGTCTTAAAATTTGAGAAATTGATTTAATTCACTCACTTACTCTAAAGGCTAATGAGGGGAATGACACCAATGAAGTAGGGAAAAAGGCCTGATGAATGAATGGTCTCAGGTAGGAAAGGGAGCCTCCCAATGAAGGATTTCGTATGTTGTATATTGATTGAGACATTACCTTACAAAGTAGACCAAAGATCCCAAACTTTACAGTTCATATTGTCTCAGGAATTTTCTCAGGGAGCCCCTAGACCTACGCAGTTCTGTTTATTTTATTAAGTAGTTAGATCCAAATAATTCAATAGTTATGTCCTAACATTTAAAGCCATTTGAAAAATACAACACACAAGACAAACCATAAGAGACTCCTAAACTCACGAAACAAACTAAAGGTTGCTGTGGGGTAGGAGGGTGGGGATAGGGTGGCGGGGTTATGGACATTGGGGAGGGTATGTGCTATGGTAAGTGCTGTGAAATGTGTAAGCCTGATGATTCACAGACATGTACCCTGGGGCAAATAATACATTATGTGTTAATAAAAAATAAAAAAATTTAAAAAAAGGCTCCTAAACTCACGAAACAAACTAAGGGTTGCTGTGGGGTAGGAGGGTGGGAATAGGGTGGCTGGGTTATGGACATTGGGGAAGGTATGTGCTATGGTAAGTGCTATGAAATGTATAAGCCCGATGATTCACAGACATGTACCCCTGGGGCAAATAATACATTATATGTTAATAAAAAATAAAATAAAATAAAAAAGAAAAATATAATACACATAAAAGAAAAAGCATTTTTATTTCATTCTTACATAACCATAATTACTTATTAGTGGGGTTTGTGTGCCTCTTGAACACTACTTCTCAGACCTTGGAATCAGATTGGCACTGTCATTCATTTCCTGCTCCATATTGATCTGCTGGCAGTAGTTGCCACCAAAAATCCAGTTTCACAAAGATACAATGTCACTGAAAAGAAACCTAGTGTGATCTAATATTGAAACTGAACTACTTGGAGCTATAAAACCATCCCAATGCACCCATAATGTTTGTTGCAGTGCCTGATGATGCTTCAGCTTACATTTAATGTTTTAGGTCCAGCTTGACTATTTGCTCTGACACTTTGAATTGTTTTTTTTTTTGTCTGCACCTCAGGCTTCAGTATTAATAAAAGCAATAAAAGCAAACATAACCTCCAGGTGCTCAACGACTAAGGAAATGTGGTTGATGCTCTCTCATTTTGTGACACTGGTGTTACACTTGACGATGCTGTTTTTCAGGTTGGCTAGACATCGGAAAATAGTGGAACCTGAAGTAGTAGGAGAAAGTGACTCAGAAGTAGAAGGAGATGCGTGGCGCATGGAACGAGAAGATAGCAGTGAAGAAGAAGAAGAAGAAATTGATGATGAGGTATAAAAAAGGAAAATGGGAAGTTGTTTCTAGGCCCAAGAAAAAGCTAGGGGGGCTGTTCTCCTTTGTTAAGGTCCCAAAAGCAATAAGCTTACTGCTTTTGGTGGAACTCTGATCCAAGGTTCCCTATTTGTTGGAGATAGAACTGAAAATAAAATGATATAAGTTGTATTTACTCCTATCAGAATTTGTTAAACATGAGGGGAAAATAAAAAGCTGCCTTAGAGCACAGGTCATTGGGTTGACTGACTTGGACCCGTGACTTGACAGGAAATAGAGCGGCGCCGTGGCATGATGCGTCAGCGAGCACAAGAGAGAAAAAATGAAGAGATGGAAGTCATGGAGGTGGAAGATGAGGGACGTTCTGGGGAGGAGTCAGAATCAGAATCTGAGTATGAAGAGTACACAGACAGTGAAGATGAGATGGAGCCTCGCCTTAAACCTGTCTTCATTCGAAAGTAAGTATCTCACAAACCAGGCCTGAATCTACATAGTTACTACTTTCCAGGTTTGAGGATAGAAGCCTCTTTTCCATCTCATGCTCTTCTGAAATATCAGCACTGAGTGAAAGTCTTCTGCCCAGTTCCCTACCTGTGCAGAATATTTGCTGAGGAATATCTTGGTGTTAACAGAGAGCCTGAGTTTTTCTCATCTCCCTTTCCAGTTAAAGAGCACATAATCTGCCCACGGTCCTATAAAGCACAAAATTAAACTTGAAGAGTGAATTCCTAATCCTTTCCTAATGACGAGAAATCCTACTACTTACAGTCCCGCAGTTTCTTGCTATTCGGGCAGTTCTCAAAGATGAATGGAGTTTTAATGCTCTGAATACTGGGGGTGACTCCCAGTTTTGGCTCTGCGAAAAAATAGAGCCAGTGATTGTTGGGTTTTGTCTGATTTAGATGGGACTTGAGTTAAGAGGACAACGAGCTCCACTCTGAGGGCTTTGGGCAATTAACAGGACTTTTGTGCTGCAGGAAGGACCGAGTAACAGTTCAAGAACGTGAGGCTGAAGCATTAAAACAGAAGGAGCTGGAGCAGGAGGCAAAACGCATGGCTGAGGAGAGGCGCAAGTACACACTCAAGGTACCGGGAGTGGCTGTGACAATTTCACACAAGGCAGAGTGTACTTAGGCTTGTCTGAGGAAAATAAATCCAACAGGTGAATTGTTCTCCTGACCCAGATTGTAGAAGAGGAGACCAAGAAAGAGCTGGAGGAGAACAAGCGGTCCCTGGCTGCACTAGATGCTCTCAATACTGATGATGAAAATGATGAGGAAGAATATGAGGCATGGAAAGTTCGGGAGCTAAAGAGAATCAAGAGGGACAGAGAAGATCGAGAAGCGTGAGTAATAAGATGGACCTGGAGTTTAATATCGGTAAAATGGATGGGTTCCTAGTGGGGTAGCTCTGAGGCTCAACACAGACTGTGAGTTCCATTCCAGCTTTCTTTACGGTTCCTGCAACTGAGTGAGTTTTCTGTAATTGGAATGCGGCTTATTACAATGAAATCATGGAAAAGAGATACTTTGTCAGTATTTCTCTGTGATAGAGTACCAGCTGATACTCCCTGTAGATTTCCAGTAGACACACAGACATTATGCACTATTATCAGTTATCTATTCTTGCATAAAAACCTAATCCAAAATTTGGTCACTTGGAACAGTTGATTATTCCTCACAGTTTTTGAGTTGGCTAAACAGTTCCTCTGCTGGTTTCACCTGGGCTCTCCCATGCAGTTGCATCCAGCTGGAGGATTGGCTGGGCTAGAATGTCCAAAATGGCTTCATTCACATGTCCAATAGTTCATGCTAGACTGCCTTACTTCTTCGGTGGGCTAGATTGGCTTTCTTACGTAACAGTCTCATGGCAGTATTCGAAGAGGGCAAAAGTGGAAACTGGCAAGGTCTTTTAAGGCTCACATGTCGTTTCTGCAAAGGGGCATGCATAGTCTGAGGGGAAGAATTTGTGGCCCTTTAAATAATCCGCCACAGTCACTATTGTTAGAGCAGAATCATTTCTGAGCTGCATCACTCATTCTTGAAAATTACTAGGAGAGGGTAATCCCAGATTACAAAGGGAAACCATCAATAGAAAACTCTGTCCTCAGCCTGCAGTTTCTAAAATTATTATCCTGGGTTTCAAGGAGTCCATGTACCCTTTAAAATTGTATACAAAATTACGTGTATTTGTATTTTTCTGGAGAAAGGGGATCTATGACCCCCCCTCCAAAAGGGGCCTATCACTACAATCTAATTAATGATGCTAACCCTTGGTTTGTGATATTAAGTACATATACAATTACTTAAAAACATACCAATAAAATGTGAACAGTTATGTTAAATTCTGATTGTTTTTAAAGCCAAGTAGGCTTTTTAGGGAAGGGGAATTACTAATATTGCAAAATCAAGCAGTAGTAGTATGTCTGAACCTTATAAAGGCTAGAATCAACTGGAAGTTTGCAATAATGAAGACCACCTTACCTTTTTTATTTGTTGGGCTCCTGATCTTAATTCCTAACAGGCAGTGGCTAGAATTAAAGAAAGTGAACAATGCTTGAAAGGAGATGAGACTGCACTGTGTTCAGATAATTTGAGTGTCTCTGAAGCTGGAATGATACTAATAAATAGTTTATTCTCTGCACAGGCTTGAGAAGGAGAAGGCAGAAATTGAACGAATGCGAAACCTGACTGAGGAAGAGAGGCGAGCTGAGCTTCGGGCAAATGGCAAAGTCATTACCAACAAAGCTGTTAAGGGCAAATATAAGTTCTTACAGAAGTATTATCACCGGGGTGCCTTCTTCATGGTAAGTGAAAAGGGAGTGGGAAAGTTGGGCTGTAGAAATAACTCGGAACTTTTGAGTTCTTTTCTCCCCCCAAAAATAAACTATCTTGAGATGTTACTTCTACTTGCCAATGGTCAGTTTTCTCATTTGCTTTTTGCCTCTGAAGAATATAAACCCAATAGGAAAAAGCACTGACAATAGGATTTTAGAAGTAGCAGCAACTGTTCTCTCTTTTGGCCCCAGCTCTCAGGAGGAAATGGCATAACAGAAGAATTGAGGAACTAAAAATAGAGAGATAGTGAACTAGATACAGACTATTTAAATCCCCAAAATGAATTAGATGTCACTATTCATAGCCAAGTAAGAAATTCTGTTTATGCAAATATTTGGGAGGCAGAAATTTAATTCACTTCATTCTGAGCTGACAGAAAGTGACTAAGCCTAACTAACCAAAAAAAATGGTTTATTATCTAACCATTATGTGTAATACCATCAAGATTTTGTTCTTCATATAAAGACCAAGGTCAAAATAGCAATCTGTTAACCCTGTATAAAGTGATGAGGACTTCTTCCAAATTATTTAGATTATACCAGTGATAATTTGTTAATGGAGAGATGTCAGGAAAGGGAATCAGAGAACTGATTGCACATATGCACATATTACTGTAATACCATGTGGTTTGTTAACTTATGACCTGATGCTATATGAGTTTGAATCAAAAAGTAGACTCATTTTTTTCAAATGCTATAATATCAAACCCTAAAAGTCCCTACTGCAGCTAGATTCCCGCCTTTCACTGTAGATACCAATAAAATCTAAACTTCAGTGGAGGGTTCCTTACTCCCCTCCAAAATCAATTTCAGTCTACGCAGCTGGAAATGTTTGCTTATTATGTAGTGTCCTAGCTCATGTAGTTTTCTAGACTGAAGTCACTGGAGATTATGAATTATTTCTTTATTGGTTTGAAGTCATAAAGTTTCATTGCTTACACATTTGAGCAGCTTTAATAAGCTTCTTAAAGAAGCAGTGCATTGCTGGCTAAGATAAATAAGGAAAGAGTTATGTAAAAGTCTTTTGGTGCACATACTCAATGAACTCTCCTCATTTGGATAAAGAGAGTGAAGTTAAAATATCTTCTGAGATTAAATGAGGGACTCAGCCTCTAACAAGGAGAAAAGCAGATCTCACAAAAACTCTTACCTTTAAAGCCTTTCCGTACCCAGGTGCCCATTTTTTATTTTAAGTGGGCTCCCAGAGCCCAACACGGGGCTTGAACTCACAACCCTGAGATTAAGAGTTGCATGGTCTAGGGGCACCTGGGTGGCCCAGTCGGTTGAGTGTCCAACTCTTGAGTTTGGCTCAGGTCATGATCTCAGGGTTTTGAGATCGAGCCCCATATTGGGCTCTCCTCTGGGCGTGGAGCCTGCTTGGGATTCTCTCTCTCCCTCTCTCCCTTCCCCACTCCCTCCCTCTCTGTCCCTCTCTTAAAAAAAAAAAAAAAAAGTTTTATGGTCTACCAGCTGAGCCAACCAGGAGCCCCAAGAGCACTACTGTTTGACACTGCTACAGGATATAAAATTATTGCCCTCAGATGACTTACAACCTAAAAATGGGGCTAAAGCACATATATACTATACTATTACATAAGGATGAGTAAAAAATACCGTGGGACTTCTGAAGAGGGAGATGTTTTATTTTGTAGGAGATGGAGAGAGACAACATGAAGGAGGGCACATTTAAGATGTGTAGACTTTCTGACTTCAGTAGTAGGAAGACACTGCAGGTGAAGGGACTAGTAGAGGCAAAAAGCATCATCTGTAAAGGGAATTGGCAAGGAGAGGTAGATTACAACTTTATGGTATTTGGCCTTGACTACTATAAAGGAGGAGTTGTATTTATTTAATAAAATAGAATCACTGGAAGTTTTTGAGCAAGGCAAAGGTATGAGGGTGTGTTTTAGAAACATTAGTCTAGTGGCAGTGTGTAAGGTTGATTCTAGGAAAAAACTATAATAACCCAGAGAATTAGAATTTATAAGTGGCAATTCATTATGCACAAAGTTTACATAAATTCTGAATGTGCGTAATTGAGAAAATGTTGGCCCTATTAACAGAGGTTAAATCAGGAAGAGGCTGATTTGAAAAGGTTAGGGAAATGATTTTCACTTTAAATGTGAGTCTGAAGTCCCAACAGAATATCCAAGCTAAATATATAATGGGCAGTAGAAAATTCAGGGTGAGATTTGAGAGGCTTCTACAGAGTTGAAGTCATATGACTGAACATATTGAGTGCAGAGAGAATATAGCCAACCTTCAGGAAACATCCACATTTAGGAAGAAAAAAAAAGACAACACAAAGAGAAAGGAGTATCATCTCCTCAACTAGATGTAAGCTCTTGAATAGGTTCAGTACCCTCATTCTTTGTATCCCTTGTTGTAGAGATTAATAAATTAGTGGTTTGAATGTATGGGTAATAAAAACCACAAGATTGATAAAACTCTTTTTACAGGATGAGGATGAAGAAGTATACAAGAGAGATTTCAGTGCACCTACCCTGGAGGATCACTTCAACAAAACCATTCTTCCCAAAGTCATGCAGGTATGGGCTACCTTAAGAACATGAGAGCGAAAAGTTATGTATTGAGGACTTGGATGTTTGGTGGTATAACTCATCATCTGTCCTTTATTGATCAGGTCAAGAACTTCGGGCGCTCTGGTCGAACCAAGTACACCCACCTTGTGGATCAGGACACCACCTCTTTTGACTCAGCATGGGGCCAAGAGAGTGCCCAGAACACAAAGTTCTTTAAACAGAAGGCAGCTGGGGTACGAGATGTATTTGAACGGCCATCTGCCAAGAAGCGGAAAACTACTTAGAGTTCAACTACTTCCAGCTATGAGACACAAGGGAATGTCTCAGCATCTGGTCCTTGATTTGCTTTTACCATTATTTACATGGCCCCTGTATCCAGCCTATTGGACCTACTGCCATACTTGTGACACTGGGCAATCCAGTTTTTGAAGGTGCTTTGTGAGGTTTGGACTCATGCTGAGAAACCCACAGAAAAGCACTATCTAGGTAGGATCAGAGGCTCCCCACTTAAAACCATTTCTGAGAAATCTATGTTTCATCACTGCTCTGCCTTCCCAAATTCACTTGGGACTATTCCAGATTTCTTTTTTCAGCCTCTTAGCTTGGGTTAGAAACATGGGCATGTAAGTGGACAATGCTACCTTGTAGTAAATCTAAGCTCA
>CM052896.1:50843791-50865936 GCA_028534135.1 Potos flavus
CCTGCTCTCCCTCTCGTAAACAAATAATCTTTAAAAAAAGAATCCTACACCAAGAGGTTTCTTATGATACTGGAAATAAAATGCAGGCTGGCAAGAATCTACCTATTAAATAAAAGCAAAGAATTATTGGGCAAAGGATGTTTCACATTTTGATCGTCACTTTTGATCTCAAACAAACAGATGCTGGATAGGCTCTATTCTAAGTGGCACTCAGATTTACTCCATGAACAGATATATGTATGGTATTCTTTGCTCTCTCAAGTATAGCTGTATTTAGAACAAAAGTTGACCCATGAAATGGGGAAACGGAAGTACTTAGCAGTATCCTCCACACCCAGCTTATGCATATCAAGGAGGGTATAGTGTTCTCTAAGTTGCAATGTAACAACATCAAACTAGAGTTAAATTCAGTGGTTTTCCACTTAATATTTATTACATAACCACCATGCACGTGGCAGAGCACTAGAGTCCTAGGGGTTATAAGGAATGACATTTAATCAGCGGGGAGGCTATTTCTCAATTACATAAAAAGATGAGATGGACAAGGTCTTTTCACCATCTTTTAAGTGCCCCACTGGAAGAAATATTCACAAATCTTTGATGTCCTAAAAAATATGAATATAAATTACTATGAGGTAATAAACACATAAAGATGAGTATAAGTCACATGTGTATACCAGAGAGATACAATTTAAGAATTATCCTAGCACCAAAATGAGAATAAAGCATTGAAATTCTTTTAAGAATACATTTATAGCTGCTATTTGTGTGTCCACTGTGAGGCAGGTATTAGGCGAAGCTTTTTACATTCACCAACTCCTCAGTTCTTAAAACAACCCATCAGGTATATATCAATTTACAGTTGGGGAAACAAGTTCAGCAGGGATGAACTGGCCAAAGGTTGATCAACTTTTAAAGTAAAATTGACTTCTCTCCAGGAAATGAATGTAAGGTATAGTGTTGTGGTAGTTCTGAATTCAATTAAATCAACTTCATAAATTAAAGTCATAGATTAATTCTGCATAAGACCTAAGCTTTGATATCTTTTATTCTACTTACCATGTGTCCACCTCAGTACCTAAATTCTAACTCTTAAGTGGCTTATGAATAGGGTGTCTGGGTGGCTCAGATGGTTAAACACCCAGCTCTTGATTTTGGCTCAGGTCATGATCTCAGGATCATGAGATCGAGCCCCATGTCAGGATCCGTGCTGGGCACGGAACCTGCTTGGGATCTCTCCCTCTCCCCTCTGTCCCCCAACACCCACCCCCACCGTGCGCTCTTAAAAAAAATTTTTTTTCAAAAGTGGCTTATGAACAAGATTGGTGGTATATAAACCACCCTGGAGACCCATGCCATGGGCTTCAGCAACCTTGCTGAGATTCCAAATATACCCTGAATACCACTAAAAGCTAGTCAGATGAATGACCCTGGCCTGCCACCTAGCATCGGCATGTGAACATGAGGTCATGAGGTACCATTCTACACTAATCCTTCACATGATTTCATTAAGGCCTAGGGGGTGGGGGGTGGGGGGGGAGTTGCTTAAATTCAGTTATATTCCAACATGTAAGTTTCCCACAATAAAATACAGTATAATATACATAACACTCCATCCAAGATGATACAACTGCAAAAAAGAAAAAAAAAAGGCTACATCTTTATTGAAATAAAATAATCCAGTGAGTGGGTCTGAGAAAGCACAAATCAGTTGGTCAGGGCAATAAGAGCCTCTACCACATTGCCCATGTGTTCCCTCAAGCTCCGTTCTGCTGCTGCTCTTGAGATCTCCATCTCTGTCATCTGCAGGAAAAGGATCGATGATGTTACCTAAGTCTCTTCTGGGGCATTAAAATGCCACCAAGACTTGCTGACTCGGCTTGTTTCAGTAAACAACCCCAATTAAACAATGTAACCTCTGCCCATACACTAGGTAGGCATTACTACTCACTATCAGCTCCAGATCTTCTTTCTTAATGGTGACTTTGGCCAGTTCCTTCTCCCTGCAAATATTCATGTACATTAGTCCTCATTCTCTACCTCCACCATTAACTCTCATTCTCAGCTGTGCCTTACAAATAAATGACTCCTGACAAACACTGCTGAGTGAAAATACAAAATGACTCTCACACCCTCACCTAACATCCCCATCCCCTCCCCTCTTGCGTCTTTACAGCAAGCGCTGTCAGGTCTTTCCTTCCACCAACAAGAAAACAGAGTAGGGTCGTAAACCTTTTGTATATTCAGAAATCGGTGACAAAGTTGAAGAACGGTACAAGGTACAAAGGCTTAACGATGGCTTTTATTTTCGTATGGAGAAAAGATAGGAACTGGTAGGGCTGGCTGTGCGTATGGAAGACTTACCTCTCCTGTTTGGCTTTCTGTTCCCGGGACCGTCTGTCTCCAATCACCGACATGGCCTATGAGAAAACAGATCTCCTTACCGCTCTGCCACCCAAAATTCCCAATAATCTAAAAAGCCAGTAAGAAGAGGGTTGGGGGGGGGGGGGTGTCTATTCATGATGACGAGTGTATCAGGAACCAAGGCCTAGATTTAACTCAATTCACCTGAGGGCCACTTTAAACACAATCTCCATCAAGCTCCCTTTCGCGAGCGGCGGGCTCCAGTGACGGTTTCCCTCTTGCCTCCTCTCGCCAACGGGACGGGAAGCCCGTCCTGGAGCCGGGATTCCAGTTACAACCCGAGAGGCCCCTCCGCTCTCAGCCCGCCCAGACACGCTCACGGACAACCTCACCGTCTCCAGATTGGAACTCTGGATCTCCTTCTCCTCTGCGTAGTCAGTGACTCTCTCCAGGTCCGCTGCACCGCTGTCATGCTTCCGTGGCTTCTCCGGAGGCCGCTCCGGGCCGCTGGTCTCAGTCTCCAACTCCAGCTCCACATCGCCCTCGGTAGCCATATCGATCCCACCGTGCCGCTGCACAGGCCCCGCCCCAACTCATGAAGACTTCCGGTAACTGCCCCGAAACTTCCGCCGGGAAAGGATGGGGCGGGGCTGACCTCGGACCACACCTTAGCTAATGTTCTGGGTTCTAGAAACTTCAGCCAGGAAAGCGGGTCGCCTCTCAGACTTCCTTTGGGGAGTAGGGGGGGTTCTAGTGTTGTTTTCTGCAAGGCCCTCTCCCACATCTAACCACTCCAGACCTTCCCAACCGACATCCTTACCTTCTCCTCACCTAGATTCTACCCACTCCAACCCAACCCTCCTCCCCTGCCCCCAATTCCGTTCAAGCAGGAAAGATGACGTCTAATCCTAAACCAATTAAGAATGCTAATCCACTAGAGGCCAGATTTGCAAACTGCTCCCTATCTGGGGAGAACAGCCTGTGTGGCCCAAAAGCCCTGGAGAGAAAGTAGCTTTACAGAGACATTTGCATTCACCACATTCTGGAGATCGGTGTTCTTTTCCTGATGTTCCTCCCCATTCTTCTTTAGACTGGGTAACCACCCCCAGCACTGTGGCAGCCCATGGCAGAGGACAAAAGAAAGCTACTTTCTCATCTACCTTCCATCTGGTGGACCTGGGCCTAATCCCTGGGACAAGAATGGTGGGTGCAAAGGCTGTCACAGGCCCCAGCACCTCCCTGCGCCTGGCACAACGCACTGAAGTCAGCAGTATTATGAATCCTCCCTTCTATCAGGTAAGAGCATACTTGGGCAGAGGGGCTTGAAAGGTCCTCTGAGCAAGAATTATCTGAAAAAAATGGAAGGGAATGGTAGCTGAAGCTGGGGAGGAAAACCCACGGGAGCCAATAAAGATGATAGGCCTTCCTTTCACCTCTGAGGCCTTTCTGTTTCTTTGCCCCTGACACTACTGATCATTAAACCTCTCCTCCCACTTCCCAGTACCAGATCTGTAGATTTACAGAAAGGCGAGAGGCCAGGTGTGATTTAGGCTTTTAGGAAGGTCTGCTCAAGCCTGCATCAGCTCTTATGATGAAAGCTCTACTTGATGTCAGTGGAAGGCAATCCTAAATAGCTTGGAACCAGATTCTGAGAATTCCTGAGTAAAAGGAGAGAAGAAAAGGGAAAGGGAAATTTTGGAATTCAGCCTCATGGGTTAATCTAATGCATACATTAATGTAAGCTTTTCCTCAGCAAATCATCTTGCTGCTCAACCCCCAGGTGTCCTGCTGTGGGCCTGTTCCCTGTACCTGCTGCTGCCATTCTAGGTGGCCCCTTGTCACAGAGCCTACTTGTAGCCGCCTGTTCTACATCCTCCTCCATCTGGGGTCCTCAGCAGTCTGCTGCCTCCTGCTGTCAAGGACAGTAGTGGAAAGAGTCTGGGGGAAGGCACATGGGGTAAGTGAGAGGGTTCGGGTTGCAACAGGAGAAAGGAGAAAAAGGAGAAACCCTCGGACATAAGATTCAGATTAGGGGTAAGGGACAAGTGAATGGATATACTCAGGAAAAGCAGGTACCTCTCTATACATGATTTGCCCTGCCATTTCTCACATGCACTCTCCCTCTAGATCCAGATGCCCTCGGGGTTGTGTGCCCATCTGTTTGGCCACCCTCACTGCCCAGTGCTCAGTGGCTCTGGAGCTGTGTACCGAGTATGTGCAGGAACTGCCACCTTCCACCTGCTGCAGGCTGTGCTGCTAGTGCAGCTCCACTCCCCCACCAGCCTGCGGGCACAGCTCCATAACAGGTTTGCATATATACACTTTGGGTGGGGTGAGGATGGGGAGGGAAGCAGACATAAGCTGAGTAAAGGAAATTCCAAGATGAAGTAACAATGTGTAAAAAGTCCCAAAAAAAAGCTTTAGGTTCCTGCTTCTGCCATACTTACTGTGTGACCATGAGCCACATACTTACCCTCTTTGAACTTCTAATTTCTAAAATGAAGATAACAGTGGGGTTATTATATGCAAACCCTTTGTCAACTGTGAAGCATTGTCCAGATATTATGTGGTATCTGAGCGTTAGAATTTGGAATAGGCTGGGATGGGCCTGTTTCCAGCCCTTCTCATGTGGGACTGATTCCTCCTTTCCTATACTTAGTTGTCTTTTCTCTCCCCTTTCCTGTAGTTTTGCTTTCTCCTTTGCCTTCCTTCCTAGGCACTGTTCACTCTCCTTTGCCTTTTCTTGAGTCTTGTTTTGTCTCCTAACCAGCTTCTGGCTCCTCAAACTGCTGTTCCTGCTAGGTCTCTGTGCTGTTGCCTTCTGCATCCCTGATGAGCATCTCTTCCCAGGTACTTTCCATCTCATATCCTAATCAGCAGGCGTAAGCTAATAGACTTTCTAAGAAAAAGAGAGGGTAGGGAAAAAGCCAGGAGTAATGGCATGGTCAGCTACATTTTCCCACTGGTGCCACCCACTTGCAGCCTGGCATTACATTGGCATCTGTGGAGGCTTCACATTCATCCTGCTGCAGCTGGTGCTTATCACAGCCTTTGCCCATTCCTGGAACAAAAACTGGTAAGGAGCACCTAACGCTAAAGGCTCTTCCTGGGAAGGTTGTCTGACCTGGGAAGGTTGTCCAACCCAGTGTGGTTGGACAAAAGGCATGACAAATCAGTGGTCCCATAACTTCCCACTAAGCAGTACCAAAAAGCTCACAAACGTGATGAATTTGTGGGCTAGGTGGGATGGGTAGTGACACCAGTGTTCTGGGAGAGGGGGAATAATAATGGTTAAAAAGAGTTGGAACCCCAACCCACTGCCCACCTCCCACCCTTAGGCAGACTGGTGCAGCCCAAGACTGCTGCTGGTTCCTAGCGGTACTGCTGGCCACCCTGGGATTCTACAGCATGGCAGTTGTGGCAGCTGTGCTCCTGTTCCACCACTACACACACCCAGCTGGCTGCCTGCTCAACAAGATGCTGCTTAGTGTGCACCTTTGTTTCTGTGGCCTCCTCTCCTTCCTCTCCATCGCTCCCTGCATCCGCCTCAGTGGGTACATGCCTTGCAACATTCCAAATGTGGAAGGCCTTTAGTACAGAAAAATTCATTAGCTTCCCTAATCTTAGTCAATTGTCTGCTGCCTCCTAAGGGTGGGGAGAAGTACCGACGGGTATGAGTGGAAGAACTACTACCCTGTAGACAAAAGCAATGATCTCCATTCTCCCCAGGGCAACCCCGTTCTGGCCTTCTACAAGCCTCTATCATCAGCTGCTATATCATGTACCTGACTTTCTCTGCACTGTCCAGCCGTCCTCCAGAGAGTGGTAAGGACCGGACCTGGACTCCCCATGTTAAAACCTTTTTTGTTCCTGCCGAATCTTAGCTCTTTGTTCTTACCACTTTTCTTCTGTTGCCCCTTCTCAGTATTCCTTGAAGGACAGAATCACACTTTGTGCCTGCCTGGCCTGAGTAAAATGGAATCGCAAACACCAGATACTTCTCTGGCAGTGCTAAGTGCTGGCATCATGTATATTTGTGTCCTTTTTGCTTGGTGCGTAAAGGTATCAACGGGAGAGGTGTGAGAGAAGGGAGGATACCCAGGACAGAGAAGGATGGTCAGGAGGCTGTCTGGGACCATGGTTTATTTGAACTTTAAAGCAAGACAAGAGTGAGGGAAGTTCCCCATAAACAGAAACAATTTCTAAAAATAGCACTTGTCAGATGATCTGTATTAGATGAAGGGGGCAGGGAGAATGACTTGAGAATTAAAAATATGTACAAAGGTTTTAGGGCCCTCATATGATGAGATTTATAAATATTTGCCAATATGGACCAGCTAGTAGTACATGCTCTCAGGCAACCCCTCCTGCTATTTGACTGAACCTGCTTGAGAACTGTCTCTTCTTTCTCAGCAATGAGGCTTCCTACCTGGCTGAAGTATTTGGGCCCTTGTGGATTGTCAAGGTTTACAGCTATGAGTTCCAGGTGAGGATGGAGAGCTCCATCTCCCCGATGCCCTTCCCCCCTCACACACAGACAAGGACACACACATCCTACCAACCTCTGCCCAGAATGCTCAGATTCTAGCTGCTATTACCTTTTATTAAGTACCCACAATGTGCTAAGCACTGTGCTAGATACTTTACATTCATAATCTCATTTAATTTAATCCTCACAACAACCCTGTGAGGTAGGTATTTGCTCCATTTTACAAATGGAGAAATTGAGGCACAAAAGGTTAAACATCTTACCAAAGTTTTCATAGCCAGTTATATTCTGGAGCTAGAATTCGAACCCAGACGTGCCTCCACTTTTTACGCCAGACTAGTCTTTTCAAAGGGAAGTTTCCTATATTAATACCTTCACATTCTTTCTTTAAAAAGTCATTCCAAAACATGCTGCCTTTTGTTTTACAGAAGCCCTCATTCTGCTTCTGCTGCCCTGAAACGGTGAAACCAAAGGAAGGTGAGTGTCATTAAGAATGTCCCTAAAAAAGTGTAGATTTCTGCAGAGTGCCAAAGAGCCCTGGAGCGCCTTCACAAAAGAACCTGGGGGAGGAGGGAAGAAGTGTTTCAGCCACACTGCTCCCAGCAGTCCTTCCCTCTCTCCAGGGCAGAGGGGTGGGGCTGCCAGGCCAGCCGACCAAGAGACCTCTCCAGCTCCTCCAGTGCAAGCCCAGCATCTCTCCTACAGCTATTCTGCCTTCCATTTTGTCTTCTTCCTTGCATCACTCTATGTCATGGTTACCCTTACCAACTGGTTCAGGTAGGATGGAAGTGGGCCTGGGATATACTCCTGAAAACCTGTTTTAGGAAGAGCAATTTAAGGCCTGTCCTAAGGGTTCTCAGGAGACACACATGGGTCCACCATCATCTTTGGTGGGGAGGTAGGACATGTCTGAAAGCTATGCTCGTATGTATTCTCTAACCAGAGACACTGGTTCTGCAGCTATGAGGGAGCAGAACTGGAAAAGACCTTCACCAAGGGTAGCTGGGCTACCTTCTGGGTCAAGGTTGCCTCATGCTGGGCCTGTGTACTCCTCTATCTTGGGCTGCTACTGGTACCACTCTGTTGGTCCCCCATCCAGGACTCCCAGCCACCTCCTACATTCGGGCGACGCGGCCTTCGCATAAGTACAGCAAGATAACAAATATTCAGTCTAGGTACTGTCAACTGGGGTTCCCTTGAGGTCATACGCCCCCTGTCTTGACTCAGGAACTGCCCAGCCCAGCAGATACCTCAAGGACACAATGGCCAGTTATCTCCCTTTGAAGTCAATACTATGTCTGAATAGGAGAACGTGGCCATACATACTCTAATGCTATGGGCAGAGTGTCTGACTCACTGGAGCTACTGTTACATCTTTACCCCAGCTCAAGAACCTAACTCCCAAGTCAGCAGCTCAGGAATCACTGCTGATCCCAGCAGACAGTGCGGCACCAGCCCTTTCCTGGCTCTCACAGTGGAGATGGGGGCAGGGAAAGACCAACAGGGACTGAAGACTTACTTGGCTCTGCCCTTGGAGATAAAAAGGAAAATAAGCAGTTCAGCCCTGGGCACAGGGAGATAAGCAGCCCAGAACAAACCAGGACACAGAAAGAAAGGAACACAGAGACCACCCTAGGTTTTATCCTGATCTGGTCAAAGGAAGTGGGAAGACAAAAACCACCCTCATTCCATGAAGAATGACAGAACAGAAGAGACTGTGAACACTAGAGAGCAGCCGACCGTGGGAAGTCAGTGAGCAGCAGGATTTGGGGACCAACTTTCAAGCAGGCGAGCAAAATGAGGAAGAATGAGAAAGAGGGGCATAAACTTAGGTCTTGAAGCCTTCCTTCTTAGACCCTCAACTCCATCCTTGGGATGGTGTTCAAGGTCTGGGTGGGGGACAAAAATCACAGAATCACAGAAAAGAAGTTCCTATGGTTCTTAGAGGATTCCTCTACCAAATACCTGGAGTACTTGTCTGTTTGTTTTAGTAAAATAAAGAATTTCCTCTGTGATGTTTCACTTAGTCTACATATCTACAACCTTTTAGAATCTAAAGTTCTCTCCCCTTTTGGTGGGAAAGGGCAGCCATTCCTCCATCCCCATCCCCCCAAATCCCCAGTCAAACCAGGCGCTCAAGAAATTACAAAGCTACTTTTAATACTTTGGGGTGAGCCCCACAGGAATAAAAAACACTGGGAAGGGGTAACCCCCTCACCCCCAGGCGTGGCCCAGGGGGAGAGAGGCTACCTGAGGGGAAGGAAGCACAAAAGGGACCCGCTGCAGACTCAGGGCAAAGGGAATGCCATCGGTGCTGGGACCTGTGAGCACTACAGGAGAAAACGCGAGCGTGGTGGGACTGGCTCCAGGCACACAGGCGAAGGGCAAGAGGGTTGGACACGAAGCCACAAAGCTACTTGGGTTCCTCCTTCTTCTCGTTTGCCTTTTTCTGCTTCTGCTGCATGATCTCCGAGTCCCTGGGGGTAGAGATGATGGGGCACTGGGAGGTACCAGAGGGCAAAAAGGACAAGATGCAGGGGGATGAAGGGCACAAAGGATAAGATGGAAGTGGATGGGACAAAATTCAGCGTGTGCCTGCTGTATTCCCACCCTAGGAGAACAAGAGGAAGAGAGCTGAGGCTTAAAAGGCAATCAGTCTCTATCTGGCTGTTGCCTAAGGGGTCAGAAGTCTGGCCACACAGGCCCAAGGCTATTCTTTGCTGAGTACCACACCCAGCAACACCAGTGAGAAGGTTGGGAGAAGGGAGGAGAAACTGAACACCAAAGAGGGCCGTAAGTACCGTGCTGTCATAACCACTACTGCATTTGAAATGTGAAGCTCCCTGCCCTTGCCCTTAAGGTCAGACTCAGGGGCACTCAGAATCAACCGAGGGCAGGCACCCGCCCCAGTCCCTTCCTGTCAGGCTGTGAGCTAACAATTTGGAGGGTGGGGAGGAAATAAAACCCTAGAGGAAGCAATGCACTCTGCCCCTCACTAGTCCAGATGTAAGCCCTGAGGTAGCTCTCTTTCCTGGTACAACCCTCCGTCTAGCCCAGGTCTCACCACTCCCCTCCTTTACCCTCCCCTCCCTGGGGCTACCTCTGCTTGCGGGCGGCAGCAGAAAGCCCGTCATCTCGGCGCTTTCCCTTAACCGAGTCGCTCTGCTTTTTCATATTCTTCTGGCGGGCGAGCTCGCGCTGGTTACCGCCTAAAGAAAGAAGGTAAAACGTGAGACGCGCGGGGCCTTTATGGCCACACACCGGCGACCCTCCTCCCTCACCCGGACACCAGCAGGGTCCACCGCTTATTCCCCGGTCCCGACACCGGCCCATTTCGGGGCCTAGGCTGCTGAGTGGGACGGGGGGGTGGGGGGGGGCGCTGGTGGCAAGCTGCCACGGGGCAGGTCAAACCGGGAGGTGGACGGAGGACGGTTCCGAGGAGTCCGCTAAAGGCGTGTTTCGAGTTTCGGGACGGCATGGGGGTCCAGACTGGTGATGGTGTGTGGACAGTTTGAGTCTCTGTGGGGGATGGGCTGCGATCTGGAGTAGGGGGCTCTGGGCCTATCACAGGAGCGCGGGACTTCTCGCCACGCCACGGAAGGTCGCGGAGGGCCTTTGCTTGACTAGAGCGGGAGAAGGGGGAGGGGGTTCTCAAGAAGTGGCGGTGGGCAAAAGGCCGATTTCCGGCGCCAAGTGTGAGGGTCTCAACGAGCGCTTCCAGAGAAAGGCCTTGCTGGGGAAGCCAGGAGGAGGTCAATGCTAAGATTTGGCAGTAGTGTTTAGGGTGGACGGGGAGAAAGGGGTAAGAAGAGAGGGTCTCGGTGCTCACGGGTCATGGCGACGGCAGCGGCTCCGGCCTGCCTCCGTTGCGTCCCCTCGTTCTTTCCGACGTTGCAGACCCCGCCCCCTTCTCCAAGCGTAACGAAGTCGTCCTTTCCTCCCCGCCCCTTTGAGCCCGGGCTCAGCCTCTCATTGGGCACAAAGAAACACGTGGGGCTGCGGGCAACGCTCCAGCCCGGGCGGATGTGGGGCGGAGGTTCGCAGGCCTAGTGCGCTGCGTGGGGCGGGGCTTCCTGAGCTAGGCGTTGGGTCGGGCGGGGAGAAAGTAGGCCGGGTCACGTGGGCAGGGTGGGGGTGGAGGGGTGCGGCTGGCGATGTGGCGTTCCCGCGGGCTCGAGCACGTGACTTGGCAGAGTGACCTCATGCGGGGACCGTTTGGGACGCCGACAAACTCGCCCAAGGGGAACGGTAGGGGACGGAGGGCGGGGTTTCGTGGGGGCCGAAATGGTTTAGTCTGTTCTGTATTATCAAGACTCTGGTACTTCTGTATTAACAGTACTTGGCCCTGTTACTCAGAATTTATTCCCCACTAACCACCTATTTAGACACGAGTTGTTCACCTGTAAGGTAAAGTCAGGTACAAACGTAACCTTCAGAAACCCCCTTCCAACCACATTGTACCCTCACCGCAAACCCCTCCCATAGAAACTAGCAGCCACATCCCGTGTGTTCTAAAACTTTAGTCCTGTTCGTTTCCCACAGAAATGTTAAATGGGAAGATGGCAATAGCTTGGAAGTTTTGGAGGACCCCAAAATCACAGACTATGGAGTTGGATCAGGGGCTAAGAGACTGGGAAATGCACATACTGTGTCTATTTCTCCCTCTGGACGTGTCCCCAGTATACTACCATATCTGCCTTGTAAAAGAATAGGGCAGGAAGCCTGGGCATTAAACTCATTCTCCTCCCCAGCTCCACTGTCTGTCTACAAGACTCCCCACTAGTCCTGAGGAATTCATTGGATAAAGGAGAAATGCTTAGGAAATATCACAGGAAAGGACTGTTTGTAAATTTTATTATGTGATTCTTTCCAGTTGGTGCTCATAGCAGAACCGAGCTGAGTCTGGAACTTCAGACCAGCTTCCCCCTCAACATAGACCTAATGGGAAGGCAATAAATCTCAATCAGTGCCATCTTCAGAGTTTTTGCCAAACCAAAGTATCACTTGAACTACTATTACTTAAAATGTACCAAACTTAATAAAAGTTATAAATCAAACTTCATAATCCTTTAGTAAATTTAAAATCAGTATCACCTGACCACAAACAGAAAGTAACTTTAAAAGTCAATACAATGAGAAATATATTATCAAACCCTACCAAAATAATACCATTGTCAAAGCTGCTGAGCCTGGGGCCTGCCCTCTTTCTTAAAAAGATAAATTAACAAGTTTTAGAGAGATAAGACGTAAGTCTTTGAAACTGAAACTTTCTCTTAATACAGATTAAAAATAATTTTTATATTTTCAGTGTTATTTAATGCTATGTCTCTATACTACCTAAAATTACTTCTCATACCACAAGTACCGTATGTCCCACCCTTTGATACATACTAAATGTACTAGATCAACATTGGTGGTATACATAACCTTGTACAAATCCTGAATCTGCTACTTACTGGATTTGATTTTAGACACTTATTTCCTCCATGCTTCAATTTCTTTATATGAAAAATGGGAATAATCTCCACCCCTTAGTATTGTGGAAGAGATTAATACAGATACAAAGGGCTTGGCCCATAATAGGCATTCGGTTAATGTCTCCTCCATCTCCCTTCTTCCAAGTCCTAAAACTTTCTTTTCCTTCTCTAAATTCCTCTAACCCTCCTGAGCCAGTATCTGAAATGGCCTCCAATGATCCCTCCCTCCTGCTATTTATATCCTTGTGAAGTCCTCTGCCACACTGAATCAAGGTTTGTCTGTGACCAATAGAATATGGCAGAAGTGATGATATGTCACTTTTTTTTTTTTTTTTTTTTAGTATTTTATTTCAGAGAGCAAGAGAGCATGAGCTGGGAGAGGAGCAGAGGGAGAGGGAGAAGCAGGCTTCCCACTGAGCAGGGAGCCTGATGTGGAACTCCAGGATCATGACCTGAGCCAAAGGCAGACGCTTAACTGACTGAGCCACCTAGGTCCCCCTGGATATGTCACTTCTGATGCTAAATCATAAAAGACATTGTGGCTTCCGCTTTCCTCTCTCTCCTGCATCACTGGCTCTGGGGGAATCCAGTTGCCATTTCATGAGAGGCCCATATGGTAAAGCACTGAAGCTGTGGCCAATAGCCAAAGGGAAGGGAAAATACCTCCATTTAAACTCATCACGGGGCGCCTGGGTGGCTCAGTGGGTTAAGCCTCTGCCTTCGGCTCAGGTCATGATCTCAGGGTCCTGGGATTGAGCCCCGCATCGGGCTCTCTGCTCAGCAGGGAGCCTGCTTCCCCCCTCTCTCTCTGCCTGCCTCTCTGCCTACTTGTGATCTCTCTCTCTCTGTCCAATAAATAAATAAAATCTTAAAAAATAAATAAACTCATCACAAAGCTGAAAGGGAATAAATTACAGAGACGAGGACCTAAGGGTCTGAAACAGAGAAGGAGGTAAGGCAAGATTTAAGGACCCCAGACACAAAGTAGGAAGATGAGGAAACTGACTTGAAGGGTGGGGACATCACCTGCAGACCTACAGCAGCAGTTTGACCACAACTCATAAGCAGAATTTGGGCTGTCTGGTCTACCAGCCTCAGGTTCCTGATGGAGCCAAGCCACTTGGGTCCCCTTGCATGTAAAGAGAATAGGGCAGGAAGCCCCATGAAGAAAACTGAGCCACATTATGAGTGAAATAGTATAGGATGAGGAAGCAAGTTCTCTTTGGCACCTGCTACCTCCTTATCAACTCTAGCATCTCAGGTGGGTGAGAGAGTAGAACAGCCTTATAACCAGTCTCTTCTTATCAGCTCACCCCACCTTACCCCCATGACCAAAAGTCTGTTTTCAATCCTTTCAGAACCTGGACTGGTTGCCATACCCCTCCAGTCTAATTTTCCCAGGAATTGCCCAAAAAATTCACTCACTCTTTCAACACATACTGTGTTGTGCACCATGTGCCAACTATTGTTTAGACATTAGGTATACAGTGACAAAAAAAGCAAAAAATATATATATATTTTTTTTACATATATATATAGAACATATAGTATAGACAGGAAACAGCTTATATGTGTGTGTGTGTGTGTATATATATATATATATGCAAATTGATTGTGAGAGAAGATAACAGATTCTATGCAAGGATGATATTCAAAATATTTAACAGGGTACACAGCATAAGCACCTACCCATCAAAACAGCTCTCAATATAATGTGAATGAATACTGTCTGTGAACAGTTCTTCCACCTGTCCTGGTAAGAAATCCTGGTACTGCTAGTTCTATGAAGGGAGTATACCTGTAGACCTTAACCTTGATTAGGGAGGTGAAGCAAGTGACATTTGAGCTGAGGCAAAAAGATGAGGAGTCAGCCAGGCCAACGGAAGAGAGGCAGGGAGAACATTTCAGGAGAGGGGATAGCATGTGTGAAGGCCCTAAAGCCCTGCTCCCTCAGGTTAGCCCATCAAGAGCCACAGGGTAACAGAGAATGCCCCCATGTCTCTTAATCTTCTCAGTCCCAGATCCCTCGACATGACAGTAAATGGCCACCTATGGTACCTGCCCTCACATCTAATAGCTTGCCCAAAAGAGAGGTTCTGACTCTCTTCCTTTAGTTTTAGTTTTTAAAATTCCAGGATAGGACTCTGATAGATTGAGTATCTAACCTTGTGATAGGGAGGTAGGTGTGGGGTAGGATATAATTGCAGGATATAAATAGCCCCACATGATGAGTATGGTGAAGGAACAGGTTTATCAAAGAAGGGGAGTTTGTTCCCCAAGAAAGGAAAATGTAGACAGATAAAACAAAAGATGTCCATTACATAAAGAAAATAGCTACTTGAGCTGAAATGGTGGCAGCAGAAATAGCAGTGTGCAGCTTCAAGATATATTTTGGGGACTCAGTGAGAAAGGAAGATACTATTTATTCCTGAGTTCATTCATTTCTTCATCAAATATTGTGTACGTCTGTTATGTGTCAGACACTTCTAGGCACTGAGTATTTAGCGATGAACAAAATAGACATGTCTCTGACCTCAGGAAGTTAACGTTTTAGTGGAGGAGACTGACAATTCACAAGTAAACCAAACAATATAAAATTACAATCTGCACTAAGTGTTAAAAGAGAGAAGTTCAAGGATGAAGATTAATGGGAGATCCAATTCTGTGATGACATTTACACTGAGGCCTGGAGCCAATTGCAGGAAAAATAGAAGAGGGTTCCAGCAGCATGGCTGAATCCCTAACATTCTTTACATCCCTTCTTATCAAGGAAAAGCAGTGCAGCTTTAGGAAATTCTCCCCCTCCACCCTATATTCCAAGGGTGGTCTAGAATGGCTAAGTCAATCAAAGTAAACTCATCCCTCTTAATATGGATTGGTTCAGAAGCTCAGACCTAAGCCATTGTTTGCATAGTGTTTACCTAGTGATTGTTATTGATTCAGGAGTTAGCATGTGACCTAACTTGGCCTGATCAGACCAAAGGTAAGGGGTTTTGTTCCATTGCGAGGCATGCACAGTGTTCTGTCTCACTGACTTGAACAAAGACGTAAAGAACCCCTACCACTCCTGGCTTCAATGACCTAGAAGGGCCAGCTTTAGGTTGAAGCAAAATGAGTGGTAGAAGGAATCTTGGTTCTTGATGATACCCTTGA
This sequence comes from Potos flavus, assembly GCA_028534135.1. Lineage (NCBI taxonomy): Eukaryota > Metazoa > Chordata > Mammalia > Carnivora > Procyonidae > Potos > Potos flavus. Next base: position 50,859,275 of record CM052896.1, read on the forward strand.
GCCACTGGATATATCAACTGTAACATCTGTTCTACCTCTGAGCTTCCTGCTGTGAGAACCATATTTTTTTGTGTAAGCTGCCTTGAGTCAGATTTCTGTTACTTCAGCCAAATACATTTTTATCGGTACATAAGCAACAGAGACAGCATATGCTAAGGCCCTGGGTGGGGAAAGCTTGAATAATTAGATGCATATAAGAGCGTCACATAATGAAGCAATCCAATCAGATTATCTTGAAGAGCAACCAGCTTTACACATGCATACCAAGCATCCAGTCAACTTTTCAGTGCCTTCCTTGTAGAGATGAGTGGACACTTAAGGATCATCAAGCATTGGAGGAAACAATGTGAAATAGGACAAAACAAAACAGAAAATAAGGTCTCCAAGGATACAAAAATAATTATAAGAACAAAAGAAAATGGGATGGAAACTATAATTAGTATCCTTAAAGATGAAGAGGATTTTGAATAAAAACGGGAACTTTAAAAAACAAACATTCAGGGACACCTGGGTGGCTCAGTTGGTTAAGCAGCTGCCTTCGGCTCAGGTCATGATCCTAGGGTCCTGGGATCGAGTCTCTGCTCAGCAGGGAGCCTGCTTCCCCCTCTCTCTCTGCCTGCCTCTCTGCCTACTTGTGATCTCTCTCTGACAAATAAATAAATAAAATCTTAAAAAAAAAAAAAAAAACATTCAGAGAATAACAAAGAGCTTTTAGAAATTAAAACTATGATAGCTGAAAGAAAAAAATCAATAGAAGAGTTGGAAGGTAAAAACTGAAAAAAAAAATTACAGAAAATTGGACAAAAAAGATAGTGGTGGATAGTAGAAGAGGAGAAAATAAGAAAATTAAAGAATCCATTCAGGAGGTCCAACATCTGAATTACATGAATTTCAGAAGGAGAGGAAAGTAAAACAAAAATGAAGGGAACCCAATGAGTGCCCAGCACAAGGAATGAGAACAGATCCATACCACCACATATCAGAACACTGGAGTCAAAAAGAGGATCCTAAAGGCTTCCAAGAGACAACATAGAACACATAGAAGGAATAAAGAATCAGAATGACTTAAGACTTGTCAGCAGCAATACTAGAAGCCAGGAGACAACAGAGCAATATTATCAAATATTTGAAGAAAAATAACAACCTAGATTATTTCACCCAGCTAAGGTATATAGACATAGAGACATACAGAGTCGAAAAAGACTTAACTACCATGCACCATTTTCTACAAGATATTGAAGGTGTACTCTACCAAAATGAGGAGTAAACCAAGAAAAAAAAATCATAGGATCCAGAAAAAAGAGTATCCAACAATAGGAGATAAGTAAAAGGAATCCTCAGGCTGTAGTGAAAGGAGATCCCAGGATGTTAACTTTGCAGCAGGCTTAGAGAGCAAACATTTCAGATTAGAACAGGAGGATGAAAGGCTCGGGAGGCATATATCTAAGGAAATGGAAACTGATAAAACTGATAAATTATCTGATTGTATTTGAATATATTGAGAGATTTCTACTTCTAGAAGACAGTATGAAAATAAATTGATAATAAGTACATAAGCAACTAAGTAAAAAACCAAATAGATAATTTGGGGGGAAGCATACAAGAAAGGAAATGTAAACATACACTAACTGGTAAATAACATTTACACACTCATAAAATACAAACATTCAATATTGATCTAAATAAAATAACTACATTAGGAGGATGGAGGGAGAAAGTACATGAATATTTATGGGAAGGATGAGAGAGTTAAGTCCTCATTTTTAAAATAGAAGTCAGGGGCTAATATCAGAAAGTTAAAAATCCAGAAATGGCATGATATTTAGAAAAAGCCACAAATGCCAGAAGCAGCAGCTAAAGGAGTTGTAATCTCCTTTAAGCAGTGGGAAACCAAGTGGGATAATCGTTTTTTCATTATGTTTTGTATAGAACTTGTATGTTCATGTGTAACTTCCATAAAAACAAATAAATACTAAGTTAAAACCCCAACCATGATGTCAAATGAAGTAGTTTAGGAGGAAAGAGTAGAATGTGAAGGAGTTTAGATACTGATTTCTTAGGAACTCTTCATTTACATGTCACTAGCTGTCAGAGAAGCATCTCCCTCACCTCTAGCCCCTACTCCTAGTGGGAAATACATCTGGGTTGGGAGAACAAAGTATTGACAGGGGGGAAAAAAAAGGAGAAGAGGAAGAGGAAGAACTTTTTTTTTTTTTAAGATTTTATTTATTTATTTGACAGAGAGATCACAAGTAGGCAGAGAGGCAGGCAGAGAGAGAGGGGGAAGCAGGCTCTCCACTGAGCAGAGAGCCTGATGTGGGGCTTGATCCCAAGACCCTGAGATCATGACCTGAGCCGAAGGCAGAGGCTTTAACCCACTGAGCCACCCAGGCACCCTGAGAGGAAGAACTTCTGGAAGCATATCCATAGACTAGGATATACAGGAAAGGGGAAGAATCCATAAAAAGCATGGCTAAGTTTATCCCCAAAGGGGTTGGTGGCTTTGCATTGGAAGCAGGTTCTAACTTCTGGGAGACCCAGGGCCAACTGAGGTCTCCATTCTTGAAAAGCTACTAAATATGGACCAGGAAATGGCTGAGGAGGGGAACTAAGGTACTTTTCACTTTCACCTTGAGCTTCTCCTGGGTTGGACGAAAATGTCTCAATTCTGAACACTGGTGTTCCTGAATGGCTTCTTGCCTCCATTGAATATCTCCTCTTCGTCTGACCTACCTCTATTAACATCTTGCAAGCAAAGCTAGGATCTCAGAGTAGCAACTCCTCCAGATAACTCTGCTTCTCTCTTGGTTTAGCTGAATTGCATTTGCCTCATTCATACATAAATTCTGTTTCTTCTCTGCTTTGAGAGACACCAGGGGGATAAGCAAATTTCCCTGATAGTCTACAGCCCCTTCCCAATTCAGTTTTCTTTTCTGCTTCCCACTCCCTCTAGCCTACTCCTTGCTTACTAAAACTCTCAACTACTGCATAGTTAATCAACCATCTCTACAGTCAATTTATCTATTCCCTTCAAGTGTTCCTTTCTCCTTCAGCACTTTGGGCAGAAGTTCAAAGGCAAGGAGCTAATATGTAACAGAGTCTATGCTACTCTTTGCTACCATGCTAGAAAATATGTATGGCCCTCCTCCTGCTAAGACATGGTCTTGTGCTGGGGTCATCTATTAAAGTATACTCTCAATACAGCAATATCAGTACCCTTGGAGAACATATGATTCTCAGTAAATTGAGCCCTCTCAGTGCAGGGTGACATCTCAGAGCCAAAGGGTTAGAGGCCCAGCAGACTCTGGTAAGAAGGAGAGAAACATACCTGTGTCTACTGGAAAGGATTCCCAGGTCCAAATCATGTGGTAGTGAGAAGAATGGGGGGAGGGAGGGATGAGAAGACCTAAAACAATAATTGTGAAACAGGAACATGTGCACATTTAGAAAATGTATTCTTCCCTCTCTTCCATATACCTTGATGCAGAACTTGTCCTGATGTGGAAGAATATGGCTGCTGAGGTGACATGACTTAATGAGGATGAAAAAAAAACAGGCTCTAGAAACAGCTGGCCTGAGTTCAAATCGCAGCCAGACCACTCACTGGGATTCTTATGTGCCATGGACTCCTTTGGAATTTTAGTAAAGACCATAGGTGACTTCTCAGAATAATGTTTTTGAGTACATTTTAAAAAATACACCCATGATATTGTACGCCCATTTTCATGGCAGCATTAATTCACAATAGCCAAAATGTGGAAGTAACCAAAGTGTCCATGGACAGATGAATGGACAAGGAAAATGTAGAATATACATAAAATAGAATCTTACTCTGCCTTAAAAAGGAAAGAAATTCTGATACATGCTACAACATGGATACACCTTTTTTTTTTTTTTAAGATTTTATTTATTTGACAGAGAGAGAGAGATCACAAGTAGGCAGAGAGGCAGGCAGAGAGAGAGGGGGAAGCAGGCTCCCCGCTGAGCAGAGAGCCTGATGCGGGGCTCGATCCCAGGACCCTGAGATCATGACCTGAGCTGAAGGCAGAGGCTTAACCCACTGAGCCACCCAGGCGCCCCAACATGGATATACCTTAAGGACATTATTCTAAGTGAAATAAGTCAATCACAAAAAGATACATACTGTCTGATTCCACTTATGAGGTATCCAGAATAGTCAAATCCATAGAATCAGAAAAGGGTGGTTGCCAGTGACTAGGAGGAGAGGAAAATGGGGAGTTGTTGTTCAATAGGTATACAATTTCAGTTTTGCAAGATGAAGAGTTCTGGAGATTGATTGCACAACAATAAATGTACTGAACACTACTAAACTACACTTAAAAATGATGAATATATTAAATTTAGCTATGTGTATTTTACCACATTTAAAATATTTTTTAATTAAAAAAATGTACATGGGGGCACCTGAGTGGCTCAGTCGTTAAGCGTCTGCCTTTGGCTCAGGTCATGATCCCAGGGTCCTGGGATCGAGCCCCGCCCCGTATCAGGCTCCCTTCTTGGCAGGAAGCCTGCTTCTCCCTCTCCTACTCTCCCTGCTTATATTCCCTCTCTTGCTGTCTCTATCTCTCTCTCTAATAAATAAAATCTAAAAATAAATAAAAATTAAAAATAAAATTAAAAACGTACATGGGATCACCTTTGCACACCCAGACAGCTGTGCATCATGGCCAGGCGAGGTGCCAACCCTGCCCACCCCTGTGTCACAGCATAGCTGTGCATCACAAAAGGACACTAGCCCCACCCCCACCCTCCCATGCCACAGATACACCTAGTCCTAGTCCTAGTCAGAGGGAATTATGCTTCTGGGCTCCACATGATATCTCCTACACAAGGTCACTCCTTCAAGACTGGGAGAAGTAGGGGCACCTGGGTGGCTCAGTAGGTTAAAGCCTCTGCCTTTGGCTCAGGTCATGATCTCAGGGTCTTGGATCGAGCCCCGCATTGGGCTCTCTGCTCAGCAGGGAGCCTGCTTCCCCCTCTCTCTCTGCCTGCCTCTCTGCCTACTTGTGATCTCTCTCTCTCTGTCAAATAAATAAATAAAATCTTTAAAAAAAAAAAAAGACTGGAAGAAGTAGTTGATTTGCTTAATATAGAGGAAAAGTCAGTCACAATGAGACAGGAATATGTTCCAAATGAAAGGACAAGACAAAACATGAAAAAAAGACATCATGAAACAGATAACCAATCTACCTGATAGAGTTCAAAGTAGTGGCCATAAAGATGCTCACTGAACTTGGAAGAAGAATGGATGAACACAGTGAGATCCTCAACAAAGAGATAGAAAATATAAGAAATTTCCAAACAGGGGCACCTAGCTGGCTCAGTTAGTAGAGAAAGTGACTTGATGTCAAAGTTATGAGTGTGAGCCCAACATTGGGCATAGAGCTTTAAAAAAAAAGTATGTCAATTATATCTCAATAAAACTGAAAAAAAATATTAGAAGAAAAAGTTTCAAACAGTTACAGAGCTGAAGAAAACAATACTTGAACTAAAAAATACACTAGAGGGGTTCAAAGCAGACTGGATAAACATGAATACTGGGTCAATGAGCTGGAATGCAAAGCAATAGAACTCACCCAGACAGAGTAGCAAAAAGAAAAAAGAATTTTTTTAAAAAAAAGATTTTATTTACTTGACAGACAGCAAGAGAGAGAACATAGCAGGGGGAGTGGGAGAGGGAGAAGCAGACTTCCCACCAGGCAGGGAGCCTAATGTGGGGCTCAATCCCAGGATCCTGGGATCATGACCCAAGCTGAAGGCAGATACCCAATGACTAAGCCACACAGGCGCCCCGAAAAAAGAATTTTTAAAAATTAAGGTAATTTAAGGAACCTTTCAGACAACATCAAGCAGAATAATATTTGCATAATAGGGGTCCCAGAAGAAAAAGTGAAAGAGCCATAAGATTATATGAAAAGATAATGGCTGAAAATTTACCTAATCTGGTGAAGGAAACAGACATACACGTACAGAAAACCAGAGAGTCCCAAAGATAAACCCAAAGATACCCATACCAAGATATATTATAATTAAATGGCAAAAGTTAAAGAGAGAATCCTAAAAGCACAAGAGAAAAACAACTTATTACATGGAAAGGAAATTCTATAAAGCTATCAGATTTTTCAGCAGAAACTTGACAAGCCAGAAGAGACTAACATGAGGTATCCAAAATATTGCAAGGATAAAATTTCCAACCAAGAATTCTCTACCTTGCAAGGTTTTCATTGAGAATTGAAGGAAAATTAAGAGTTTTCCAATAAGCAAAAGCTAAAGGAGTTAATCACCACTAAACTGATCTTACAAAGAAATTTTAAAGGGACTTCTTTAAACTGAAAAGAAATGGTACTAATCAATAACAAGGACAATATGCAAAAGTAAAAATCCCTGGAAAAAGTAGATATATAGTAAATGTAGTGGCTCAATCACTTATTTAGCAAGAATGATGTTTAAAAGACAAAAATAGTAGGGGCGCCTGGGTGGTGCAGTTGGTTAAGGGTCAGACAATTGGTTTTGGCTCAGGTTGTGGTCTCAGACTTGTGAGATTGAGTCCCATGTTGAGCTCTGCAGTCAGTGCAGAGTTTGCTTAAGACTGACTCTCCTGGGGCACCTGGGTGGCTCAGTTGGTTAAGCGTCTGTCTTTG
>CM052896.1:50866036-51051966 GCA_028534135.1 Potos flavus
TAAAATAAAAGATGTATAACATGACATCAAAAACATAAAGGGGTGCCCAGGTGGCTCAGTCGGTTAAGTGTCAGTCTTTGGCTCAGGTCTTGATCCCAGAGTCCTGGGATTGAGCCCTGCATCGGGCTCCTTGCTCAATGGGAAGCCTGCTTCTCCCTCTCCCTCTGCCTTCTGTTCCCTCTGCTTGTGTTCTCGCTCTCTCTCTCTCTGTGTCAAATAAATAAGTAAAAATTTTAATATATATATAATGGGGTGAGGGGGCAAAGAAGATGTAAAGTTTTGGAACATGTTCAAAATTAAAATGGCTGGGGCACCTGGATGGCTTAGTCGGTTAAGAGTCTGCCTTCCACCCGGGGTTGTGATCCTGGGGTTCTGAGATTGAGCCCCATGTCAGGCTCTCTGCTTAGTGGGGAGCCTGCTTCTCCCTCTCCCTCTCTCTGCTGCTCCCCCTGCTTGTGCACACTCTCTGTGTGTCAAATAAAATAAATAAAATCTTTAAAAAAATTAAGTGGCTGAGGGGCACCTGGGTGGAACAGTCAATTAGGTGTCTGACTCTTGGTTTCAGCTCAGGTTGTGATCTTGAGAGTCTTGAGATTGAGCCCATGTCAGGCTCCACACTCAGCACAGAGTCTGTACTAGATTCTCTCTCCCTCTTCCCCTCCCCCCTCTCTAAAATAAATAAAGCTTTAAAAAAATTGAAGTGGCTGAATGGATAAAAATACCCAACTGTATGCTGTCTACAAGAGACTCACTTTAGAAGTAAAGGACACAGACTGAAAGTGAAGAGATGGAGAAAGATATCCCATGTAAATGGACGTTAAAAAAAAAAAAAAGCCACCGTAGCAATACTCATAGCAGACAAAATAGACTTTAAAACCAAGACCGCGGGGCACCTGGGTGGCTCAGGGGGTTAAGCCTCTGCCTTCGGCTCAGATCATGATCTCACAATCCTGGGATCGAGCCCACATTGGGCTCTCTGCTCAGTGGGGAGCCTGCTTCCCCCTCTCTCTCTGCCTGCCTCTCTGCCTGCTTGTGATCTCTCTCTGTCAAATAAATAAATAAATAAAATCTTTAAAAAAAAAAAAAACAAAGCCTGCAATTATAGACAAAGAAGGACATTACATAATGACAAAGGGATCAATCCAACAAGAAGACATAACATTTATAAATGTATATGCACCCAGCATAGAAGCACCAAGATATAGAAAGCAAATATTAATGGATCTAAAGGGAGAAATTGACAGCAATACCATAATAGTAAGGGATTTTACCACCCCACTTATATCAAAGGATAGATTATCCAAGCAGAAAATTAATAAGAAACATTGGCCTTGGGGTGCCCGGGTGACTCAGTCATTAAGCGTCTGCCTTCAGCTCAGGTCATGGTCCCAGGGTCCTGGGATCGAGCCCTGTATCGAGCTCCCTGCTCAGCAGGAAGCCTGCTTCTCCCTCTCCCACTCCCCCTGCTTGTGTTCTCTCTCTCGCTGTCTCTCTCTGTCAAATAAATAAAATAAAAATAAAAAAAAAGAATAGAAAACATTGGCCTTAAGCAACACTAGACCAGATGGATTTAATAGATATATACACAATATTCCATCCAAAAGCAACAGAATAAGCATTCTTCTCACATGGAACATTCTCCAGGATAGATCCCATGTTAGGCCACAAAATTCAAGAAGACTGTAATCATATCCATCTTCTCCAACTACAATGGTATGAAACTAGAAATCAATTACCAGAAGAAAACTGGAAAAACCATTAAAATGTGGAGATTAAACAACATGCTAATGGGGGTGCCTTGCTGGCTCAGGTGGTAGTGCATGGACTCTTGATCTCGAGGTTGTGGGTTCAAGCCCACAGTGGGTGTAAAGATTACTTAAAAATAAAATCTTTAAGAAAAAATAAACACCATGCTAATGAACAACAAATGAGTCACCGAAAAATCAAAGAAGAAATTTAAAAATACCTAGAGACAAATGAAAATGGAAATACAACACACCAAAATTTTTGGGAGATGCAGCAAAATGGTTCTAAGAGGGAAGATCATAGCAATATAGACTTACTTCAAGAAACAAGAAAAATATCAAACAATTTAACTTTACACCTAAAGGAGACATAAAAAGAACAAAGGAACCCCAAAGTCCGTAGAAAGAAGGAAATACTAAAGATCAGAGTGGAAATAAATGGAGAATAAAAAAAGAAAAAGAGGGGCATCTGGGTGGCTCAGTCAGCCTCTGACTCTTGATCTTGGCTCAGGTCATGATCTTGGGATCATAGGATTGAGCCCCATGTCCCGCTCTGAGCTGAGCATGGAGCCTGCTTGGGATTCTCTCTCTCCCTCTTCCTCTGCCCCTCCCCCCACCTCTCTCTCTCAAAATAAATAAATAAATAAATAAAAATCAAAAGTAAAAACACCACTAAAGGTAACTATTAAAAAAAGAAAAGAAAAAGAGGGCGCCTGGGTGGCTCAGTTGTTAAGCATATGCCTTCTGCTCAGGTCATGATTCCAGGGTCCTGGGATTGAGCCTCTCGTTGGGCTCCCTGCTCAGCAGGGAACCTGCTTCTCCCTCTCCTACTCCCCCTGCTTCTATTCCCTCTCTTGGGGTCTCTCTCTCTCTGTCAAATAAATAAAATCTTAAAAAAAAAGAAAAAGAAAAAAGAAAGAATGAAAAGATCAATGAAACTAAGAGCTGGAAAGATAAAATTGACAAATCTCTGGCTACACTAATGAAGAAAAAAAGAGCTCTAATAAAATTAGAAATTAAAGAGAGGTTACAACTAACAGCACAGAAATACAAAGGATCATATGAACAACTATATGCCAACAAATTGAACAATATAGAAGAAATGGAGAAATTCCTAAAAACATACACTTTTCCAAAACTGAACCATGAAGAAATATAAAGTCTGAATAGACCAATTACTAATAAGGAGAATGAATCAGTAATCAAAAACCTCCCAACAAATGAAAGTCCAGGACCAGATAGCTTCACTGGTGAATTCTACCAAACATTTAAGGAAAAGTTAATACCTATCCTCAACCTCCTCCAAAAAAATCAAAGAGGAAAGAACATTTCCAGACTCATTTTATGAGGGCAGCATCACCCCGATACCAAAACCAGACAAGCCACCCCACTCACACACGCACATACACATATTGCAGGCTAATATTATTGATGAACACAGATACAAAAAATTCTCAACAAAATATTAGCAAACTGAATTCAACAATGGATTAAAATAATAATATACCATGTTCAAGTGGAATTTATTCCAAGGATGCAAAGATAGTTCAGCATCCACAATTCAATCAACATAATATACCACATTAATAAAATGAAGAATAAAAATCATATGTTCATCTTTATAGATGCAGAAAAGGCATTTGAAAAAATTCAACATCCTGGGACACCTGGGTGGCTCAGTCGGTTAAGCATCTGCCTTCGGCTCAGGTCATGATCCTAGGGTCGTGGGATCGAGTCCCATATCGGGCTTCCTGCTCAGTGGGGAGCCTGCTTCTCCCCTCTGCCTGCTGCTCCCCTTCCTGGTGTGTGCTCTCCCTCTCTCTCGATCTGACAAATAAATAAATAAAATCTTAAAAAAAAATCAACATCCATTTATAATAAAAACTCTCAGCAAAGATGGTTTAGAGGGAACATACCCAAACATATAAGGGCCATATATGACAAGCCCACAGAAAACATCATACTCAATGGTGTAAAGCTAAAAGCTTTTCCTCTAAGAACAAGAACAAGATAAGGATGCCCACTCTTGCCACTTTTATCCAATATGGTATTGGAAGTCCTAGACACAGGAATTAGGCAAGAAAAAGAAATAAAAGGCATCCAAATTAGAAAGGAAGAAGTAAAATTATTACTTGCAGGTTATTTGATACTATATATAAAAAACTCAAAAGATTCTACCAAAAAAGTGTTAGAATAAGTGACTTCAGTAAACAGGATACGAAATCAGGGGTGCCTGGGTGGCTCAGTGGGTTAAAACCTCTGCCTTCCGCTCAGGTAATGATCTCAGGGTCCTGGGATCGAGCCCCACATCGGGCTCTCTGTTCAGCGGGGAGCCTGCTTCCCCCTCTCTCTCTGCCTGCCTCTCTGCCTACTTGTGCTCTCTCTCTCTCTGTCAAATAAATAAAAATCTTTAAAAAAAGAAAAACAAAACAAAACAGGATACAAAATCAACATATAGAAATCTATAGTGTTTCTATATACTAATAGTGAATTATCAGAAAGAAACTAAGAAAACAATCCCATTTATAAGTTTATAAAAAAAAAAAAAATACAGACGAATTGGGGAGCCTGGGTGGCTCAGTCATTAGGTGTCTGCCTTCGGCTCAGGTTATGATCCCAGGGTCCTGGGATCAGGCCCCATATCGGGCTCCCTGCTCGGTGGGAAGCCTGCTTCTCCCTCTCCCACTCCTCCTGCTTGTGTTCCCTCTCTCGCTGTGTGTCTCTCTCTCTCTGTCAAACAAACAAACAAATAAACAAACATACATAAATGTAACCAAAGAGATGGAAGACCTATACACTGAAAACTATAAGACATTGATGAAAGAAATGAAAGAAGATACAAATGAATGGAAAGCTACTCTGTGCTCATGGATTGGAAGAATTGTATTGTTAAAACCTCCACACTACCCAAACTATAGATTCACTGCAATCCCTATCAAAATTCCAATGATGTTTTTCACAGAACAAATTTAGAAATAATTCTAAAATATGCATGGAACCACAAAAGATCCCAAATAGCCAAAGCAATCTTAAGAAAGAAGAACAAAACTGGAGGTATCAGCTCTCTGATTTCAAACTACAAAGCTATGGTTGTCAAAACAAAACAAAACAAAACAACAAAACAAAAAAAGGGGGCACCTGGGTGGCTCAGTCAGCCTCTGACTCTTGATTTTGGCTCAGGTCATGATCTCGGGGTCATGGGATTGAGCCCCATGTCAGGCTCTGAGCTGAGCATGGAGCCTTCTTGGGATTCTCTCTCTCCCTCTTCCTCTGCCCCTCCCCCCACCTCTCTCTCTCTCTCTAAAAAAAAAATAAATAAATAAAAATCAAAAGTAAAAACACCACTAAAGGTAACTATTAAAAAAAGAAAAGAAAAAGAAGGCACCTGGGTGGCTCAGTCGTTAAACGTCTGCCTTCGGCTCAGGTCATGATCCCAGGGTCCTGGGATTGAGTCCCATATTGGGCTCCTTGCTCAGGAGGGAGCCTGCTTCTCGCGCTCCTACTCCCCCTGCTTGTGTCCCCTCTCTCGCTATCTCTCTCTGTCAAATAAATAAAATCTTAAAAAAAAAAACACAACAAAACAGTATGATACACAAAAACAGACACACGGATCAATGGAACAGAATTGAGAGCCCTGAATTAAACCTACATATACATGAACAATTAATGCATGACAAAGGAGCCAAGAACATACTATGGTGAAAGGACAGTCTCTTCGATATATGGTATTGGAAAAACTGGATCACTATCTTATACCATACACAAAAACTAACTCAAAATGGATTAAAGACTTGAATGTTATACCTAAACCATAAAATTCCTAGAAGAAAACATAGGCAGTAAGCAACTTGACTTTGGTCTTAGTGATAACTTTGTGGATCAGACTTAAAAGGCAGGGGAAACCAATGCAAAAATAAAGAAGATAACTTCAAACGAAAATGCTTCTGCATATTGAAAGAAACATCATCAAAATGAAAAGGCAACCTACTGAATGGGAGATTTCTGCAAATCATATATCAGACCAGAGATTACTATCCAAAATACATAAAGAACTCAAACAACTCAACAGTACAACAATAAAAAACAAACAACCTGATTAAAAAATAGGCAGAGGATTTGAATAGACATTTAGTATAGCACAGATATGTGCCACCATCATCACTGTTAATTTTAGAACATTTTCATCACAATGGTCAATTCTTAATCTTCATTTTACTTGGCCTATTGACTGCAGGTGACATAGCTGATCAATCCTTGTCTCCTTGAAACGTTGTTTTCACTTGGTTTTCAGGACTGCACACTCTCTTGGTGTTCTTTCTTCCCCACTGGCCATCTCCTTTCAATTGGCTTTGCTTTTCTTCCCCCTAACTTCCTCCTAGAGATTGGAGTGCCCCAGGGTGTAACCCTTTACATTCTTCTTTATCTTCCTGGGTGATCTCATCTAGTCTCATAGCTTTAAATACCATCTATATGTTTAGTACTATCAAGTCTACATCTCTAGCCCAGACATCTTTCACCATCTCTAAGTCTGTGTATACAACTGCCTGCTCCACATCCCCAGGTGGATTCTAACAGACAACATGTTCAGAACTAACGCTGTTCCACCCGCAGTCTTCCCTATCTCAGCTGATGACAATTTCATCCCTCTAGTTGTTCTGGCCAAAAATGGTAGAGTCATCTTTGATGCCATTTCTCTCTCACGTACTACATTCAATCCATCAGAAAATTCTGTTGGCTCTACCCTCAAAATATTCAGAACCTATCCCTTCTCCCACCTCATCTGTTACTGCCTGGTGCAAGCCGCCACCATTTCTAGCTCAAATTATTGCAACAGCCTACTAACAGGTCATAATACTTTTTATCCTTGTCACTCTACGGTCTACACTTAACACAGCAACTAGAGTGATCCTTTGAAAACAGAGGTGATTTCATATTACTCCTCTGCTCAGAACCTTGCAGTGACTCCCCATTTCACTCAAAGTAAAAGCCAAAGTCCTTATAATGGCCCACAAGGCTCTCCAGCCCCTGATCTGTCCTTGCTCCATTACCTTCTTGACTTCGTCTCTTACTACTCTTCCCCTTTACACATTTTGGTCCGGTTATGCAGACCAATTTTTCCTTAAACACTCCACACACACTTCTGACTCAGAGTTTGCAGTGGTTAGTCCCTCCTCCTAGAAAGCATTTCCTTTAGGGCATTGCTCAAATTTCGTCTTCTCCATAAGGCTTTCTCTTATCACCTTACTTAATATACAGTCAACCCTCTCCATCCTCCTCTACTTCCTCCTCCTCCACTTCGAAACCCACTTACCTTGCTCTATTTTTTCTTTTAGCTATATATAGCACTTATCACCATTTAACATACACTATATTTCTTTCTTTTTTTTTTTAAGATTTTGTTTATTTCAGAAAGAGAGAGAGAGAGCACAAGCCAGGGGGAGAGGCAGAGGGAAAGGGAGCAGGGAGCCTGGCACAGGGTTTGATCCAGGAACCTGGTGATCATGACTTGAGCTGAAGGCAGACGCCCAACCCACTGAGCCACCCAGGCGCCCCAACATACACTATATTTCTTATGTTTATTTCTTAGGTTTGTTTATAGTGTCTCCTTTCCCTCTAGAATATAAGCTTTCCAGGGGGCGCATGGGTGACTCAGTCAGTTAATTGACTGACTCTTGATCTCGGTTCAGGTCTTGATCTCAGGATCATGAGTTTAAGCCCCTCATTGGGCTTCATGCTAGGCATGGAGCTTACTTAAAAAAAAAAAAAAGAACGTAATCTCTCCAAACAAGAAATCTGTTCATTGATGTATCCTAAAGATATGGTACAATGTCTGGTAGAGAGTAAGTGCTCGATAAATATTTGTTGAATGAATGAATGAAAAGTGTGGGTGATATACCTACTCTAAAGTTATTTTAGGAATTAAATAACATGAAAAGGTTTTGGCACACAATAGACATCCAACATGTTAGATTCCTACCTCCCTTCTCCCTTCCCCAAATATCTTTCCCATTTGCCTTCTCTAATAGCACTGCTCCTTCCCTCTTCTCTAAAATTTTCACCATTCTGGGCTCTCCTTTGAGTTTAAATCCAAGAAAATCCAACAGAAGTCCACAGATGTCATCTGAGAAGAAAATGAACCCTGGGAGACCAGTTTTAACAATTTCCACGCTCTTTATCAAATTAACAATTGGTCACCCACAGAAGCAGAAAGTCCTAAGGAGGTGGACAGGTAAATGTTTTTTGTTGTTGGAGATTCACTGCACTGACTTTTCAAATTACCTTTATTGAGGTCTAATTTACATACTTTTAAAAATACACATTTTAGGTGTACTATCTGATGAGTTTTGACAAATGTATAGGTAATTTGATTTGGGGTGGAGGGCATTAAGGTCACCTGGAATTATGTAGGTCCAGGGATTTGTCAGAGGGATCGTGGCTAGGAAAGAGAACTTCAGGGCTCTTGGAAAACATGCCCAAACAGGGACAAGTGGACACCAGGGCCGAGCTGAAATTCCTGCGGTCTCAATGCACCAGAATCTGGACCTTCAGAATGTCTCACAACTTAGTGGCACTTGGCCCTCCTGAGGGAGTGGGCCAGCTCCCTTTCACACCAGTCTCACCTGTATGAGCCAGGAGCAGTGACCCGGGACTGAGTCCTCCCTTCGCCCTGCAACTCTCCTGCCACCACCCGCACCCCCATCCCTGCCTACCGGTGGGGGTGGAAAGGGTCCTCTCTAGCCCACGACAGCCAAATTTCACCGCTGCCGTGACCCCCACTGGGCCTGATTTTCTCTCCAGCCTCAGTTAGAAATCGACTTCGGGTCCGCAGCACTGTTACAGGCGGGAAAAGCGAAAGCGCTGCACCAGGTGTCGGCGTCAGAAATACCGCTTAGGGTCCGCCATCCTCCTGTCCCTGGGGGGCTCTTGGTCTCTGAGGCGCGGTCTACTGAGCCAGCCCAGCAACCAGGCCCTCTCCCGCCCTTCTCCGTCTAAAACCCTCTAGAGGTTGCAGGTTCAGCTTCACTTAGCGACGGCAACTCTGAGTTCAGGTTGGCTGGGGAAACTGAAGCAAAACTGGGGAGGGGTCTAAAGTTGGCCGCAGACCTGCCCCCTGTAACTGCGAGAGCCCCTTCCGAAAGCCAAAAGCGGTGCGTGCGCATCCAAGAAACCCGTAGGGTGGGTCCGCGCAAGAGTCTAGGGGAAAGCGAAGCACCGCAGCTGCTGGGAAACCTCAGGGGTGGGGCCGGGGGTGGGTCCTGGCGGAGGGCGGGACCGACCTGGGCTACCAAGAGTGCCAGCCTAGCCCTGCACAGCACAGGTGGTGGTGGTGGTGGTGGCCCCTGCCTGTGGCTCTTGTTCTGCTTGCGTTCGACCTCGCAGCCATGGAGGGACCCCAGGAGCTTCTGAGTGGGAAGCTCCAGCTCTGCTTCACCCCCGCTGCCGGGACCAGCCTCCTGATGTTCAGGCTGAACGACGCGGTGCTGCGGGCGCTGCAGGAGTGTCGGCGGCAACAGGTGCGGCGGACCCCGGGCCCGGTCTTCCCTAGCCTCTACCCCTCGGGATTTCGGGCCTCAGCCGGTGACCCTGGCGAAGGGACGTGGGGATGGGAAGAGGCATCCGCAGGCTCCGACCTCCCCACTTCTCCGAGTGAAGCGGGTGCGGCAGGTACCCCTGCCCCCACCCCGGGCACCCGACGCCAGATCCTGGGAATGCCACTCGACCTGCGTTCAGCTTGCATCTGCTCTCCCCGCAGGTTCGGCCAGTGATCGCTTTCCAAGGCAACCGAGGGGTAAGTACGGGCCTAGAGTGTGTGAAAAAGGCGGGGTGCGGGGAGAACAGAAGTGGGCTCCGGGAAGGTGTAGTCGGGGGGGGGGGGGGGAGGCTGAGAGCAGTCA
Source organism: Potos flavus (assembly GCA_028534135.1). NCBI lineage: Eukaryota > Metazoa > Chordata > Mammalia > Carnivora > Procyonidae > Potos > Potos flavus. The sequence continues at coordinate 50,875,677 of CM052896.1, forward strand.
CGGTCTGATAAAGTTCCGAGAACACCCGAGTGCGGCGGAGGGGGCTGCTAGGGTTGTGGTCCCAGGAGACTGCGGTTAAGGAGACTGTGCCGTCTCAGCCTCCTGGGGAGCTCTAGCCCAGCTGCACCTGGTGTACTAACGAGCCCCGTGGGACCCATCTTCAATCTTAGGTTGGCTCAGGGAAGAATGGTAGTGGGAGGAAGGGGGAGGGGGTGACTTCATGGGACTTACAGTTCTCCTTTTGCAATCAGTATCTGAGGTTCCCAGGCCCCGGCTGGTCCTGCCTCTTCTCCTTCTTAGTGTCCCAGTGTGGCCAGGAGGGCCCTGGAGGTGGCTTGGACCTTGTGTGCCAACGCTTAGGCAGGTAAGGGGGAACAGGGAGCAGGTAAAAAGGGTTTGTGGAAAGTTGGGGGGGCTGATTTCAGAGGTGTTTAAAAGTTCTCCACCCTCCTGGGATTTTTCCACCACCCCTTTCCAGATCCGGGCCTAACCAACTCCACTGCCTGGGCCCACTCAGGGATCGCCTTACTATTTGGGCAGCCATGGATTCCATCCCAGCCCCATCTACAGTTCAGAGACATAATCTGACTGACAGTGCCAGAGATCATGAGAGTTGGCAGAACACAGGCAACTACTCTGAAGAAGACACAGTTTCACAGCCGCAGATGGCACTAAAAGAGGTGAGGCCAGAAACTGTAGGTAGCTGGAATCAGGTGGGGCAAAGCCTAAAGCCCAGGGAGTCGAGTGCCCCTGCCACTTTCCCTGCCAGGTGCCAGTTCCAGTGGCAAGCAGCCAAGGACAGTCACTCCCAGGATCCTCAAAGGAACACATGGCACAGCGGGAAGTGAGGTACTTGGGACAGGGTGGGACTAAGCTGGGAATCCCTCGTTTTGTCTTCCTTTCTAATCTCCACCCTAAATGCTGTAATAAGAGATCTTGGTCTTCATCTCTCCCATTCCCTCTTCAAATATCCTAGAAACCAGACCTATCTTCCAAACAGAGAACCTGATCAGGCACTGCCTTCCTCTGCTAGCCAGAAACATTTGGACAAGGTAAGTTGTAATAGCAAGGGTTTTTCAGAAATCTTTGTCCAATCAGGCTAAAATTTTTAAATTAGGAGGCTTCATTTTGATGCTCCCAGAGCTCATTCTATGAAATTAGTTTTCACGAGTCAGGCACACTAGGCTTTCTGGGTTACTGTTTATGTGACATTTTTTTCAGCAGAAGCGTCCAGCACCTACAACCACTGTAGGACTAAAGGAAAAGAGACTCAGAACTCTGCCTTTAGCTCCAAGTTCCCTACAAGAGCTGCCCAGTCAGGACCTGCAAGATGGAGAAGATTGGGAACAAGAAGATAAGGATGAAGACATGGGCCCCAGGTTGGAACACAGTCCCTTAGTTCAAGCGGGTGAGTAATGAGAAAAGGGCTAAACTGCCTTAGTGGAGGGGTGCTGGTTGGCTCAGTTGGTTGGGTGTCTGCCTTCTGCTCGGGTCATGATTCTGGAGTCCCGGGATCCGGCCCGTGTAGGGCTCCCTGCTCAGCGGAGAGTCTGCTTCTCCCTTACCAGGCTTGTGTTCGCTCTCTCAAATAAATTAATAAAATCTTTAAAAAAATAAAAATAAACTGCTCTCGTGGAAAAATGACCTATGTAATCAGTTTTGTGTCGTCTTGCTTCCTTCCTAGATTCTGAATCCCCAAGCCCTGAAGAAGTACCAGATTACTTCCTGTGAGTCTTCTGCTACTTCCAATTTTATCAAACCTTGTGCATATGAGATATTAAGATCAACTTCCTGGGAGCTTGACGCTTTCAGGGCAATGAAGTTGAAGGTGGCAACTCTCTGCTCCTGGCAGGCAATACAGGGCCATCCAAAGTGCAGAGCAGCAACATGCTTATGAGCAGGACTTTGAGACAGATTATACTGAATACCGCATCCTACATGCTCGTGTTGGGGCTGCAAGCCAAAGGTTCATAGAGCTGGGAGCAGAGATCAAGAGAGTTCAGCGAGGAACTCCAGAACACAAGGTAAGGACTGGACCCAAGATGGCTTTCTAGCTTTCCTGGCCATCAATTCCCTGCTAATTGCCCTTGAGACTGTACAGTGACCCAAGTGACAAGCAAATCAATTTTGAGAGAAAAATTAATCTCTGTCATTTAGTAGAATGAGATGGGAAGTTACTTCTTTCCTTTAAGAAAACTGGAGATTTAAAAAAAAAAAAAAAACACTGGAGATTTTACTCAAGGCTAAAGTTGGCGCTAGCATTTTTTGTTTGTTTGTTTCAGGTGCTGGAAGAAAAAATAGTCCAGGAATATAGAAAGTTTAGGAAGGTAAGACAAGGTCTGGGAATGGTAGCAAGAAGGCAGAAATGGTAGATCCTCTTGTTTTGTTTTGTCGGTTTTTTTTGACATGGATGCTTTTTCTCTGCAGCGGTACCCAGGTTATAGGGAAGAAAAGCGTCGCTGTGAATACCTGCATCAGAAATTGTCCCACATTAAAGGTCTCATCCTGGAGTTTGAGGAAAAGAACAGGGGCAGCTGAAGCCGTCAGAGGGCTCTTTACCCTCTCTGCTCAGTGAGATATGAAGGAACAAAGCAGCTATGAATTACATAGAGTGCAACTGTCTGCTCCTATCGCTGAGTCCATGGTGGCAAGCATGAGAGTTGAACTTCTAAATTCTTTAAGGTCTGACTTTCATTGTTGCCATATTTTACTTTTTAGGGTTTGGGCACACTGCCAAGACTCCACAGTTGTGCCCAGGAGACTAGGAAGAGTAATATAGGCTTGGCTTCTTTATCTTTAGTCCAGCCAAGTCATTTTCAAATCCTGAGAAATGACACCATTTCCAGGACAAGATACCTTGAGAACATTAGAATTTAGCCTGGTTGCCTCCCTAAAGAAATAGTAATGAGAACTTTTGGTAACAGAGCTAAAGTAACTTGTAATACACCTAGATATAATGGGAGAGGGCTTGGTTGTTCCCCCTGTACTGGAAGTGAATTATTTTACAAACATGGCTGAAAAATGAAGTGTTTGCTTCTGTGTCCTCTGTATAAGTTTATATGCCTTCCTTTAGCCCAAAGCAGTGGTTCTTACCCAGGAATGTCTATCTGAACCACTTCTTGGGTGCTCTAAAAAATTAGATCCCCAGATCCCAGCCCAGGTCTTAGGTTCAAACCTTCAAGGTTATGATTAGGCATCTTTACTTTTTCAAAGCACTAAGGATGATCCTGATATATATTTTACTATTAGGGCTCTATTAAATCCATCTTATAATTTACAGCTCGAGATTACAATAGGAATAAAGTTCTCTTTTTCAAAACATAGCAGTTGAGGATCACCTACACTTAGGGCTCCTATCTGGAATTATCCAGTACTGAAAACTGCAGATAGGATTTGGATTTACCCACAGAGGGAAATTCATTTGAACAAACGATCACATCAGTCCTATCCTTTTTGTTCCTCATTGTTGCAGAAGAAAAGTGGATGCTTCATTCACAACCAGGAATGATACTGTCTTCTGTCTTTCCCAGTTCCACTGGAGAGGGAGGTTAATGGGCCACACCCTGAGCTTTAGGGGAGAGAGCTGTACCCAGCAGTGTCAGCAATTCCTGAAACAACTTGGATGGAACCCCAACCTGATGCCACACCCATTCAGGGATATTTTTGGGCAGAGAGCCCTTGGGAGGTATAAACATGCTCAGCTACACGGCAAGGGTAAATAATAACCAATCCCTAGGGTATGGGCAGGGCCAGAAACAGAGCCCAACAAGAAAGTTCCCCCACCTGCTCTAATCATCAGGCTAGAGGCCTGGGCCCTAACATGTAAGGATAGAAAGTGATGAAATTTGGGAAGGATTTACAGGTGATAACTGTGGATCCAGTTAGTTGGTCTACAGCAGCACTGACCAATATGGTAGCCACTAGCTCTGTGTGACTATTTAAATCAATGAAAATTTAAAATGTAGTTCTTAGCCATATTTCAAATGCCCAGTAGCTACATGTATTAAGCTGAGAAGATTATAGAATTTTCCCAACATTGCAGAAAGTTCTATTGGACAGTGCTGATCTAGAAAACCTTGGTTCCCCATCTCTTGGAAAAAAGACGGTTTAAAGGGGGCTCATTTATTGTCACTGTTCCAAATGTACAAAAAAAATTAGAAAATAACCCCCCAACTCAATCCCCCCACCCCCACAACATTCCCCCCCCAACACAAATAATTTTTCCCAAAACCACAAACATCAACTGGTCCTGGTATTTCCATAAACAGTGCAGCTAAGAAACAGTTTAGAGAAAATTTAACGGGATTCAGATTATATCCATTCTGTCCTCTCTGCCCTGAGAGTAATAATCCCATATGGGTCCCAGTCCTCCCCAATGGTCTTCCCATCTCTGGTAGAAGAGTCCTTTTACAAAGTGGCATTTTTGGCTGCTGCTTTAGAGATCTTCCTGTGCCTTCTTCTTCTTCTTGGTTTTTTCTTCTTGAATTACAGGGGGATTTGTTGCCTCTCGTTGTAGATAGCTAATAAAATCACTTAATTCACGGCCACCCTGAAAACAGAAAGATCGCTCTGAAAATTTAACCTTTTAAAGAACCTTGAATTTTTTTTCCCCCAACAGGAAGACTTCTGAATTTATAAAAGCACATTAGCAACCACACATATTGACGATGATATTCAAAGTTTCCAGTTAAATAAATAATCAGAAAACTGGATATGTGTGTGTATGTGTGTATTTGTGGGGAGATGAGACAACACACTTACTTCGTATTTCTTTGGATTTAGCTTCTTATTGGCTGGAGAGAAGTAGATGGTAGGAAAACTGGGTTTAAAAAAAAAAAGAGCGTTAACTCATTCTAGGTGCCAGAATAACTCCAACATATACTTCCCCAAAAACTGTTTCTGGGAATAACTTCTCATGATTTCTATTTTTATTCTTTCCTTTTTTTTTTTTTTTTGAAGATTTTATTTATTTATTTGACAGAGAGAGAGAGCACGAGCAGGGGGAGTAGCAGGCAGAGTCAGAGGGAGAGGCAGGCTCCCTGTAGAGCAGGGAGCCTGATGCAGGGCTCAATCCCTGAACCCTTGGATCATGACCTGAGCCGAAGGCAGATGCTTAACCGACTTAGCAACCCAGGCGCCCTCTTTCTTTTCTTTTTTGTTTTGAGGGAGAGAGAGAGAGCATGCATGCAAGCAAGGGTGGAGGGACAGAGGGAGGAGGAGAGAAAGAATCTTAAGCAGGCTGCACACCCAGAGCAGAGCCAACCCAGGGCTTGATTTCACAACCCTGAGATCATGACCTGAACCGAAATCAAGAGGTGGCCGCTTAAGCAACTGAGCCACCCCTCATGATCTCTCTCTCTCTCTCCTTTTTAAAGATTTATTTGAGAGAGAGAGAGCAAGAGAGCATGATGGCATGATGGGGCGGGGGGGGAGAAGCAGAGGGAAACAATCTCAAGCAGACGCCCCACTGAGTGTGGAGTCCTATGCAGGGCTCAATCTCACAACCCTGATATCATGACCTGAGCTGAAATCAAGAGTTGGATGCTCAACCGACTGAGCCACCCAGGCATCCCAATTTCTATTTCTGACCAGATACTATTCTTCATCAGTGGCTAGGTTACATCCTATCAAAACTCAGTAATAGAGGAGAGCTCACGATATCTGTAATATCTGTAATAGTAATAGGAGAGCTCACAAAATCTGTGGCAGTCATGAACTCCAAGCCAGGAAGGCATGAGTCATTCTGTGCTCAACTGCAATGAGGGATCCACTCCCTAAACTATGCCCAATAATGGGGGGTGGGAGGGGAGAGGAGAAATTCAAAACAAAGTGTTCTTGCTCTGACAGAATACTAATCTTGTATGCTTAAAAAAAAAAAAACTATGCCCAATAAATGGTTTATAAGCTTATTCTTTTCCCTATCAATTTGCTTAGACACTTCTATTAGCTTTTAATCTACTTACCCTCTGACTTCATATGGAGAAGGCACATCATTGGCTGTGGCATCCATCTTGGCTATGATAATATTTGGGTCTTTTCTGAGCTGTTAATAAAAACGTTAGATCTTTAAACTTTAATTTTTGTGACTGAGGGACACTTAGTCAAATCAGCACTTAAAATAACATCATTTTTAAACACCTGAATAAGTTCTGCTCAGTAGGAAGAATAGTGAGACTTGTACATTTTATCTAGCTTTCTACAGTGTCCCTTTTCTCTCTTGGTTTCTCCATATAAAGACTATTTACAGCCACCTTCAAAATTACCTGACTTAAATAAGACAGTACAAGGGCTAGGTCAAGAGAAACATAATGGATTCATATAAGCCATCACCACAATTCAGAAGCCTGAATACCTTTAACTACAATCTAGTTTGAGTGTTTAGAGTGGAAAGTCAGAATAGGTGTCTGAAGCACTGCACAGGCTAGAGACACCAGGGGGCAGTCAGGAGAAAGTAAACAGTAGAGAGCTGAAAAGAAATCTACCAGTACTTAGGTAATGAATCCATTAGGATAACTAATTTATTAGCCAATGCTGAATATGTGTGTCAACTTCCCAACTCAAATTTTATCTTCAGAATATGGTTCAGACTTACCTTCTCTCCCAGTTCTTTATACTTAGGCTCCAGATTCTTACAGTGACCACACCAAGGAGCGTAAAATTCAATTAGTACATCTTTATTTTCGTCATTCACTATTTCATCAAAATTCTCTGCTACCACTACCTGGAATACATCAAAGATCCTCTAGTTGGTAAGGCAAGATGAAGAATAAAATTCACATGCTATATTTGTTTCTGGACCCAAGGCCTCTCAAATTTGATGTATTGTCACTGAAACCAAAATCACATTTACAGATTGTATTAAAGATGTTCTGGTCATTTTCCAAAAACCAACTCATTCTCATGTTTGTCACCTGTCAAACTTTGTTCAGGGAGCCATAGGAAATAAGTGCTACCCAAATCTTCCCTAATCTCAAAGCAACACTTTTGAAACTATTCTTAGAGATTACCTTGCTCTATCCAGAAGAGTAACTTAGTTCTAATATAAATACCATCCAAAATTCTAAGATTTTATACTTTTGCCCCTACTGAGCATTATGAGCTCTGCCAATGTTTTGTTTTGTTTTTTTTTTTAAAGATTTTATTTATTTATTTGACAGACAGAGATCACAAGTGGCAGAGAGGCAGGCAGAGAGAGGGGGAAGCAGGCTCCCGGCTGAGCAGAGAGCCCGATGCGGCACTCGATCCCAGGACCCTGAGATCATGACCTCAGAGGCAGAGGCTTAACCCACTGAGCCACCCAGGTGCCCCTCTGCCAATGCTTATTTTATGACACAGGGAGGGGAGGACAAACAAAAACAAGAACATGATAGCCAACAAGATCTCACTTAGACCCAGCATTTCTGGAATAAAGAAATGATGAGAGTCAATTCTATCTCAATAAAACTAAGAGTGCAGGGGGAAATAAGGACGGGCCACTGCTTAGAGCCTTGATGAGGCTGTGAACACCTCACCTTTACTGGCCCATCATTGCTCTCTGGAATGGGCTCAGACTTCAGATATCTCTTCAGGTTGCCATCAAAGTAATCCTGTAGGAATCTCTCAAGAGCCTTGCCATCACGCCTGCAATCAGAAAGACAAGGGTCAGGCTTCTTAATCTTCCACTGAGAGGATTATAAGCAATTTCTTAGAATAGTTTCTACATATTCTAGCTTCAATTTCAGGTTAGAAATTGGAAGCTAAAAACAGGAGAAGCTTCTCTCTCAATATGCAGATCTACTGACTGAACAAAAACCACCTCCTTAAATTTCTAGTGTGTTCTTTGTGGATTAGAAAGGTCAGAGAAGGAAGGAAACACTGGTCTTCTGGAAATTCACTTCTGCAAAAGAACCAGGTCTTTGATACTCTAGAGAATACCACCCATTTATGGTATCTTGTTTTACTGATTTGCTCACAAGGAAGATTTTCTCTGGTTTTGGTCGCCCAATGTCTCAAGGTGAAAAGTCATACTTTTCCAGGGTTTTAAGACCTTTCCATTCCCTGAGTTTACCTTAGGCCAGGGTAGTATTCCAAAAAGAAAAGATATTCTACAGGAATAGGAAGGGGTTGCATTGGTCTGAAATTACATCAATCTCAAAGAGACTGTCCAGTGTTCTCTATTCCTTTTTTTTTTTTTTTAAAGATTTTTTATTTATTTATTTGACATAGAGAGATCACAAGTAGGCAGAGAGGCAGGCAGAGAGAGAGGGGGAAGCAGGCTCCCTGCTGAGCAGAGAGCCCAATGCGGGGCTCGATCCCAGGACCCTGAGATCATGACCTGAGCTGAAGGCAGAGGCTTTAACCCACTGAGCCACCCAGGCGCCCCCTATCTACTATTTCTAATGGCAGAGCAGAAACAATCACGTAAGTATCCCAAGCTGCTATCCTTTTGTTAGTTTTCAGAATTTATTAAGGATTATTATCCTTAAATACCTATAATTAATTGAAAAAAAAAAACGACAATCGTAGGTCTTAGCTAAAAGACCTATCCTCACAATCTAATGTTCTTTATAAATCCTTAGTAGTGTAAAAGGTTTTAAGTATCTTTGCAGAATCAAATCCCAAACCCACATTAACTTGTAACTCACGAGAACTCCTCTTGCATGACAAACTTCTCTCCTTTTGCAGTTCTGATAGCAACAACAGGAATCTCTCCAGCAGTGCTTTCCAAGCCAAAATCAGAAAGTTCGTGGCTAAAGGTTTTGCGGCTAGCTACAGCAAAGCTGAGTTTGTTTCCAGCTTCTAGGAATTTCTTTGCTACCATCATCACTCTGTGGGGAACAAGATATTTATGCCAACATTTATACCATAGTATAAAGCACATCTAAAATCAAGAAGCAAGATACTAGAAAGCAAAGACTAAAGTTTGCACTCCATGCTGCCCTCTGGAATCAGTCTGAGTTATGTTCTTGGGCACCGACCAACACAGAATTGTGGTACACTCCAATGTCTTACGGAACTTCACTGCTAAACTGGTGGTACCAATCAAGTAGTCTATTCCCATTGAATCTTGCTATTTTATGTAACTAAAATATTGCAGGCATAATGACTGGTCTGAAAAGAAAATTTATAAAGATAAAATGTACTAAGTTTCAATGGGCAAATAGGCACAGTACTTTAAATATTTAATATTATTAATATTATTTATCTATTATTTTATTAAGTTAAATATTTTAATTAGCATTAAAATATCAAATAACTATTATAGTAATTGATATTTAATATTATCAATTGATGGGAGTTATTAATAATTAATTACTTAATATTAATATTTAAATATTTAACATCTATATTCTAGATCACATTTGCATCTTTTACTGGAGGTTAGGAACCAACTATGTCACAAGGCAAAGGAACACCTATGGAAGATATGCTCAACAGATTTTGGAAATAGTCTGTTATTTGTCCGTACAGCTTCAAATGGTTTTTGGGAATCAACTGTTCCCATTCTTATTGGCTCTCACATCATACACTCTAACAGGATAATTAGAAAAAACTGTTTACACACTGTGTAAACCTACTTCCTAAAGGGAAAAATGATCCCTATTACCTGTTTCTCCAGTAGTTGGAGCCTTTAGCATTCTTTTCATAGTCCACATCATAGTAAGCCACAAGTAAGTCCTTGCCCTGTATCAAATCTTTATTGTCTTCTGTCATGTGAGGGCAGATCCCGAAACTGAAATAAATAATCCATTATCAAATTTGGCAGGTTTCACTATGTTATGGAATTATCACAAAGTAACTGACAGGACTTATAAAGGAAAGAAACTTTCAACATAAAGGATAAGTACTAAGCAATATGCCTTCTAGGAGTCCTAGGGCCCACACATTACTGCTTTAATATAAACTTCAACTATTATTGTTTAATCCCTTGAACAAGGCTATTTAATCCAAAACATAGGTCTGCTAAATAACAGAGGTAAGGACACTACAATCAAGCCAAGAAATCCCAAACAAGATATAAAAAGGTACTCACATGTTTTCTTGGATAAATTTTTTAATCTTGCCACTAGTCATTTTCTGTTCTATATATGCCACAGTCTTGTCTTCAAACTTATTCATTAAATGTGAAGGACGAAACAAGGTGATACCCCTTTAAGAAAAAAAAAAAAAGCTACTAGCAGGTAGGCAGCAGCAGAATGATCTTCCATCTTTTATTTAAAGCTCAGACTACTCTTGCTGCCACTTTTACTGTCCCCATTTCAGCGCACAAGGACTCTTTCCCGGGAACGCAGACTTGGCAACATAACCTCATCAACACTAAGGTGCTAATCACCTTAATCTCAGGTGCAATAATTGGGTATGAAGGTTTAATAAACCTTGCATTGGAAAGTTAGGAGACATTGGTTCTAATTGTAACACCATTAATTTTAAAGATCTTGTGCTAGGTATCAATTGAATCCTCTTGGGCTTCAGCTTTCTCTTCAGTACGAAAGGGGATTTAAGAAGGTTAGAGTAGATGATTATTTTCCAAACTTTTATAAACAATAACAGAACCTAACTCACCCCCAAAACCCAGGATGTACAATAAAGTAGAGCTTATACTTATTGGAAGGTATCTTGCCTGGCACTCCCCTTGAAAATTCAACTCTCCCACATAATAAAAGAATTACTTCAGTAGAGAAAATATCCTTTGAAGATTTCTTCCAGCTATAACATTTTATAGGTAGGTATACAATTATAGATAATGTTTAGCTTGAGTTCATTAGAAATTCCTTTGTTCTATACTTCTCTTATCCCAACGAACCAACTTTACCAATTTTTTTTTTTTTTAAAGATTTTATTTATTTATTTGACAGAGAGAGATCACAAGTAGGCAGAGAGGCAGGCAGAGAGAGAAGGGGAAGCAGGCTCCCTGCTGAGCAGAGAGCCTGATGCGGGGCTCGATCCCAGGACCCTGAGATCATGACCTGTGCCAAAGGCGGAGGCTTTAACCCACTGAGCCACCCAGGCACCCCTCAAATATAATCTTTAATGACGTTACGGCCTTGGTGTACACAGGATGCCTTTAAGACACACTTCATGTAAGGTCTTCTCAATAAGAATTCTAATTAGAAGCTGATAGGCCACTTTAAAGGCAGCCGCAGTAAACAACACACCTAAGGTAACAGACCAATATGTGATGTGCTTACTGAGCCACAGGTGGCTCCACATCCATTTACAGACCTGGTGTGTCTTAATCTAAAAGGCAGTCAGACCTACAACTTTGCATCCGGACTTTCTAGTTTCAAATCCTAGTTCTGCCACTTACCAGCTGTGAAGCTAGGCAAATTACTTAACCTCTTTGAGTGCTTTCTCCTCTATAAAATAATAACAGATCTGTGTCACCAGTTGTTAAGGGGATCAAATGAGTCAATAGTAAATGGCACATAGTAAACATTACATATTGTTAAATATAAATCAGTAACACTGGCCCTTGGCACACTTTTCTTCTTTATATGCTCACCCGGAGTGATCTCATCTAGTCTCATGGTTTCATTAATTATGTAAATGTTTATCTCTAGTTTAGAACTTTCCCCGAATTCTAACCTCATTTATCCAGTTGTCTATTGGGTCTTCACCACCGGGACAAGCTCACAAACTTTTCACTCACTAGGCCAATATGAACTCATCATCAATCCTTTCAAATTTGTTTCTTTTCATCTTTCTCCCAGCTTGATGATGACTGCTGTTGGCCCAGTCATCCAAGTTATATATAGAAACCTAGATTCATTCTAGATTCTCCTCTTTTCATACATGGCTAGGGACCAAATCCTACTGTTTACATTTTCTTATACTATCTCCTTCTCCATGTCCCTAATGCTGCCTTCATCTGGTCTCTCAGTGGTCACCCTTAGTTTGGACTCTAGTTACTGCCTTGCCATTCCTCCCCTTTCAAACTATCATCACATGGGTACCAGCAACTTTTCTTCTGAAACACAAAAATCACATTACTTTCCCATTCAAAGTCTTTCAATGACTCTCACATGTCTAAAAGAGAAAATCAAAATTCTTTCGTGCACTTAAAATCTTCTATAATTTGGTCTCTGCTTACCTTTCCCTATCACCTCATTTATAAACAATACTCCAGTAGTACTACAGGCCTCAACATTCCTAAGTCGTTTCACATTTTGGGGTCTTCACTTCTGCTGCTCTATCTGGAATAATGTTTTTTTTTTCTTTTCGAAAAGATTTATTTATTTGTGAGAGAGAGAGAGAACACGCGCAAGAGCACAAGCAGGGAGAGTGGCAGGCAGAGGGAGAAGCAGGCTCCCTGCTGAGCAAGGAGCCTGATGTGAGACTCGATTCCAGGACCCCAGGATCATGACCTAAGCCCAAGGCAGACGCATAACTGACTGAGCCACCGAGGCATCCCAGGAATAATGGTTTTGAGGACTGAACTCACAACCCTGAGATCAAGACCTGAGCTGAGATCAAGAGCCAGATGCTTAACCGACTGAGCCACCCAGGTGCCCCTATCTGGAATAATTTTTATCCCAACTGCCATAACCTGCCTGAAAAAACTTATCTTTCAAGACACACCAAGAATCACCTCTTCTATGAAGTTTCTTCTGATACTATTCCTCACCCCAAAGAAAAAAATCACTCCCTGTTCTTCCAGCACACCCTGCGTACATTTCTATTGTAACACCTATAATGCTCACTTAACACTTACATTTCTAAATATATTCACTGTCTCCCCCTACTAGATGCATCTCACAGACAGCAATAGTTCCTAGCACTTAGCTTAATAAATCTTTTGGAAGAACCAGGCATAAAAATCGCAGTTCATACAGTTAGTACTTGGTCCAGAAATTTACAAGGGTGTTCAACTCAGTCACTTACTCTCCATCATCATCGTATTTGTTCACCAGAGACTCCACATTGGTGTGTGCAAATCGGTAGTTATCCCTCAAGTTGCTGGCTGCTTTTAGAAATTCAGAGTGAGCTTCACTGAATAAATCTTTGAAAAAACCTATACAAAAAAATGTCAAACACACACACACAAAAAAAGTCAAACACAAGGAAGAAACATTAAGTGCTAAAACATGATCAAACTTTAAAATTCTTCTATTTTTTTTTTAAGATTTTTAAAAATTTGTTAGAGAGAGAACACAAGCAGGAGGAGCAGCAGGCAGAGGGAGAAGCAGATTCCCCACTGAGCAAAGAGCCAGATGCGGGACTCGATCCCAGGATCCTTGGGTCATGACCCAAGCCAAAGGCTTGACTGAGCCACCTGGGCAGCCCATAAAATTATTCTCTTTTCAAAGCCTTCATTCTATTCACAGGTAAGCAAAGTGAGACAGGCAACAGTACTGGGTCTGCTGTGACTACCTAGGATATCTGACAAAATAATACTTAGGATGAGAATTTTCCCTCTACCTTTAAAGAAAAAAAAATTTGTCCCAGGGAGCCAAGGGAGAAGATTTGTCAGAGTTCAAGCCTTTTCTAGTTTTTCACAATTAAACAGACTTGGACAAACTGCTTAACTTCTTAGAGTTTCAGGGACTATTTTAGCTGTCAGAAGGATCAAATAAGACAGTATGTCAAAATAAACCATCAATTATTTCACTGTATTTTTTGACTTGTCAGAACTTCAAGTCTAGAAAAGTGACTGAAACCTAAGTGTTTATTAAATGTCTGCTTATAGTTAACTCCTTGAAAATATACAGAATTAGTAAAATCCAGATAAGAAGTAGCTTCTAGTCAAATTTAAATTACAAACCATCTTCTACTTCCAGAAAGTCAGTTTTATTATAATTATGAGATTAAGAGAAGCAAAAATACAGATTATATGTATAAATTTATTTTTATTTTTATTTTATTTATTTATTTGATGGAGAGAGACAGTGAGAGAGGGAACAGAAGCAGGGGGAGTGGGAGAGGTATAGGAGCAGGCTTCCCGCTGAGCGGGGAGCCCGATGCGGGGCTCGATCCCAGCACCCTGGGATCACGACCTGAGCTGAAGGCAGATGCTGAATGACTGAGCCACCCAGGGGCCCCAATAAATTTATTTTTTAAGTCAAAAACATTATACATTACATTTAAAACAAAAGAAAGAACACTCAAGATGTAGAATGTATTTAGCTGCAAGTTATTTTAAGGATAAAATGAGATACTGTAACAGCTGAGAAAGCAAAGTACACAAATCCTAGCAATTTGATCTCAAGAACTAAATCCCCTACTACTGTGAAAACAGTAGACACATTGGGACGCCTGGATGGCTCAGTTGGTTAAGCGGCTGCCTTCGGCTCAGGTCATGATCCCAGGGTCCTAGGATCGAGTCTCGAGTCAGGCTCCTTGCTTGGCAGGGAGCCTGCTTCTGCTTCTGCCTACCACTCTGCCTGCTTGTGCTCTCTCTCTGACAAATAAATAAATTAAATCTTAAAAAAAAAAAAAAAAGTAGACACAGAGGCTTATTATTCACTAGTATCCTTCCATCCTAAAACCTTATCTTCAATCTTAACTACCCTGTTGAGTTAAATCTCTGAGTTTGAGAGGCAATGGAAAAAGCTGAAGATATTTCTATTTTCGGTCTTTAACTGGAATTACATCTTTATGTGTAAGAACACAAAGCCACTCTAATAAAACCAATTTTTTCCACATTATAGTAATGCTGACCTAAATCAGAGTTGTCTTTTCAACTGCTCCCAAGGTTCCCTAAACTGGTTTAACTTTGTTGTTTACTCAGATACAGAGGGTTTTTGAAACCAAACTGATGATTTTGTTGTATAATCAAATATTTGCTACTTACCCACCACAGAAGCATCTTTCTCACTAATGAACTTCTCGAATTCTTCCTCAGTCCTGAGAGGAACTGAAGCTGGTCCTGCCTGCTTCTTCAGGTGGCTGACGATTCCATCTTAAAAGATAAGATGAAAGATTGTAGCAACAAAAATTTCTAATTTTTGAGAAGGCAATCATTCACATAATTCAAAATGCAAAAGGTTTAAAAGGGAGGTATCTGGCTGGCTCAATCAGTGGAGCATGTGACTCTTGATCTCGGGGTTCTAAGTTGGAGCCCCATGTTGGGTGTGGAGAGTATTTAAAAATATAATCTTTAAAACAGACATATTATGCATAAACAAGCAATTACATTTTTATTTTCTTTCTTTTCTCCCCGAATGGCAGCATACACCTATGCTATTCTGTATTTTGTTTTTGTCACTTAATATAGTTTAGAGAGAATTTACGCCAGTGTACATAAAGAGCTACCTCAGCCTTTTTTATACCTGCACAGTGTTTCACTGTATGGATGTACCAGACACATATGGACATGTTTCCAATTTCTTGCTATTATAAATAATTCTGCAATAAATAACCTTGTACTAATGTCATTTGCACATGATTGAGTAGATCTGTAGGGTAAATTCCTAGAAGTGGATTCACTGGGTCAAAGAATACATGCATTTATAATTGTCAAACTACCTCCCCAAAGAGACTGTACTTATTTATACCCCTACCAGGGATTTATTAAAGTGTTTATAACAGTACAATTAATAATGCCTTTTTTCATGTTATTCTCTCCGTCTAGAACACTCTTTCCCCAGATATCGTCCTGGCTCCCTTCCTCACCTCCTTCAGTTTTGTTTTGTTTTTTTTTAATTTTAAAAACATTTTTATTTATTTGAGAGAGAGAGAGAGAATGCGCCTGAGTGGGAGGAGGGACAGAGAGAGAGAGGGAGAAGCAGACTCCCCGCTGAGCAGGGAGCCCTCCTTTAGGTCTTTACTCAAATGTCATCTTCTCAACGAAGCTCTCCCTACCATCCCATTGTAAACTAAAACTTATTCACCTCCAATGCTCCTGAATTCCCTTCCCCAGCTTTATTTTTCTCTATAGCACTTTCATACTCTGTCCTTATTATTTTCATCTATCTATTTCCACGACAAAGTAAATTCCAAAGGCATAAGGATTTTTGTCTATTTTGCTCAGTGCTATATACCTATCTGTAGAATACTTATTAGCACGTCAGTTTGAGAAACATCCACCTTACCAATAAATTAAGTAAACAAATCCCATATTCTCAAGTAGCACAGTCACTTGTAGCCCTACATTTTATGTATTTATTTATTTATTTATTTATTTAACAGAGAAAGAGAGAGAGAGAGATCACAAGTAGGCAGAGAGGCAGGCAGAGGGAGAGAGGGGGAAGCAGGCTCCCTGCTGAGCAGAGAGCCCGATGCGGGGCTCGATCCCAGGACCCTGAGATCATGACCTAAGCCAAAGGCAGAGGCTCTAACCCACCGAGCCACCCAGGCGCCCCTGTAGCCTTACATTTTAAAGGCAGAAAATGCATGAACTTGGCTAGCTACTATAATGGTTTAACTATATATAGGTCAAATTATGCCATGTATAGGATCCACCTACATCACACTTTCCTATTGAGGTGAAATGGGCTAGATAAGTAAAACAATTTAGAAAACACAAAAAATCATCTTACCCCTTAAGCCTAGTTGACAGACCATTAAGCTACTTCTTCTGGGGTCCACTAAAACCACTCATAGGCTCAAAATGCCCACAGGCCAGACAAAGACAATGTTCTTCCTCCATAATATTCTACCTCTTGCACCCCCTTTCTCTACTGATTTGTTACTGGCTGAAACAGAGTACTATTTAACTCTTTCAACATAATCAGGCCTATTCTGCATTTTTCTAATGTTTCTTCCTTCTCTCTCCAGTCATGGACTTTTTTTCCTTTCAAATATTTTTCTCAATTCCTCACATAGGAGGGGTTGCATTAACAGATTAATTGAAATTGAATATGATTTGTTTAGTCTCTAAGGGGATTATTATTACTATATCATGATATAAATTATAGAGAACTTTAACCTGCAGCTTTGATGAGAAGTGTTACTTTTCTCCCTAAATATTTAAAATTCTGTGGAAGGTATAAAGGGAGTGCGGAGCAACCAATTTAAGTAGGAGGGCAAACAGCATAGTTTGCAGAGAAGTACGTGAACAAAATTATACATTCCAAGTAGCCAAACATCTGACCTCCTAGTCAGATACTAAGAAATTCCTAAATTTAAGAAATCTACGTTACAGGTCAAGTGACAGTATCTGACCAGTAGCAGTCTAACTGGGTTCACCTACAATTTAGTTAAGACATGCTCATGTTCCGAAAAACATTTCAGTAATTCTAACTGCTAATTCCATCCTAAATTGAACAAATAAAATCTGAATGGTAACATGAGGCTCTTCATTAATACTTTTAAGCTCAGGAAAAATTTTTTTTTTCCTTCTGTGCTTAGACATATTAAATTTTAAGTGTTGGCTGAATGATCTCAGGGGAGTCAAAGTATTTTCTCATCCATTCAACAAAGAGTTACTGAGTATCTACTGCATGTGAAGAGTCTGGGTGCTGGAGACAGAGTAGTAAATAAAGTAAACAAGGTCGCTGCTTTCTTAGACTTACAGTTTAAGTAAATCCCCAAATAATAAAATCCCCAAATAAACAATTAAAAAATCCTATAATAACCAGCACTATGTAGAGAATTAAGAGGATGATGTGATAAGAAAATGACTGGGTGGCTACTTTAGGTCTGATGGCCTGGGAAAGCCTCTGGGGGGTAAAATTTAAGCCATGATCTGAATGACAAAAAGGAGCAAGCCAAGCAAAGATAGAAGAACAACACTTCAGGCTGGGAATATAATCAGAGCAAAGGTCCAAAGGTGAAACAATCTTCAGATGATAGAGTTAGGTAGTAGCCATGTTATGCAGAACTTTCTATATGAGTAACAATCACACAGACTGAAAAAACTCCACCTCCCTAGAACACCCAACTGAACCCCTTTTCTCTTAGCTTTCCATCATGAAAAGGTACATAAAATGTGCGTCATTACTTGAAAGACTCAAGGCAAAACTGTCCAAAATATTTTTTCTAATTATAGGCCCTAGAGGATAAAGTCTCCATTTGTCTTCCGAACTTCATCTGTCAGGGGCGCCTGCGTGGCTCAGTCGTTAAGCATCTGCTTTCGGCTCAGGGTATGATCCCGGGGTCCTGGGATCCAGCCCCGCAACAGGCTCCCTGCTCATCAGAGTCTGCTTTTCCCTCTCCTTCTGCCTCTCCCCCCACCCTTGCTCATGCTCTCCCTCTCTTTCTCTCTCTCTCAAATGCGTAAATAAAATCTTTAAAAAAAAAAAAAAAAAGCATCTGCCTTCAGCTGAGCTCTTATCAACTAACCGAATTTATCTTATATATTGAAATTAAATAATTTTTAACTGTGATAAAATATACATAAAATTTATTATCCTATTTTTAAACAGTTATGTGGCATTAAGCACATTTACACTGTTGCACAGCCACTCTCCAGGACTGTTTTCATCTTGCAAAACTGAAGCTCTACACATTAAAAAACTCTCCATTTTCTCCACTCCATAGTCCCTAGGAATCACCATGTACTTCTTGTCTCTGTTTTACATTTTACTAGTAGTAAATTTTACTACACTAGGAACCTCATAGAAGTTGCAGTGTCACGCTATTTTGTCTTTTGTGATTGGTTTAGCATGCCTTCGAGGTTCATCCATATTATACCACAGGTCAGAGCTTCCTTTCTGAGACTGAATACTCTACTGTATTATATATATGTTTATATATAATTAGTAATATGTGCATTTTATATGTCCACAGTTATCCACTGACGGACACTTGGGTTGCTTCTACCTTTTTTTTTTTTTAAGATTATTTATTTATTCATTTGACAGAGAGAGAGACAGCAAGAGAGGGAACACAAGCAGAGGGAAAGGGAGAAGCAGGCTTCCCGCTGAGCAGGGAGCCTGAAGCGGGGCTCGATCCCAGGACCCCAGGCTCATGACCTGAGCTGAAGGCAGACATTTAATGACTGAGCCACCCAGGCACCCCTGCTTCTACCTTTTTGCTATTGTAAATAATGCAGCTATAAACATGAGCATAGCAAATGTATCTTCGAGACCCTGCTCTTAATTCTTTGGGGTATATATCCAGAAGGAGAATTGCTAGGTCATTCAGTAATTTTATATATACATATATATATATATATATATATTTTTTTTTTCCCCCCAGGAACTTCCATACTGTTTTCCATAGCAGCTATACCATTTTACATTTACGCCAACAGTGCAAATGGTTCCAATTTCTCTGCATCCTCGTTGACACTTGTTATTTTCTGTTGTGTTTTGAGATGTAAAGTAGTTATCTATATATACTTTTAAACTTGGTTGTTGTCTTCTCTTCATTTCCCAGAATGTAAGCACATAAAGAGTAGGAACCTTGTCTGTTTTGTTTATCAAGAAATACAGAGCACCTAGTATATCTACAATATCTGGCACAGAGTAAGCACTCAGTAAATATGTCAAATGAAAAAATGCCAGTAGACCTTATAACTCAAGTTCAAGTATTTTCTTTTTATTTTTTTTAAGATTTTATTTATTTATTTGACAGAGAGAGACACAGCGAGAGAGGGAACACAAGCAGGCGGAGTGGGAGAGGGAGAAGCAGGCTTCCCGCAGAGCAGGGAGCCCAACACGGGGCTCGATCCCAGGACACCGAGATCATGACCTGAGCCGAAGGCAGACGCTCAACAACTGAGCCGCCCAGGCACCCCAAGTTCAAGTATTTTCTACATTATTTATATACTCTGTTTCAGAGATGTCTTTTGTTAGATACCAAATTGACCTCTTAGACGAGGAATTTTTTTTTTTAAAAGATTTTATTTATTTATCTGACAGAGAGAGACAAAGAGAGCACAATCAGGGGGAGCGGCAGGCAGAGGGAGAGGCAGAGGCAGATTTTCCACTGAGCAGAAAGCCTGATGCGGGGCTTGATCCCAGGACCCTGGGATCATGACCTGAATCAAAGGCAAATGCCCAACCAACTGGTCTACCCAGGCACCCCTTAGATGAGACATTTTTAAGATTACAAGTATGTTTATGTTGTATAGAAAAATGTCATGTTCCCACTACAAAAACAGAGTACTTAGCAAATTCAGTTTCCAAAATGTAATCCAGGATCCTTACCGGCAGTCCTGGGCCCATCATAAGCACCAGCTTCTTCACCATCTCTAAATATCTTCAGGGTTGGATATCCACTGACTCCATACTTATTACAGGTGTTTGTGTTGGCAGTACAATCAACCTAAAGATTAAAATATACGAACCATCTGTTATCCAGATGCTTGTTGCAGGCTTCTCCTATATTCCCAAAATTTTAAGACTGCTCAAATCATAAGAGGATCAAGCAATTCTTTGCACACGTACCACAGAACATATATTTTAAAGGCTGACTGGTGCTGGGCTACTTATATCACAATCACCTAAAGAACTGGTTAAATTTAGATTGCTGGATCTCCTACAAAATGCACAAATGACTTTAAATTCTTCCCTCAAAGTCTCTATTATTTAAAACAGTAGTCTCCACCTTCTTTCCGCCTTAGAATATGTGAGGAATAAATCACTTAAATGACTAACAGTATCTTTCTTACTCTGATAATGATTACTATAAAGAGGATGGGTGGAGGTACATATCCTTTAGGTGGGGTGGAGTATAATTTGATTTGGCAAATCTTCTAGTTATTAGCAAAGTACCAACACTTGAATATGCTCCCTGAGATAGTCTGACTATGGGCTAAACTCTAACAAGGTAGATCTAGAGAGACCTATCAGGAAGAAGGAAAACAATTCCTATCTATTTAGCCACTTACTCTAAAGTCGGCAGTGCTACAGGTACCCTGCATATGTTATTTCATTTCCTTTTCACAAGATTTGGAGGTATGGTCCCAATGCTTTAACATCAACTGAGGTGTAGAAAAGTAATTTGTCCATAGTAACATAGGCAATAGCCACACAAGGCAGGAATTAAATCAGGACTGAACTTTCTTTTCCCCCCAAGGCAATCCGCCATAGAAACATCAGGATTAAAAGCAGTTTCCAAAAACAGTCCTATATATGTATGAACTATTTATCTGAGGCTGACCAAGATGTGACATTTTTTTTTTAAGATTTATTTATTTGAGGTTGCCTGGGTGGCTCAGTCGGTTAAAGCCTCTGCCTTCTGCTCGGGTCATGGTCTTGGGGTCCTGGGATGGAGCCCCGCATCAGGCTCTCTGCTCAGCAGGGAGCCTGGTTCCCCTTCTGCGTCAAATAAATAAATAAAATCTTTAAAAAAAAAAAAGAAAAGATTTACTTATTTGAGAGAAAGCGCTCGAGAACGTGGGCGAGGAGAGGAGCAGAAGAGGGAGAGAATTTTTTTTTTTTTTTTTAAGATTGTATTTATTTTTTTGACAGAGAGAAACACAGCTAGAGAGGGAACACAAGCAGAGGGAGAGGGAGAGGGAGAAGAAGGCTCCCTGCCGAGCAGGGAGCCCATGCGGGGCTTGATCCTAGGACTCTGGGATCATGACCTGAGCCGAAGGCAGACACCCAATGACTGAGCCACCCAGGAGCCCTAGAGGGAGAGAATCTTAAGCAGGTTCCACACTTGGCACAGAGCCGGAAGTGGGGCTCGATCTCATGACCCTAAGCCGAAATCAAGAGTCTGACACCTAACCGACTGAGCCACTCAAGTGCCCCAGGATGTGAGCCTTTATACTGCAACAACTGTGGGTTTACTATAGAATAATGGCAGAATTCTAGAAGCATTACTATGATTGTAAAAGCAAATACCAAGGTTATAGTTGACCAGTTAGTTACATACTTACAACACTCTGTCATTTTCCTATTCCTATCACTATGAATATCATAAGGTAGTTTAGGGAACTCATTTATTCAATAATTTTCCTCTGACCTTGATGACTATACTTTCCATATTTGCACCTTAATTCTTATTTACCATGTATTTCACCTCTTTCTTATTTCAGTAATTCCCTTAGTTTCACTACTTTTAATCTTTAGAAACCATAATTAATAGTCAGTTGTGTATTTGCTCAGAAATTTGTGTTCTCTTAGTACCGTAAGAGTAGAGAAAATTGAATGTAAATTTTACAAACTACTATTTAAAATACCCCATGTTCTTTTTTTTAATTTAAATTTTAGCTAGTTAACATACAGTGCAATATTGGTTACTGGAGGTGGGCCTGGGTGGCTCAGTTGAGGGGTCCAACTCCTGATCTTTGCTCAAGTCATGATCTCAGGGTTGGGAGATCCAGACTGGTATCAGGCTCCGCGTCAAGCTCCCAGCTTAGTGGAGTCTGCTTGAGATTCTCTCATTCTCCCTCTGCCCCTCCGCCCCACTCATGCACATGCTCTCTAAAATAAAAAAATAAAATCTCTCTCTCTTTTTTTTTTTTTTTTACAGAGAGAGACACAGCGAGAGAGGGAGAACACAAGCAGGGGGATGGGAGAGGGAGAAGCAGACTTCCCGCTGAGGAGGGAGCCCGATGCGGGGCTTGATCCCAGGACCTTGGAATCATGACCTGAGCCAAAGGCAGCTGCTTAACAACTGAGCCACCCAGGCACCCCAAATAAATAAAATGTTTTTAAAAAATTGGTTTCTGGAGAAGTCAATGATTCGTCACTTACATATAACACCCAGTGCTTCTCACAAGTGCCCTCCTTAACATCCATCACCCATCTGGCCCATCCCCCCCCCCCACCACCTCCCTCCATCAACTCTCAGTTTGTTCTCTACCCTTAAAAGTCGCTTATGGCTTGTTTCCCTCTCTCCTTTTTTCCCTTTTCCCCCTTCGCATGTGTTCAACTGTGAGATCATATGGAAAATACCCCATTTTCTTTAATGAAGAATCTGCCTAGACTCACCTTTGCTAATGGGACTATTCCTTTTAATCTGGTTGCTGCGGCTTCATACTCAGGGGCAAGCCTCTTGCAGTGTCCACACCTATATAAATACATTTAAAAAAAAAAGCCAAATTCTCGGTTTAATCCTTCAAGATTGTTAACTGTGCTTCTCTAGGATGAACCTCAAACTATAATGTTACTTTTGAACTAGTAACTGCTTCCAAAAGCAAAAACATCACCTGAACAACAGCCATTGCTGATAAAGTAACCAGAGCTCTGAGGCCAAAAGTACTATCCCTAACCTGAAGTTGACTCTACAGGACTAAGCTTAGTTCTAAGCAGCCGAACTGCTCAATTAAATACTTTCTCTATTAAAAGTATAACTGAGCCTTGAACACTATAGTCAGAATTAATCCCCACATTAAAGAGGGAAAGGGCTCAGGCCTTCTGGACCAAATAATGAGGATAAAATGAAGAGCAAGGTAGCAACAATCGCATTTCTGGTAGCATTTCCTAAAAGAAGGCACATTTTTTTTCTTAGGAAACCAGCTCTATGATTCTTAAAAATACAGTGGCTGAAACCTTATAAGGTTCCAAGTATGATATTAACTCTTTAAAAAAATCACCCTCAACTACTTTTTCTCCACTCCTTCAACAGGAATCCCTTTATCAAAAAACCCGGTTTGAGGGGGTAGCAGAATGAGGCCCAAAAGGCACTCATTTGCTATAGATACTTTACCAGCTGTTGGGAGTCTTTTTTTCTTCTCAACTGGGTTTCAACACAGCATTAGAATGATATATTTAAGACAGCAAGCCGTATTTTTATAGCTACACAGTTTATCTGGTTGTAAGAACTGATGGACATAAAACATTGTCAGAGTATTTTCCCAGAGGGCCATCAGAAACACCTGCTCCTAGCCTGGGACATCTTCAGAGTCCCACAGGCACACTGTATATGTGATGGGGGTAGGGGGAGATACTCCTCCTTATCAAGGTATAGCTAGCACCTGCTATGTCATCTCTTCAAAACCCACTGGGTTGCAGAGGGACCACTTTGAGAAGGTAAAGTAGTTCTGTAACCTCTCCACAGATAGCAAAAACAGAATTAGAAAACAGAAGGAAACACGGAAGAAACTTAACTTTATGTATTTCACAGCCAATAGTCTCAGAATTTATTTTATTAAGTGATGGACAAATAACTTGGACACATTTTGCCCCTAAAACTTGTTTAAAACAAAGGACTATAAGAGCTTATATTCTTCAGGGTCTTTAGGAGTTCTATTAAAAAATAATCATTAGAAAGCTTAACTGAAGGAACGGTGATATGGGGAAGGGATGTAATAGGCTTCAATTGTACTGGCTTTAATTTTTAGACTGGGTGATGAATAAATGGTATTCCCTATATTTCATGGATGCACATTTTACCATATCTGAAATTGGCTTGTGCCCTGCAATTGCGTCATAGTTTCAATGATAGGACTTCCTTGTGAGACATGAAATAAGGATTCCCCTCACAATTCGTGGCATCTTACATGTATATGGAATATGGTATAATTCATTATATTCTCTCTATTCCTTTTATATTGCAAAATAAATTAAAAACTCATGTACTTGCATTCCAACAAAACACAAATCCTAAATGATTTAATAAAATAACCAATTTATCTGAGAAATTCAGGCTTTGGAGAACATAAGGGCTCAAAGATTAAAAAAAAAAAAAAGTTAAAGGGAGTAAAAATTGGACCTGGGCCTTTAAAAATTTAAGGCTTCAGCCAGGACCTGTCCTGGGGTATTTTAGCTAAGGGGAATAGTAGCGCAAAGGTAAAATTACTAGTGAAAATGATACATTCAGAGAACTGTGGAGGGCTCTGTTTGTTGTTACTAAGAGATAATAAATGTGTTATGTGTATTAAGACTACATCAGTCAGCAATATATAACAGGAAGGGGGAAAATAGAGATAAAAATAAAAGCCACCTAGAAGATAATACATTTCACATGGCAGATAATGAAAGCTTGGACCGGAGTGATAGCAATGAGAATAAAAAAGAAACAGAAGAGAGATTTCTGTTGAAAATGTAATTATCAAGAAGCCTGAGGCAACAGATTTAAGAATAGTTTCACCTCAACCATCTCAAAACATTTGAAGAGAAAAAAATAGTATAAAATAATTAGACTGGACCAATGGGTGTCAACCCGGATGCATATAAAAAATACCTATGGAGGTAACCAGGGGTGTAAGGGAGATATGTGTGTTAAGTATCAAGGCTGGGTCTGAAAACCACTGTCCTAAGTATTTGCTGCATCCATAATGCCCAAAGGAAGGACCTGTTTAAAGAGTTCCAGAGAGACCAGAGGAGAATGCCTTCTTCAAATTCACCAGGAATGGAACTCAGGTGGAGTCTGAAGATTAACCACCACTTCTTTCACCCAGTCCTAGACAGTATTAAAATAAACAATTCCATCACCTTCAGGGATGGCTTCTAGGAGTAATACTGAATCCCAACAATCACTACTTCGTGTGACAAATGTCTCTTACAGAAAAACTGATGCAGTTCTTTCCCTATAGGAACACCAGTCTGGAAGGAGTGACAGACAATATTAGGCCCCAACTGAGAGGCGGAAGCAACCAGTTAGTTGTTCAAGGAGCTAAATCTTGTTGAAAAGATCAATTTGGGGTGGGAGGATACATCAGAAATTCCAAGTAAAGGAATCAGCATGTATAAAAAGAAATATTTCAAAAAAAAAAAGAAATATTTCATTTTATCCTATCCAGTTTTTTTCAATATGTACTCCAGAAACATTGTATATCAAATATCATTTAATACTACTGTCCTACAGGGTAGATCACAAATCTACAACCTAAGTAGATGTTGAGGACTTAAAAGTTAACGTTGATCAATAAATTTTCAGATACTATTGCATTTAAATAGTGCTATTTATTTCCCCAGAGAAATTCATATAATCCCATTCTTACAAATCACACAATGATTAACTCCATAATGGAAATAGTCTACAAAGTCAAATCCAAAGAAATCTTTCACTTTCACTGTAAAACGAAAGTGCAAAAAATACCCAAAAACAAATGAGATGAAGAACTTGCTCAAAATAGGTCAATTTTACTTTCAATAGGATTTAACTGTTCTTATCTAACTTGTGAGCTAGTTCTGATCTGTACAAAGGATTACAGCAGTCAGAAAACATTTCTAGCTGAAGTATTAATAAATAAAAATAGTTGAATGTGAAGAAATCAGGACATTATCAACAGGAAACTTCCTTGATCCCAAATTAGTCGCTCAGAAAACTGATCCTGCTTGCTGGCATTCTGGAGGATTACCTTACCTTCTAGACCAATTAAAAGCAGACACCACAGTAGGGATCCACCCAATTTTTGGGACAGTTTAGTGCATGCCGGGATATGCAGTTTTTAGGGAAGCACATGCAACAACAATTTAAAATAGGAAAGAATACCTTCAATCAGAAAAAAAAAAATCTGCTTTAACCTAATAGTCTAGCCCATTAGTCTCCAGGAACTGACTTTATGTTGACCCCTGTAGTCACAGAAGCACCACCCAGTTTTGATCCAGCCACTTTAAGTACAGTTACACCCCTTCAAAGTTAACAGCAAGGTTATATGATTGGGAAGTCGCTTCTAAGATGGAATGTGACTTCTGAAGATGTATAATGAAAGACCACCTATGATGTGTAATCAGTACTACCAGCTGGCCACAGGAATGCCCCACTCATTAAATCGGTCACAAGTTGAAAACAAAATTTGTTGCCTCTAACACATCTTTCTGGTTCAGGTGGTCTTCATTACCAGACTTCTTCTAGTATTACCCCCAGCAAATCCGCTGAACCCTTGTTGAGTGGAGACAGAGTTAGAAGCAAGTAAAAGTTATACACCAACTTTTACTGATACTTTTGAATACAAGTCATTTTTTTTTAAAGATTTATTTGTTTGACATAGAGAGAGATCACAAGTAGGCAGAGAGGCAGGCAGAGAGAGAGGAGGAAGCAGGCTTCCCGTGGAGCAGAGAGCCCAATGAGGGGCTTGATCCCAGGACCCTGAGATCATGACCTGAGACACCCAGGCACCCCTACAAGTCATTTTTAATTAATGGTATTGCCACAGGAGGAAAAAAATTAAGCAGTGTAATCAGCATGAATATATTGAGCCATCCCAAGCCTGAAAATAATCATGGCTCTCTGTGGTAAAGATTTGGGACTTAAAAAAAAAAAAGCAACAAACAAACAAAAATCAGGTCTACTGAGTCAGAAATCCTATTTGCTCTCTCCCCCCACCCACAACTTTTTGAGTTAGTTGTATCCTAAGAAATTCGCACCCTTGTTCAGTTATATCACCCTGAAGTAGACTATTTCTCCCCATAATGGTTATTTTCTCACTGGAGTCTTTTTGGACATTTTTCAGAAATTCTAATTAAAACCGACACTTTAGACAGATTTCTGATGGCATTACTCTTTTCACCTACTCTTTTTGACGGGATTCTGTTGGTGCTGAAGTGTGATTAGCTTAATGGAGAAAATGTGCACCATGCGATGGGACAAAATAATTGCCGGCCTCAAGAAAGCACTTATGACCATTCTGCAGCCACTGAGTGACCTTGGCTAGAAACCAATAGCTGCGGGGCGTGGGGCAAGAAGAAAGGAAGTACTCTGGGGGCCCAGGGCCTCTGCACTTGGTGAACATTCGCTTCCGATGTAAGGCCTTGGGACCCCTCGTTAGTAGGATGGAGAGCATTAACATTGACTCAGCCAGAAACTGTAAAGACACCGTTTGGAGGATGGAGAGCATTAACACTGACTCAGCCAGGAAAGATACCAATCTAAGCGGGGTAGGGGGTGGTTAAACCCTCTGCAAGTAGGAAGTGCCGCAAGAGCAACGAGGTAAGGATGTGGCCCTGCGTGAGCGGGGCCTTGGGGTTTTCTTCCCGGGTCTCGCTCCCAGGCGATCAGCACCGACTTCTCCGGTCTCGGAGAAGCAGCTCGGCTCCCCGGGGGTGGGAAATCTGCCGGCTGCAGCCAGGCCTGTTGAAATGGTGGAGGGCGCCGGCGCTGCGTAGGCCCAACCGTTCCCGCGCCTTCGCCCCCGGCCCGGGCCTCCCGCCCTCCCTCCCGCGCCCCGGCTGAGTGGCCTCACCAAGGGGCGAAGAACTCGACGAGCATGAGGCCCGCAGAGCCCGTGTCGGAGATGCGACTCTCGAAGTTGTCGTCAGTGAGTTCCAGCACGTCGGAGGCAGAGGCGAGACCGGCCGCGGCGAAAAGCAGCGCCACGCCGGGGAACAGCGCTCGGCAGCGGGGGCGCATGGCTACGAGGTGAGGTTAGGGGCGGCCGGGAGGGTCGGGGCTCGGCGGGGACTGCGGAGGCCGGCCGCGACCACGCACCCTGTGCCTGCGCTCGCGAGTCTGGCCCAGGCGGACCTGCAGCCGGAGGTCCCAACCCCCCAGCCCGGCTCCGGCCGCAGTGTGGCAGCCGCCGATTGGCTGCGAGGCGCCTGCGTCGGGCGGGCGGGACCAGCTGGTAACCGCCGAGTGGCCGGAGCGCGGGGCGGGGCCGAGGCGGCGGGCGCCCGGGCGAGCTGGGCTGGGAGGGGTCCTGGGCCGGGGGCTGGGGCTGGGGCTGGGGCTGGGCCCGCTGGCGAGCCGGAACCCCCGGAGCAAGTGAGGTGGAGTGGGGTGGGGCGGAGCGGGGCGGGGCGGAGCGGGGCGGAGCTGGAGATGGGGCGCCGCGGCGCTGGGAGCAGACCCTGAGCTCATCTTTTGTGGGGAGAGCTGAGTTCGGGGGCGCCAGAGCCGGAGGCGGAGACGTGAAGGCAAGGCTGAGTGGACGAAAGAGAGCCTTGGCTGAGGTGAGGCCCAGAAGCGGGAATTGAGAGATGGAGGCTGCACCCTAGGGACATAGTTGGGACAGGACATGTTTTCCAAATGTCAAGCTGCTACAATTTGTCCAATTCCTCTTGGTTTGTCTTTCGGAGGCAGCCCTAAGTCCTCCCACTGCCCTTCCTCACTGCACTACCCAATTACCTCAGGTCCAGGTGCAGCTCCGATTTCCTCTTTGTCCCACCCCGGGACGCCTGCCACGTGGCTGCTACTTTTAATTAGGAACGCTGTCACAAGTGAAGGTGCTTGGCCACTTAGTCTACTGCGCAATGTCTCTCGCGACTCTTATCTATTTTTGTTTCAGAAAACCTTGAGTCTTGGTACAATGTGTTTGACTTCTTTAAGGGCAAAGAGGGTGGGAGAAGGGGAAATAAACCTCTCATCTTTGGTGCCTCTCCAAGAATGAAATGACACTGGATTTTTCCATTATTTTACAGACATGGACACCAGCCACCCAACAGGACACGTGCAACTGCCCCGAGCTGATGCCATTCGTTCACGGCTCATTGATACTTTCTCTCTCATCGAGCATCTGCAAGGGTTGAGCCAAGCTGTGCCACGACACACTATCCGAGAGATAGTTGGTCAGCAGCCTGTTTCTTAACTACCATAGATTTAAGACTCCTTGCCATACCCTCCAAAGAGTAGAAAGCAAAGACTTTTTTAACGGTGGAAAATGCAGGGACCATTGGCTTGCTTGCTAGTTTGTAAATGATATCAAACTTGATAAATCAAAGGCTTTGTAAAGAAAGCTCTTTGAATCCAGGAGATCACTCACTTTTAGGCTTAGGATAACGACTAGCCCTGGCCAACTTGAAAGTTTCTACGAAAGACACTAAAAATTTTGAGGGTTGAACCCTCTGCCTTTATTCTTGGGCATTGTGATATGTTGGTCATAAGTGATATATTAGCTTTTATTCCAAACTAATGTTAATTGCAGTGAGAAAGAATAGCAAGGCAAGCCTCTGCGCTAGGAGACCCATTATGTAACCAGTATCCCTGCCCCTGGTCCTGCCTGTTCTTCATATCCCCCAGAGACTTCTCTTTATATATATCCACTGTCCTCTTTTAATTTTTGGTCTAGATCCTTCTGGTCAGAAGAAGGTTATGTTGGGAGATCAACACCAGCTGGTACGCTTCTCCATAAAACCTCGACATACAGAACGAATTACACGTGGCCGGAGGCTGATGAGCAGGCTTCGAGTTCGCTGCGGTCAGAGGCCACCTCTTTCCTTGTGGGCTGGTTGGGTCCTTGAGCGTATCCTTTCATGCCCCTCATTTTTATCCCATGCCTTTACTGCCTCTCTTGCCTTATCATCTGCCTGAAGACTTATTTTCCCTTTTCCAAACTCCATTTTCTTCTCATCCTCACTGGTTCTATTCTTGCCCTTGTTATATCACCTGTATAAGAAAGAATTCCACTCTGTATGTTTCCTTAAGAGAAAACAGGTCCTCTCTTCACAAACTTCATCATCTTTCTCATCTTTTTGAATACGATTGTACTGATGGTTGAAATAGGTAAGAACTGACATTGAATAGAAGAGGAAGTGGCTATGGGTCATTTTTCCTATAAATTGATCTTTTTTTATTTTTGAATGTTACTTGAATCGTAGTAAGGACAATTATATTAAGTCTCTTGGAGTAGGATTTATGCAACTGCTAAGATATGGAAATATTTGGAGGGCTCTCAAGAGAGTGGTAAGATATAAAGTAGTCTAGAGTATAATAGACTTATGGGCAACCAAAGATGTAAAGACCAGTTATATCTGTTGTGTCAGTTTAGTTTAATAGTTGTTTAAATTAGCCTTTTGTATTAGAGATATTGGTGCCTATCAGTGAGTGATGCAACATTTACACTTTTTACAAGTATGTTAAATATTAAGTACAAATAAGAAAGCTCACAAAGTATGTAAAGTTAGATACAACTAAAATATTAGATGAGCCAAAAAATGATTAAAGAGTAAATGATTCTAAAATCAATCCTAAGTTATATGAAATGTATTAAAAGCAAAAGAACATCTGGAAAATCAATGAGCTCATTTGATTATCATCTCAAACAAACTGCTCAGAAATGATGAAAAGGGGGCGCCTGGGTGGCTCAGATGGTTAGGCGTCTGCCTTCAGCTCAGGTCATGATTTCCAGGTCCTGGGATTGACCCCCACGTTGGGCTCCCAGCTCAGCGAGGAGTCTGCTTCTTCCTCTCCCTCTGCCTCTTCTTCTGCTTGTGCTCTCTCTCTCTCTCTCTCTCTCAAATGAATAACTGAAATATTTTTTAAAAAGGAATGATGAAAAGGACAGTAGAAGTACTCCTTGTTTCATCATTGTTTCGGGGAATTTTCCCACTTTAAAATAGTCTGTTAATGCAATCAGCTCAAAGATACTTAAATATACAACAATATTTGATATCAGTGACCCACTACAGTGTACTATATACTTTGAAGTATTTATTTATTTTTTTAGAGAGAGGGAGAAAGAGAGTGTGCACGCATGTGGAGAGGGTAGCGGCAGAGGGAGAGGGAGAGAGAATCTTAAGCAGGCTCCAATGCCCCAGCGTTGACTTGCAGCGTGGTGTGGGGCTTGGTCTCACAACCCTGAGATCATGACCTGATCAAAAGTCAGATGCTTAACCAACTGAACCACCCAGATATACCCATATCTTGACGTATTTTATTTTCTCCCCATTGTTGTGAGGATTTTGAATTAAGTCACCCACATTTCCTATTTCTTGTATGATGACTGGCATGTATTTGCCTCGTGGTGTTAAGGGTATAGTCTTAAGCCTTGGAATAAAGTAAACAGATGCAATGTACAGGATTTCCTGGATCTAATGGACAAATCAAAATAGAATAGCACTAACCATTCTGGTTGGTAAAACAGTTGGATATGAAACATGATCACTGTGCTACAGGATAGGTGGATTCCTTCAGTGGACATTATCTGGCAAGTTCAGCAAAATTGTATCTTATTAAGTACATTCTCATGGTAGAAAGGGAGGAGGGATTTTGCAAAGGCAAAGAATTTGTGACTAACAGATTTCTTTGAACAGACTATGCATGTGATAAACATTAAGACTGTTTAGGCTTTTAAAAAAACAATTTTCCAGATCATAGAGAATGTTGTTATAGATAGGGGGAAAAATAGTAATTAACAAACAGTTCTCTAGATCAAAGCTCCCCAACCTTTTTCTTTTTATTTTTTAGAGAGAGTACACACGGCCCCCCCCCCGCCCCCCCGGGGAGGTAGTGGGGAGGGAGGGGCAGGCAGAGGGAGAGGCTCTAAGCCCAGTCCAGGGCCTGACATGGGGCTCCATCTCATGACCCTGAGATCATGACCTGAGCCGAAATCAAGAATCAGACGCTTAACCAACTAAGCCACCCAGGTGCCCCATCCCCAATCTTTATGGTCTTGTGATTTTGTTTCCCAGTAATATCGCTATAAACTTGAAACCCTCCTTAGGAGTTTAATCATTCCAATAGTTTTATATGACATAAAGAAGCAAGTTGAAGTAGAAGTAATATTTTAGACCAGCATATTATTAAATATTGTATTTTAACGTGTATAATAAAATTTTAAAAATTATAATGTTAGCACATTTTTACTTTTGCCATTTTATGCTGCTTTTAAATATATGAAAAAATAGGGGCGCCTGGGTGGCTCAGTGGGTTAAAGCTTCTGTCTTCGGCAGATCTCAGGATCCTGGGATCGAGCCCCGCATCAGGCTCTCTGCTCAACGGGGATCCTACTTCCCCCTCTTTCTCTGCCTGCCTCTCTGCCTACTTGTGATCTCTCTCTCTCTGTCAAATAAATAAATAAAATCTTTTAAAAAAATAAGTAAATAAGTAAATAAATAAATATATGAAAAAATAAAGTAAATATATGATTTGACCATAAATGAATTTTTAAAGGCCATTATATATTGTTTGGCTCAGGGATCAAATATATTTATCTTATGTATTATATGCTTTTTAATTTAAGTTTTTGGTTTTTTTAAACATTGAGATATAATTGACATATAACATTAATTTCAAGTTTACAACATTATGTTTTACATGTTAAGTACATATTATATGTTAAGGTGTAGGAGGAAATTTAATTATATGTTAGGGTATAAAAAAGAAAAAAACTACTTTCACAATGATATTGGTAATTCTACTTTTTATTTTAAACATCAGTTTGGCTTATTTTTATAATTTTCACATTTTGTTTCCAAATGATGACAGGGAGAAAAGAAAGAAGATTTGACTCATTTGCAATCCATTTTCTGAAAATAACACATTGCAAGTGTGAATAGTCCTTATTTCCGACAAAAAAAAAAACATGTATAACGTCATTATAATTTTTTACATTGATTTTGAGGTTCTAGAGATATCTTGATGTGCTATATATAAGAATTCTGCAAGTTTATCTCAAGATGATCTTCATCAGAGTCTATAAATTGAATTCATCTGATCAAAATCTTTATATAGCGTTAATGTTCCTTACTACAGTGTGGATATAATAAACCAAATCTTCTTTCTTTTCTCCTCTCATCATTTTTTTAAAAAAATATTTTAAAGATTTTATTTATTTATTCGACAGAGAGAGAGAGAGAGATCACAAGTAGGCAGAGAGGCAGGCAGAGAGATAGGGGGAAGCAGGATCTCTGCTGAGCAGAGAGCCTGTTGTGGGCTCAGTCCCAAGACCCTGAGATCATGACCTGGGCCGAAGTCAGAAGCTTTAACCCACTGAGCCACCCAGGCACTCCTCTCATCATTTTTAAAAAAAATACATGATTTGTGCACAAATGAATTTTTAAATGGCATTATTTGTTGTTTTGCGTGGGCTCAAATATATTTTATGTATTATGTTTTTATTTTTATTTTTTATTTTTTTGTATTATATGTTTTAAAATTTAATTTTATGGAT
Organism: Potos flavus; assembly: GCA_028534135.1. Classification (NCBI taxonomy): domain Eukaryota; kingdom Metazoa; phylum Chordata; class Mammalia; order Carnivora; family Procyonidae; genus Potos; species Potos flavus. Next base: position 50,909,209 of record CM052896.1, read on the forward strand.
ATAACCAGCCAAAAAAACGGTTACAATTTCAAACTGTTTAAGTGTCGAAATTAACAGCAGTTTGTGTTGTTCAGAGTGATTGAGTATGTTCTTCTAATCTCTATTAACTGCCAATAATGCATTTGGAGGCTCTCAGATTGTTCTGTTTCACAGGGAAGCATATTAGGGGCGCCCGGGTGGCTCAGCCGTTAAGCATCTGCCTTTGGCTCAGGTCATGATCCCAGGGTCCTGGGATTGAGCCCCACATGGGGCTCCTTGCTCAGTGGGAAGCCTACTTCTCCCTCTCCCACTCCCCCTGCTTTTTTCCCTCTCTCCTTGTCTCTCCCTCTGTCAAATAAATAAATACAATCTTTAAAAAAAGAGAGAGAGAGAAACATATTAAATTATTATTTAGCTTTTAAGCCTACTTTGATTTCAGTGGGTTTTTTTCCCTACAGCATGGTATACATCCATTAAATGCATAAAAGAAATGAAGAGGGTTGAAAGATGAAGGCAATAAGCTGAGGAATAGGGGCGCCTGGGTGGCTCAATGGATTAAAGCCTCTGCTTTCGGCTCAGGTCATGATCTCAGGATCCTGGCATTGAGCTCTCTGCTCAGCAGGGAGCCTGCGTCCCCCTCTCTCTGTGCCTGCCTCTCTGCCTACTTGTGATCTCTCTCTCTGTCAAATAAATAAATAAAATCTTAAAAAAAAAAAAAACAAGCTGAGGAATAGCAATTAGCAGATAATAGGGTTTTAGAGAGCATGCGTAGGATTTAATTTGCTTTGCAGGACAAAATCTGTTTTAGAGAAGAATGGGAAAGTTTTAAAAACTAACAAAGAACTAATTTTTTTTAAAGATTTTATTTATTTATTTGCCAGAGAGAGTACCAGCAGGGGGAGCAGCAGGCAGAGGGGGAGGCCCGCTCCGCGCTGAGCGGGGAGCCTGATGTGGGACTTGATCTCAGGGCCCTGGGATCATAACCTGAGCCAAAGGCAGATGCTTAACCGACTGAGTCACCCAGGCATCCTAAGAACCAAATAATTTCTTATTATAACTCAGTATGTCTCATGAATCTGGCTCCTTGTTCCTTCTTACCTTATCAAGTACTTTACATATCATGGCCCTACATTTTCATTCTATTCTCAAGGCCCACAGCTTCTTGTGAAGTACCAGTGTAGCAGAAGAGTGGTGGTAGTGAAAAGAGCAATCCTTTGGTTACTGTGTGACCCCCAAGTGGGAAGGCAGTGACTTGCGGCTGTTAGCCACATTGATACCAGCAGGAGAAGAGTTGTAGCTATTTTTCATGGTCAATTCTGTCCTCCCCTGTATTTCACAGGTTGAAAAAAAAATCAATGTTAAGAAGAAAAACAAAGAAAAATGGAATAGCAGTGGGCACAACTGTGGTTTATAATAGTTTCTGATCATCTATACCATTCAATTTCCCAATTCCTTAACCTTTATTCATCCTTCACTCTACTCTCACAGAATTGCTTGAATCCTCAAACACCAAATTGTGGTCACTCAAGCTGACTCTGGAGGTGGCAGCTTGGTTCATCTTGCTTGTTTTCATCTTGGAGATCCTTCTTATGTGGCTATCCAGCTTTTTCCTCTTCTGGAAGAATGCCTGGAATGTCTTTGACTTTGTCGTCACCATATTGGTAAGGATAAATATCCTGAGGATTAGTTTGGTGGGTTGAGGAATGAGCCTAGGTGAATCAAAATGACAAGAAAAGTTAATTAGATCCCCAGAAGAATGTCATTATTTTGATATTTTTTTCTAAAACTGAAGTCAGTCATTGCAGGAGTTGTTGATATTAGGAGCAAGACAGAATCTAACCACAACATTAGCCCCAGCAAGAACATCTACCAGTCACTAAGCACTTACTAAGTGCCACGCACTGTTCTAAGTGTTTTACATGTTCTAAGTATTTTCTCACTTGAGCTCCACAACAACCCTATGAGATAAGCACTGTGCTTATCCCCTTTGAAGTGCAGAGTTTAAGTAATTTAGTAGAGGAAGGCTCAATTGGAAACAGTCATCAGAGGATGCTATTCAAGGAATAATGCCCAAGGAACTATGATGAAGATGAGATAAGGGGTAACTGTGCATGGGTGCTTTGGGTACATTTTACTCATAATCTGTGTTTCCCACAGTCCCTGCTTCCCGAGGTTGTGGTGCTGGTGGGGGTAACAGGCCAGTCTGTGTGGCTCCAGTTGCTGAGGATCTGCCGGGTGCTAAGATCTCTCAAACTCTTCGCACGATTCCGTCAAATTCGAGTCATTATTTTGGCCCTGGTGAGGGCTCTCAAGGTGATTTGACTGTTGCAGCTAAACCAACTGGGCAGGTTGGATAAACATGGGAATTTAACATAAAACAAGGCTGGGTGGGTCAAAGAGGGACTGTATGAAATGTCATTGGATGAGAAAGGGCTGGGGACAGCTACTGTGGTCTAGAGATAACCAGACTGGGGAGTGGAAAGTGAGGGTTTTGCGGGAGGATTGCCAGGGTGGGCTTGACTCTGCTGTAGGTGGAATCAGCCTAGTCTGGCCCAGCTCTGACTCGAGGTCATGGCCTCTAGAACATGACCTTCCTCTTGATGTTGCTGCTCATCTTCTTCTACATTTTTGCTGTGACTGGTGTCTACTTCTTTGAGGATTACACCCGTTCAACTCGCCAGGACCTGGAGTACCCCATGTTCTTCTCGTAGGCGGGACGGGGGGGGGGGGTTGTGGGGGGAGGGAGAGTTTGGGCAAGAGACTGGGAAACTAGTCCAAAGTAAGTAATACAAAAAGTATAGTCTACTGTAAGAAACTGGAATAGAACACAATAAGGAGAAAAAAGAAAGCAAAGAAATAATGAGTAGTATTAGCTCTGATTTTGAGGAAAGGGTGACTAGTTCCAGGTTTGCTTTAGATTTTGAAATTTAAACATCCTCTCCTCAACCATCTTTAGATAGGTATACTCCAGTGACTAAGCTCTGGTTTCTATATCTCACTTACCTCTTTTGAAAAATGGAAATAATAGTGGCACTACCTCATAAAAGTATAGGAATAAAAGTAATGCATTTTTACACTTAGCACAGATTTTGACACAATGTAGGTGATCAACACATGCTACCATGATTCTCAAGTCACTGGTTTTACCCCAGTCCAGGTGTGGGTTACACATGCACATACCTAGACTCATTCAAAATTAAAATCCTGATAAGATCTTTGTCTAAAGAACAGTGATTGCCAGTAGAAAGTCAATTGGATTTAGATGAGATAATGTTATTTATGAATTAGAATCCAATCTTGTCAGCACCTCTTAGGTTTCAAACTAACAGGTAGCTTTGTAAGAGTATTGAGTTAGGGGGTATCTGGGTGGCTCAGTGGGTTAAAGCCTCTGCCTTCGGCTCAGGTCATGGTCTTAGGGTCCTGGGATTGAGCCTCGAGCTCTCTGCTCAGCAGGGAGCCTGCTTCCCCCCCTCTCTGCCTGCCTCTCTGCCTACTTGTGATCTCTCTCTCTCTGTCAAATAAATAAATAAAATCTTTAAAAAAAAAAAAAAAAGAGTATTGAGTTAGGAGAGTCCTAAATATTCATCCAATGCAGGCCCTGATATTTTCAATAAGTTGTATATGGAGGACTAGGAAGGAAAGAAGGAAAATTCAGATACCTTCCTGAGATCTTTTGTGGCACATTCATTATTGTTCATTATTTGGGATCACATGTTTATGTCACATACCTGTCCATTTACTTAAGAATGACTTCATACCAAGGAACTAAATAGGAATGATGTTTGCTAAATTTTTAAGTGATCTTCTGTTTGGTGAAGTCCATAGAACAGTGAAGAATGAACTTAGAAAAAACATATATAGTTGGTGATTCATTCAATCTTTAAAAATTCAGCCAGTACCTATTTACTGAGCACCTACTATGTTCCAGGCACTAATGGAATAGTGAGAGATATTCATGGATTATTTGTGATAAAGGTAAACCTAACAAAACAACTGCAAACTGAAGAATGCTTAGGTAAAAAATTGTTAGAAAAGAAGCCAAAGTCAGAGCAAACTACAAATAAATGTTCTTATGTTGCTTTAAGAGTAAGAAAATACTGTTTCTTAGAGATTTAGATCTCTGTTCTGTCTGTACGCATACCTCCTTTTTCTTTAGGAACCTGCTGAATTCCCTCGTGACAGTGTTCATCCTCTTCACCATGGATCATTGGTACGCACTGCTTCAGGATATCTGGAAGGTTCCTGAAGTCAGCCGTGCCTTCAGCAGCATCTATGTCATCCTTTGGTTGTTACTTGGTTCCATTATCTTTCGAAACATTATAGTAGCCATGATGGGTAAGCACAGAAGAGGGGAAACTTGGTTGTGAGGGGTGGCTGGAAAGAAATTGGGGTGAAAGCTAGGATCGGGAGATTATGTATAGAGAAAACCTGAGGTAGCAGGAAGGCTTGGGGCCTGGAATGGATATTTCACTTGGTTTCTCCCCACCCAAGCCCTCTCCCCAGGTCTAGTCACCACCATCTCCCAACTCCTAATGGCCCTTTGGGGCAGTTACTAACTTCCAGAATATCAGGAATGAGCTGAACGAAGAGATCACACATCTGGAGGTTCAGCATAAAGCCGACATATTCAAGCGGCAGATTATCCAAAGGTCTGCTGCCCCTTTTTCAAACTCAAGTTTAGCTCTGAAGGGTATCCCAACCTCATTCCCGTTTCTACTCCTTGGCCTTGACCCCATTTTTCCCTTCCCTTCCACAGAAGATTTGCCCCAGGGTTAGAATTCCCCAGCTCTCAAATATTGCCTGATTCTTTATCCACTCTTGGGACTTTCCTACTCTTTTTCACCTTTCTTCACTTTATGATCTGAATTATTTTCTTTTTTCCTTACCATGCTCCTGCATCAGTATAATTCCCTTCACTCTTCTGTGTTTTTTGCTTTGCAGGAGACAAAACCTGTCCCCGGAGGTAATGAGGTCAAGCCTAAGCAAAGTGGATGTCAGGTTAGGAGTGTAAATGTGAACCAGGATGGACAAATGTGAAGGAGGAGAGGGTAGAAAACCAAAGATGAAGGTTGACTTTGAGAGATAATCCATTTATTCAAGAACTATTTATTATAGTAGGTTAAATGGTGGCCCCCCCAAAAGAAATATCCATATCCTAACCCCCTGAACCTGTGAACGTGATTTTATTTGGTGAAAGGGTCTTTGCTGATGCAATTAAGGATCTTGAGATGCAATCATCCTGGATTATCCAGGTAGGCCCTAAATGCAGTGACAAAGGCCCTTATAAAAGACAGAAGAGGAGAAGACATAGACATTGAAGAGGAGAAGATGTGAAGATGGACATAGAAATTAGAGAATTGGAGTGATGCAACCATAAGCCAAAGGAAGCCAGTGAATGCTAGGCAACTGCCAGAAGCCAGAGGAAGTAAGGAATCTTCTCCCCTAGAGCTTCCAGAGGGAATACGACCCTGCAGACAGCTTGATATCAGACTTCTGTCTTCCAGAATTGTGAGAGAATACGTTTCTGTTATTTTAAGCTACCAAGTTTCTGGTAATTTATTACAGCAGCTATGGGAAACTAATTCAGATACCTTCTATGAAACAGATGTTATTCTAGACCCTGAGTGTTCAGCAGTGGACAAGAGAACAGAAAGAGAAACAAGAAACTCATTCATCCATTCAAGAAATAATTATTTTAAGGGCACCTGGCTGACTCAGTTGGCAGAGTGTGTGACTCTTGATCTTGGGGTCATGAGTTCAAACCCCACATTAAGTATGGAGCCCACTTTAAAAAAATAATTATTATTTATATAAACATTTTTTTAAATTAAGTAAACTCTGCACCCAACGTGGAGCTTGAACTCATGACCCCAAGACTGAGTCACATGCTCTACTGACTGAGCCAATCAGGCGCCCCAGGAAATAAATACTGAATACTCATTAGGTGCTTGGGCTATATCAGTGAACAAAATAGGCAAAAATGCCTGTTATCATGGAGCTTACATACCGGCAGGGGGGAAGAGACAATAAACAATATATAAAATGAGTACATTAATATATTAAAATATGATAAGCATTATGAAAAAAATAGAACAGGCGAAAAGGGATTGGAATATAGGGTGGGGATTGCAGATAGGTTATACTTTTAAACAAGGTAGTCAGGATGGCCACATTGAAAAAGTGACATTTGAACAAAGACTTGGAGGAGGGGAGGGCATTACTGTGTGGATATCTATGGGAAGAGTGTTAGAGGCAGAGGGAACAGCTGATGTGTTTGAAAAACAGCAAAGAAACCATTGACTAGAGCAGGGTGACCAGTGGGGGAGAGTGATAGAAGATGAGGTCAGAGAGATAATGGGGACCTGATCCTGTAGGGCTATGAGGGCCACGGTAGGGACTTAGGCTTTCACTCTGAGTGAAATGGAGAGCAGCAGAGTAGAGCAGTGATATGAAGTGACTTACATTTAAGAAGGATTACTCTCTGGGGCGCCTGGGTGGCTTAGTCAGTTAAGTTGCTGCCTTCGGCCCAAGTCATGAACCCAGGGTCCTGGGATCAAGCCCTGCATCGGGCTCCTTGCTCAGTGGGGAGCCTGCTTCACCCTCTCCTCCCAACTCATGCTCTCTCTTGCAAATAAATAAATAAAATCTTAAAAAATAATAAGGACTACTCTGGTTGCTGTGCTGATGATGCACTGTAGAAGAACAGGGGAAGAAGCAGAGAGATGAGTTAGAAGGCTAAAGCTATCCAGGCAAGAGGTGATGATGGCTCAGACCAGAGTGATACCAGTGAGAAAAGATGTATTTTTAAGGTAGAATCAAGAGGATTTCTTGGTGGGTTGGTTGGAGTATAAGAGAAGAGTTGAGAATGACTCCAAAGTTTTGGCCAGAGTAGCTAGAAGGGTGGATTAGCTGAGATGGGGAAAGCTGTGAGTGGAAGAGGTTTGATAGGCAAAGAGTTCAGTTTGAGTTGAATTTGAGATGTCTATTAGACATTCAGGTGGTGATATGTGAGTAAAAGTTGTATATCCAAGTCTGGATTGAGGAGTGAAATCTGGACTAGAGTTTTAAATTTGCATTTAGAAGACATTTAAACTCAGGAGAAGAGATCACCAAAGGAGTGACTGTAGATGGGGAAGATAAAAAGTCCAAGAGCTGAGCCTCGGGGCTTCTCAAGAGATAGAACTGAGGGGGCAAAGCATAGTTGTGAAATGGGCATATACTTAGGGAGCGTGGAGCTAAAACTTAGCAAAGTAAGGTGGAGTGTGGAATGTGGAAGCCTCGGTAAAATGGAACACGGAAGCTATGTGGTGAGGGGCACTAATAGGGATATACCACATGGGATCGTTGAAGTCAGAGGTGCTTAAAAGCTCGAATTTTGGGAGTGGTTTGGCCCTCATGACCTTAAGTCCCAGCTTCAGGGGATGGCAAGGGTCAGGGCCAGCATAATGAAAGAACTAGCCACATCTCATAAACGCATTTGAAGGAATAAAATTTCTCCTTTCATTTATAGAGATGCCAGTCGACAAAGGGAATCTTTGGACTTATCAGAAGCTTTTGAAGAAGAGTCTAAACACAGTGCTGATGAAGAGGGTGCAAGAACATATGCACTGAAAATAAAAGAGTCATTGTCAAAAACGAAAAAGTCCTCATCTTCCTCCTCCTCCTTCTCCTCTTACTCTTCCTCCTCGTCTTCATCTTCCTATTATTCCTCTTCTTCTGAGTCCAGATATGTAGACCCCATTGGTAAGCAGAGTTTCTTTCATTTGAATTCAGACTCCTCCAGGAGACATCCCAGTCTTAATAGGAGTTCTCCCACTATATCTACTTCCCAGTTTTCTCCACTAGTCTGATTTTCTGGTCTTAATTGCTTTCTTTGTGCTTTCGTTCATTTCCCCTGTACTTCTGCTTCAGTTTGGGTAAGTTTGGCTGTGGCTGTCTTTGCTTACTATAAAAAGTGGTCTCTTGGTGATGTTCCCTTTTCCTTCCCTGATTCCTCTTTACTCTTGCATCCCTGCTTTCCCCCCACACGGTAGGATCTATTAGCTCTTACCCAACTTCCACAGATCTAGACACGTTTTTAAGAAGCATTCCTCCCTCTAGGTCAGTTGGACTGGGAGACTCATGTGCACCAGAATCTGCCTGGGCTAATGGAAATGGATCAGGATGACCGTGTTGTTTGGCCTAGAGATTCACTCTTCCGATATTTTGAGTTGCTAGAAAAGCTTCAGTATAACTTAGAGGAGCGTAAGCAGTTGCAGCAGTTTGCAGGTATGGATTTAGGGCAGTCATGGGGACCAGGGGTTAAGTACATTGGAGTAGCATAGTGGAATAGCATATAACTGGGGAGAAGGAGGAGGGTGTCCACTATTTCAACATTTCAGCCTATGAATTTATACTTCACGCTTAAAAAGGTGATTCCTTGGTTTGGTATGTCACATTCTTATGTCCTGATTTCTTATAATCTAGAGAGAACCTGAAGCTTTGCTTCTCCAGTAGGGAAAACCTAAATGCTATGAGGTCTGAGAGCTTGTTTCCCAATTGCAGTTGTTGGATGTTAGGATAAGGTGGGTTCTTGCTCCATTTGTGCAGTCCACTCCCTTTTGGACCTGTTTCTGCTTTCTCAAGGGCATATTTCAGACCTGAGCGGTAGGGCCTCAGCCACAACTTGGGTAGCAATGGGGATTAGACAGTGAGCAGAGAGCTCACAAGTGCCCACTGCTCCCAACCCCCAAAAGAGGCTTATGAATTACAGGCTTTTCTTCCTTTCAGCCCCTTCTAGTGTCAGCCTAGGCAGAGAGAAGTATGTACATTATTTAAATAGTAGAGTTAATTTAAGTGGAAAACTACTTGCTCAAAATTATTTCCCCTAGATTCCACCACTGAGAGATGAATTGGGGTTAATAAATTCTCCCTCTAAAAATATAAAAACTGGAAAAGTTAGGGGCCATTTTTTATAATTTAATAGGGAGTAGTATTGTCTTCCTCATACCTAATTGAAATCAGCTCAGTGTGAAAATAACAATAAGGGAAGAAGAATGTGTGTGTGGTAGGCACAGGCGGGCAATCAGAGGGATTTATACCAGTGAAACATGGAATTTAGAGCAGGATGTCACAGACAGGCTTTGCCTGCTGCAAAATGTTGCCTAAGGTTAATCCTGCTCTTTCCAGTTGTCCTCAGCCCTGCCTTCCTCCTTGTTCTCTGGGTAGAAACAGCGTGAAAGAGAGGAGAAAGAGAAAAGTAGCTTCTTTAATCTGGGTTAATTCATCTCTGGCAAAGAGTACTGACTCATAGAACTTAATGAATGTAAAGGTCAGTAAAGATTTGTGTGGGGGCCTAGAACCCAGAAAAGCAGGGTCCTCAAACATTTGGATGTCCTGAATATTCTTTGCTTCGTAGCCTCACAGTCCTGTTTCTTTACAGTGCAGGCGCTGATGAACTTTGAAGACAAATAAAGCTGACAATGAATGGCTTCGATTTCTTTGGGAAAATTAATGAAAGGAAGAGTTGGAAATGGAGAATTCAAAGTATAACGGTCTAATAAATACTGTTGATAATTACTTAGCGGTCTGTGTCTGAGACGTAGGGGTACTGAAAGGTATAAAGTCAGGCTGCAAAAGTTAGTTCAGGTGCCAGTGGGGCGCATGGTCCTTGGTTTTCTACTCTTTCCACAGCTCCTGAAACTCACTTCTTTCTTGACTTTGTCATTGTAACCCCCACTCTTCCTGCAACCTCTACTTCCTGATAGAATCCTAATTTTACCATCTCCTTCCCTGATGGGTACAGGCCTCTAGGGCTGGGAGGGTAAAGAGATCCCAGGAGCTGTAGGGTAAGTAATGGAAAACTATTGTTTCCATTGTCTATTCTATGATCATTGCTTCTCCTATGCACCATTAACTCATCAAACATCAGGGCACCTGGGTAGCTCAGTCGGTTAAGCTTCTGCCTCTTGATTTCTGTTCAGGTCATGATCTCAGAGTCCTGAGATTGAGCCCCTTGTCAGGCTCTGTACTCAGCACAGAGTCTGCTTGTCCCTCTCCCTCTGTTCCTCCTTGCCACTCATGCATGCTCTCTCGCTTTCTCTCTCTCTCTCAAATAAATAAATAAAATCTAAAAAAAAAACCAAACCCTTTAATCAAACATCATTCGATTAAAGGGTCCCTTTATGGGACACCTAGGTGCTCAGTCAGTTGAGCATCTGGCTCTTGATTTGAGCATCCAGCTTAAGCTCAGGTCATGATCTCATGGGTCATAGGATCCAGCCCCATGTTGGGTCCTTGCTTAGCGGCAGCGGGGGAGTCAGCTCTGCTCGAAATTCTCTCTCTCTGCCCCTCCCCCCACTCACTCACCCGTGAGCTCTCACACCCTCTCTCTCTCTCTCAAATATTTTTAAAAAGATTTGCTCTCAGAGAAAGCATGGGGTGAGGGGTAGAGGGAGAGCAGACTTTCTGCTGAGTAGGGAGCAGAACCCTAGGATCATGACCTAAGCCGAAGGGAGACACTTAACTGACTGAGCTACCCAGGCACCCTTAAATAAATAAATCTTTTTTTTAAAAAAGGATCCCTTTATTTCAGTTCCTTGCCATTGCTCCAGGCAGTGATTCCATTTTGTAGGAGTGTTCAAATCAGTAACTGTCCCATAGATTTTTAGTGTTAGAAGAGAGACCTCAGAGTTCATTTATCTCCCATCAAATCAGGAACACCTTTTAGAATATCACTGAAAGGGGGTACCCAACTTATGGTTAACATTTCAGTTACTGGGGATATATTATCTAGAAGGGATCCCAGTCCATTGTTGGATGACTCAAGTCTTTACAAATATTAAACATCCTGTCATTTATCGAGTGCTTAACATGTATGAAGATATATATATATCTTCATATATATATGAATACATATATATATACATATATATATATATATACATATATATATATTCATACATAAAAAACACTGAGGTTTTTTTTGTTTTTTTTTTTTTGTTTTTTATTCATACATAAAAAACACCTGAGCTTTCAGCTCAGGTCATGATTCCAGAGTCCTGGGATGGAGCCCCGCATCGGGCTCCCTGCTCAGCAGAGAGCTTACTTCTCCCTCTCCCCCTCTCCCTGCTTGTGGTCTCTCTCCCTCTGTCAAATAAATAAATAAAATCTTAAATAAAAAACCCCACTGAATTGTATACTTTAAAATGGTGAATTTTATGTTATGTGGATTAGATCTCAATTTTTTTTAAGATTTTATTTTTTAGGAATCTCTACACCCAACATGGGGATCAAACTCACGACCCCAAGATCAAGAGCCATATGCTCCACAGACTGAGCCCCCCAGGCACCCCTAGATCTCAATTTTTATTTATTTTATTTTTTTAAGATTTTGTTTATTTGACAGAGAGATCACAAGTAGGCAGAGAGGCAGGCAGAGAGAGACGGGGAAGCAGGCTCCCTGCAGAGCAGAGAGCCCGATGTGGGGCTCGATCCCAGGACCCCGAGATCACGACCTGAGCTGAAGGCAGAGGCTTTAACCCACTGAGCCACCCAGGAACCCAGATCTCAATTTTTAAAATGAAGTAAAGAGGGGTGCCTGGGTGGCTCAGTGGGTTAAGCATCTGCCTTCGGCTCAGATCATGATCCCAGGGTCCTGGGTTGGAGTCCCACATCAGGCTCCCTGCTCAGCAGGGAGTCTGCTTCTCTGCTTCTCCCTCTGCCTGCCGCTCTTGCTGCTTGTGTGCTCTCTCTCTCTGGCAAATAAATAAAATCTTTCTTAAAAAAAGTATCTTAATCAAGAAAGTCAAAAACTATACTGTAAAAACAAATTAATCCTGAAACCTTAGTGGCTTAACACAAGAAAGGTTTATTTCTCACTCATTGGGCAACTAACTCTTCAAAACAGCTACTGTCGATTTTTATTATTTGCAATAGTTATGTTCTATAACATCGCCACAAACTCTGAATTAACAAATACTAAACCATTGCTCTTAGGGAAAATATGGGGTTAGGTTCCTGCAAGCCTCTGGTCACAGCATTTTCCTCAGTAGATGGATACATAACCTTGCTTTACATATTGTGTTTTATATAAGGTGTTTCTGTTTGAAGACTTCTTATTTAATGTATGTTGTTGATTCATTAGCACTGACCTCTTTTTGTCAACAGCACTACAACTCATGCCTGAATAAAGTTCATTTAACACATATTTTCTCTGTAAGGCACGTCACAGCCTTCCTGTGCTTAGGAACACTAGAAAGAACTTTAGCACTAAGTGTGAGGGCCATTTTAAACAGCGAAATCGCCAAGAAAAAGGACAAAAATGCGAAACTTGTGGCACTAAATAGATCGTGAAAAGGACACCGATTTCTAGGGTGAGAAGGCAATGGAGTATTGCCTTGTGTAATCTCAGCTGGGGACACGCACATCAGGGGACTCAAATTTTTCACCACTCTGCCTACCTCTGTGAGTGATTATGAATACCCCACAAGTATTGAGTTAGGTTCTCAAATTTTAATGAGTAGGCTAAATCACAAATGCAGAACTCATAAATAATGAGAATTGATTGTAAATGTTCTGTGATAACTTGGAGCTTGAGGCTACTTGGCCTTGTGACACTGCCATCTCAACCTGCAGTTTCTAGGATACTTCGACAGAGAAGAGATTACCGGAGCAACATTCACTAGCTCTTAAATTCTTTGGTCATTACTAGTCACTGGCCAGAACTAATCCCCTACCCATCTGAAAGACATCTGGAAAATGTGGATGGGGACTGCTTGGATATCTAGTGAGCAACATATTTCAGCTACAAAAGGCAAAAAGGGAGAAAAGTAATTGTAATTTACAAAGGGAGGAATGTGTTCTTGTCAGAGTACCCTAGGACAGGTTTGGGGCAGTGAGGATGTTTCAGATTTCCGAACTTCTCTGGCTCCTTCCGGGTCCCTCCATTTCAGTTGCCAGATTACAGAGCCCTCCAGTCATCCCCACCAATCTCCATTTCACTTTAGCAAGGTACATGATTAATTTCTTATTCTGGACCTCTGTAATTTCAGTTTGTTTCTGTTTTTCTCTCTTTCCATTTGATCATTCATAGATTGGAACTCTTCTCATTCTTGTTGGACTTCACCAAACCCCAGCGGACCCTTGAACGACATGAGTTTGAACTGCGCAGTCCACCTACACACCGTTGTTTGGTTTGTTTGTTGGTTTAGATTAATACAGTACTGTAAATGTATTTTCTCTTCCTTATGATCTTGTTAGTATTTTCTTTGCTCTAGTTTATTAGAATAATATGGCATATAATACATACAATACATAAAATATGCATTAATTGGTGGTTTATGTCGTTGGTAAGGCTTCCAGTTAACAGTGGGCTATTAGTAGTTCAGTTTTTGAGTAGTTAAGATTTTTGACTGCACAGTGGGGGGTGGAGGGTGGTGCCCCTAATTACCTGCCTTGTTCAAGGGTCAACTATATAAGCAGTAACCTGCTTATATCAAATAGTTTGATACATTAGCTATAAACCCTAAACACTTTACCCTCAGTCGGCACATAGTCTGAATCCTTGGTGGCAACAGGATTGCTTAACGGACTACTTGCTCCGTCATCATAAGGACTGCCAAGAATTTCCCAGCCTGGGTTGAGGGAGTACTCATTGTTCCTCTCTCTGTTCGAGCCAACTAGTTTCATACCTGTTCTCAAGGTCTTTCAGTCAAGACACTACTTCCTGGTAAGAATCTCTGTATTAATTAAGGCTCTTTAGTATAAAATAAAGTAATTCATAATGAGTTAGTCTGATAACAATAGTCGTAACGGTTAGTGAATGTTTATTTTGTACTAGTGCCTGGCACGTGATAGGTGTTTACTCTTTGTTGGATGAATGCCACATGCTGTGCTAAGTATTTTAAGTGCATTATCTAATTTAATCCTCTCAATAAGTCTATACTAGTATCTCTCTTTCTATAGAAAAGAACATTATGACACAGAGAAACTGCCCACAACACACAGCTAGTAAACATTGGAGCCAGGATTTGAACCCAAGCCATCTCATTTTTTTTTGCTATGCTATTAGCAAAAAAGGAAAATTTATCATAAGAGGGTTGTTGCACAACCAAGGGCAGAAATTCAGATGGATTGCAGGATGGGCTGGAATCAGGAGATAGAAAACTATTGGAAATACAGGCCATATTCTTTGATTCTCCTCTCTGCTTTCTAGACTAGATGTTGTAACTTTGATGGGCAAGGGGAAAATATTAGCAAAGGGGTGCAATAGATCATTTCATTAATCCAGACTTTTTATTTGTCTTGGAAAATCCTAGCACTGTCCTCAACTTTGGAGGTCTGGCCAAGTCATTCCATTGTGTGTGTGTGTGTGGGGGGGTCCTCAATTGCATCACTTATAAAATGAGAGGTTTTTACCACAGGATTCCCTCAGGTCCCTCCCAGTTCTAAAATTCTACGATCCTAAGTGAACCTTCTAGGGCAGAAGCTCATTAATAATAGATTTGAATGTGTGGGTTTGGGGGATAGAATAGAGGAGGGTTCTGAGGAAAGAGGGACAGAATAATGGTTTAAGTGGAGCCTCAGTGTTGAATTACTGTTTAGAGCTGGTATCAGGTAAAGGCCTTTGGGGATATACAAATGGAGGACAGAAAAGACTCCTCGCCTTGACCAGACCTGATTATTCTGAATGGGAACTCTCTGATCTATGAGCAGTACTCTCTCTCTCTCTCTCTCTCTCTCTCTCTCTCTCTGTGTGAGCATGCGTGTGTGTGTGAGTGTGTGTGTGTGTACATGTGTCTCTGTGTGAGTGTGGGAAGTAGTCCCCTTGCACAGAGATGTAATCTGGCTTATCTCTTTTCTCAGCTCAGAATTTTCTACAGGGCTTTCACCTAGGCCACAGGAAGAGAGCCAGAAGGCAAAAAACCCAAACATTTGAATGGCCCAGTGAGCAAGTCGCACATTCATAAAATGAGAGGTTTGGTCTAGGTAACCTCTGACGTCCTGCCCCATTCCTAGCATTTTGTGGTTCTTGGACTGAATCGAAAGCAGCTCTCCTCTTCCTGAATGTTATGTCCTTGGACCAGACCTTGATCTTTATTCCTCTTCTCTGTTTATACCTGGCTGCCCAGCTCCTTTTTCTGGGTCCCCTTTCTTCCTTGACTCCTTCGAATCCTACTCGCTTTTTAACTCCTTCGGATCCTCTTTGTTTTCTTATATTTTTCTGCAGGATGCCACCCCCCAAACAGATTACACCTCTATCTGCATCCTGGCTCTTAACCGAGGCTATCTCCTTGGGCTCCTCCAAGGGCCCCCTGGGATCCCCTATAACTGGTCTTTCTCACAGAAGCACACCTTTTTCCAAAGCCAGAGGATCAGGTATTCAGGGGCTCGGGTGACAAACCTGTCAGGTTACAGATATTGTTTCCTGAAAGACCACATTACAGTGTCAGTGGCAACTTGGGCTGCCTGCAGTGCCCTGCCCTTACCTGGCTATCCCACGCAAGGTGAGAATAACCAGAACTCACCTCTTACCAGTGCTCACCTGGAAACATGGCTCTGAGCCTCTGGCCTCTGCTGCTGCCGCTATCCTGTGCAGGTGAGAGGAACAGCGAGCAGGGCTGGGGATGAAGGGGATGGTTGCTAAAAACAGACTTAAGAATGCAGAGATTAACTGGTTTCTGTAAAAGACAAAAGAGGGGGCACCTGGGTGGCTCAGTCAGTTAAGCATCTGCCTTTGGCTCAGGTCACGATCCCAGGGTCCTGGGACTGAGCCTGCATTGGGCTCCCTGCTCAGTGGGGAGCCTGCTTTCCCTCTCCCTCTGCCACTCACCCTGCTTGTGCTCTCCTGTTCTTTCTCTGTCAAATAAATAAAATCTTAAAAAAAAAAAAAAGATAAAGGAAGATGGGCAGAGACGAGCTAGGGAGAAAGCGAAGGTTAAGAAAGCAAGTCAAGACTCCCTGTAGGCTGATTCAATAAAGGGACTCAGCTCACCATCCCCTGAGCCTCATCTTTAGATCCAAGCTAGGGCTGGGTTCCAGGGCAAGTCTGAATTGGGTTCTAGGCTCTTCCCCTTGAGTGAGCTCCTGTTTCTCTCTTTACAGTGACTCTAATCCCTACTGGGATTCAGTCCCTGGACCCTGGTCTCTCCCTCCTGAAGTCACTGCTCTCCACCATGGACCAGGCTCCCCCCGGGTCCCTCAGCCGCTCACGGTTCTCTGCATTCCTAGCCAACATTTCTTCTTCCTTTGAGCCTGGGAGAATGGGGGAGGGACCCGTGGGGGAGCCCCCACCTCTCCAGCCCCCTGCCCTCCGGCTCCACAACTTCCTAGTGACACTGAGAGGCAGCCCAGACTGGGAGCCAATGCTAGGGCTGCTAGGGGATGTGCTGGCACTGCTGGGACAGGAGCAGACCCCCCGGGACTTCCTGGGGCACCAGGCAGGTGTGCTGGGTGGACTCGCAGAGGTGCTGCTAGGAGCCTTAGTTCCTGTGGGACCCCCTACCCCTACCCGGCCCCCATGTACCCGTGATGGGCCCTCTGACTGCGTCCTTGTGGCTGACTGGTTGCCTTCTCTGCTGCTGCTGTTAGAGGGTACACGCTGGCAGGCCCTGGTGCAGGTGCAGCCCAGTGTGGACCCCACCAATGCTACAGGCCTTGATGGGAGGGAGCCAACGCCCCACTTTTTGCAGGGTCTGTTGGGTTTGCTCACCCCAGTCGGGGAGCTGGGCTCTGGGGAGGCTCTTTGGGGAGGCCTGCTGCGCACAGTGGGGGCCCCCCTCTATGCTGCCTTCCAGGAGGGGCTGCTCCGTGTCACCGACTCCCTACAGGATGAGGTCTTTTCCATTCTGGGGCAACCAGAGTCTGACGCCAATGGGCAGTGCCAGGGAGGTGAGTGCTGCCAGATCTGGGGCTGGGCTGTGGCAGGGCAAAGAAGGGGTGAGACTGGGGGAGTCCTCTTCCTTACTGTTTCCCTCCTAGGCAACCTTCAGCAGCTGCTTTTATGGTAAGTAACTCTCTTATCAGGAGAGGAGTTCTGATTGGGCCTGGGAAGTCATCAGCCTCCAGAGTGGAGGAGAAAACTGATGGGAGGGGTGTTGTTTAGTGGCTTTGGAGCGTGACCGTCTGGGTTGGTGTCCCAGCTCTACCTTTACCTAGCCATGTGACCTTGGGGAGGTTACATTCTCATTCTATGCCTCAGTTTCCCTACTTATAAAATACAGATAATATTAGCCACCGTAGAGTTGTTGAAAGGGATTGAATGGGTTGATACCGTATGTATAAGTCACTTAGAACTGTGCCTCATACGTAGTGTTTAATAATTGTTACCTAGTAAAGATGGGATATGGGAAGAAAGGACGAGACTGGATTCCTCCATCCCTTACTATTTCAGTACAACAATGCCAGAGCACAGTCAGATTTCCTCCATTGCTCGGCAGACTTCCTGATATGAGGCCAACCAAGGGTTGGACTTACGCTACCTAAAAGCATATGAAGAAAGGAGAAAGAAGGGAGCTCGGTGGACAGAAGGAAGTCCAACTGGGCTCCTCCTAGATAATTTCGTGCCTTGGCAGGACAGATCTCTCTCCCATTTCTGCCTAAACCAGTAACATCTATGCTCCCTGGAAACTTTTGGGAAAGCCGATGCTTGCTACCCCCCATGCAGGGCTCTGGGACAGGGTCAGAATGTTCAACTGGAGGAAATATAAAACTGACCAGATGCTGCCTGCTCCTCCCTCTACACCCAGGGGCATCCGGCACAACCTTTCCTGGGATGTCCAGGCGCTGGGCTTTCTGTCTGGATCGCCACCCCCACCCCCTGCCCTCCTCCACTGCCTGAGCACGGGTGTGCCTCTGCCCAGGGCTTCCCAGCCCTCAGCCCACATCAGCCCTCGCCAACGGCGAGCCATCTCTGTGGAGGCCCTCTGCGAGAACCACTCAGGCCCAGCACCACCCTACAGCATTTCCAACTTCTCCATCCACTTGCTCTGCCAGCACGCCAAGCCCGCCACCCCGCAGCCCCCTCCCAGCACCACTGCCATCTGCCAGACAGCTGTGTGGTATGCAGTCTCCTGGGCACCAGGTGCCCAAGGCTGGCTCCAGGCTTGCCATGACCAGTTTCCCGATCAATTCCTGGAAGCAATATGTAGCAACCTCTCCTTTTCAGCCCTGTCTGGCCCCAACCGCCGCCTGGTAAAGCGGCTGTGTGCTGGCCTGCTCCCACCCCCCACCAGCTGTCCTGAAGGCCTGCCCCCTGTGCCCCTCACCCCGGAGATCTTCTGGGGCTGCTTCTTGGAGAATGAGACTCTGTGGGCTGAGCGGCTGTGTGGAGAGGCGGGTCTGCAGGCTGTCCCCCCCAGCAATCAGGCCTGGGTTCAGTATGTGTGCCAGGGCCCCACCCCAGATGTCACTGCCTTCCCCCCCTGCCACGCTGGACCTTGTGGGGAACGCTGCCCAGATGGGGGCAGCTTCCTGATGATGGTCTGTGCCAATGACACCATGTATGAAGCGCTGGTGCCCTTCTGGCCTTGGCTTGCAGGCCAGTGCAGGATAAGTCGTGGGGGTAATGACACTTGCTTCCTAGAGGGTCTCCTAGGCCCTCTTCTGCCCTCTCTGCCACCGCTGGGACCATCCCCACTGTGCCTGTCCCCAGCTCCCTTCCTGCTTGGCATGCTATCCCAGTTGCCACGCTGTCAGTCCTCTGTCCCAGCCCTTGCCCACTCCACACGCCTACACTACCTCCTGCGCCTGCTGACCTTTCTCCTGGGTCCAGGGGCCGGGGGGACTGAGGCCCAGGGAATGCTGGGGCAGGCCCTGATGCTCTCCAGTCTCCCAGACAACTGCTCCTTCTGGGATGCCTTCCGCCCAGAGGGCCGGCGCAGCGTGCTGCGGACAGTTGGAGAATACCTGGAACAGGAGGAACAAGCGACCCCGCTGGGCTTCGAACCCACTGCCAGCCCCAGCTCTGTTATAAACAAGATGGAACTGCTGGCCTGCTTCAGCGTAAGTGATCTGCCAAGGTGAAAGCCCGGGAACAGAGGGAAGGGCCTCCAAATGATCTTTAATGCTGAGAGGATAACAGTATAGTATACTATAGTGGTTTAAGCACATAGCTCTGGAGTCAGACAGGCTTGGGTTCACATCTTTACTCTACGATCGATCTTAAAGTTATTTAACCTCTCTGGGCAATACTTGTTTATAAATGGGGGAGGAATAATCATGCCAGTTTTTTGTAGGATGGCTATAAGGATTACGTAAGATAAGACATGCTGTGGGGTTATGTATATAGCAAGATACATAAACATGCAATAAATGTTATCTCATTATTCTGACTCTTTGACTCTCCCCCTTTCTGCTCCAGAAGGGAAAAGGATCAAGTTGGAGGGCTCTAATTCTGTCCCTAGAGAGTGAGAATTGGAGGCTGGCAAAATAGAGGAAGCTTAGGCAGAAATGAGAAAAATTCAGGGCAACTACAAATTGGAAGACTTGGGTTCTGGGTTCAACTATGTCACAAATTAGTATGGTGTTAGGCAAATAATCTAATGTAGGTTTTCTGGGCTTCTATTTCTTTGTAGAGTGAGGGGGCTAGAATACGTAAATACCATAATTCATTCATCAGTTCCCTGTCATATGTAAGGCACTTTGCTAGGTTCTGCAGGATATGTAAAAATTCCTTACTCCACATTGGGGCCCACCTTCCTCAAGCCCTGCATCCAGTAAAATGATTTTAGACAGATTCATAGTAATTTGGTTCCAATCTCCAAGTATTTATTTATTGAGCCAGCAATGGACCTGGCATAGAAAAGAATACAGGAGAAGTTAGAGACATCATCCCTGGCCTAAAAGAGTTTAATATTTGAGGAGACACACATCCTAGCTTCAGATGAATGACAAGCATCCTAGCAAGAGGAGTTAGAGCTCCTAGGGAAGCTTCAGGAGGGACAGAGGAAATAGCTCTTGACATCTTGTCTGTCTCCTCACCAGCCCGTGCTGTGGGATCTGCTCCAGAGAGAGAAGAGTGTTTGGGCCCTGCAGATTCTAGTGCAGGTAACAGTTGGAGGGGCACATGGGTGGGCTGGGTCACAACCCAGTGAGGCCGTGTCCACCATAACCTCCCACTCCTAGGCATACCTGCACATGCCGCCGGAAAATCTCCAGCAGCTGGTGCTTTCAGCAGAGAGGGAAGCTGCTCAGGGCTTCCTGACGCTTATGCACCGTTCCTGGGCCCAGCTGCAGGTGGGCATTGACGGAGGGTGGGGGGGTGGAAACCAGGGTGGAGGGAGAAATCTAGGAATCAAGGGCACCTGGAACCCAGCGTGCAGAGGGCTTGCCCAGTGGAAGGAGGATCTTGAGAGGAGATGGCAAGGATACCAAGCATTTCCAGAGCCAGCATCCATTCCTGTGCCCCCCACAGGTACCACCATCGGAGGAGCAGGCCCTGGGTCGCCTGACAGCCTTGCTACTCCAGCGGTACCCACGCCTCACCTCTCAGCTTTTCATTGACCTGTCACCACTCATCCCCTTCTTGGCTGTCTCTGACTTAATGCGCTTCCCGCCATCCTTGCTGGCCAATGACAGTGTGTAAGGACTCCATACCACCCCTCCTGATGCTGACCCCACCAGCCTAGGGCAGCCCCTTCCTGAGATCCTCTTTGTTAAAATTAGGGAGAGTCTCCTTCTTGCCCATGACAGTAGGGCTGCAGAGAGCCAGGGGACAACTGTCTGGGACAGGGCCCAAGGTTGAGACCCATTACTCTCCCCAGCCTGGCTGCCATCCGGGATTATAGCCCAGGAATGAGGCCTGAACAGAAGGAGGCTCTTGCAAAGCGCCTGCTGGCCCCTGAGCTTTTCGGGGAAGTGCCTGCCTGGTCCCAGGAGCTACTGTGGGCTGTGCTGCCCCTGCTCCCCCACCTGCCTCTGGAAAACTTTCTGCAGCTCAGCCCTCACCAGGTAGGACATGATCCTCTTAACCTGACCAGCCCATCTTGTGCTAGGTGGGACAGGAGTCAGTAGCATGTCTCCTGGTGGGCTCCTCCCCAAAAGACTCCCACAGTGACCCCAACACAAGCTGCCCCTCCTCATCTCAGATCCAGGCCCTGGAGGATAGCTGGCCAGCAGCAGGTCTTGGGCCGGGGCATGCCCGACATGTGCTACGCAGCCTGGTGAACCAGAGCGTCCAGGATGGAGAGGAGCAGGTACGCAGGTGAGTGGTTGTGGGGTCGATGATCAAGGCCAATTGGGAGAGAGGCGAGGATGGCTGCTGTGATGGGTTGGGGTCCTAGAAAGGCAGGGGCAAGAAAGTGGGCAGGGGACCCAGGCAGTACTGGACTCCAGGACAGAGGCCTATCTTTGGCACCCATATTTCCTAGTTTAGTGGTCAGAGTGCCTACTCTCTGTACCTACGTGGCCCCCACCTTAGTGCCAGCCTCCGTGACCACATGAAGGCCAGCTTCGTGCCCTTCTCAGGCTGGGGTCCCTCGCCTGTTTCCTGAGCCCTGAGGAGCTGCAGAGCCTGGTACCCTTGAGTGATCCAATGGGGCCGGTGGAACGGGGGCTGCTGGAATGTGCGGCCAATGGGACCCTCAGCCCACAAGGACGGGTGAGCCCCTTGGCACAGGCCTACAAGACTCCAGGCTTTCCTTGAGTCAGGGTGGAGGACTCGCCCAGTTATCTCAACCATGCGTGAGCACAACAGTGCCAGCCCTCCCCCGACCTCTGCCACCTCTGTTCCTTTGGTCAGAGAATGATCCATGGTCATTCTTATCCGTTACCACCTCTCCAGACCCTATGCCATTTGGTTTATGAGACCCCAAACATACCCTTTGACATCTTCAACCCAATCTGTTCCTCTCCCAGCCCTGGTTCTAAGCCCTAGACCAGGCCCTGGGAAATCCAAATGTGGGATCAGACAGGAAGTTTAAGGTTCACTTGTCTTTTCTCTCCAGTCCCAAACCTTCTTTGGTTACAGGTGGCGTATGAGCTTCTGGGAGTGTTGCGCTCCTCTGGAGGGGCTGTGCTGAGCCCCCGGGAGCTGCGAGTCTGGGCCCCTCTCTTCCCTCAGCTGGGCCTCCGCTTCCTGCAGGAGCTATCAGAGCCCCAGCTAAGAGCCATGCTTCCTGCCCTGCAGGGAACCAGTGTCACACCCGCCCAGGTGGGCCTGTCTCGCTCCCTGGTGTCCACCCTCCAGTCCTGGGAACCCTAGTCAAGAGAATTATCAGGGATACCATCAGCTCCTCCAGAGCCTCCTCCTTTTTCTCTGTCCCAGGGAGGACCCCTTCATCCCCCCTTCCTCAGATTAAGAAGATCCGGGAGCCAGACTAGTCAGTGGGGATGGTAGAGAGGGAGCTGAAGGTTTTGGAGGGCAGGTCCTCGGGACTTGTTTCAAACCTGGCTGCCAGGAACTGAGAGCTGTTCTTTCCTGTCCCGTCCCACCTTAGGCTGTTTTACTGCTTGGACGGCTCCTCCCCAGGCATGATGTGAGTAGCAGCCCCTTCTCTGGTGGACAACATCCCCCAGAGGTCCTTGTCCCCCTTTCCCTGGCTCCTGCATCTGCCCCTTTTCTTCCCTCTAAGCAGCCCGCACCTGCTGCTTACTGTACTGGGTAGTATTGCTGTCTTCCCTATGGCCCTGCCTCTCTTCAGGACTTTTGTCTCTCTTGCTCCCCAGCTGTCCCTGGAGGAACTCTGCTCCTTGCACCCTCTGCTACCAGGCCTCAGCTCCCAGACACTCCGGGCCATCCCTAGGCGAGTTCTGATTGGGGCCTGCTCCTGCCTGGCCCCGGAACTATCACGCCTCTCAGCCTGCCAGACCGCAGCGTTGTTGCAGACCTTTCGGGTATGAGAGTGGCAGGGAGGATGAGACATTCAGGGATGTGGGCTCTGGGAAAGGAGGAAGGCATCTTCCCTGTGGCCAGGGAAGTCCTCCCACACCTCCCCACTTCCTTATGTGCACGCGCGCGCACACACACACACACACACACACACTGCCAATTCTCATGCAGGTGAAAGACGGAGTTAAAAACATAGGTACGACAGGTGCCAGTGCAGCTGTGTGTATCCCTGGTCAGGTACGTGTGGCATCTCCCGACTAAACTCCTCTCCGTGTCCCAGGGCAGTTTCATATGGCTGGTGCTGCCTCACACACTCCCCCTGGGAGTCCAGGCTGGCTCTGTGCCCTGCCCCCCAAGACATTAGTAGCCCTCCCCAGTTCCAGAGAACAGGAAAGCATGATCCACAGCGGCCTAGAATGTCAAGGCCAACCACCCTGCTTTCAGATAAAGAGACCAAAGCTCAGAGAGGACTTTAGTCCACCAGGTGCCCAAATAGCAGCAAGACTTGCCCACAGCCGCCTTCGAGGTGAGGGCTCTCAGGCGTGCTCTGCTCTAGTGGCACGGGCCATCCAGCCTTATCCTAGCTTTGGTCCCTTCCTGCTCCCGCATCTCCCCTCTTACCTATCGCTACACTGCAACACGCATATCGCCGCTGGCAGCCCATCCCCACCACCTGGCCAGACTGCCTGCTTCCCCTGCTCCCACTGAAGCTGCTGCAGCTGGACTCCGAGGCTCTTCTGGCTAACCGAAGGCGCTACCGCCAGCTGCCCTGGTCTGAGCAGCAGGTAATTCTCCCCACTTACCCCAGGACTACCCTCTGTGTCCCACCTCTTTTACCCGGCAGCCCTAGATTGGGCATGTTAGCCCGAGCATCCTTTATACTTTATAATGTGACTTGCTTGGCTCATTCCTTCTCCCTCCTCCCTAATCCTCCATTTCTCTCTCTGTCTCTGTCTCTGTCTTTATCTCTCTCTCGGAGAGGAATGTGCATTTGGGAGAGTAGGAGCATAGTGGGACCCACAGGGTGGGGAGGCAGGACTGTGTCCAAGGCATCTTAAGTTCTTCTTCTTTTTTTCTTTAAGGCATCTTAAGTTCTTGGGCAACTATCTCTGCTGGGGCGCTGCTCCTCTTTTTTCTCTTGTAGGCGCAGTTTCTCTGGAAGAAAATGCAGGTGCCCACCAATCTGACACTCAGGAATCTGCAGTGAGTAACTTGTGTTGTGCAGTAAGTTTAATTCGACTAACAGTTTTGGTTTTTTTCCCAACTAACAGTTTTTGAGCACTTACCATGTGCCAGGCACCATGTGATATGCAATGGGAGATGTAGGGATGAATGACGCTTCGTCCCAGCCTGTGGGCCTCCTCTTGGCTCCTCCTCCCTTTACCCTCTTGCCCTCGCACAGGACCACAACTACCCTGATGAGTTTAAGGGATTCAGAAAACCTGGGTTCATGTCCCGGCCCTGACATGTGTTTGTGATCTTGGGCAAGTCATTTAACCTCTCTAAGCTTCAGTTTTTTCTTCTATAGAATAAGAATTAAAATAGTACCTACCTCATAGGATGTGGTTGTAAAGATTAAATGAGATAAGGCATATAAGGTTTTTAATAGAGTGCCTGGCCCCACCCAAGCTCCCAATAGACGTTTGCTGTTGTTTGTTTGATCCAGTTAGTTAATCAGAACCACTGGCCAAGCAGAATAAGCAGGAATAAGTACGTATCACCTAACCTCCACCCACAGTAAAAGAATCATGGATTTTAGAATCTAAAGACCTAGCTCTAGGCTCAGTTTACCATGTTTGTAATAGAATGATGTGGGGAACGTCGCTTGACCTCTGTGAATGTTTATTTTCCTCTCTGATAAACAGTGATGATGTGGGGAGCCCATGAGAACATCCGTGGAAAACCATTTCTCAAACTTTAAGTTACTGTAAATGAGCATCTGTACTTATGTCCAGAGTGTTGATACAAGGAGCAGACAGACCATGGCATGTGTTGAATGAGCATCTGTTTGCTCACACACCTACAGGGCTCTGGGCACCCTGGCGGGGGGCATGTCGTGTGAGTTTCTGCAGCAGATCAACTCGATGGCAGACTTCCTTGAAGTTGTGCACATGATCTATCAGCTACCCACTGGGGTTCGTGGGAGCCTGGTGAGAGGGGGTGCTTAGCCGTTAGTTGGACCAGGGAGGCAGGGACCCTGGATACAGAATCCAGCCCCCATACTTAACTCTGTCCTGATGTGTTTCTCCACCCTGTCCTACAGAGAGCTTGTATCTGGGCAGAGCTACAACGGAGGATGACCATGCCGGAGCCAGAGCTGGCAACCCTGGGGCCAGACCTGAATGGGCTAGACCCTAAGCTACTCCTGGATTTACCGTAAGTGCTCCAACTAGAGATACTGGCTCCTTAGAAGTCTCGGCTTGGGGTAGAAGATCGGCCCTTAGGAAGTGCCCTTAAGGTGGTGGTTTTCTTTCTGATGGTTCCCTGACATCAGTTTATAGCCCAAAGTGGAGGATTCTATTCAAAGTTGCTCTATATATTTGACTGGCTCCCAGAAGAATGGCCCCAACATGGGACAGCTGAGGGTGGGTAACACTATGATGTGGCCTGCCAAGCAATCATAATATAATAGGCTACATTAATAGAGATAGACTATTTAAGCTGAGGGAGGCAATGGTCCAATTCTGCCCTAGAGGACTATAATCTGTTCAAGCAACCATGTTGTCAGGGTGTTCAGTGGAGTACAGAAAGAGAACATGTATGAAACATGCATGATAAATGCCTTCAAATACCCCAAAGGCTACCAAATACAAAATAGATGGGCACGCTTCTGAAGGGCCCTATTGGGCATCCCAAGGACAAAGGAATAAAAATCAGAGTCCTGCAAAATATAAGGAAAATTGATGTAGTGAATTCCCAACATCAACCATTTAAGAGCTATTCAAGCCTAGGCTGGGTGGTCCCATAGCACATTCAAGTATGGGTAAGGGTAGTGGAGAGAGAAAACTCATGAACCCGAGTCCTCCTAACACAGACTCTAGGAGTTTATGAGTATCTCTTATAGGCTTCTTTTTCCATTTTACCCCCATCCCTACCCCATTGCCATCTGAACTGTAAGTCAGGGTAGAAAAAGGCTGGTGTTAGCCTTCCTAGGGATGAGGTGATGGTAAAAGTGGTTGACTCCATCCTTACATTTTTATAGGCCTTTCCACAGATTTTGGCCTTTGTGCTACATGGCCTAGTTCCAGTTCCAGAATTGGCAACCCTAGAGTATAGAATAACACTTCTAATTTGGGGGCAAGAGGGCTTTTAAAAAAATCCATTCAAATCTGTTTAAATGTATTGGTTCTTGGAGATAATTTAGAATTCCAAGGACCTAGGGGCACCTGTGTGGCTCAGTGGGTTAAAGCCTCTGCCTTCGGCTTAGGTCATGATCTCAGGGTCCTGGGATCGAGCCCCGCATCGGGCTCTCTGCTCAGCGGGGAGCCTGCTTCCTCCTCTCTCTCTGCCTGCCTCTCTGCCTACTTGTGATCTCTCTCTCTGTCAAATAAATAAATAAAATCTTAAAAAAAAAAAAAAAAAGAATTCCAAGGACCTAGATAAGGTGAAAGATTCTAGACCATGAGCTGGAAGACCTGAGTTCCTCATCTGTGAAAGAGTAAGAAAAATACTTCTCTTATCTCAAGATCTTGTCATAAGGATCAAATGAGAGAACACCCAAAAGAACTTGGTAAACTGTGTAGCACTATGCAAATGAGAGGACCTCCTCCCAACAAGTAGAGGAACGGTGGTGCTGTGGAAGAGAAGAACAGGGAGTAAGATCCACCACCTCTGGGAACCTGTCTCCTAATCTATCAATGGGGGGAAATTTTAATGATAGTTGATATTTGGGGCTTTGGGTTCCATTAGATGGTAGGATCACTGGTCATTTCTTCTCGGGAATACTAGAAGTATGTCATTCCTTTTGTTCTCTCCTTTTAAACACTATGATGTGAATTGGATCTGGGGCAATTTAATATCACATCCTGTCCAGGGCCATAAGGTTTGTTCTGATGTTACCTCTTTTGTCTGGGCAATGTGGTGTTCTGTGGTCTCTTTTCAACAGGGCTCATTTCTGAGGGCCCCTGTTGTCAAATTGCTATAGGGTCCGGTTGATGGATAGACTGTCCAATGAATCTATTATGTTGGTGGTGGAGTTGGTACGAGGAGCTCCAGAGCAGCTGCTGGCACTGACCCCACTCCACCGGGTAGCCCTGGCAGAGAGGGCCCTACAAAACTTGGTAAGAGTCCAACCTACTAGACTCAGAGCTGCTGCCTGGATAATTTTTACCTCTTAGACAATGCTCTTTGTCTTCTAGGCCCAGCCGCACAATTTTGATGCCAAACAGGTTCTTGTCTACAAGGCCCTAGCCCCCAGATCTACCTCCAGGTTCCATTCCTTGAGAACCTGCTTCCTATTTCTTGTCCACATTCATTGGAGTCCCAGAAATCCCTTGGATTCCATCTCCTAGCCTTTCTGCCCCCTTCTATCAGGGCCCCTGATTTAAGAAAGTAAACAGTGGCAGTGAACATTATAGAGTTTTGAGTTGGAAGCTGGAGGGAGAGAAAAAATAAAAGGTTTTGGTGTCTTGATCAAAGAGTCTGGTTATCTGAGTGAGAGATGCATTGTCCCAAGGCCTGATGCCCCTCTCTAGGCTCCAAAGGAGACAACAGTCTCAAGGGAAGTGCTGGAGATGTTGGGCCCCTTGGTTGGATTCCTGGGGATAGAGAGTACACGACGGATCCCCCTACTGATCCTGCTGGCCCATCTCAATCAGCTGCAGGACTTCTGCCTAGGAGAGCCATTTGCCACAGAGCTGGGATGGCTCCTGTCGCAGGAGCCTGTTCTTGGGTATGAACCTTTGGGAACTTCCAATTCTAACTCATCCTACATCCACCCTCTTTACCACCATCATCAGCGGCAGCTCATTTAATACACTCAAGGTTCCTTGGAGCCCTGAGTCCCCAGTCCTAGCATGTCCTCTTTTCCCCTTCCTTTCCCTCGCAGTTCTCTCAACATCCCAGCCCCTGATCTTCTTCCTGTCCCCCAGGAAGCCAGAGTTGTGGAGCCGGGGTGAAGTAGAACAAGCTGGACGCCTAGTACTCACTCTGTCTACTGAAGCTATTTCCTTGATCCCCAGGGTGAGGTGAAGGAGCAAGGGTGTAAGGGGAGAGAGGGGACTGGTGAGCTGGTTCTGGGGAGCTAAGGCCAAGGAGGTTGAGGGCAAGGGATGTGAAGCCTGAATCTGGGGGAAACTGCTAAAAAGAGACAGGACTTTGGAATTACAGCTGCAGCAGCTGGCCCTCACCTTCCTAGGTCTCTGCACCCTCCATCTCACTTCTCACACAGGAAGCCTTGGGCCCAGAGACCCTGGAGCGGCTCCTAGAGAAGCAGCAGAGCTGGGAGCAAAGCAGAGTTGGACAGCTATGTGGGGGGCCACAGCTTGCTCCCAAGAAAGCAGCCTTGGTAGCTGGGATTGTACGGCCTACTGCAGAAGATCTCCCAGGTGAAACTACCCAAATATTCGTATGTCTATCAGGGTGTATAAGAAAGAATATCCAGCAATGTAATCAGAAGTTTAAGCTCTAGGTATGATGTGCCCTTTGAGTAGATTTACAAACTTTCTGTTCTCTGGGCTTGGGTTTTCTAATCTATAAACCAAAGCAGTTAGAAGGATGAGCTTCAAGGTCTTATCTTGTTCTAGGGTTCTATAGCCCTAGAAATTTCGAACCCATTGCATTTTTAGCCTGGAACTTCCCTTTTCCTATTCTCTTATCCCTGTTAACAGTGATCCAGCTTCTAGGCTTGGCTCTATGCTAGAGTATGGAGCTGTCTTCTGGGAAGATGCTTAGGATCTAGGCAGGAGACCCTCTGGGCTCAGAGACCTGGGTTCTGATCTAGACCTGCCATTAAATCCCTAGGCAACCTCCCTCAGTCTTCCATTTATACAACGAGGGGCTTGTCCTTTCTAGTCACTTACTTGTTCTAATATCATTTGAGTCCTTTAATTCTCACACTATAGTAATCCTTTGGCCCATAGTGTCCACATTGCCCTATCCTAAGGTTGGAGGGGTCATTCCATCTATAGATATCTCTTGGGGCATTGTTTAGTTTTACACTGACTCCATGTGCCTGCCTTACCCCTTCAGAACCTGTGCCAAATTGTGCGGATGTACGGGGGACATTCCCAGCAGCCTGGTCAGCAACCCAGATTGCGGAGATGGAGCTCTCAGACTTTGAGGACTGCCTGGCATTATTTGCAGGAGACCCAGGACTTGGGCCTGAAGAACTACGGGCAGCGATGGGCAAGGCAAAACAGGTTAGGGATGGAGAGGCCAACATGAGGAAGCTGGTTGGGTGCAATATGGGACACGAGGGAATGGCTAGCCAGGTAAGAGGTGGGAGAAACAGGAGATTAAAGAATTAGAGAGTTTGGATCCTGAATAGGGAGTCAGAGGGGATGAGTATGGAGGAAAGGAAGCTAACGCAGTGGGTAGAGGGAAGAAAGCAGCGGTTACCGAACTTTACTGTATATTGAAATTATCCAGGGTTAGCAGGTTTTTAAAATGCTGATGCCAGGGTCCCATGCTGGACTCACTGAAGAATCTTCTTAGTGCTCTAGGGATCTGCATTTTGACAGGTATTCCCAGTGAGTCTGGTGCACATAAACGTTTAGAACTCATGGACTAAGAGGCTGCTATTCTTCCCTACTGAGACTCTAGCGTCTTTCAGTAACACCTGAGTCAGAGGAACCTTGAACCATCCTCGTTTTTCAGTTGAGGAAACTAAAGACCCAGAGAGGCAAGTGATTTGCCTTCAGTTACACAGCTAAGATCAGAGGCATGACTAAGAC
Source organism: Potos flavus (assembly GCA_028534135.1). Classification (NCBI taxonomy): domain Eukaryota; kingdom Metazoa; phylum Chordata; class Mammalia; order Carnivora; family Procyonidae; genus Potos; species Potos flavus. The sequence goes on from CM052896.1 coordinate 50,938,888, forward strand.
CCAGCATTCTGACTCCTAGATCAATGCTTTTCCATTCACATTGTTCTTCTCTTTCTCCTAGTTGTGGGGTCCTCCCCGGGGATTCCGTCCTGAGCAGATCCTGCAGCTGGGTCGGCTCTTAATAGGTCTAGGAGAGCGGGAACTACAGGAGCTGACCCTAGCGGACTGGGGAGTGCTGAGCACCCTGGGGCAGATAGATGGCTGGAACTCCGTCCAGGTAACACCTTCCCTTTTCCTACTACCTTCCAAACATCCATTCCACAGGTCCAGGCCTCCAGGTCACCTAAAGCCCAAGGAATGTTTTCCTGTCACCCTGCCTGGCCATTCTTTCTATTTTTAAATACCCCATACTTGTGGTGCTAGGAACTCTGTGATTTATTCACTTCGAGGCCCTGAACAGGTAAAACTCCCTCCTGCCTGTTTTCCCTGGCCTTCTCTTTTTTGGATCCTCAACCTTCCCCATGGCTATTGGATCTTCTGGTCTTAATAATACAAATATATAGTCCAGTAGCACTTGTCACTTCCCTAATCACTTCCCCTTCCATGAATTCCCCATGATTTCTCTCCTTATTCTGTGCCCTCCATCCCCATCCCAGATCCGGGTCGTGGTCTCCAGTTTCTTGCGGCAGAGTGGCTGGCATGTGAGCCACCTGGACTTCCTTCACCTGACTGCCCTGGGTTATACGCTCTGTGGACTTCGGCCAGAGGAGCTACGGCATATCAGCAGTTGGGAATTTAGGTCACCTGTGGAGGGAAGGGTGTGGGTGGTGGTGCTGGGGTGAAGGTGGATTCACTGGGGTTGGAAGGCTCATGAAGGAGTGGTCCCATGGAGGAAGGGGCCTCACTTGAAGCCGTCTATACTCCCATCTCATGACCATGGGTCCTATCACTGTGGCTGAATCTTTCTCCCTTCTACCCTACTCTTCCACAGCCAAGCAGCTCTCTTCCTGGGCAATCTGCATCTCCGGTGTTCTGAGCAGCAACTGGAAGTTCTGGCCCAGCTCCTTGTGCTGCCTGGTGGTTTTGGCCCCATCAGTAACTGGGGGCCTGAGATTTTCACTGAAATTGGCACAATAGCAGGTAGGGAGGCTGGACCACGGCTGGTACTAGTTGTCAGGGGTTGGTTTCTGTACCATGGCTGGACTGGGTGGAGGACTGCTCTGGAATTCTTAAGGTGGTAGTCTGAGAAGGTATTTAGGTAAGAGATTGGAATGTGTTGGGAAAGGTGTATGGAAGAGTACTTTGGGAGAGGTTGGAGAAGGTCTGTAGGTTTGAAGAGAAGGGGGGAAGGCTGGTGTAAGACAACGTTTGAATGCCCATCCCACTCGCTTCAACAGCAGGGATCCCAGACCTGGCTCTTTCAGCACTGCTGCAGGAACAGATCCAGGGCCTTACCCCTCTTGCTATTTCTGTCATCCCTGCTCCTAAATTTGCTGTAAGTATTTATAGGCTGGGGTATGGGGTGACCATGAAGAGCCAGGGCCCAACGGGGGCTACAGTGGATGCACTGATTCCTGTCCCCACCCCTAGGTGGTGTTCAGCCCCACCCAGCTATCTAGTCTCACAAGTGTTCAGGCTGTGGCTGTCACTCCTGAACAAATGGCCTTTCTGAGTCCTGAGCAGCGACGAGCTGTGGCATGGGCCCAGCATGAGGGGAAGGAGAGCCCAGAACAGCAGGGTGAGTTCCCAAATGCACAGCCTGCCCTTCCAACTCCTGACCCAGAATCTGAGCCTGAACTTAATGCTCTTCGGCTCATAGGACTCGCTCAGGGAGATCCCTGGAATAAAGGGGTCTAGGCAGATAGCTTCCATCTATCAGTGGTTCCTGGCGAGCAGAGTTGTAATATTCCTCCCATTCTCTGTCTCATTATAGGTCGAAGCACAGCCTGGGGCCTTCAGGACTGGTCACAACCCTCCTGGGCCATGGCATTGACCATCTGCTTTCTTGGCAACCTGCTATGAACCTGTCTCTACAGTTAAAGAGAGAGATTGTTGGGAAAGAAACTTTAATAAAGTGCAAATGGAAACGCATTCTAATTATCCTCAGGAAGCCGATGAGGAATATGGGTAAAATGCTAATGCCTTCCACCCACCTGAGAATCAGTGTTCCTGGCATGCCATATCTGGAGTCTTCTTTCCATCATAAATAACCCCACTGCTTCTTTTCTTTTCCTGGAGGCTAGTCCCTCCTCACCCCAATCATGAGAAATAACACAGACAGCTAGAGCACAGCAAGGAGTCTTTACTAGGAAAGAAGGGAGTTGGGGGCATCCAAGGCAAGTAGAATGGGCCACATTAGAATGAGCAGAAGTCCTGGGGATCTTGAGTCATCTTCTTGGAAGGGGGATTTAATGCTTATTGTGGACAAGAGGTGGAGGGATGCGGATATCCTGGCCTCTCTCCAGACGCCGTTCACAATCAATCAAATAGTTCACTCCATCGATGACCAGCTGCACCAGCTCCACCTGAAGGACACTAACCCTTGATCTCTGCTTCCTGTAACTTGAGCTTCCTTCTTTAGCACTGATTTGCCTGTTCTAGGAACTCCTTTCCAGTTGCCTCCCCACTCAACCTGAATTTCATTTCAGATTCCGGGAGCCTATTCACTGTCATATTTCAACCCCCACAGACCTATACCTCTCCTTACCCTAATCCCTAAGGATCTCACCTCTGACTTTCCCAGTCGGTCTAAATTAGAGATGTCAAAGACGCTGCCTGTGGCAGCTGTGTCCACTCCTCCAGTACCACGCTTTTGGAGCCTTAAGTTCTCCAGGATCTTTGGGAAGCGGCTATCCTAGAGGGGAAGAGACAGGGGTTGGGGGCAGGGTCAATAGGGGCAGAGACTGGTTTTACCCTGAACATGCTCAGAGCTCTTTTCCCCTGACATTTCTAGCCACAATATGTGTGGCTCCTTTCCAAAATGCTCACCCTCTCCCATCCATACACAGCCATCATCCTCACTCACACTCCGCTCACCCCCTCCCATCTACACACAGCCACCATCCTCACTCACACTCCACTCTAATCCCACAATTCCTTTACTTTGCTTAGCAGGGGCAGTTTGATGTGTACTCCTGCCCGAAGTCCGGTGCCCAGGTTAGACGGACAGGTCAAGATGTATCCCAAACGTTCATTCCACATGAACTCCCAGCCACGCTCCTGGATCAGCCGCTCCACCTGAGTCCATAAAGGCTCTGTTAGTGAAAAGTCAGGGATATGTGAACCCTCCCTTAGCCAGACCTACAGGAACTCTAGAACTCTAGAAGTATATCTAGAACCAGAAACTCGGGCTGTGAAAGAATGACACTGCTGGGTGTGTGTGTGTGTGTGTGTGTGTGTGTGTGTGTGTGTGTGTAAATGGTTTGTTATCATGCATACAAGGTAATTTTGATGTTGCAAACCCATAATGGTGCGATTACAGCAAAATATCTTGCATGTGGAAGAAGAGAAACTTGGGAGAATGATGCATTCAGGATGATCTAGGGAAATGAGTGGGGGTGGTAGACTGAACTGAGAAAGGGATGATTATTCAATGAGCTCAGCATGCATGGATTATCTTTGCTTTGCTAATGAGCCTAGAGTTTGGAAGGGTTCTTTCACACATAAAATGAGGGTGTAGGCTTTGTAACAGGAAGAGGCAAGAAAGCCTTCTGTTAGCTGTGGAAAAAGCACATGTGAGAAGGCAGAGAGAAAGGTGCAAATTGTCCAGAAGAGCCGGACTCATAGTTAAGGGTGTGTGTGAGGCGGTTGGGAGGGGAGTAGGGGAAGGGTGTTTTGTTTCACTTGAGCATCCTAATCATGGAGATGACCATTAGAGTTCAAGATACAGGGGATCTGCCAGCGTGATGGACATGAAAACTACCTAACGTGAGTAAAGAGGACCCTATTCATAGTTCAGAAAAAAACTATGGCATAGGGGGTGTATCTAACAGGATGGACAAGGGGAAACCCTTCCATCTAGAAAAATAGTAATAGGAGCTAACACTTATCGAACATTTATTATGGGCCAAGCATTTTACATGCATTGTCTCATTTAATCCCCACGACAACATAAAATGTAGGAAGCCTTATTATCCCAGTTTTACAGATGAGAAACCTGAGGCATATCATTTGAAAAGTATTTCCCTACCCACTTACAGTCAGAATATATTATCTGTTATTTGCCAAAAACAATGAAAACTTCCCAGCTAGAATCTAAATGAAGAGGAGCTCTCTGTCTTTACAAGTCCAAAATAGAATTGTATATCTGAGAACATACAATAAGAACTGGACTTATAGGGATTTCTAATCTAGAATAGAATATGGAGACCTAATCCATATAAGAAGGAGGAATTCAGTAGAGCCACACATTCTGGAACTTAAGCCATTCTATCTTCCATTTTCCCCGGTCTCCTTCCTGCTCTCAGCTTAAAACCTAGACATGATACTTTAGCAAGAACGACAGAATCCAGAGCCAAGACCTACCTTGGCTCAGAACTGGGTGTTTACAGTAGAATCATGAACACACCAATCTTTCACTCCCTACCTTGATCCAGGCTCAAACTTTTCCTTACCTGAACACTCCACACATCCCAGGCACTGAGTTACTCCTTTGTCTTATATGGCAACTGCTTTATTTACCACCTTAGACTCATGACATTCTTTCTCTCTTTCTATTCTTGGGTGACCATATATCCTGGTTTTCCCTGGACAGTCCTGATATTGTCCTGGAGGGACTGACGGTGATCCCCTTTGCTATCAAAAGTGCCCTGAGTTGGTTGATGAATTATATAGTCTAGTCTTTGGTTTTTCCTTATGTCCTCCCACCTAGTTCCCTTATACATTCTTCTCCAACCTCTTTGAGGCCTCGACAGAATCTTTCAAACACTTTCTTCATGTTGCCACCCTTCTCCATGGAGATGACCCGTGTGTGATCCTCCTCATTCACCCAGATCAGGAAGCTCTTCTCATTGTTGTGCCTGAGAGCAGAAAAGAGGAAATGACAGGGATCAAGAGGCAAGTCCAGAACTGGAGGAAATAGAGGAATAAAAGGGACTTAAGGGGCATGGGGACAAAAGAGGTAAGATAAGCCTCATACCAGATCCCACGAGCATCTGGCCAGTCTCGAGCCATGCCTGCTGCAGTCAGCAGTGGGGACACAGGCTTATCAAATAGGAAGTGATCCTGAGGCAAGTAAAAGGACTTAGTTTAAGAATCTTCACAGTAACCCCTAGGCCTCTATTTCATCTGGCCCACCCTCCCCTCTGACTCTTCTTTCCAACTGCTTCTCAACCTTGCTCCCTCTCAAGGCCCCTCACATCAATAAGCTGCTGCTGTTCAGCCTCTGTCATCTCACTGAGCCGATAGTAACGTCCAGCCAGGTCACCCTTCAGGCCACTCAGGGCATCCACTACCACACGTTCCACCTCTCGTCGCTCTGCCCGAGTGCAGGCTGGAGGAAGACTGAGTCCTCGGATACTTCGGCCAGTTCTGACTCTTGAGGACAATACATACCTCTCATCAAAGTAGCCAGAACGGATCTAGGGAATGAGAGAAATTAATGTAAGTCACAGAGACACAGTGGGTGGGAACTGAGGGCCTTGGGGAAGGAGAGACCTTAAGGACTGTAGGGATCCTCACTTCATGCATTGGAAGGAGTCCAACTGGCAAGTACTCCAATGGAAGGGGGCATTAGGAACCCTCCCTCAAACCACCTACTTTGGGGTATGGTCACTCTCATCCACCCTCTCCTCTCCTCCATATCTGCTGCTGCTTAAGATACAGTTCCTCCCCCCACACCAAGACTAAAAGCTCAGCAGTCTAATGACTCCGAGTCAGGAAATAATTAAGGTGAAGGGATTAGAGAAACAGAGTGTTGTACATAAGGCAATGCAAATCAGAAGGGGAATGTCTGACCTACCTTGCTGGCATCCAGGTCAGTGGTATGTTTCATTGTTCGGGGGTCATATCCATTGTGTCGCTCTTGTATCACAGGATCAAACAGCTCAGCAAATACCTGATGGGGAATTAAGAGGGAGAGGGTGGTTAAAGAGAGGGGATCCCTTTCCAGGCTTTAGCTGTGGATTGATTTCACTGGGTCAGAAAATGTGAGTATGGAAGGTCCAGCCTTAAGGGAAAGTGAAGGGTCTGTAGGGGGAAGGAGCTGGGATTACTGGGAAGATGAGTTGGGTCACCAGGGAGACTCTGGGGGCCCCCTACCTCATAGGTCTCCTCATCTCCAGCTACCATGCCCACAGTCTTGATGAAGGGGTGGCCGGGGTTGTCCACGCCAGTCTGGATACACTGATCTAGCGTCCAACCAGTGGGTGTGGTCTTGTCGCAGAGCCGGGCATAGACTGCTGGGGTCAGGTGACTGGCCATGCAGTTGTTGTGCTTTCGGAGGTCTGGGTACTCAGCGCTAGGGAGGGGGTACCCAGTAACCATGGAGGGAGGGCACAGGGGGCCTAGACCCAGTGCAGTCAGCTGGGAGCTATCCAGTTAGCCATGTCTGGCTTTGCTCCTTGGGAGGAGGGGAGATTAGAGGGAGCCTAAATCTTGGTAATCTCTACGGACTTTCAGGGTTTATTCTTTCCCAACGGTTCTAGTTTCCTCTGGCTGACCGGCTCAATTCCCCCAGATTTGCTCAGTTCTTTCCTACCGTTAACACAACATTAGGGATGGGGGAGGGGAAAGACCAAGGAGGGGAATTCAGGAAATGAGGGGAAACAGCAGGAAAGCGAAGAGGATAGTTCCTGATTTCCCAATTAGGTATTTGGGCAGAGTGGGTGCAGCCAGAACTCACAGGGCCAGAGCGGGTCTTGGGGGCGGGGACTGCGGGTTACAGGTCCCCAGGAATGCGTTTAGCCTCACGGTTTTGGCCTCGATCTCTAACCCACTGAGGTCTCCAGACTGTACAGCACTCCACTCCAGAGCCTTCGTGATTATAACCCTTCTCTGTTGCCCGGGTCCTCATCTCCATCCCCATCTTCGTTCCCGTCACCACCTCCCCCCTCCCCCCACCCCGCGCCTCAGACACTGATACCTCGGGGGATACAGCCTTCGTCGTTCACTGGCGGCTCTTACAGGTTCCGGGCGGAGCAGAAACCCAGCAGCTAGAGACCCAGCTCCAGCCAAAGCCAGGAGCCTGAGCCCCGGGCGGGCGGACAGCAGACGAGAGAAGGGACCAGCCATGGCTTGGGAGTCCGGCTACTCAATCCCGGAGCGGGAGCTGGCGCAGGACAGGAACCGGGAGGGAGGATGCAACCAGGAGGACTGAGGGCCGGAACTGGATGCGAGGCTGGAGCCGAAATGGGGGCCGGAGTGGAGGCTGGAGAGGGAGATGGAGCGTGTCCCAACCAGACTGCAGGAGAGGCGCAATGAGCTAGCGGCGGGCGGGCGGTGGAGGAGAGGGAGGCCCCAGCCGCAGTCTCCTGGGGTGGGGCTCACGCAGGCCCCGCCTTTCCGCCTGCGACCGCGCTAGGTGTGCGGGGGCAGAGGTGGTAAGCACCGCCAGGTAGATTAGGGGACCGGAGCTCCCCAACTCTAGGCTGGGGACGCGGGCCCACCTGAGAGGAGGTCGCCCAGATTTCAGCACCAAGTACAGGACAGCACCCGAGGGGACCCGAGAAAGCCGAGCACCCTTCCCCCAAGCTTCACCACTTAATCGGGAACCGATTCGTCACTCTGGGTGTGAAGGGGTGACATTGCACAACCTCTTCTCTAGTTTTCGGCCTTCCCCCAGTAACCTCTTCATATTCTCAGCGGAGGCGGCCGCGGGAGAAACCGTAGAATTAAGTACAGATACCAGAGAAAGGAAGAAAGCTCACAGAGGCAGACACTGGAAAAGACGCCCGGTGGCTCAAGGTCACCTTTTCCTTAGAACCAGGAAGAGGACCAAGGCGCCCTTCTGCCACACCTGTGCTATTCTTACAAGGTTGTGGAAGGATTCCCTGAGAGGAACCAAAGAAACATTAACTCTTATCCCATTTATATTGTGTTCCCTAACCCCCCTCAGCCCCCAAGCCTGAAGCCCTGTCCTGCCTCCACTTCCCATGATCTCCAGCTTTTCTCCTCCCTCCCTCCTCCCCAACCTCTACTTCACCTTTGATCTTTTAATTCTTTGTGCTTTATCCAGGTTCAGAAGTGTTTGCTGCCCACAGGACTCCCTCTGAGTATTCTCTGCAAGCTTGCCTACCTGTTGGTTGCACTGGATATGGAGCTGGGGTTGGTCTGGGAATCTAGTTTCCTCTTTCTCCTCTCCCTTCTCTTCTCTCTTTGTAGCTTCCAGTTCCTGAGCTGGAGGGGAGTGTAAGGTGAAGTGAAGGGTGTGGTAAGATGACGAGGTGTAGGAATGGAACAGGCAGGCACAGGTCTCCAAGCACCACAACTGTTGCCTCTCTTGGCTCCCTAGTGCTGTTTAATACAGAGTGTAAAGGGGAGTGGTATTCAAGGGCCCAATGTTGCCAGGGAATCTCTGCCTTCCTACTGGTCCTCTGTCCTCTTTTCTACAAAGGAGTGTATTCAGATTTGAGAGGTTGTATTCCCACAGTTCAAAGTGTGACTTAGGTGTGACTTGGACCTTTGTCCTGGCAGGAAAGGAAATGAATGCCGGAGCCAAAATAGAGATGTGGGGCTTCAGTATGGAAGTCAGTTAAGATGGGGTAGGTATGGTGGTGTTAGTCCCTTATCTCAGCTATCTTGGTGTGCCCACAAGATAGTAAGATACTTGGAAATCTTATTTGAAAAAGATAAATTCCCTTCACATGGTCCTCTGGCCCCACTGATGAGACCCCACTGAGATTCCCTTTATTCCTCTCAGGCTTCCCTTGTGTTCCTTTTCCTCCCTTTCTCATTTGTGGGTATCCTTAGAAGCCATCCACCTCTCTTCTGTGTCTGTCACTTAATTCCTTCTTCTGGTAAGAGAGCAAGTATTGGAGAACAGATAGAGTTCTATAGTTAGAGTCACTTTTGGAGAGACGGAAAATGTTACCTGTAGGCTCATTGTCTAGGTTAAGAAGTAGTTATGAGCAAGCAAATATAATTACTTGGAATGGTGTATATTTACCCAGATAAAGAAGGGAGATAATTTTCCAGAGCAGTAGGGTTGTTATTTGATTGAGAGGGTGGCTACTAAGATTAAAGAGGTAGGAAACAAGAAGAGAGAATTACAGAAGGAAAAATAAGACTTGCTCAGAGGAATAGAGAAAGCACTCAAGTTTGGAGACTAGTTGTCCAAATTTGAATACTAGCTCCACTAAGAAAAGACATGTTTGTGTGTACTTTTCTTATTCCCTATGAGCCTCTAACAGCCACATAACGTATTAATGCTCACTTTAAAAAATTATCCTATGGCATGCGGGAAGTAATTGATATATATGTATTTGATTTCTTTAATGATAATGATATCAATACTAAACATTTATTTATTTATTTATTTATTTATTTATTTTAAGATTTTATTTATTTATTTGACAGAGAGAGAAAGAGACAGAAAGAGAGGGAACACAAGCAGGGGGAGTGGGAGAGGGAGAAGCAGCCTTCCCGCCAAGCAGAGAGTCCGATGTAGGGCTCGATCCCAGGACCCTGGGATCATGACCTGAGCCGAAGGCAGACGCATAACGACTGAGCCACCCAGGCGCCCCAACACTAAACATTTATAAAGCACTTTACAATTATAAGGAACTCCCGTATATGTTATTTCATCGAATTGGATTGTTCCAATGGATGACTAGGGACTGAGCCTACATTTTTCAGGAGGGGTGAGAAGACAAGTTAATTACCTAGAAGATGTTTTAATAACTTGTTTGAAGGGTTGGAGTGGTGGAGAGAACATGAGCCTGAGCAGAACTAGGGAGGATTCTATTTCTGGTAGGGACAGTCCTTAGTATCATCCCTATCTCATTCAGGATGCCTTGGGGTCGGTATAATGAGGCACCTGACTGAAAAAGGTTGCAGAGGAGAAACAGGGAACTTGGAATTGTCTTGGCCAAGGAAACCTAAGTAAGGATGAAAAGAAGAATAAAAATGCAAACGTATACAAAATGCTTTCATATAATCAGTACTGTATGATTAGGTTGTTTTTTTTTTTAAGATTTTGTTTATTTATTTCACAGAGAGCGTGAGCACAAGCAGTGGGAGTGGCAGGCTCCCCATGGAGCAGGGAGCCTGTGGTGCTCCATCCTAGGGTCCTGGGATCATGACCTGAGCCAAAGAAGACGCTTAACCGATGGAGCCACCCAGGCGCCCCTGATTAGGTTTTTTTTTTTTTTTAAGATTTCATTTATTTGACAGAGAGAGAGAGAGAGAGAGGGATCACAAGTGGGCAGAGAGGCAGGCAGAGAGAGGGGGAAGCAGGCTCCCCGCTGAGCAGAGAGCCTGATGTGGGGCTCGATCCCAGGACCCTGAGATCATGACCTGAGCCGAAGGCAGAGGCTTTAACTCACTGAGCCACCCAGGCGCCCCTGATTAGGTTTTTAAACCACTCTCTTACAGACGGAGAAATGAAGGCTGAGGGAAGTTCAGTGATTTGTCCAAAGCTGCACAGCTATTAAAGGCAAGACCACGATTCCCAGGTTTGTCTGGTTCCAAGGCCGGAGGAGGAGTAAAGAACAAGCCCAGTGTGGAGCTGGAAACCATCTTGCCCAGTCTTCACTGTCCATCGATTTTCTTGTCTCCTCCATTAATAAGTCTCTTTGTTCCTTCCCTTAACTTTCTGATTTGTTTTTCTCTTTGTCTCTTTTTGTCTCCAGTCTACTCCTCTACGTCTGTTAACATTTTCAACCTACATGTATTGGCTCTGTAAGTATGCCATACTCCTTTTGTTTTAAAAAACAAACAGAAAACCTGGTTTTGTTCTCAAGGATGTGCAGTGGCACAAACTACCTCTTTCTCTGCATCTTGCTTCTTCCCTGCTCTTGGTCTCCCTGTGAAGTTTCTGTTAAAACCAAGCATCTGGGCTGTGCCAACGCAGTTAGAAATCGGAGGAAGGGGAGCATCAGGTTGCATTCCCTTCCCACAGCCGCTAGGGGCCACCCTCCTCCACGCAGAAGTGCGGGTCAACGCAGCCTGACTCTGTTGCCGGTGCGCGCCCTCCGCTGATTGGTGACACCGCAGAGAAGCCGCGCTTTGATTGGGCTGCTGTCAGGTGTCGCTGACGGCGTGTTCGGCTGCGCGAGCGCAGGGAGGCGGGTGAGCTAGGGCCGGGGGCGATGGGGGAGTGGCTGGGGGCTGGGGGCGGTATCTGAGGGGGTGGGCAGGGTAGAGTGGGCTCGGTTGGTGCTGAGGGCGGTGTTTAGTACCCGCTGGGGGCAGCTTCGGAAAGAGGCCCGGCGGAGAGGCCTCAATGTCAGCGTAGGGAGAGTAAGGCGGGGGCGGGCGAAGGCTGGTGGAATCGCATCGGAGGGCGGTATTCGTGACCGGGAGCTGTGTGAGGAGAGACACCGGAGGGGGTCACCAGAAGAGAGGGGTTTGAGGATTTGCCGGAGGAAGAGGGAGTCCTGCGTGAGGAGCGGAGGCAGCAGGGGAGCGGGTCAGGGTGGGGAGGTCTGCCTGAGGAAGGGTGGAATGGAGTCGACGCGGGAGAGGATCGCTGCAGACAGAGGTTGTTGCAGAGAGGAGGGGACCCTGGAGAAAGCTAGTGTGAGGACGGAATGTTTCTTAGGCATTCTTTGTGGGGAATCATTGAGGGTTCGATATAAATATGTTACCAAGTGTGGTGACTCATCTGCGGGTTTGGAGGTCTGCTTCATGCTGGAGAATCACTGAGTGAGAGGATTAGTTGGATTATTTATTAGATGGTCAGTGGTGGGGGAGGGGCAGCAGTGTTGTGAGTGGTTGGGGGGTCAATGGAGAGTCATTTTAGCAAATTGGGGGAAGAAGGCTGTATGGGTGGGTTGATAGAACAAGGGCATCGGCACAATTCATCAGTGTCAGAATATGGGTATGTGTGAAGGAGTAAGCATTGCATCTAGAGGGAATTTAGGTGGGAAGAAGAGCGTGTTGGTGGCCCGAGGAGTTTCACCATGTTGGAAATATTCTGCCTGGACTGTGTATTGATATTTCCCCTTCACCACTAATGGTGCCCCCTATTAAGTGCATGTTGATTAAGGAAATTAGAGGACTCCTGCAAACAGCCCTGAATTCTAAGGGATAAAGAAGTTAGACAGTTTACCCTCTCTCCTACCCCTTCTTCATTTTTTTTTTTTAATTTTTAAAAGATTTTATTTATTTATTTGACAGAGAGAGAGATCACAAGTAGGCAGAGAGGCAGGCAGAGAGAGGGGGAAGCAGGCTCCCCGCTGAGCTGAGCAGAGAGCCCGATGTGCGACTGGATGCCAGGACCCTGAGATCATGACCTGAGCCGAAGGCAGAGGCTTCAACTCACTGAGCCACCCAGGCACCCCTCTACCCTCTCTTCAGATCTGATTTAATATCCGTGTTTCTGAGATTACCCATCTGCCCCGCCCTTTCTCCTTACCTACCTACCTTCTCCCCACCTCTGACCCTCCCTCGTCGGTTTGCATTGATTCAGGCCGGAGTTAGACTGCCTTTTAGCCCTTTTGTAGAGCGTGAAGTTTTCCTTTGTTTCGCAACAAAGTGTTGAAGAAGAGGGGGTTGGGGAGAAGGGCACAGAAAACAGGAATGGCTCTTGGAATACCACATCAAATCCCAGCCTCTCAGAGGTACATCTAAATAAATCCTGGCTTATATCATAGCTATTTCTGTCAGGCTTCTATCTTTGCTTTGTTAACTATGAATTTAGGCCTTAACATCTCTCTTTAGCCCCGTATTTGTGAACAGACTCTTCTTTCCCATTTTAGTCCCCCCCCCCCCCCGTTTTAAAATTATAATAGAATTTCAGGAAAATGACTATATACATTTAGTAGAAAACCAGGAAGGCCTTAATGGAAAAAAAGGGTGAAAGATTAGGACTCTTAGACATGAGGGAAAACCCCTGCTTTAGATAAAGGATAAAGGGTGCAACAAAATTCAGCTTGCTTAAACTATACAGGGACCTTGGGAATGCCACAAATCATGGAAGTTGGGTCAGGTCACTAAAAAGGAGTTCAAGGAAATAGCCTGTTAATAAGGAGGGGGAGTGTATGTATAAGACCTGCAATAGACAACTGGAAATGTGTTTTTTGTTTTTGTTTTTTTTTAAGATTTTATTTAATTACTGAGGCAGTGAGTGAGAGAGCACAAGCTGGGTGAGGGAGAGGGAGAAACAGATTCCCCACGGACCAGGGAGCCTGACATGGGGCTCAATCCCAGGACTTGGGGATCATGACATGGGGCTCGATCCCAGAACCCCGGGATCATGACCTGAGCTGAAAGCAAACGCTTAAGTGACTGAGCCACCCAGGCACCCTGACAACTGGAAATGTTAAGTAGAAGGAGCCATGTTGTGGTTGGCTAGTAGAGACAAACAGATGGTAAAGACTAGAAAGGTCAAGGTCTGCATACAGGTTAGCTCTAACTTTCTAGTCAAAGCTGCAAATCCCACTTGCAATGGAAGGTTTTAAAATAAAAATACATCTTTAAAATAAAATCTTTAAAAAAATAAAAACAAAAAAAGTAAAAATACAAAGTAATTGTTGAAGACTATTTAAAAAGTCCGTAAGATGAAATCCATTTACTTATGGTGTTTGTGGCTTTCATTAGAGTCATTGGTTAGTATTTCTGAGAACTTTTGGAGAATGTGAAAAATTGCTGCTGGGTGACTCAATTTTATTTTTGGAAAAAAGCAGCATACCCTTATCCCTGCAATTTAGTATTAACAAATGTTAACCTTTTGTGTATTTGCCTTAGATTTTTTGAAATGTTTCAAAAAATTGAAATGAACATTACAGATAAGGTTGTAAAGTTCCACTCGAATCCTTCTCACTGCCATTTTCCCCTCAGAGGTAACCATTACCATGACTTTAATGTTTTTCTTTCCAGTCCATATTTTTAGGCTTTTACTAATTATATATACAGTCATAAGTATATGTAATATTTTTTACTTATGCAAACTGAATTGTACTGCATGTATATTTTTGCAGTTTGCATTTGGAAATTGTCCATATTGTTATAGCTTTGATTCATTTTTAAAAATTGCCGTTAGTTTTAAAAATTGCTGTTATCATTTGTATGTACTACACTGTATTTATCCATTCTCCTTGTGACCTCTGAGTTTTCAGTTCTTCCCCTTACCAGCAGTGAGGTTATGAACATCTTTGCCCATGTCTTGTTATGTGGGAGAGTTTTTTACAGCAGAAATTCTCAACCTCGACACTACTAACATTTTGGGCTGGATAATTCTTTGTTGTGGGGAAATAGCCTATGCATTTTAAACTGTTAAGCAGCATCCTTGGCCTCTACTCATTAGATGCCAATAGCACCTTCCCAGTTGTGACAACCAAAAATGCTTCCTACCAAATGTCCCCCGACCAGCATAATCACAATTAGTTAAGAACCACTACGGTAGGTGTATGTATGCAGAAGTGGAATTACCAGATTGTTCTAACTCAAGTGTAAGTCTTAAGATACTCTTATTGATTATGGGTCTAGACAGAATTTTATCCTACTGTAGCTTCTGGTGTAAGGGACCTTGGCCTAGACCAGACTTGAGTCTGTAGTACCAGGACATGGTAGAGAGAAAACTGATATTTCGATCTGATAATGGGTTGGAGGCTATTGTATGGATGCCTGTATCCTCAAACTCCCAGTCAGCACTAGACCTCTTTCCTTGACAGATTTTTCTGGACTTGGGCATTTGTCTTTTAAAGTGGAACACGTGAAGGAGGGACAGGGGGCATAGAGGATTTTAATGTTCTGATAAAATGCTAAGAACATAGGGTTCCCTCAATAAATGTTTTCTGAGTTAATCCTTGGTAGGAATGAAAATGGGGCTTAAGGTCAAAGGCAGCTGAGCTCTCAACATTCCCTCTACCCTTTAATTAAATTCCTGAGTTCAATACTACTGTGGGGAGATGGGGAAGGGATAGGAACATTTTGGAATGAGTCCAAAACTGGAAATGTCACTCTAATCTTTTCTTCTGGTAGGAATCAACAGTAGCCTTCCATGAGGAACTGCCTTTTCTACTTGCTGCTGGAGTTAATGGTGTTTCCTGCTGGCAGAATCAGGGACATGCCAGCACTGTAAGGGTTAACCTGCTTATCCTCTCATCAGTCTCATGGTTGGGGGTGGGGTGAGCAGAGAGGAAAAGGGAGACCTTCCTTTTCTCTTAGGGATCTTTAGTCATGTCAAGTCATAGTTAAGTCATAACCCACGTGCCTCCTTTCCTGTTGCTCCTTCTTACCATAGTTTTGTTTCCGGTTTCCCCTAGTCTCCTTGTGGTTCCCTCTTTATTTTATTATTCCCCATGCCCCATTCCCACCCACTGCCATGGGGTTTGAATCCTGAGCTAATGGGATACCCTCCATTGCAGAGCGGGATGAGTGGGTGCTCCGGCGGGAATGTGGTCACTGCCGGCCAGTGAGGGCGAGAGTGCCACAGCCCACTTCTTCCTGGGAGCTGGAGATGAGGGGCTGGGCACCCGTGGAATAGGCATGAGGACAGAAGAGAGTGACAGCGAGCTCCTTGAGGATGAAGAGGATGAAGTGGTAAGACTAAGGAAAATGATGTAACTTGGTGTTGGGACCCCTTTCATAGAGAGTTGAGATTCCATTGGTTGGAGACACTTCTCTGCTCTTTCCAAATGCATAGATTTCCTGTCATAAACAGGTCCTATCCTGATTAATTGGAGAGGCAGTAGAGATTGGTTAGATTACCTCTCTTTGAATCCCCTGCCATTATGCTCTTTTCCTGTTGTATCATGGTTATTGGTCCTCTGGCTCTTTTGCCTGAGCACACATTTCCTACCATGGAAAGACTCCTATTCTTTAGGCAGTAGGAATCCCTACATGTACTCCACTCTAGACCTAAGTTAGAAGACAACATTTACCCCATAGGTCCAAAGTCCTGGCAAGAAACTCTGTGCTCAAAGGAGATGAAACAGTGTTCCTTAATAGGGATGGTCTCGGTGGGAAGTTCCTAAGTTCCTGACAGTACTTCTTCTCTGTAGCCTCCTGAACCTCAGATCATTGTTGGCATCTGTGCCATGACCAAGAAATCCAAGTCCAAGCCAATGACCCAAATCCTAGAGCGACTCTGCAGGTTTGATTACCTAACTGTTATCATTCTGGGAGAAGACGTGATCCTCAACGAACCTGTGGAAAACTGGCCATCTTGCCACTGCCTCATTTCTTTCCACTCCAAAGGTTGGAGTCTGTGAAGGAAAATGGGAGGGAATAGAGTTGGGAATGCTGGACTGGGAAATTACTGTCAAATAGTGCAGAGGTCATCAGCTCTTCCTGACACACTGGAGAACAGTGTAGAGGGGTTTGCTTTCCCTATATCATGGAAGAGTTTCTGGAAGTGGTTTAAAGGCCATATGCAAACCTCAGGATCTAAGGCTCTGAGGGTCTCTGACTGAACTGTATCTCTGGAAGGATCCTAAAAATAATATCTTTTTCACTTTTTCCTGATGGTTATTGTAGTCTTGGGAAGTTGGGCAGGAGGATAAGTGATGGGTTTGATGGGTAGAGGAGCTTAGTGGCAACTTTAGCTTTAATACATCTCTCTGTTTTTCTTGCCGTTTTCTCACTCTCTTTCACATTTTTTCTTTGATCTATTTCCTTTCTCAATCCCAGGATTTCCTCTGGACAAAGCTGTTGCTTACTCCAAGCTTCGAAACCCCTTTCTTATCAATGACCTGGCTATGCAGTATTACATCCAGGATAGGTATAACTTTCTGTTGATTGGTGGGATGGGTAGCCCCAAGATCATGTCTGGTTATAGAGCCCATTCTGGGAGGGGCAAAGCCAAACAAACATGCTTAATTTTTGTATCATGCTCTCTTGAGTTCTATACTCTGATATCTACTAGTTCTTGAGCAAATGAAATCCCTAGCCCCTTCCCTTGGTCACCATCCCCCACCTCTCTCAGCTAATTTATTTGGGGGCAACAGGAGGGAGGTGTATCGGATCCTGCAGGAGGAGGGTATTGATCTGCCTCGATATGCTGTGCTCAACCGTGACCCTGCCCGGCCTGAGGGTGAGTACCTGGCTTTGCCCAGTCCTGCCCTGCCTTGCTTTCTGTGACTTAGCCCAGTTGTCCATCCTCTAGACATCTCCATATGCTACTTATCTCAGTGAGCCTTTGGTTATTGGGTTATGGGTAGAGCTGGGTCCTTGAACAGAGCCTTGGACCTCTTATGTAGATACTACTATATTAATATTATATAAATATAGTCCGTATCTATTACTAACATATGGTCATAGAAATTTGGGGGTTATGGAGATTAAAACTCAGAGAAATGGGAGTTGGAAGTATTCTACAATTCTCAACCCTGGAAATGACCACATACCTGTCTTTTAGAATGCAACCTCATAGAAGGTGAAGACCAGGTAGAGGTAAATGGAGCTGTCTTTCCTAAGCCCTTTGTGGAGAAGCCAGTGAGTGCAGAGGACCATAATGTTTACATCTACTACCCCAGTTCAGCTGGAGGAGGAAGTCAGCGCCTCTTCCGTAAGGTATGGGGGACACTTGAGCATTTGGGGAAGTCAGATAGGTAGAAGGACAAGAATGAGATTGTGGGGAGAGAAGCTGGAGGATTTGGGGACAGTGTGGAGGCAACATTTTTTTCTTCTTTTTCTTCCTGAAGATTGGCAGCCGAAGCAGCGTTTACTCTCCTGAGAGCAGTGTCCGAAAGACAGGATCATACATCTATGAGGAGTTTATGCCAACAGATGGCACTGATGTCAAGGTTATGGTGGATATAGGGATTTAAGAAGTCCAAAATGTCTGGGTGGGATGGAGTGCTTGGGAAACAAGTGGAGATGTATGGAGAGAGTCATAGAAAATAAAGCGTGAATGTGATTTGCTTTCGTATTCAGTGAAGATAGTGAGAGAAGTAGACCTTTACATTGTTACTATCAGAGCAAGGGCAAGGGTAGTGTGGAAAATGGTATAATGTTGGTAAGTTATTTCTTAACGAGGACTAGATAATAGATCTGGAGGCCCAAAGAGAAACCTTCATAAAGATATTTCGGTGGGACTCAGTAAGAAAAATGTCGCTCTCCTTGTTTGTTCTTTGTACACAAGGGTTTTTTGTTTTTGTTTTTACTCTGAAACTAGTTTTCAGACCTAGTGCTCATATTATCTTCTCATATGCAGGATGAGCAGTGGGCATACTCAGTGATGCTATGTACCTGCAGGTATATACAGTGGGGCCTGATTATGCCCATGCTGAAGCCAGAAAATCTCCAGCTCTGGATGGGAAGGTCGAACGAGACAGTGAAGGGAAAGAGATTCGATATCCAGTCATGCTGACTGCCATGGAAAAGCTGGTGGCCAGGAAAGTCTGCGTAGCTTTTAAGGTGGAGGAGGGCCCATGGTGGGTGGTGCTATGGAATGAGGGCATGAGACAGGAGCAGGGGTCTGGGGAGAAAGAGTGGCTCTCTTTTTCTCATCTTGCCTCTTTTCACTGCAGCAAACAGTTTGTGGTTTTGACCTTCTTCGTGCCAATGGTCACTCCTTTGTGTGTGACGTCAATGGCTTCAGTTTTGTCAAGAATTCGATGAAATACTACGATGACTGTGCTAAGATTCTGGGGTAAGGGACACAGTGGTCTGGACCGGGCAGAATGGGCTTAGAGAAGAGAATTAGAAAGCTTTTGCTTTATTTTAAATATGTAAAAAGGATTTAAGAGTGAGAAAGGAAAATAGGAAAAGGGCTCCTTAGCCTTCTTGCCTTCTTAATGCTGCACTCCCCAGTTAAAACTGTTAACAGTTTTATACATACCAATGTGTCTTCTTCTACCATATATAAGCAAACCGTATTTATTATACTAAATGTGATCATACTATAATACTGTTTTAAAACTTTTCTTTTAAAAAAATTCACCACATGATATTTAAAAATGTGGAAAAAATGATGAATTTGGTGAGTATTCATGTATTCACTGTCAAGCTTTAGAAATAGAATATTAAGAATTGGGGTGCCTGGGTGGCTCAGTTGGTTAAGTGGCTGACTCTTGATTTCTGCTCAGATCATGATCTCAGGATCCTGGGATGGAGCCCTGTTTCAGGCTCCACACTCAGTGGGAGTCTGCTTAAGTATTCTCCCTCTCCCTCTTCCTCTGCCCCTCCCTCCACTCACATTCTCTCTGTCTCTAAAATAAATAAATAGATATTTAAAAATATATATATAGTTGAGGCCCCAACCTACCCCTTGCTAATGACATCCCTTTCCCTCCCACCCAAATACAACCACAATCCTTAATTTGATGTTTGTCATTCCCATGCATTTATTTTTTTTTAAAGATTTATTTATTTTAGAGCGCGAATGAGAGAGAAAGTGGGGGAAGGGGCGGAGGGAGAGAATCTCAAGCAGACTCCCCACTGAGCACAGAGCCTGATGTGGGGCTCAATCTCAATACCCATGAGATCATGACCTGAGCCGAAACCAAGTGTCGGACACTTAACCAACCAAACCACCCAGGCGCCCCTGTCATTCACATGCATTTGTTAATACTTTTACTACATCTATGGGGCGATTTAGGGGGTATGTTTTTAGACTTTATATAATGTATTCTTCTACAACTTGCTAGTTTTTTTGAACTTTAGTCACATGTGTGGTTCTGGTTCATTCATTTTCATACAGTTCTTCGTGTTTCTCCGTCTAGAAACACCATCATGCGGGAGCTTGCTCCACAGTT
Organism: Potos flavus; assembly: GCA_028534135.1. Taxonomy (NCBI): domain Eukaryota; kingdom Metazoa; phylum Chordata; class Mammalia; order Carnivora; family Procyonidae; genus Potos; species Potos flavus. Next base: position 50,958,627 of record CM052896.1, read on the forward strand.
CCAGATCCCGTGGTCCATCCCCACAGAGGCTGAGGACATTCCCATTGTCCCTACCACATCTGGCACTATGTGAGCAAAAGTATAAAATCTGGAGTAACCTACTTAAGGCGCCTGAGTCAGAGCAGTGGTTACTTTCTGACGCTATACCATCTGAATAGTGGAGTCTGGGTGTCTTCCAGGCATTATCCTTGACCCTGCCTATATGCCTAATCTCAAGATAGTTTTTCCTCTGTTCTTTGACATGTCAAATAATATAAAATGATGGGAGTTGGTGTGGGGTGGGTTGGAGGAGAGGCTCTAACAACATTCCCTATCTTAGGATGGAACTTCGTTGTGTCATTGCAATTATCCGTCATGGGGATCGTACCCCCAAACAGAAAATGAAGATGGAGGTGACACATCCAAGGTAGGAAGAATGTCCTGATTTAGACAGATGGGTTTTTGTAAAAGAGATGGGGATGGGGCAGCTCCCCAAGGTTTTAACTGTCTCACTCCATACTGAAGCTTTTCCTTATTTCTTCAGATTTTTCAGTCTATTTGAAAAACATGGTGGCTACAAAACGGGTAAATTAAAACTGAAGCGGCCCGAGCAGCTACAGGTAATGTGGTGACTCTAGCTGGGAGGAGCAGTGCTGCAGCAGAGATAGAGAAAATAGGATTGGGGGCCTCAATGAGAGGCCAGGATGAAAGGGTAACTTGCCAGGACTTGGCCTCCTGCAAGGATATCCTGTTATTTCCTCTAGGAGGTGCTGGATATCACAAGGCTGTTACTGGCTGAACTGGAGAAAGAACCAGGTGGTGAGATCGAGGAGAAGACTGGGAAACTAGAGCAGCTGAAGTCTGTGCTGGAGATGTGAGAAAGGGAATAGGAAAGGGGAGCCAATGACAGTGAGAACTGGGTGCTGGGGTGAAAAGTAAACTGTGAGTTTATCCTACAGGTATGGTCATTTCTCTGGCATCAACCGGAAGGTGCAGTTGACCTACTACCCTCATGGAGTAAAAGCTACTAATGAGGGGCAAGGTAAGATATAATACTCCCTTCCCATTGCCATTCAAGTCTCTTATTCTTAAACCTTTAGATGACCTCTACCTCAAATCACCTTTCTGGGCTTCTCAGAAGACCTGACATTTAGACGTCTCCACTATTTTCCTTAGATGAGACCTATTCCTTACCCCTTATTCCTGCAGACCCACAGCGGGAGGCCCTGGCCCCATCTCTACTGCTGGTACTGAAATGGGGTGGAGAACTGACTCCTGATGGCCGTGTTCAGGCTGAGGAGCTGGGGCGAGCTTTTCGCTGCATGTACCCTGGAGGACAGGGTGAGTATTTGGGAGATAAATAGCAGGGCTTAGGTTAAGATGGTTAGAGAATAAGTTGAGGGAATGAACATTTAGAGGCAATGGGGAAGTTAATGGGGGAAAGAGCATTCTTTCTTCCATGTGGGTATTTATAGCCCATTCCGGTTCCTCCCTTTTGCCCTCAGGTGACTATGCTGGCTTCCCCGGTTGTGGGCTACTTCGTCTCCATAGCACTTTCCGCCACGATCTTAAGATCTATGCCTCTGATGAGGGCCGTGTCCAGATGACTGCTGCTGCCTTTGCCAAGGTGAACACTTACAGTTTTCCCACAGTCCCAGCTTCCATTAGGTAGAGAAACTGAGAGTTTGGAGAACTAGTTTGAAAATGTCAGGATGTTTATGTGCTGTCTCAGAGAAGTTTCTGCTTGTGTCTGATCCATTCTGTACTACTGAGAATGAGCTGAGAATAATTAGTCAGGGTAGGCCCCTTGACCTATACCCCTCCTGTCCAAGCCAGCTCCCATTTGATCTCTGGGACCATCTAGGCCTAGAGGAAGTAGACTGGAAGGAAAACTAATAGATGTGCTTCCTCTCCAGGGCCTTCTGGCTCTAGAAGGAGAGCTAACACCCATTTTGGTCCAAATGGTGAAGAGCGCCAACATGAATGGGCTCCTGGACAGCGATGGTGATTCCTTGAGCAGCTGCCAGCATCGGGTGAAGGCTCGACTGCACCATATTTTGCAGCAGGATGCACCTTTTGGTCCTGAGGATTACGATCAGGTTAGGCTCTCCCTATTTTTGTGCCCAACATACCCCTATCCTAAATTCCTAGAATTCTAAGTAGTAGTGATCAATAATGGTACTTACTACATGGTAGGCACTGCTTTCCACACATTATCTCATTTAATTCTTACCCTTTAGGGTAAGTATGGGTGTATAATCTCTTATCCGCAATTTCAGAAACAAAAAAGCTTTGGCACCAAGATTCATTCGGTAGCAAAACCTGACACAATAAGACTATTTCTAATTCCTGTTTATTTTGTTTAGTGTAAATAGTCATATATTGTGTTGCAGAAATATAAATGTGTTTAGTTATGCCCTAAGCCCTATTGGAGGTATTATATAACATGTGGCATATGTGCTATATTAATTTCCTAAAGTCTGAAAAGGTCTCAGTTCCAAAACTCAGCAAGTCCCAAGGATTCTGAATGAAATAATGTTTCAGTTATTTATTGATGCGTAAAAAACTATCCCAAAACCCAGTGACTTAAAACAATATCCATTCTTTTACTCATAATTCTAGGCTCAGCTGGTCTTGACTGAGGTTTCTCGTAAAATCGCCCTGATATTGGCCAGGTTTTGGGGCTGAAACATTTGAAGTCTTGACTGGGTTGCTGAGATGGCTAGACTTTCTCCTCTTTTTGCTCTCCCTATAGTCCCTATAGTCCCTATAGGGGATTGAGTCCCCGCATTGGGCTCCCTGCTCAACAGGAAGCCTCTTCTCCCTCTGCCACTCCTGCTTGTGTTCCCTCTCTCGCTGTCTCTCTCTCTGTCAAAAAAAAAAAAAAAAGATCTTTAAAAAAAAAAGATTTTATTAATTTGTCAGAGACAGCGTGTGAGAGAGAGAGCACAAGCAGGGGTAGCAGCAGGCTCCTCACTGCATAAGGAGCCTGATGCGGGACTCGATCCCAGAACCCTGGGATCATGACCTGAGCCAAAGGCAGATGCTTAACCAACTGAGCCATCCAGGCATCCCATAGTCAGACTTCTTAAATGGTAGCTTAGGACAGCCCAGAAGCAGAAGCTTCCAAGCTGTTTTATTTATTATTTATTTTTTATTTTTTTAAGATTTTATTTATTTATCTGACAGAGAGAGAGATCACAAGTAGGCAGAGAAGCAGGCAGAGAGAGAGGGGGAAGCAGGCTCCCCGCCAAGCAGAGAGCCCTATTCGGAGCTCGACCCCAGGACCCTGAGATCACGACCCAAGCCGAAGGCAGAGGCTTTAACCCACTGAGCCACCCAGGTGCCCCTGTTTTATTTTTTTTAAGGATTTTATTTTTTTAATATTATTTTTAAAATTGTATTTATTTATTTGAGAGAGAGAGAGCACAGATGCACATACTTGGGGGGAGGGGCAGAGGGAGAGGGAGAGAGTCTTTTAAGCAGACTCTGTGCTGAGTGTGGAGCTCAACACGGGGCTCAATTTCACAACCCTGAGATCATGACCTAGCCAGAACCAAGAGTCAGATGCTTAACTGTGCCACACAGGTGCCCCTATTTTTAAGGTTGTGATCTCATGGTTGTGAGATCGAGCCCCACGTTAGGCTCCACACTCATTGGGGAGTCTTTTTGAGATTCTCTCTCCCTCTCCATCTGCCCCTCCTGCTCATGTTCTCTCTACCTCTCAAATAAATTTTAAAAAATATTTTATTTTTGAGTAACCTCTACACCTAATGTGGGGCTTGAACTCACAGCCTTGAAATCAAGAGCTGCATGCTCCACCAACCGAGCCAGCCAGGTGCCCCTTCCAAACTCTTTTTGAAAAGTGTAGGCCCAGAATTAATTAATACAATGTAACTTTGTGGTTCTGTTGTTGTTGTTTATTGGTTGCAAGCAGTCACAGGGCCAGTGCAGATTCTAGGCAAGGGAAGGTGACAAAGAATTAATGACCATATTTAATCCACCATAAGAATTGTGGACTTGGGGCGGCTGGGTGGCTCAGTGGGTTAAAGCCTCTGCCTTCGGCTCAGGTCATGATCTCAGGGTCCTGGGATCGAGCCCCGCATCGGGCTCTCTGCTCAGCAGGGAGCCTCTTCCCCCTCTCTCTCTGCCTGCCTCTCTCCCTAATTGTGATCTCTCTCTCTGTGTCAAATAAATAAATAAAATCTTTAAAAAATAAAAAGAAAGAAAGAGAGAGAGAGAGAGAGAGAGAGAGAGAGAGAGAGAGAGAGAAAGAAAGAAAGAAAGAAAGAAAGAAAGAAAGAAAGAAAGAAAGAAAGAAAGAAAGAAAGAAAGAAAGAAAGAAAGAAAACTCATCAGAAATGAGCTATCAGTGGTAGGATGGTATAAAATCACTGTCTGGCATATGATCTCCAGTCAATCGTGGCTGGATACATACGAAATAAGATGACACTGGGTAATGGCATCCACTGTGATTAATAGTGTGGGAGGCAGTACACTATAGTGGCTAACAGCCTGGGCTCTCAGGTTAGACTCCTCGGGTTCATACTAGCTGGGTGACCTTGGAAAGGTTGCTTAAATTCTTCTGAGCCTAGGTATTCTCACCTGTAAAATGGAAGAAAAGTAGTACAAGTCCACAATTCTTTTTTTTTTTAAGATTTTATTTATTTATTTGACAGAGAGAGAGATCCCCGCCAAGCAGAGAGCCCTATTCAGAGCTCGACTCCAGGACCCTGGGATCATGACCCGAGCCGAAGGCAGAGGCTTTAACCCACTGAGCCACCCAGGCGCCCCCTGATGAGTTCTTTTTTTAAAGAAAATATTTTTTTTTAATTGTAGTACCACTTGAATCATTTTTTTTTAAAGATTCTTTTTTTTTTTTTTTAAGTAATCTTTACACTTAACATGGGGCTTGAAGTCAACCTCGAGATCGAGAATTGCATGCTCTTTGAGCCAGTGGGGTGCTCCCCACTTGAATCATTTTTAAGCATACAATTCAGTGGCATTAAGTATATTCAGAGTATCATGTAACCATTTCTGAGAGGTTCTTCAGGGAGCTAAGTAGCTGTGCACGTTGCCTGGAAAATGTCATCTTTCGTGTTTTTCTCTGAGCAAGACTTGATAAGGGCAGGACCTCACTCTTTTATGTTCCAATCCATTGCTCCATGTCAAACTCAAAAAGCTAAAGCACTTTTTCTTTCTCCCTTTTTTTTGCTAGCAAAAAGGACCTAGATTGAATGTGTGCATTCTACCCACAATCCTCTTTTCCCTTTCCCATTCTTCATTGACTGTCACTGTCCTGAAAGCTTGAGCTGAACCTCGCTCTGAGGCAGGACCTCTGCTCTAGGTCAAGCTAGTATTTTGTTAAGAGGAATAAGATTTTGTTATTTCTATTACCCACTCATGAAATATTCTTTGGGGATTTTGAAGAGTTTTGGTTTAATTTTTATTCTCCAGCACTTTTCTTTCTTCCTTTCTTTCTTTCTTTCTTTCGAGAAAGAGAGTGCACACAAGCAGGGTTGGGGGGAGGGGCCAAAGGAGAGCAGAGAGAGACTCTCAAGCAGGCTCCACACTCAGTGCAGAGCCTCACGTGAGGCTCAGTCTCACGACCCTGAGATCATGACCTGAGCTGAAGTCAAGAGTTGGATACTTAACTGACTGAGCCACCCAGGCTCCCCTCCCCAGTATTTTCCATGTGCTTTTTATTATTTTTTTTATTTTTTATTTTATTTTTTTAAAAGATTTTATTTATTTATTTATTTGACACAGAGAGAGGGAAATTACAAGTAGGCAGAGAGAGAGGGGGAAGCAGGCTCCCTGCTGAGCAGAGAGCCTGATGCGGGGCTCGATCCCAGGACCCTCAGATCATGACCTGAGCCGAAGGCAGAGGCTTAACCCACTGAGCCACCCAGGCACCCCTTATTATTATTTTTTAAAGATTTAATTTATTTGAGAGAAAGAGAGGTGGGGGGAGAAAACACGAGTGAATGAGTGGAGGGAGGGAAAGAGAGAGAGAGAATCCCAAGCAGGCTCCATGCCCAGTGCAGAGCCCTACGTGGGTCTCAATCTCACCCCCCCAAGACTGCGACTCAAGCCCAAACCAGGAATTGGATGCTCAACCAACTGAGCCACCCAGGTGCCCTGATCTAAAGTCTTTTGTTAGGGATTCTAAAATACACCTGAGGGGCGCCTGTGCTGGACATGGAGCCATGGAGCCTGCTTAAGATTCTCTCCCTCTACATTGGGGAGGGTATGTGCTATGGCAAGTGCTGTGAAATGTGTAAGCCTGATGATTCACAGACATGTACCCTGGGGCAAATAATACATTATGTGTTAATTAAATTAATTAATTAATTAACTAATTAAAAAAGATTCTCTCCCTCTGCCCCTCCCCAACCCTCTCTCTCCTTCTCTCAAAAAAAAAAAAAAGAACCTAGGTCTATTTTATCTCCTCTGGATTCCAAGACTTTTATTCTCAACCCTTCTTAGATGACTGTATGTTAGAGCAGTCCCCTCATCCTAGAACTAATAGTATGCCCTGTAGCCTATGAATCCTCATTAGAGTGAGCCTACAAAACAGATCTTACTCGCAGGTACTTTCTGTAGTAAGTTCGCAGGATTCTGGGCAATTCATATAGAGCCTATCTTGCTTTTCATCTCTCTGTTCCCCGTAGCTGGCTCCCACTGGAAGCACTTCCCTCCTCAACTCCATGGCTGTCATCCAGAATCCTGTGAAGGTCTGTGATCAGGTATTTACCCTGATTGAAAACCTCACTCACCAGATCCGGGAACGGATGCAGGACCCCAAATCTGTAGGTGGGTATGAATAGTACTATCTTCCCTTCAAGGTTTCAGGTATGGATGGGATCCTCAGGCACTCTTGTGTCCTCTCCTAAATGTCTGAGACAAGGCAGTCTCATCCCCCTGATTCTACTGCAGATTTTTTAGGGTCTTTTGTTAGAGATAAAATCTTCGGTTCTTTCTGACTGTCCGTCTTCCTTCCAGACCTGCAACTCTACCACAGTGAGACCCTAGAGCTCATGCTACAGCGTTGGAGCAAACTGGAGCGTGACTTTCGACAGAAGAGTGGGCGCTATGATATCAGTAAGATCCCTGACATCTATGACTGTGTGAAGTATGATGTGCAGCACAATGGGAGTCTGGGACTTCAAGGCACAGCAGAGTTGCTACGTCTCTCTAAGGCATTGGCTGATGTGGTCATTCCCCAGGTGTGTCTCATAGCCTAGGGGTATGGGTACTGGGAAAGGAAGGGGAGAAAAGCAGAAAGGAGGGATGGTGTGGGGACTAGGGGAAAGAAACTTAGAGAAAGAATAAGTTGAGTTGCTCTAATTCTCAGGCTCTGCTCTGGCTCTGAGTAAGTGCAAGAGGCTAGCTAAGGAAAAACTTGGAGAGGGGGAATGTGGTGGATATGAAAGAAACCCTAGACCTGAGGTGACAAAAAACATCATCTTGGGCCTAGGAGTATGAGGCAAGAGGGGAACAAGATTCATTGAGGTACTTATTCCTGGCCTGTGGCCCCTAGGAATACGGGATCAGTCGGGAGGAGAAACTGGAAATTGCTGTGGGCTTCTGTCTTCCACTGTTGCGGAAGATACTACTTGACCTGCAGAGAACCCACGAGGATGAGTCTGTCAACAAGCTGCATCCCCTGTGAGGGAGGGCTGGGAGGGGTGCTGGATGGAGGGAGGGGCGTGTCAGGGAGCCCTTGGGGGAATACTGACTGAGACAGCTTGGGGAAGGAACCAAGTATAGCAGGGATCCTGGGTGGAAAGAAGAGAAGTATTTGAGATGGGAGAAAGGAGTTTGTGGAGGGGTGGGAATAGGATTATGTGATGGTGTGAATGATTTAGCTCTTATCTCAGGTACTCCCGAGGGGTGCTCTCCCCAGGCCGCCATGTTCGAACACGTCTCTATTTCACCAGTGAAAGCCACGTCCACTCCCTACTCAGTGTCTTCCGTTATGGAGGACTTCTTGATGTAAGGATCTTTCTTCCTTCAATCTATGAACATTTTTCCCAGCATTTTTTTACTCTCCTCCTCATGTTTCTTTTTTACAGCAAGCTTTCTGTATTCTCTTTGTCTCCCTGCCCCTTCCTTGACTCCCTTGTCCTTGGGCATTAGTTTTCCTCTTCTTGTGTTCTGTAGGAGACCCAGGATGCACAATGGCAGAGAGCTTTGGCTTATCTCAGTGCCATCTCAGAGCTCAACTATATGACCCAGATTGTCATCATGCTTTATGAGGACAACACACGGGTGAGGAGCTAACAGGGTGGGGTGAGGAGGTGCCCCTTCTTTCTCCTCCTTCCCATTTTAGAAAGAAACTTTCAAATCCTTATAATTTGTAGAATTCAGCTAGGTGTGATATCCAAGCACAGCATGTCACCGAGAGGAACCTGGAGGTTCCTACTGGAACAGATAAAGCGTTTGGGGTTGGTGTTGAGCCAGAGAGATAATATAGAACATAGCTCTGCATTAGGGAGAGTATAGAATTTGGGTTGATGTTATAGTGAGTCTTTTTCTCTCAAACATTGTTACACCTTTTTCATCTGGCTCCACAAAGATAAGTGTGGTGTTGTATGTATGTGTATGTTGTATGTATGTATTCAGTGTGCTGCTGTATGTACTGTAGCAAAGCTGCATGACTGTGGGAGATAGCTGGAAAGAGTTGTGGAACTGGGGGTTAGAAAGTCATGTGGGCTGGTGGATCTCAAATGATGGAGGTGAAGGAATGAGGATCCTTTAACACTAGACTATAGTTAAGGGGAAGATATAATAGATCAGCCCCAGAATGGAGTAAGACATTGAAACCTCAGCCCTGGGAGGAAGTATCCTCTGAGTTCTTCTCGTTGTCCCTGTGTGGTCTTCCACTACCATATCCAACTTTTCCCACTGCCCCTTCATCTGTTGATGCCCCATAGGATCCCTTATCAGAGGAGCGGTTCCATGTGGAGCTACACTTCAGCCCTGGAGTGAAAGGTGTTGAGGAAGAAGGCAGTGCCCCAACTGGCTGTGGATTCCGTCCAGCTTCTTCTGAGGTGGGTCCGAGTGCTGGGATTTCAGATTAGAGGATTTAGGAACCAAGTGATGGGAAACTTAGAAACAGTATAAGGAGGTAAAAGGGTTGAGGAGTCTGGGATTAGGAGGCTGGAAGCCATTAACACCTTTCTGATCTGTTCCTGTTGTTGGGTAGAATGAAGAGATGAAAACAGACCAAGGCAGCATGGAGAACCTGTGCCCAGGGAAGGCATCTGATGAACCAGACCGGGCATTGCAGACTTCACCCCAGCCGCCTGAGGGCCCTGGCCTCCCAAGGAGATCACCCCTCATTCGTAACCGAAAAGCTGGCTCCATGGAGGTAATGGGAGGGGCTTGGGAGAAAGAAGTGGTGGAATTGCTCATAGGGCAATATCCATGAATCTTCTGAATGCCCTTAGGGGATTCTTAGGACTTTAAGCAGAGTCCTCCTGTCCCTGGTGGACATGTTTTACTTAATTTCTCATTCACAGCTAGACTCCCAGTAAAGCTCCTTTAGGCTGCTTGCTACTTCTGAGATTAAAGAGATGCTAGTGAGAGGTGCCTGAGAGATAGGATTTTAAGAGATGAGTTTGAGGAGGAGGCCTCTGGATGAATTTGAAAAAGTTGTTCTTTAAAAGGAAATATAGCAGAAACAGCATGAACTCTGGGCTAAACTCCCAGTCTGATACTTAGAAGCTGTGTGACCTTGGACAGGTAACTTCTCTAGGCTTCAGTTTTTCTTCTATGAAACATAAGCAATATCTACCATATAGATGCTCAGTAAACAGTAACTATAATAATAAAACAATAGCTGTTAAAGGCCAGGCTCTCTCCATCTCTTTGTTGCCTTGGGTAAAATTATAGCTCAGACAGGAGCAATTCTATGACACTTTAATATCATCCCTTTAGGGTTATCTGCTCTCATCCCAGAAAGGGAAGCAAGTCTGAAGGGCTCTTTATCTTCCCTCTGTTCTGATGAGGAGGGTTATCAGCCTGGGCCTATGTCTGCTACTTTTGGAGTTTATCTCTAGGCCTGGTTCTAGTTCCCTAGCCTAGAAGGAGAAACTATTGTAAGTGTCACATTGTGTCCAGCTAACTGTGCTGATGTTTTTGTTCAGGTCTTTTTTCTTGGAAAGATTTTTTTCCCTCTTTGGCTCAGTGATGCTCTTTTTGACCCCATGATTTATCCCTGTTTTAGGAACTCTGACTGTCTGGGGTCATGCTTTGACAGATAAATCTATTCACCTGGCTCTGTACCAGCTCTCTGTCTTAAAGGAATTGGTCTTTCATTTTAGGAATACCTCAGAAGAATCTGTAACTAGCTTACATAGGTTCAGCCAGAGGTTTACAGTTCAGATTTTGGAGAAAGCTGAGAAGACAAACTACCATATGTTTAATCTTTTCTTCCTGATTATTTTACTGTAGGTTTGATGTTATGAATACTCTGAGTTTATTTAGGAGGGGTAGGCATCATTTTCTCTTTGAGGTGTAAGTTAACTTAGTGTCCGTAGTACAGTAGTTCCCTACAGACTCACGTGGATCGATCAAGTGGACAAGAATGACGTATAATCTTCCATCAGTAAACTGCTTCTCCACATCTAAATGTCTTCCCCATTCACATGGTCTGCCAATCTCTCTGGTACTGTTGTGTTTAACCCTTTTTTTTCTTCTGGTTTAATCAGTCAAGAGACATAGGCAAAGCAGAGCTCTCTGTGTATCATCTCTCAGACTTGATGAGTCGGCTTTTTTTCTTTCAGGCCTATAGGAAGCTTCCTATTGTAATCACATTTCTTCCTTTTAGTTCCTTGTGTTGCTTATACCATGGCTCATCCAGGAAGATGGTTGCCCAAGATATGCTCGTCAGCTTTGCAGGAAAATCTTCTCTCTACTCCTTGGTCACACAGCCTTTTAATATTAATATTTCCTTTCCTTATTCTATAGGTATAGGCATTGGTATTCTTATCCTTATTGACTACAACCCTTCCCACCTATCCCTTCTCCTCTTATCACTTCAAATTTTTGGACAGTTTTAGAATACAGAATCTGTGACCTTCATAGCAGCTGTGCCCTAGGTGATCATCCTCTCCAGGCCTAGAACTAGCTCTGCCCAATGGGCACTGGGGCTTTTGGGAGCCTGGGAGTTAAAGGAGCTGTGACCGGCTTTCCACCCGGTCTGATTGCAGGTCATGAACATGCAGTGCACGGGGAACCTGGACCTGATCCCCTTGCGGGGACGGCGCCGCAGGAGGTCAGGAGACCTCCCCAGGCCTTCCCCAGCCATCGGCCTACAGCCCCGGGCTGTGTCCACCACTCACCTGGCATCCTGCACACAGGTGTCCCTCCCTACTTCATCTTCCTTTCCTGCCTCTGTCTTTGCCTTTTGGGACCTAGGGACTCAGAACACTATCTGGGGGTGGCGGGGTATGTGTGTGTCGGCATTCGTGTGATTAGGCCCTTGTAGCCTTTTTAGAAATGTCTCCAGACATGGAGGGGAGGGTTTCCTGGTACAGATAAGAAACCGAGTGTGGTTGCCATAACCACAGCTGTCCCATGGAAAGAGGAGAGGTAGCCAGACTTTCCTTCTTATCATGGCTCATTATTGATTGGCTTTTTGAGTCCTGTGGAGGGATACATAAAATTAAGGAAACTTTCTCTGCTGAGAACTGAGAATGGCTGAATAATGATTTCTCAGATTTGGGATAGAAGGGCTGTGGGGACAGGCATCTTGGAAATACAAGTGCTATCTGGTATATAGGATTCCCTGGACAGTTCCATCTGCAAAGTACACTCTCCATTCCCTTTCCATTCTTTTTCCCATTAAAAATCCTTTGGTTCTTCCAGACTTTCTGACGTTGCTTGGCTTTATAGGGGCAGGAATTCGGGACCTGGGTTTTAGACTTCTTGGTTGAGGTGGCAAAATGATAATACAGAGTCCTTTTTCTCCAGGTGCTTTCTGAGACTTCATCCTCGAGGCCTGGTGGCTACCGGCTCTTTTCATCTGCACGGCCACCAACAGAGATGAAGCAGAGTGGCCTAGGTATGGTTTTCCAGCATTTCACCTGTAGTTGGGAAGGGGTGTCTGTCTGTTCTAAAAGGTTTTATTGTGGGAAACCTTAGAAATGGGAGTTGGGGTCATCTAGTCAATGGAATTATTGGGCGGGGCTAGGGAGGATGAATTGGGAGAAGCCCTGTTTAGGTGTGAACTTTGATCCCAGATGATTGTTTCCTTTCCAGGAAGGTGTTTGTCTTTCGGTTTTTTACACCCACCCCCATTTCTCTGGCTCAAGGGCATTTTTCTAGCTTCCCCTCTCATTCCTTATCTGTCCTCCCGGTCTAGCCCAGACCTTAAGGGACCATGGAGACTCTGATACTTCAGAGTTATCAGAGACAAAACTATAGAGGTACTTGTGACCTCCTCGTAAGTGTCCTATTCCTCATTTGGAGAACTTGTGCCATGTCTTCCTCTGAGACCTATGTTTATTGTCCCTGCTCTGGCCCCTCCTACCTCTGTGCCTTCTCCTTCATCCTCTCCTAATTCTGTAATTTTTTTTCCTTCCTTCCTGAAATTTGAGGGACATATCTGAGACTGGTGTAGTGGCAGAGGCTTCTCTCAGGACTTTGAGGGAATGTCTCTTGATTTTTTTGATTCCTGGAGAGGGGTGGAGAACATCATTCAACCTTTCCTAAGAACACAGACTGCAGGAAGGACCAAGCCTCAGAGGGTATTGTATTCTTTGGGAGTGGGGAGTGGTCCTTGGGAGGGGCTATCTTTGAATACAGGGCTTTGTGAGCCAGTCAGTAAAACTGGCAATTTGAGACAATTGTGTGGGGTCTGGACTTGGTCATCTGGCTTCTATCTTGTCCTATTATTCTTTATCTCCTTTGATTTTTCTGTTACTTTTGTCCTTGACACCCAATTTCCTGGCTGCAAAATGGTTAGATGGTTAGCTTTGGGACCAGCAAGGGGGAAAAAGGTTTTGGTAACTTTCCTGGCTAATTTTATGGGAGTAGGTTGCCGTTTAGATCCCTGAAATGAGGTAGATGGATTGGGGCATGAAAAATAAATGACAAATGTATAGATCTGTGACATGGACTTCTCTTCCCAGAAGTTTCAGTAAAGAATCAGTTTCAGGTAAGCTGGAAATGAGGATAGTTGTGTCTGGCCCAATTAAGTAGGAAAAATGCTGTCAGGAACAAGACAGAAGTATGAACATGGGACTGGTTGACAGATGGTGGTGGTAAGGTAGATACTACTCTCTGAGGTGATCCTGGGACTGGACAGGGCAGGATTGGCAGGACCGCACCAGAAAATTATTTCGTGAAGGAGGTAAATGTAGAACAAAGCTTTGGTGGTCTGAGATAAAGCCAGCTAGTTTCAGCTTCTCTGAAGAAAAGGAGACATATTTAAAAGCCTTTATTACTCTCTGGAACCCCATTCTAGAGCCAATTTACACATGAAAGATAGGAAAAGTTGCTGCATAGAGCAGCAATCTTGAATTCCAGATTATTAGCCAGCAGAGTTTCCTTGATTTCTATAGTGACCTTGAAATGCTGGGACCCCTGAAACCATGGCCCGCCCTTTGTGGGCTCAAAGGAAGTTGGCCTTTTTTCCATTCTGACCATCTCTGCTATGTTAAATTCCCAAGCCAAACCCAGGTTCTTGGCTAAGATGGATTTGGAAGTAGAGAGCCAAATCCCGTAAACTTGGGTATCAATCTTGTCTCTTCCTCCCCTTCTGTCCTCATGAGCTATAGTAGAAGAGGGGACTATAGAGTCCCAACCCTATTCTCAGTCGTATTTGGAGCATAGACTAATTTATTTGCTTCAGAGATTTTTAAAGTTTTATTTACGCCTCTGATTGGCAATAGAGCTCCCTTTGCTTTCTTTGGGCTTACATGTGTAGGCATCTGGCTTTGAGCATAGGGCTTATAAGGCAATAAAGTTTTGAGAGCAGAAAAAACATGACTTTTTTATTGTTTCCTATTTACCAGCTCTGCCTTCTTAATAGGGTCCTCAGCACATAGTAGGCATGTCCTCCATGTAATCACCTGACTCTTCACATGTCTTCAATTTGTGTCTGTCTTCACTTCTTTCTTCTTGATGAAAAAATAGTTGTTCTTTTCTAACTGAACGCAATTGATCTTCAGAATCAAGAGGCCTGGATTCCAATCTAGTTTAGCTTCTAGGAAACTTGAGTAAATGAGATCCCTTTTGAATCTCAGTTTCTTTACCTCTAAAATGAGAAGATTGTACTGGATGATCTTTGAGTCCCTTCCAGCTTTAAAAATTCAGTGAGTCTCATACCTCTTTTCTTAAAAAAAGTGAAAAAGGCCTGAAGAGAGATAGAAGGAAGGGAATAGAAGGACTTAGGAGGAATTGGAACTTACGTGAATTTGGAATTTGAGCTGAGGGCTCAAAACCTAGTCTCTAGTTTCAAAGTTCTTTGCTTTTAAGTCTATAAGGGACTATAATTCTGGGTTCTTCGAACTCTATATCCAGGTTAAGGAGCACTGAATTAAATCTAGAGATCAACCTATTCTTTTAGCATTCCTAAGATGTACCTGGAGAGCATAGTCTATCCCTTTCAGTAACTTTGAGTCCCCTAATATGACTAACCCAGTATTTGTGGTCGCCTCTTGTATCAACCATGTAGATCTTCAGCAGAATCCCTACCTCGCTTGCCCAGTGTAGCTATGGACAGTAGTGAAATCTGTTTGTGGTTATGCATAGTGGCCACATAGGGGTGGCTCTGAGTGACTATGTGTGTGTGTCTTCATGTTGTCATGTGAAGTTATGTGTACTTCTGTGTGGTAATTGCAGCTTTGTGTGGCTACTAATGCACTCCCGGCCTTGCAGGCTCACAGTGCACAGGGCTGTTCAGCACCACAGTGCTGGGCGGCTCCTCCAGCGCCCCGAATCTTCAGGACTACGCCCGCAGCCATGGCAAAAAGCTACCACCTGCCAGTCTGAAGCACCGAGATGGTATGTGGGTGGGTTTTGGGGGGGCAGCTCTTTTCTTCATTTGTCCCCAGCACAGACACAGCTCAAGAACCATTCATACTTAAGATGGCACTGACAAACTGGACTTAAAACAAGTTGCTTCATCAATTATAGAGGGGAGAAGGAACCAAGACCCCATCCACCCCTCCATTTGCATTCCTTCTCAATGCAATAAATACTACTTATTTATGCTTATCCCTTCATTATCTCCCACATATAGTCCTGCTACATCAATTTACTCCACCTCTGTATTCTTTCCTGGATTCTGGCCTGTAGGAGTAAGGACCAAGGAGGATAGATAATCCATGGTCAGGAAAAATGCAGTGGAGTCTTGACTCAAATCTAGGAAATCAGGGATGGGGAAGTTGCTCAGCCAAGGCGGGAAAGATGATACGGAAAGAGATTGGGAGAAGGGATGAAAGGTTTTACACAGATTTATTTCCAAATGACCAGAAAGAGGATGTGGTGGTGAAATTAGGGTTGTCTGTGGGGCCATATTGTGGTAGAGATGACACATAGATTCCTACAAGGAGATTATACCAAAAGAGAAGATTGAAATGTGGTAGTCAGGAATCTAAGAGGGGGGTGGGAGCAGGTCATATATTAACTGTAAAGAACAGAGTATATTGTGGGCAAATTCCAGAGCAGAGGGTGGGGACAGGGGTGGGTATAATCCCCATGATGTCTTTTCTCCCCAGAACTCTTGTTTGTCCCGGCCGTAAAACGATTTTCTGTGTCGTTTGCAAAGCATCCGACTAACGGTACGTTTGCTTCTGACTCAACGTCATTCCCCCTCATCATGTCACCTCCAGACACTTAACCTCTGAGTTCTGACACTGACTTTGCCTCTGCCTTCCACTATGTTGACAACGTGCTGTCTCTGAATGAACCACTCACTAAGTGTCCCTCTTGGGGCATACCCTTTGTTGTGACAAACTTTAGTCTTGGCTGCAGCCTGGCTGCCCTATCTGTGTGGCAACTCAGGGACTTATGTCCATGGTCACCATCATCACCATTCTGTCACTTTTTTTACATCATCCCCAAAACATTAATTAAACCCTTCCCTTTCCCATCACATGACTGCGGGGCTTTGTACAAATATAACAGTGATTCTTCTTAGGAAGAGAATAGTATTTCCTGTATCATCTCCATGTCTTCTTTTTTTCCCCCCTACTCCTCAGCTTATACAATTTTGATCTTTCTGATTTTTTCTCCAACTCTTTGTTGGAGTGAATGACTAATTTGTTTCTCTTATGGAGCAATGCTGCTGCAGTTCCCAGTTCACGAACATACCCCTAAGGGTACTGGTCTTGAGTTTATAGTTTTCCATCACCATATTCTTATCACCTATCATTGTGTGTACTTTATGTGGCTCTTGTGCTCCTGACATCTGCTTTATGTTACTACTAACTTAGGGTCTGGGCCTAGAAAACAGGAGCCCAGAATGATTTGGGACAAAGAGAGAAAGACGGGAGTAGGAGGCAGTAGGTAGAGGAAAAGGGATTGTACCTTGAATTATACAGCATCAATTACCACACAGTTTCCCTGTAGTCCCAGCCGACCTAAGACACTGGTATCTCAGAGAAGCTCGAAGTGGAAGTTGAGATGTCTCCTGGGAATTCTGGGGGAGCTTAGGAATGAATAATATTTCAAAAATATTGAAGAACTGGTCTGGCCATACTAAGGTGGGAGCGTTTAGAGATCTGTGTAAACCAAAAACTGAAGGGCAGTGGTCTCTTTGTAGGGTGTGGCAGGGCTTACTCCCTGTATTATCCTTTACATTCTTAGTTTCTCTCTGCCTTGTATCTTGTTTTCAAGATAAATCCAGTTTTCTTTACATGGTTTTCTTCTGTCCAAGAACTAAGTGTCTCCAAAGGAGGTAAAATTAGCCTGGCTTTCTGGCTGGAAAAAACTCCTTAGCCAATGGCAACTGCTAGATTTTAGCTCAGCCAGGCCCAGTCAGCCCACACCTCTCCACTAGGCACTGCTGAAATTTCCCTAAGTTGGCTCACCCCACTCCAGCTCCCATTTGTGCCTGTGATAGGAACTCCCCTTTCAGAGTGGCGTGGCTGTGCCTCCACATTTAGTTTCAAATTCTTCTGGCCTTTATGTGCCACAGTCATCTCCAGAGTAGAACCTCATGCACCAGCCCCAGCCCCAGAGCTTGGGACTTGGACTTAGGAGATGTGTTACTTAGAGTTAGACTCTAGTACTGGGAACTTGGGCTCCTGAAATCAGAGTTAAATCACTGATCTCCTAGTTCTTAGGCTTTGTAAGAAAAGATCCAGATCCATAAAACAGAACCTCAAACTTATATATCTCTAGTTCCCTGAGGCCTTGATTAGTAGCCTCACAAGTTGAAGAAGAGACAAATTAATTCTAACAAAAGGAAGAGAAGAAGAAAGACCTGGATAATTCAGTAGAGTACAGGAGAGTAAATTCAAGATCTCTTTCAACACCCTGCATACTTCCTCAGGGGACTTCTGGCCATTCTTCTTCTTGTACTTGAGTTTGGAAGTTAAAGTGCTTGAGAAGCCAGAATCTGGGATCTCCCTGTTGGTATCAGAAGAAATTTGGAGCTATTATGTCTCTTGCTGAAGATTACCTAGATTTAATTTGTCCCTCAGGTCAATATGAGGGCTCTATCCCATGGTCAAATCTTGCTTGACTGACCTAGCAGTTACAGAATGGATGCTCTGTCTACAAATGCTTATGGCACATAAGTGACGACAATATGCACTCTACTGTCCCATCATCTCTTTGCTGTGATGTCTCGCTTTGAAACAGCAGCTGGAAAACCTGGACCTAGCTTTGGAAAGGAGGCAAGGCAGTGCTGGCTCCTTACCTTAATGAGAGAACATCTCTCAGCCATCCCTGCTGCAGTAATGGATACAGAGTCCCCTGAATCCTGAGATTTATGCAAACATTTCTTTAAAATATGTATATTTGGACAAGAGTAAGGGCTGATTAGTCAACATCTTCATTTTCACATATTGATTCTGTTTTTTACATACTCTGTTTTAAAGGACCTTTATACCTGGTATCCTGTCAGTCTCCTTTGCCATCTACCTAACACCAGCCCTGTTTATGGCTATTGTAGAGTCTTGTCCAAAAGGCCTAGCCTGAGCCTTTAGGAGCCT
Organism: Potos flavus; assembly: GCA_028534135.1. Taxonomy (NCBI): domain Eukaryota; kingdom Metazoa; phylum Chordata; class Mammalia; order Carnivora; family Procyonidae; genus Potos; species Potos flavus. The sequence continues at coordinate 50,976,782 of CM052896.1, forward strand.
TTGTAGCTTCATACTTGGCCTTAATACCCTATACCATTCTTGACCCTCTTCTCTAAGTGACTTTGAATCTTTGCATTTCTATACCAACTTTATAAATACATTGGTCTGTGAAGCAGGCCCTAAGTAGGGTTTGCCCAGGAATGAACACAGACCCTAGAGTGCTAATCAAGACTCCAGCCACAAAACTGCCAGCTTACCCCCATCCAGAATGACGTGATTGCTGTCTGTAAGCACTGACTTAATTATGCTCAATGAAAGAGGGGAGGGCCTTGCTGTGTGATGAAGCCTCACTAGCCCCTTCTTCCAGACTCAGTGTGTTCTTCCCTGCAAGAGATACCCAGTTGTTCTGACCGTCTCTGCTTCTCTCTTAGCTCACCTTGGAGCTGAGTGGCCCCACCTCCCAGTAATGCTTGTGCCACTCAGTGCCCCCCTCATTGTCTCTCCCTCTTCTCTTTCTTTATCTTCGTGCTTCCTGCCGTGGTCCCCCCCATCCCCTCCAGAGCTGCTGGATGACCAGCACCCTGTGGTCCGGTTGCTGCGCAGTTTTTCCTCTGACTGTCCAGGGGGCCGGCCAGTCTCCTTGGATGCCACGCTGGCGCATCACCTGCACCAGTGCTCCTACCACCTGCGCCTCTTCCGGAACTGGCTGCGCTCAGGCCAGGATGACCCCGAGTGCCTCTACGGTACCCCCTGCCACCAAGCTGGCTGCTGCCACTGCCCTGGCTGGGACTGACTGCTTTGCTTATTGCACTTCTGGCAGGAGAGCCCACCTGTTCCTTTCTCCTGTTTACCCTAAGGTTATGTGACTTGCATTTAGTTGCTTGGATGTGGGATTGGAGCCAGACTGCCCGGCAGCTGTAGCATTGGCTGCTCCTCCCCTTACTGTTCTCCTTCCTTACCGCCTCCTAATGTTACCCATTCCCAGTTCTGTTCGATATAGGAGTAGTCTCTTACCCTGAAATCTGTTCTTGTCTCTTTAACCCACTGCTACTACCATCCTCAAATGCAAACGTTTTTCTAGTAGCCACTCTGAGGCGCTAGAGACTGCGCTTCTCTGACGCTCCTGCCGCAAGAGTGGGGGGGAGGGGAATTGAGGCACAAAGGTCTTAATTGAATCTTTGAAGCAAACAAGGGCCAGAGTTAGAAGATGGTCAGGTATAATCCTTTTGAATTATAGGTTTTAGTCGTTAGTGAACAGGAGGCTATGTCTTACATAGATATTGCTGTCCTGCCTACTCTTAGTTTCTTTAAGGAGTTATAAAGAGCCATAGGAGAGATTGAGGGCTGAAAAAATGCTTGGGATGTGTGCTTCTTGATCCTCCAATGGGGGCATTTTTTTTTCATCAACAGGCCCTGGGATTAGGGATATATATTTAGGTTTACCCTTTACCCTAACCAGACTGGTGAACCTACATTGGAATTGTTGGGTGCAGACAGAGAATCAGTATTTATTCTTCTTCCTAGAGATTTGCCTCATTTTCCTGATGGAATAGAAAAATCCTAGCAAGTCTGGGGTTTTCCAGTGAGAGCAGAAGGGAGAAGCTTTGATGTGATGGAAATGACCAAGAAAGAACTTCCATCCCCCAGCCTGTTCATGCATGTGATTTTCCTTGGCTGAGCTTCATGTGTATTGCATGCAGTCCAGCTTGCTTCCAGATATTCTAGCCTTTCTACCCATATCCTAAATCTGCATGAATCCTTCTTCAGATTCCATGCCCTCCTCCTTAATCCAGTTCTCTTTACATGATCCCTGAAATCTGCTGTTTCTTCCCAGCTCCATGCCCTCCCTACCTCATTTAGACCTTCAATTTCACCCTTTTGTTTTATTCCCCTAGAAACAACAAGAGCAATGTAGGTGCTTACCCTATTGGAATTCTGTTGATTTTTCCATGGGTCATTGCAGGCTCTCCATGGGTAGGATGAGAGGTGATTTGATTGACTTGGAGGCCTTAGCAGGTAGATTTCTTAGGAATCTGGAGGTGAGAAACAGACACCTGTAGGGGCTCTAAAGAGTTCCCTCTCCTGAGATCTTGGATACCCCATACTCCAAAAGCCACGGATTCTCCTGATGGCTCTCAGGGACTCTCCATGCTTCCTTGGACAGTTGGGGTATATCTGGCAGAAATAACATTGACTTTGCCCATCTCTTTTCTAACAGGATTTGAAGGGTGTTCCATGGTGCCTACCATCTACCCCCTGGAAACACTACATAATGCCCTTTCCCTTCGTCAAGTGAGTGCATTCCTGAGTAGAGTCTGCCAGCGCCATACTGATGCCCAAGCACAGGCATCTGCAGGTATGGAGAATACTCTTATCTTGTACCCCTGTCTCTGTCCCTACTCCTGTCCTTCCTAGAATGTGAGTAGTAGATTAAAAAGATAGGTGCTCCAAAAAGACACAGAACTAGACTTGAAAAATTGTTTAATTGCGTAAGCCAGTTCAACATCATAACTTCTCAAGTTAATTTATACATTCAACATGATTCCAATAAAAATGCTGAAGTTTTTCTAAAGTCAGACAAATTGTAAAGTTTTTGAAAGTTTTTTTTTTAAAGATTTTTTTTTATTCATTTGAGAGAGAGAGTGTGTGTGCACGAGCTGGGGGGAGGGGCAGAGGAAGAGGGAGAAGTAGGCTCCCTGTTGAGCCTGGGCTCAATCCCAGGACCCTGGGATCATGACCTGAGCTGAAGGCAGGCACTTAACCAACTGAGCCACTCAGGCACCCCAGAGTAATGAAAAAAGTTACTAGCCCTATCAGATTTTATAACATTCTGTAAAACTTCTATAACGAAACCACTGTTGTGTTCATACATGAATAGATAGACCAATCAAACAAAATAGAAAATCTAGAAATAGATGAAGTTAGCATTTCAAAACACTGGGGGAAAGACAGACTTTTTTTTTTTTTAAAGATTTTATTTGTTTATTTGAGAGAGAGGGAGCAAGCATGAGGGGCAGACCAAGAGGGAGAAGCAGGCTCCCCACTGAGCAGAAATCCCAATGCAGGGCTCGATCCCAGGACCCTGAGATCATGACCTGAGCTGAAGGCAGACGTTTAACTGACCAAGCTACCCAGGTACCCCAAGATAGATTTTTTAATAAGTAAAGTTGGCACAGCTGAGTGGTCATTTGACAAAAATTAAAATTGAATTCATACTTCATGCTATATACCAAGATAAACTCTGTATATTTCAGAAATCTGAATATAAAAATTAAGCAATAGGTTGTTCCAAGGGCTTGTCCTTCCACAGAAACACCAAAAAATCAATCAAAAGCTATCAGAATCAGCTTTCTCAGACTCTGGAAAATAATCAAAAGTTTGCGGCAACCAGGAAAATGCTAAATTAAGAAAGAGGCAACCTATGAATGGCAGGAAGCTTCCCATCATTTTTTTTTTCTCTTATCCTACCCTCTCCCCCACCTTAGCAGCAGTCTTAAAGATGGCAGAGCATGGTCTCAGTGTGAAACTCTGGTCCCTAGTTCCAAAAGGAACAGAACAGACTTTATTCTCAAAGAATTGTGTTTGTCTATTCTAACATCTATTCTAATTTGTCTAACTTGAAGAACTGTCACGGCCGCTTACCTTTGTTTCACTGAATCAGGGCAGGGAAGTAGCTATGCAGAAAGTGTTCCCTGAAAACATTGTAAGGCAAATGAACAACATACTGCTGCCTGGGGCAAAAATTATAATTGAGGCAAACAATAAGTGTACTGAAAGCCTGTGAAAAAAGTGAAAACTTAGGTAGAGAGTTTCTTTGGAAAATTAAAGCATTCAAGGGATGCCTGGGTGGCTTAGTCAGTTAAGCGTCTGCCTTCAGCTCAGGTCATGATCCCAGGGTTCTAAGATCGAGACCCGCATCTGGCTCCTTGCTCAGTGGGGAGCCTGCTTCTCCCTCTGCCTGCTGCTCTCCCTGCTTGTGCTCACTCTCTCGCTCGGGCTCTCTCTCTGACAAATAAATAAATAAAATCTTTAAAAAAAAAAAAGAAAGAAAGAAAATTAAGGCATTCAAAGCCCCCACATATACTGGGGAATTTAGAAGCCATGTGCTTGCTTAGTGAAGAACACATGCACAGAAAACGCATGAGACAACCCTAAGATTTTCCCTCTGCTCGAACACTACACTCAGCACAAGCAAGAATCGAAGGCTAAGAGGAACTTGTAAACAGTCTAGCTAAGTGTTGAAGGAATTCCTCAACAAAGAACCAATCTGCAAAGACAGAGAACTCCCCTCCCCTCCCTTGGCCTCCTTTCCCCCCATCTTCCTCTTCCCTTCTTTTGGTTCTTGGAGTCAAGGAAATCCTTGTCAAAATACTAGCTGTGGGGCACCTGGGTGGCTTAGTTGGTTAAATGTCTAACTTCAACGCAGGTGGTGATCTCAGGGTCCTGGGATTAAGCCCCGTGTTGGGGAGTCTTTGGAGAGTCTGCCTCTCGCTTCTCTCTCTCTGCCCCTCTACCCCTGCTTGTGTTCTCTTTCTCTCTGTCTCAAATAAATAAAAAACCACTAGCTGTCAAATAAGCTAAAGGAACAGAGATTTCAGAGACCACATATGACAAAGACAGACTTCACAAAAATAGTTTAGAAAAGTCACTAAACAGCCACAGCCTACAACAAACAATGAAAAGAAATGGTGAGGTGGAGGGAGTAATTTGATATTCAGAGTTAACACAATTATAATATTCAAAATATCCAGTTTTCAATAAAACATTATAAAATATGCAAAGATACAGGACAGTATGGTCCATTTACAGAAGAAATGAAGAGAAACAGTTGCTAAAGAAGCACAGATGTTAGACTTACTGGGACAAAGAATTTAAATCAGCTATCTTAAATATGCCTAAAGAGCTAAGGGAAATGATAGAGAACTAAATGAAATCAGGAGAATAATGTCTCAGCAAATACAGAATATCATTAAAGATATAGAAAATATAAAAAGAAACCAAACAGAAATTCTGAGAGTGAAAAGTGTAACAGAAATGCAAAATTCACTAGAGGGTTTCTTAGAAGAGAAGAGCAGGCAGAAGAAAGAGCAAAATTAGATAAGTCATTTGAAAGTGTCTACTCTGAGGAAAGAGAAAGAAAAAAAGAACAAGAAAAAAAATTAACATGGGGCACCTGAGTGGCTCAGTGGGTTAAAGCCTCTGCCTTTGGCTCAGGTCGTGATCTCGGGGTCCTGGGATCGAGCCCTGCGTTGGGCTCTCTGCTCAGTGGGGAGCCTGCTTCCCCCCTCTCTCTGCCTGTCTGTCTGTCTGCTTGTGATGTCTCTCTCTGTCAAATAAATAAATAAAATCTTTAAAAAAAAAATAAAAAAAGAATACCAACATACGCGGGCACCTGGGTAGCTCAGTCAGTTAAGCATCTACCTTCAGCTCAGGTCATGATCCTGGGGTCCTGGAATCAAGCCCCATATCAGGCTCCCTGCTTCTTGGGGGACCTGCTTCTCTCTCTCCCTCTGCTGCTCCCCCTAGCTTGTGCTCCCTCTCTCTCTCTATCTCTGTCAAAAAAAAAAAAAAAAGAATACTAGCATATGCATGATCGGAGTCTCAGAAGAAGAGAGAAAGAGGCAGAAAAAATATTTGACGAAATAAGGGCTCTGAAGAGCCCTTTCTCAACTTGGATAAAGACACAAGTCGGGGCACCTGGGTGGCTCAGTGGGTTAAGCCTCTGCCTTCAGCTCAGGTCATGATCTCAGGGTCCTGGGATCAAGCCCCGCATTGGGCTCTGCTCAGCGGGGAGCCTACTTCCCCCTCTCTCTCTGCCTGCCTCTCTGCCTACTTGTGATCTCTCTGTCAAATAAATAATTAAAATCTTTAAAAAAAAAAGACACAAATCTATACATCCAAATATTTCAAACACCAACAAGAATAAATTCAAAGAGATCCCCACTGAGATATACTGTAACCAAATTGTCAAAAGACAGAAAATCTTGAAAGTAGCAAAAGAAAAGCAACTTGTCACATACAAGGGATCTTTAATGAGATTAACAAGCAATTTCTTTTTTTTTTAAAGATTTTATTTATTTATTTGACAGAGAGGCAGAGTGAGAAGCAGGCTCCCTGCTGAGCAAGGAGCCCCATGCTGGGCTTAATCCCAGGACCCTGGGATCATGACCTGAGCCAAAGGCAAACGCTTAACCAACTGAGCCACCCAGGCGCCCCCAACAACCAATTTCTCATCAGAAATCACAGAGGCCAGAACGCAGTGGGATGATATATTTAAAGTGCTAAAAGAAAAAAAAATAACGAAGAATTCTTTAATCTAGCCAAACTGTTCAGAAATGAAGAAGAAATTAAGACATTCCCAGGTAAACAAAAGTTGAGGGTGTTTTTCACTAGTAAAACTGTCTTACAAGAAATGCTAAAAGCTTTTTGGGATGAAATAAAAGGACACTAGATAGTGACTTGATACCATACCAAAAAATAAAGAACTCTGGTAAAGATAATTACATTGGTAAATAAAAAAGTCAGCATTTCTGTATTTTTGGTTTGTAACTCCTTTTTTTGTTTCATATATGACTTAACACACAAATTAATAAAATAGTCATTACGAGTCAGTATTAATGGGCATACAATGTATAAAGATACAATAATTTGTGACAATAACATAAGGTGAGGACTGAGCTTTATAGGAGCAGAGTTTTTATATGTTATTGAAGCTAAATTTGCCATCAATTCAAACAAGATTGTTATAAATTTAGGATGTTAGTTGTATCTCCATGGTAACCACTATGAAAATATCTAAAAAATGTACAGAAAAAGAAATAAGAAGGGAATCGAAATGGTACACTACAAACAAATCAATTAAACACAAAGATGAGGGGTGCCTGGGTGACTCAGTCGGTTGGGCATCTGCCTTCAGCTCAGGTTGTGATATCCAGGTCCTGGGGTTGAGCCCTACATTGGGCTTCCTGCTCAGCAGGGAGCCTGCTTCTCTCTTTCTCCCTCTGCCCACCCCCACTGCTTGTTCTCTGTCTCAAATAAATAAAATCTTTAAAAAACCCCACAAAGATGTTAGTAATGGAGGAAATGAGGAACAAAATAAAGTCTAAGATGTATAAAAAATAGTGAAATCGCAGAATTAAGCCCCTCCTTATCAGTGATTACAATGTAAATGAATAAAACTCTCCAATTAAAAAGCAGAGATTAGCAGAATGGATTTTTTTTTAAGAATGGATTTTTAAAAAGATTTATTTATTTCAGAGAGAGAGAGAGACTGGGGGTGGAGGGTGGGGAGGGCCAGAAGGAGAAGGAGAGACAGTCCCAAGCAGACTCCCCCCTGAGGGTAGAGCCTGACGAAGGGCTCAATCCCACCACCCTGAGACCACAACCTGAGCTGAAACCAAAAGTAGGATGCCCAACTGACTGTACCCTCCAGGCGCCCCAGCAGAATGGATTTTTTAAAAAATCATCCAACTATATGTTGTCTACACAAAACTCACTTTGGATCCAACAGTACAAATAGGTTGAAGATGAAAGAACAGAAAAAGATATTCCATGCAAATAATAACCAAATGAGAGCTGGGGTAACTATACTAATGTTAGACAAAAATAGTCTTTAAGTCAAAAATTGTTCTAAGAGACAGAGGTCATTATATATTGATAAAAAGGTCAATTTATCAAGAGCATACAAAAATTGTAAACATATACACACCAAACAACAGAGCCCCCAAATATATGAAGCAAACATTGACAGAAATGAAGGGGAAAGTAGAGAATTCTACAATAATAGATGTAGACTTCAATATCTCACCTTTAAGAATAGATAAAACAGGGGTGCCTGGGTGGCTCAGTGGGTTAAGCCTCTGCCTTCGGCTCAGGTCATGATCTCAGGGTCCTGGGATCGAGCCCCGCATCGGGCTCTCTGCTCAGTGGGGAGCCTGCTTCCCCCTCTCTCTCTGCCTGCCTCTCTGCCCACTTGTGATCGCTCTCTCTCTCTGTCAAAAAAAAAAAAAAAAAAAAATCTTAAAAAAAAAAAAAAAAAAAAGAATAGATAAAACAACCAGACAGAAGATCAGTAGGGAAACAGAGAGCTTTAATAATACTATAAAGCAGCTAAACCTAAGAGACATATAGAACATCCTACCACCAACAAAATACAGATTCTTCTTAAGTGCACATGGGATACACCATATGGTAGGCCACAAAAAAAAAAAGTTAAATACATTTTAAAAGATTGAAATCATACAAAATATCCTCTCCAGCACAGTGGAGAATGGTGCATTTTAGAAATCATTAATGAAAGGAAAACGAAAATTCACAAATATGTTGAAATTAAACATATTCTTAACCTTCAGGTCAAGGAAGAAATCACTTGGGAAATTAGAATATACTTTGAGATGAATGAAAGTAAAAATGCAACAATCCAGAAGTTATGGAATGCAGAAAATTAGTGCTAAGAGAGAAATTTACAGCTGTGAACACCTACATTTAAACCCAGGAAAGACCATAAACCAAAAACCTAACTTTATACCTTAAGGAACTAAGAAAAGAAGAGCAAACTAAACCCAAAGCTAGTAGAAAGAATGAAATAATAAGAATTAGAACAAAGAAGTAAAGAATAGAAAACAGAATCAACAAAACCAAAAGTTGGTTCTTTGAAAAAAATCAACAAAATTGACAAACCTTTATTTAGCAGACTAAGAAAAATTGAGTGTTGATGCAAATAACCAAAATCAGGAATAAAAGTGAGGACATTGCTACTGACCTTACAGAAATAAAAAGAATTATAAGAGAGCAATATGGGGGCACCTGGGTGGCTCTGTCAGTTAAGAATTTGCCTTCAGCTCAGGACATGATCCCAGAGTCCCCACATCTGGCTCCCTGCTCAGCTAGGAGTCTGCTTCTCCCTCTTCCTGTGCCCACCCCACCCCACCCCCCGCTCATGCGTGCATGCACTCACTCTCTCTCTCTCAAATAAATAAATAGTATTTTTAAAAAAGCACAATGAACAGTTACATGCCAATGAATTACATAACCTAGATGAACAAATTCCTAGAAGCACATAAACTACAAAAATTGACCCAAGAAGAAATGGAAAATCTAGACACAACCTATAACACAGAAAAAGACTGAATCAGTAGAAAAACTTTTCAACAAAGAAAAGTCCAGGACAAGATGGCTTCACTGGTGAAATCTACCAAACAGTTAATAAGAATTAACTCCAATTTTTTTCACACTCTTCCAAAAAATAAAAGAGGATGAAACAATTTCTATGAAGCCAGCATTACCCTGATATGAAAGCCAGACAAAGACACCATAAGAAAAGAAAACTACAGACCTGTAGCTGTAGATTGTATGAATATAGAAGCAGAAATTCTCCGTATTTTTTGGGGTAGGCTCCATGCCCAATGAGGGGCTTGAACTCATGACCCTGAGATGAAGACCTGAGTTGAGATCAAGAATTGGATCCTTAACCGACTGAGCCAGCCAGGTGTCCTGGAAGCAAAAATTCTCAGTGAAATACTAGCAAACCAAATCCAACAACAAGTTGACAAAGTGAGATTTATCTCAAAAATGCAAGGGTGATTCGACATAAGAAAATCAGTCAGTGTAATATACTACATTAAAAGAACAAAGGGAAAAACTCAAAATCATCTTAATTGACATAGAAAAGCATTTGATAAAATCCACTACCCTTTCATGATAAAAACAACCAGCCAACTAAGAATGGAAGGGAACTTCCTCAACATGATAAAGGGCATTTATGAACAACCTATAGTGCACATCATACTCAATGGTGAAAGACTGAAAGTTTTTCCCCTATGATCAGGAACAGGACAAGGATGCTCACATTCACCACTGCTGTTCAACATTGTACTGGTAATTTTAGGCAGAGCAATTAGGCAAGAAAAAAGTTGGCATAGAAATTGGAAAGGAGAGGGGCGCCTGGGTGGCTCAGTGGGTTAAAGCCTCTGCCTTCGGCTCAGGTCATGATCTCAGGGTCCTGGGATGAGCCCTGCATCGGGCTCTCTGCTCAGCAGGGAGCCTGCTTCCCCCTCTCTCTCTGCCTGCCTCTATGCCTGCTTGTGATCTCTCTCTCTGTCAAATAAATAAATAAATAAAATCTTAAAAAAAAAAAAGACATTGGAAAGGAGAAAGTAAAACTATCTCTATTTGCAGAGGACATGGTCCTATATAGAAAAAATGCAAAGAATCCTCAAAAAACCTTCCAGAACTAAAGAACAAATTCAGCACAGTTGCAGGGTATCAGCTCACAAAATCAGCTCACAAAATCAATTTTGTGTCTCTATACCAGCAATGAAAAATTCAAAAAGGAAATTAAGAAAACAATACAATTTATAATAGCATCCACAAAATAAAATACCTGGGAACAAATTTAACCAATAAGTTTAAAGACTTGTACACTGAAAACTACAAAACAATCCTGAAATAAAGAAGACCTAAATAAGTGGAAAGACATCCCATGTTAACACCCCCCAGTCTTTTTAGACATTCTTTCCCCTAGTAACTACCCCCTACATGAAATTTTAATACCACAAATATACAATATATATCTGTTTATGGCCTGTGGCCATGTGATGGAGCACAAACCAGTGGAATATCTAAATTTTTTTTTACCCTCACCAAGAACCAAGGCAAGGAAAGTACAAGGTCGTCCTGAGGCATGTTATAGCAAAAGCAAGGAAGCAATCAAGCCTGAAGAGGCTCTTACTGACCACAACTGGAACATTTTACACTTGATCTTAGCCAAAAGGCCAAGAAGTGATACAACTAGAACATTTTAGCATTCAAAATAATTTACTGTAATTGATTAAAGTACACTGAAATATAAAAATCCAGGAGCTCATAATAAATAATAAGTAAATAATTCTACAAAAAAGAAAGCAAAAATAAAATAATTCTCAACTGCCAATTTGGAAAATACTTTTCACTACCTCTTTTCTCTGAAAACTAATTAAAAGGAAATAAACACTTATTCTGCCTTTTCAGTAGGAACTGCATTTTAGTGTAATCAAATAGCCCCAGAGGGAAAGCTCTTTTTTACAGAAAATATGCCAGCTAATAAATGTTGGAGGATTGGTAGAATTAGAAAATCACCACTTGGGGTGCCTGGGTGGCTCAGTCATTCGGTGTCTGCCTTTAGCTCAGGTCACGGTCCCGGGATTCTGTGATGGAGCCCCACATCAGGCTCTCTGCTCAGCAGAGGCCTGCTTCTCCCTCTCCCACGTCCCCTACTTGTGTTATCTCTCTCTCTCTGTCAAATGAATAAGTGGAATCCTTAAAAAAAAAAAAAAAAATAGAGGGGTGCCTGGGTGGCTCAGTGGGTTAAAGCCTCTGCCTTAGGCTCAGGGTCCTGGGATCCTGGGATCGAGCCCCGCATCGGGTTCTCTGCTCAGCGGGGATCCTGCTTCCTCCTCTCTCTCTGCCTGCCTCTCTGCCTACATGTGATCTCTGTCGGTCAAATAAATAAATAAAATCTTAAAAAAAAAAAGAAGAAAATCACCACTTAAATAATTAAGGATCATCAATGGATACTAACACAATTAGGTAAAATGTTGATGCACCATTGCATGGTGCCAAAGGATTACCTCTAATCAGAAGGGGAAAACTTTATGGTGAGATCTTGTGGCTACTACTTTAACCCAGTTAGTAAACTTAGCTTTACTTAATGGGACAGTGAGACATTATGTCCTTCTAATAACGATTTAATATAAAGTACATAGGATCACCTCTTTGGCACCTATTTGGTATTTTACCAAAGTTATTTAAATTGAATCATCCAATCAAGCCTTTTATATCTAACTTCCAGTTTATAGGAAATATAAGCAATAGTGAAACAAGTTAAGTGATTCTATGAGGGAGCAATCAGACAAATCCAGAATGTGAGACATGATAGTTCTTTGAGATAACTGATCTGTTCTTTTCAAAAAGTCACTTTGAGGGACGTCTGGGTGACTCAGTTGGTTAAGCATACAACTCTTGATTTTGGCTCAGGTCATGATCTCAGGGTCATGGGACCAAGCCCTGCATCGGCTCCATGCTCACCAAGGAGTCTGCTTGAGATTCTCTCCCTCTCCTCTGCCCCTCCCCCTGCTCATATGCACATGCTCGCTCGCTCTCTTAAATAAATAAATAAATAAAAATCTTTAAAAAATCACTTTGAGGAAAATAAATGGTGAAGGATAATATTCTAGATTAAAAGAGGCTTTGGAGATATAACAAAATGCAATGCATGGTTCATGTTTGGATATTGCTGTAAAAGACATTTGGGGGGCACCTGGGTAGCTCAGTCAGTTAAGCCAATTAAGTAGGTTAAGCAGGTGGGGGAGCCTGCTTCTCCCTCTCCCTCTGCTGCTTCCCCTGCTTATTCTCTCTCTCTCTCTCTGTCAAATAAATAAATAAAATATTTTTAAAAATAAAAAAATAAAAGACGTTTGGGGAATAATTGTGGGAGATTTGAATATGAATTGGGTATTAAATGATACCCAATTATTTTTTTTCAATTTTTTTTATTTTTAAATTTTGTTAAGTTTGTTAATGGTGTGTGGCTCTGTAGGAAAAATTCTTTATATTTTAGAGATGCATATTGATGTATTTTGAGGCAAAATGTTTCATAATGTCTGTCGTTTTTAAAAAAGAACTTCTGCATGAAGAAATGGGTGAAACAAATATGGAAAAATGTTAACACATTGATGTGGTAAATAGGAGATGAAGATATTAGTATGGATTGTACTAGTCTTTCAATGACTTTTTTTAAAAGGGGGGTTGGGGAGGGAGCAAAAAAATGTTTGAAAATATTCATAATATAAATTTTAAAATATTAAAAACAATTCGTGTGAAGGGTCCTTAGGAAATGCTACTTTTCAGCCTGAGAATGTGTAAGTTCGTTTTGACTTATGTTGAGAACTGTGATTCTTGAATGTTTCCTCAAACTCTTTTTTTCCTTCCTTCTCTCTCCCTGGTCTATCCAGCCCTCTTCGACTCTATGCACAGCAACCAAGCCTCAGAGAGCCCATTTTCCCCACCCCGTACTCTTCATTCACCCACCCTACAACTCCGGCAGCGCTCTGAGAAGCCCCCTTGGTGTAAGTAATTCTTTTGGAACTGCCTGGAGAAAGGCCAAGAGGGATGGAGGGATTGGTGAGTGAGAGACCTGTCTCATGAGGGAAACGAAGATGAGGGTTGAAAGACCAGGAATAAGCAGTAGAAGAAGCAGTCTCATCTGGTGTTTCCAAGGTGAAGGGAGGATCTGTTTACCCTATCTCATTATCTCCATTCTCCATGACCCCTCTGTTTCATTGGAGAGGCTCCTAGAAGGTAGTGTCCCAGAGGGTGCTTTGGGGAACAAAGGACAGAAACTTCATTCTCCTCAAATTCCCATTTGGTCTCTATACCTTTCTCAAGTATAGATGACTTGAGAGGATACCTGACTATATAGAAAAGCTCGGAGAAGGAAACTAGAATTTGCTACTACTTTCTACATGTCCCTTTTCTCAAGTTGTCTGTTCGCAGCTGTTAGTTCAAACTGAGGTGCTGCTTTTTCCCATCTCTTCTTTATAACCTCTAGCCTATCACAAGGTACGCCTGGGTGGCACAGTTGGTTAAGTGTTTGACTCTTGGTTTAGGCTCAGGTCATGACCTCAGGGTTGTGAGATCAAGTCTGCTTCAGATTCTGTCTCTCTCTACCTCTTTATTAAATAAATTTATTAAACAAACAAACAAACAAACAAACAAACAAACAAATAAAATCTCTAGCCTATCACTAATTTTCCTTGGTAACAGTGTTAATAGTGGAGTCACAGGGACTTCTTAGGGTAATTATAGGGAAGGGGAGATCCCGGTGACAGTGAGAGGGAGAATAAGGGCCAGAGACACCAGTGATGGAAAAATCCTTTCCTTATTCAACCTGCCTCCAGGAAATAACTAAAATCAAACATGGCTTTTATTATTTCATCGTATAGGAGTGAAGCAAAGATTCATATTTCAGCATTGGGTTAAACAGTTGCAGAACTGGCACCCTGTATGCAGAAGAAACATTCCTTCCTGATGCTAAGAGCTCTTCCCCTGAATTTCACATTATCTTACATTCACCTTGCCATTGCTCTTATCTCTCTCTGGAATGTTTATAGGTTTTGTGCCCCTGGAAATCTTTTTTTTAATAATACATATATTTTTAAATTCGAGTATAATTGATACACAATGTTATATACAACATACTAGTTCAACAAGTCTATACATTATGCTATGATCACCACAAGTGTAGCTACCATCTGTCACAATACAATGCTAGTACAGTACCATTTACTCTATTCTCTATGCTGTACCTTTTGTTCCTGTGACTTATTCATTCCATAACTGGAAGCCTGTATCTCCCATTCCCCTTTCACCCATTTTGCCCAGCCTCCCACTACCCCTCCCCAACAGCTTGTTCTCTGTATTTTACGTCTGATTCTGCTTTTTATTTGTTTATTCTTTTTTTTTTCTTTTTAGATTCTACATATAAGTGAAACCAGCGGTATTCGTTTTCCTTTATTTCACTTAGCATGATATCCTCTAGGTCCATCCATATGGTCACAAATGGTAAAATCTTGTCCTTTTCGTGGTTGAGTAATATTCCAGTGTGTGTGTGTGTGTGTGTGTGTGTGTGTGTGTGTGTGTGTGTACACATGTATACATCTTCTTTTTTTTTTAAAGATTTTATTTATTTATTTGACAGAGAGGAGAGAGATCACAAGCAGGCAGAGAGGCAGGCAGAGAGGGGGAAGCAGGCTCCCTGCTGAGCAGAGAGCCCGATGCGGGGTTCGATCCCAGGACCCTGAGATCATGACCTGAGCTGAAGGCAGAGGCTTTAACCCACTGAGCCACCCAGGCGCCCCCATCTTCTTTTTTTTTAAATACATCTTCTTTATCCATTCATCTATTGGTGAACACTTGGGCTGCTTCCATAACTTAGCTATTATAAATAATGCTACAATAAACATAGGGATGCATATATCTTTTGAAATTGGAGTTTTCATTTTCTTTGGTTAAATATTCAGTAGTGGAATTATTGGATCATATGGCAATTCTATTTTAATTTTTTGAGGAACCTCCATATGTTTTCTACAGTGGCTACACCACTTTATATTCCCATCAGCAGTGCACAGGGGTTCCTTTTTTCCACATGCTCTCCAACGCTTGCTATTTCTTGTCTTTTTTTTTAAGTTTTTATTTTAATTCTAGTTAGTTAACATAAAGCGTTCTAAGTTATTTCTTGTCTTTCTGATACTAGCTATTCTGACAGGTGTGAGGTGATTTCTCATTGTGGTCTTGATTTGCATTTCCCTGATGATTATTGATATTGAGCATCTTTGCATGTATCTGTTGGCCATCTGTATGTCTTCTTTGGAAAAATGTCTGTTCAGGTCCTCTGCCCAGTTTTTAATTGGATTATTTGGGGGTTTTGGTGTTGAGTTTTAGAAGTTCTTTATATATTTTAGATACTAACCCTTTATTGGATGTAACATTTGCAAATATCTTCTACCATTCAGTAGGTTGCCTTTTTGTTTTATTGATGGTTTCCTTTGTTGTGCAAAAGCTTTTTATTTGGATATAGTCCCATTAGTTTATTTTTGCTTTTGTTTCCCTTGCTTCAGAAGACATGTCTAAAAAAATGTTGCTATGGCTGATGTCAGAGAGATTACTGCCTGTGCTCGCTTCTAGGATTTTTATGGTCAAGTCTCACATTTAGGTCCTTGATCCATTTTGAGTTTATTTTTGTGTATGGTGTCAGAAAGTGGTTCAGTTTCATTCTTTTGCATGTAGCTATCCAGTTTTCCCAGCACCATTTATTGAAGACTGTTCTTCCCCATTCTATATTCTTGCCTCCTTTGTCATAGATTGACCATACAAGCATGAGTCTCTGTTCCGTTCCATTGATCTATGAGTCTATTTTTGTGTCAGTATTGTTTTGATTACTACAGCTTTGTAGTATATCTTGAAATCTGGAATTGTGATACCTCCAGCTTTGTTCTTCTTTCTCAAGATTGCTTTTTTTTTTTTAAAGATTTTATTTATTTATTTATTTATTTGACAGAGAGAGAGACAGTGAGAGAGGGAGCACAAGCAGGGGGAGTGAGAGAGGGAGAACCAGGCCTCCCTAGGAGCAGGGAGCCCGATGTGGGGCTCGACCCCAGGACCCTGGGATCATGACCTGAACCGAAGGCAGATGCTTAATGACTGAGCCACCCAGGCGCCCCTCAAGATTGCTTTGACTGCCTCTGGAAACCTTATCTTTCTCCTGCTTCTTTTTATTTATTTATTTATTTGAGAGAGAGAGAGAAAGCACGAGGTAGGAGGGGCAGAGGGAGAAGCAGGCCCCCTGCTGAGCAGGGAGCCCCATGTGGGGCTCGATCCCAGGACCTGAGATCATGACCTGAGCCAGGGGCAGAAGCTTAACCGACTGAGCCACCCAAATGCCCTTCCTGCTTCTGCTTCTGTCTGACCTCTTTGATTTGTCTGAACCAAACCACTAACTGAATATTAAGGCTACTTCTATCCTTGGGTGAAAACTTTTTTTTTTTTCTTCTTGTTTTTAATCTACTATCAGACCTTTGACTCAGTATAAGGTGTGTAGCCTCATTAGTAAATACTCTCTTTAGGGTTTGTCTGCCCTAAATAGGCCTGGTTGGCCCAAACTGTGTTCCTCTTTCTTCTGCTTGAAGCATGCTTCCTATTGCCCTTTATAGAAAAGAGAGAATTGGCATACCCTAAACTCAATGACTGATTCAGCCTTTGCAGGCTCAGGCTTGCCAACTTCTCCAGGTTCTCTTTGATGACAGGATATTCAGGTGCCCCCTATATCCAAAATTGATCATTGTTGATATTAGAGTACTTTAAATATAAAGTTAGAATACCATTAATAAATACATTTACAAAAAGAAAAGTAGATTAGTCCCCTACTAGAAGTCAATGAAGAGATTGGGGTAGGAATTGTCCCACAGTGTAATTAAAGACTCTAAGCCCTTCATTTTCTTACTGTCAGTATTGGGTAATTAATTTTTATGTTATATATATCTGTAATATCCACAAGCCTATAACATTGTGTGTCTCAAGACTTAGAAGATCTTAACCTTGGCTCCATGGATGAATTTCAGGGTAAAGTCTTTGAACCCCAGGAATTATTTGTGAAGATTAGTATGAATATCCATATGTATATTTTTCTGGGAAGATTGCCCATGACTGTCATTAGAGTTTCAAAGGGCTCAGTGACTCCCAGGAAGGTTAGTTAAGAACCTTTGTCATTTAGAGATTGCATGGCAGTCTTCAATCTTCAGGTAATTTTCCTTCCTACTGTTTTCATTCACAATATTTTTCTGCATTCTCCTGCTTAATTGCCTCTTGGGCTATAAACGATGATTACCTTCGCCCCCAGAAATACACTGCTTTAAAGAAATGATTCTTAACAAAAGATGTATGTCAGATTTAATTGGGAGTATTTCAACAAAATATAGTGACCTCATTCACTTTCCACCCCACACGTTTACCCTAAACCTACAGAATTAGTTTACCCTAAACGTACAGAATTAGAATCTCTAGAGATGGAACCTAGAAATTTGTATTTTTAAAAATTATCTCATGCTTTTGATATATACCCTTAATTATGAACCACTGGAATACAGCATTGGTATGCTTCCAAACTAGGAAGTAGACCATGGGAATTCAGAGTTGGGTTGGGGGTACATATGTGAAACAACTGGATGAAGTCCGCCTCATCACTCTCTCCTGAAGTCTTAGATGTACCTTAGTGCTCCTGTGTACTCCTGTAGTGTACATTAGGTCAGAGCAACAGTTCCTGAGCTGGGCTAATTGAGCAGTCGCTGCATTGCTTAGGAAGAATTCAGACTCTGGCATTTGAACTACATACATAGAATAGAGCCTACTCTTCTAAGTTGCCTGACTTGGTCTCCTGACTTTGTTTTACAGACAGCAGTGGCCCTTCCAGCACTGTGTCCAGTGCTGGTCCTTCTTCCCCCACTGCAGTGGATGGTAACTGCCCTTTTGGTTTCAGTGATCAAACTTCTGTAAGTTCACACATGATTGAAGAACGTCAAAGCCTTGGGATGCTCCCTAGGAATGGGGAACAAGAGCTCCCCATTGAAGGGGTGCAGGAGCCATTTGAACCAAGCCAATCTTCACAGGAACCACCTGTGGAAACTAGCCAGCCATGCCAGGAGGTTGCTGAGGCGATCAGCCAGCCATGCCAGGAGGTTCCTGACATCAGCCAGCCATGCCAGGACATTCCTGAAGAAGTCAGCCAGCCATGCCAGGAGGTTCCTGACATCAGCCAGCAATGCCAGGAAAACCATGACAACATTAACCAGATATGTCAGGAGGTTCCTCAGATCCACCAGCCATGCCAGAGGGCAAGCCAGCTATACCAGAAAATCTCTGACGAAGTTTGCCAGCTTTGCCCGGAGAACCCTGAGGACGTCAGCCAGCCATCCCAGGAGGTCCCTGTGAAAGTTGGCAGGCTGGCTCATGGGTTCCCTCGAGGGGTTGGTGGCCTGGTCCAGGAAACCCATATGGAAGTTGGCAACTCAACCCAAGAGACCCCTGAGGAGCTCAGCCAGCCATGCCAGGAGTTCTTTGCAGAGGTTAGCAGGCTGGCCCAAGAGGCTTCTGCAATCAGTCTATTGTCTCAGGACATTCCTGAGGTTGATAAATCATCCCAAGAGTTCCCTGGGGAGGATGATCTGCAGGTCCAGGAAGTCCCTGAGGTTAATCAGCAGTCCTGGGTGGTCTCTGAGGTGATTGACCAGTTGCCTGGAGAGGATATTCCCCAAGCCCAGTATCCATCTAGTGATCCAAACCCTCAGAGCCAGTCTTTAGCCTGTGAACAGTACTCACCCCTCCCACCAGCAACATGTGATTAATCATGTTCTCATTAGTGGTATCACACTATACCAGCTATTCGAGCTAGCTTGGCTAACTCACCTGCCAGTGTAAGACCTTGGATCTCACCAGAGGTGTCTGAGGAAGCAGTCCTCTTGGCGTGAAGCCAAGAACGGTGCCCGAGCTGGGCTTGAGAAGGAAACAGTTTCATGTTCAAAGCAGCCATTGACTTCTCATGTGGCCATTAGACTTGAATAGGATTTCCATCAAGGGGTGGGCTGATCTATCATTACCCAACCTCCTCTGAGAATTCCAGGAAATTCCAGATTGTTAAAGGAAATGCCATTTAACTGCTGAAGACACCATCTGGGGACAGCAAGTGCAAAAGAGGACTCCAAGGCCTCCACTTTTCTGGGGAAATGTTCACAACTTCACAAGGTACCCTTAGACCATATGTGCATTCAGGAGGACTCTTGTGTTTGCTAGCACTCCTCAGGTGGGCCCAGCATGTCTGTCTGAAATGTCTGGGAAAAAAGAGAGTCTCCCTCCCAAACAAACATCCACTGTGGCCACTAATCTTTAGATTGGGCTTATGGGTGTTTTATATGTCATCCCAAGTTCCCCCTCCGCCCCAGACCTGTTCCTCTGAGCAATAGCTCCAGGGAAAAATAGGTATTAGATTGCTGTAAAAATTTAAGAGTAACTACTTAAAATGCTCTGGGGACTCTTGGCCAATCTGTGAAGCTGGGCCTCCTTTTGTTGTGGGGCTGCTTGGCTTAAGAGATGATGTAGTAGAGAAAATCAGGTTCTATTTTAAGCAATCAGCAGAGATCAATATTGTACAGACATGAGCAAAGATTATATGTATTTCTGTAGTAGTGCCAGGGACAGACTGGCCAAAGACCAAACACTCCAGGGTCCCCAAGAGGTATGTCCTTTTGTCATTGTGTCTTTAGGGTCGGATGTGATTATGAAGCTTTTCCCAAAGATATGGGGATGGGAATGGGTGTGGGTGGGAGGAGTAATGCAGTCATTGGAGTGGGGTGGCCGGAACATTATGAGTGCTCAATAAATATGAAATAATAATGCTGATTGTGGTGATGATGTCCTTCTGAGTTCAAGAATATAAATCCATCCTGTCTGTTTGTGACCGAATTAATCTGAACCAGTCAAAAGCTGCTGTAGTTGAGTGGAAAGGGACCATAAGATAAAGAGATCAGGCATCCTAGGAGGCCCGGAGGTCCCTGTGGCAGTCAGCCCACCATCCCAAAATGTCATCTATGAGTAATGTTGTGGGGGAGAGAGTTTCCATCTCTGTGAAGCACCACTGGGTACTTGCCTTCTCACCAGACCCTTGGAATCACCCTCTTAGTTTTTCACTTGGATGCTTTGGAGTGTCTGGAGGAGTTGATATGAAGGGATTATTGTCTTTCTTTGCCTCCCTGACGTATTTACATTGGGAAAGCCCAGAACACTGGGACGACTGGAATATCCCCTTTCCCATATATTTACATTCACAACCTGGCCTCTCCTGACATATCCGGGACTACAAAGGATTTCCCTGAGTGGCAAAATCCAGCCTTTACTCAGTACAAGTCCTAACTGCACAGGTGAGTGCTCTTTATAACCTCAATAGGCTCTGGATCTCTTAGGGCTTCTCAACTCTTTGCCTCTTTGGTGTTCCCTTATCCAGGGTATCTAATGCTGGTTATTCAGTCCTCAGCTCTTGACCCCAAAGTAAGTAGATCCCCTTACCAGAACCCCCGCCCCTCTTCCATCCCCCAAACCAAATGTATCTCCCCATCCTAGGCACCTCTTCCTCATACTCTGGTGTTCTCATTTTCAGAAATTAGCTGGCTCCCCATATCTTTTTCTCCCTTTATCCACCCTATGTTCTCTGGCCTCCCTGGGTCGTGGAGCTGCTTCCAGTTATCAAACACATTGAGATAAATGACACTGCTGGGAGAAGCAGAGAGGTAGAAGCCAAGGCCCAGCAACTAAGGAATGTGTACAGTCAGAAAAAGCCTAAGCAGCACTACAGCATCTGTAATGAACTTGATTTTATTGTTAGAGTTGGAGGCGGCTCCATTACGCAGCTGGGAACTATAGCAGGGAAGTGTGGGGAGGAGCAGAGCACAGCAGCACGGGGAGGGTGGGAGCTAGGAAGAACACAGGCCGGCTCATTTTGGTTTCCACACAGTCATTTTGGCAGAGAAGCCGAGCCCTGGCAAGCATCTGGATTTCTCAGTCCGGCAGTAGTCTGGCAGGGCTGCTCATTGGCTTGCTTGGGGAGAGGTCCTCTCCTGGGGTGGTTTTTTTTCAGCCTGTTTTCATCTTACTCAGTAGGAGTTCTTCCCTTCCTCCCTCTCATTTTCCCCAAGTTCTCTGGCATGGCCTCTACCTCCCAGATCCTCTGTTCAAGAGTTTGGGGCTGGATAGGCAACCAGTGTTCCCATTTCAGCTGCAGGATGGCATAGTGGAATGTTGGGGGAGTCACACATTGCTGGGGTGTCAAATGTTGGGATGTCAGGCAGTGGCTTATTTTTAACCCATTACACACCAGGCCACAGCAGATGACCACATGCAGAGAAGCCAAGCAGGGGACGAAAAGGGATGAGGATAATTGGAATGGGTGGGTGAAAACTTCAAAAGGTCAGGGAGCTTGGAAGGATTCTGGGATTGGGGCTGGGCTCTCCTTGCCCCTTTGTGCTGCCCAATAGGCCTGGTCTGGGCACAGCTCTGGGATGTGAATGGTATGAAGCAGGGGCTGGGAGGATAAGCAACTTTCTTCTCTCATCAGTCTATTGGTCAAAAGAGCTTCAAGTTTTAGACTGAGACATTCAGCTATGGAGGGAAGCAGTGGGACAGTATAGCAGCGGTGTACCCCTGGACCCCTGCTGGAACCCAGACCCTAGTGGGTGAGGGAATGGGAGATGGAGGAAAAGGGCGCAGCTCTGGGCACCTCACTGACAGAATCCTGCCCCCAAGTCACATAAATTACTACTGGAGACCCTTCCTTAGGATGCTAAATAGAGATAAAGAGGTCCCTGGGTTTGGGGATATGATCTCGCTCCATGTGCGAGGAGGTCACTGAGACCCATCCTTACATCCCACCCAATACAAACACTTGGTAGTTTTAAGAGAAGGGGTACTCCAGGGTTCTCAGGCATCTGATGATCTCCTATCCTAATTTTTACCCTCCTTCTATCCTCTCCCTGTTGCCTTTGGTTTTGAAATTCCTCTCGGGTATGGATGAGGGGGAGAGACAACCCCTCCATTTAGCCCAGCTCAAGTTCCCACAATAAGACATCCTGTCCCCTGTCTCTCCCACCCCAGCTCCCACGTCCCTCAACCCCAAAGGACTCAGCAATAGCCATTCTCTAAGGGAGCTGGGGGAGCAGATCCTTGGGGAAAGGAGAGTAATTCTTTCAGAACTCAATCTTGCAGGCTGGAAAGGACTCATCCTGCATGACCACGGTGCTGCTGCTAGCCAGGACCAGGACGTTCAATTGTTGCTGCTGCTCATGAGTCTGCTGGTACCACTCACGAGTCACCTCTGTGTCATGAGTAGGGATCAGAGTCACCTAGGAGGAAGACAAGAAGTGCCTGATGTGACAATGTGAAGAGAAGTAAGGAGAGCGGGTCATCATGCCTGATGGTCTAGGAAGTAGTCCCACTGCCCATAGAAAGGGCTCAGTCCTTTTATGAATAGAGACTGTGTTCCACTATTGCCTCTGAGTACGCTTCCACCAGACCTCCTCTTCGGCATCCCTTGCCACTCACCTGAAGATTCTCCCCCCACTGGGCCTTGCCCTCCAGCAACGCATCCAGCACAGCCCGGCTCGGCTCTCCATTGACAGGGTCATTCCCACTGACCACATAGTAGGATGCACGCACTCGACGGAAGAAGTCAAGGTCAGCAGTCTTGCCACTGCAATGATTCGGGATATAGGCGAGATCCACGTATACAGGGGGGCCAGAGCCGCCCTTGGAACCCAAGGCCGCTGTAGAGACAAGCCAGGACTCATTGGAGAGGTAAAGTAGAACACTTTTAGCAATCTTCTTCCTCCCACAGTCCCTCTACTCCTGGAGTCTTTGACTAGCCACACCCAACCCCAACCCATCATCTCTCCCACCTTTCATGTTATACTTACATGGTCCTGTTTTGAGTCCATTGACTAGGCCTTTGGACATGGGGCTGTGTCCATCCTTTTCCTCTGCTGGGGTGACCTGGCTTGGAGTGCTGCGTGGTCGGGGTGGGACCCGGGATGCTCGATCTGCAGGCCCTTTACCAGGGGTGGGTGAGCGTTTTCCCCGAAGATCCAGGCGCCGGGCAGGAGATGCTGGCTTGGCCCTGCCTGGGGCCCTGCGCCCTACTCTCCCCTGTGCCTTCTCCTTCTCCCGTAGCTTTTCTACCCTCCCAGATTCTGAGCTGAGCCCCTCAGGGTCAGCCATGCACACATCAGGGCGAGGAGGGGATGGGTGGGGGTCTGGTTGAGGGATAGGGGGTGGGTCATGGCCAGGCCTGGGATGGTGAGTTCCACTGATCCCCCCAGCTTTGTCCACAGGCAGAAAGTCCCCATCTTCATCTGAGTCGAGGGCTGCCTCAGCTGTGATGGATGGGCACTCCTCAGTTTCTGGTGGAACATCAGAATCTGATTGTGAGGACCCTGAGTCACTGGCTGATGTCGGGGGTGTCTCATCAGCCACAGGGCATGGGCCCCCTGTGGCCCCTGGGCCCCCCGCCCGGCGCCGCCCCCCTCTCCCTACTAGCCGAGCTTCTTCAGTTGAGAGGTCACCTTCATCTGTGGATCGGGGCAGAGGTGGGTTCAGAAAGGATGGGGAGAGTTCCCCGCGGTGGGGCCGAGGCTCAGCAGCACATCCTTGGGGCCCAGCCTCAACCTCAGGGGAGACACTCCTGGGCTGGCCTCCAGAAGCCCCTCCAGAGCACAGTGGCTGCTCAGGGGAGAGCAGCGTGTCAGGCCGGGAACTCCTCTCCGCTCCCTCAGGCCAGTCCCCACGTTCCCAAGCAGGGCAGGTCTCAGCTGCTTCTTTCTCAGCCTTGGCCAGGGCAGGGCCTGGGAGGTTGGGGCTGGTTTCAGTTGGGCCGTTGGCGGCACAATCCTCAGAGGGACTCTCGGAGGGGCTTGGCTTCTTGGTGGGGGCCCCTGTGCACTCCAGGTGGCAGGGGAGAGTGCTATCATCCATGTCTCCAGGCAAGCTTGAAGCTGGAGCTGAGGCCAAGTCCAGTGAAGCTGTGGGTACTGGGCTCAAAGGAGTGAGGTCCCAGATGCTGTGGGCTGCTGATTCCATTCCTGGGACCAGCTCTCCAGGCCCCCGTTCTGCAGCCTCTAGGCCAGGAGGGAAGCGCTCAGCCACACTCGAAATCACAGGTGTGGTGGCCTCAGAGGAGGAGCCTTCAGACAGGGCTGGTGAAGCAGGTCGTGGCAGACTGGAGAGGAGAGGGGCCCCAGGAGAGCTGGGTGATGGGAGCTGGGGCAGTGAGGAGTCCAGGCTGGGGGCCTTGGTCACTTCTAGGTACTCATCATGCCGGGCTCTGGTGGGGGGCCCCGGAGCCAGAGCCAGAGCTCGGTCCCCAGAGAAGGCAAGGGAGCCACAGGGTGCCGAGCGGGGTTCAGCAGGAGAAGGCAGCTGTGGGGGAGCTGGCTGCAATGAGGAGAAGCCAAAGGCTGAAGCAGGGAAGTCCAGGCTGGGTCGGGCAGGACCCAGGTGTGAGTCCGAGGGAGGGCTGGAATATGCCTCACTTTCAGGCCACAATGTGGCGGGCCCTGCAGAGATGGGGTGAGGGGGACTTGGGGACTGTGCCTCTTTCTCTGACTGTTCCCGAGCCCCCTTCTCCAGCTCCGAGTCACTAGTGCTGTCATCCCAGTGACCCTGGCATGATTCCTTGGGGGATGGGGTTCTCCTATCTGGGCTACAGCTCAGGATATTACCATTAAGAGTGGGGCTTGGGCCTTTGCTCAGGTGGATAGGAACACGGGGGGGCACTGCAGGTGGGGTAAGGCTGGGCTCCACACTTGGCCCTGGCTCAGGTTCCTGCCTAGGGGGTAAAGTGGGTCCCGCCAGGGCTGCATAGCTAAAGGTTGGAGTGTCAGATTGGAGACTCTTGGGTGAGACAGGAGACGAAAGCTCCTTCTCTGCAGATGGGTTTCGGCCAGCAGCCTCCTCCTTGGCTGAGATGCGTGGCGGCCAATCCCCAGCTGCCCCAAGCGGAGGCTCTCTGGTGGGGCATGCAGGGCCAAGCCCAGTGAACATCATCTGCTCATAGATGTCTGCGTACTGAAAACTTCTCTCATCAGGATAGGGTGTGGGCTCTCTCTCCTCAGGCTCCATCTGCTCAGGCTCCTTTGTGGCATGGCTCTCGCTGGCCTCTGGGACTTTTGAGGTTTGAGGGCTGCTGCCAGGAGCCCCAACTCCACCTTCTTCTTCCCTTTCCCCTTCAGCCTTGCGGTAGTCCTTCCCCAAGGGGGAGTATGGCCCACCTTCCAACTCTGCTGCTGCCTCCTGCACTGCCGTCACCACACTGTCATACTCAGCTGTGCCCCAGGAGAAGGGCGCAGGAGTGTGTGGCTCTGGGGCAGGTGTAGGGGGAGCTGGAGCTGGGGAGAGGGGTGCAGGGGGAAGGGGTCTGTCCTTGGGCACCCATGGTGGGATGTCAGCCAGCCACGAGGGGGTGGTAGGTTCGCTCCTCACGGGTGGCATGGTCTCAGGCTCTGGGATAGGGCTTTCCCGTCCCGGGGCTGGAGGAACCCTCTGTCCAACCATCTCAGGTGGTGAGGCCGGAGGAGAGATGATCTCAAAAGGGGAGCGGGTCAGCTTGTCCTCTTCCTCTGGTGGCAGCCCAACTGGTGACTCGGCAAGCCAGCGCTCCACCTCCAGCCCCTTTTGTGGTGAGGGCTCCTGGAAACCCTTGAAGTCTGAGGCCCAGGGGCTCTGAGGTGTGTGCTCCAGTGGGGGCACTTCTTGTTCATCGTCTGGCCCTTCATCAAGGAAAGTGCTCTCCCGCTCTTCTGTGTACCGTGGCCGGGCCCCCTGGCCATCCAGCTCATGAGGAAACCATACCTTGCGCTCACAGCTCAGCTCACTCCAGTATGTGTCCTGTTCCAGGCCCACATCTTCTCTGCCCCTCCAGTACCTGCCCTCCTGCTCAGGAGAGGTGTCCTCCCATGTTCGGGCAGCCTCTTTCTGTTCTCCAGCTGGCTCCCCTCTGGACGGAGATGTTTCTTGCCACTCCTGGACCACATCCTGCTCCTTCCAGTACTTCTCTCCCTGATCCCGGGCCTTGTCCTCCTGCGCTGGGCTCTCTTCCAGACCCAGAGCTTTGGTCTTTTCTAGCAGAGCTTCTTTCTTCTGCTGTACGGCCTCAACTTTTTCTGGAGATTTTTCCTCTAGGACCTTCTCCTTTAGTTTCATGGTTTTATCCTCCTGCACTGGGCTCTCCTGCTCCTGAGTTTTGTCCTTGTCGTCCAGAGCCTTATCTCTCTCTTCAACAGCCTTATTGCTTTGTTCCAGAGCTTCAGCTTTCTGTCCCAAGGCCCAGTATTTTTGTTCTAAGGCCTCATCCTTCTTTTCCCAGGCCACATCCTCCTGTTCTTGGGCCTGGCCTTTTTGTTCCAAGCCAATGTCTTTTTGTTCTAAGGTCTTATCCTTCTGTCCACGAGCCTTGTCCTTCTGTTCAGGGGCTTCGTCTGTCTGTCCTAAGGCCTTGCCTTTCAGTTCAGGGACTTTGTCCTCTGGAGCCTTGTCTTTATATTCAATGTCTTTGACTTTTTGTTCTAAGGTTTCATCTTTTTCTTCTAGGATCTTGTCCTCTTGTTCCAGAATCTTGTCTTTTTGTTCTAAGTCTTTGTCTTTTGGTTCCAGGGCCTTGTCCTGGTGTCCCAGGACTGTGACCTTTTGTTCTAAGTCTCTGCCTTTTTGTTCTAAACACTTATCTTGCTGTTCTACAGCCTTATCCTTTTCTTCCAGAGCCTTATATTTCTGACCATTGGCTGTATCCTTTTGCTCCACAATAATATCCTTCTGCTCCAGTGTTTTGTCCTGCTGTAGAACTTCATATTTTGGTTCAGGCCCCTTGTCCCTCTGCTCTGGGGTTCTGTCTTTCAACTCTGGAACTTTACCTTCCCACTCCATGGCAATGCCCTCCATGGCAGGGCTTGACAAAGACTCAGGACTCTTGGTGAGGGAGCTATCAGGTGTCAGAATGTGTTCACCAGGGCTGGTGATCACACCAGGTGAATGCTTCCCATCTCCCACCGATGTAGAATGAAAGAAGGGGCTGGCAGGTAATTTCCTATCAGGGCTCTCATCTGTGATATCTGCCAGAGCAGAGTATGCAGTAGTCCCGTCTGGGGGAGGTGACACTGTGGCTGCATGGGGTTCTGGAATAGATGCAGGCACTAGGTGGTGAAAGGTGTCCTCAGCCTGCATCAGAGGCCCCTTTCCTTCCTTTCCAAGGCTTAATTCCCCAAACTGGAGGGTGCCAAGGTTTTCTGGAGAGAGCTGCTTAGAAGAGATATCCAGAGAGGTCTCCTTGCTGGGACTCTCTTCTGAGAGCGAAAGGGACTGGGTTTCTTCTGGAGATACCTCTGGCCAAAGGTCTTTGTGTAGCTGCTGCTCTGTCAGGCTACAGGGAGACCTGGGGATGGCTTCTTGGTTGGCTGTATCTGGGGAGACCACACTGAGTATAGATACGGACTCTGCATCTTCAGGGGAGAGGCTTTGGTCAGGAAACTGGAGCACTTCATCTTTCTGAATTTCACCAGGTTCTTGGAGTGATGTTCTCAAATCTCTGGGAAGGACTTCTGTTCCCAGAATTGGGCCTGGGAGCTCTCTTGCCTCCACAGTCTCGAAGACTATTGCTTTGTCCTGTTCTGGCAACAGTTGAATAGTGCAGCCTGTATGTTTCCCAACAATGCTGACAGGTGCTTCCTGGGCATGGGGGCTCCTGGGAGAAGGCACCTTTCTCTCTTCCTCTAGTGCGACCTCTTCAGGCCCTGGCTTAACTATCTGCTCTATAGCATCTTCCTTGCCCACACCTGGTGTACACCTAATTCCTCCCCAGGAGCCTGCTTCCTGAAAGTCTTGGGGCTCAGACTTTTCTTCCACTGGGGACTGATGAAAGGGTGTGTGGGTAGCACTGGGTGGGCCAGATGGTGGAGGAGAGGCCATCTTCACAGTGCTATCATCCGGGCTGAGGCAGCGCTCCTCCACTTCTCCAAGGACTGGTTCCCCTGGATGTAGGGTATGCCCAGGGGCACCAAACATCGGGGCTCCGAATTGGCTAGAAATTTTCTCAGACTTCTCTACATTTGTGGTCTCCCTCTCTTCCTCTTCCACAGCTTTCTCTCCAGGCAACCCTCTCCCTACAATCTCTCCTTTCTTCTCTGACTCCCCAGTCACAGAGAAATCCTCACAGGGTGGTGATTTGAAGCCCTTGTCTTCTTCCAGTGAGGAGGTGGGTGAGATGGTTCCAGCCGATGGCACATAGTCCAAGCCCTGAGTGGCTTCAGTGCGGGATGAGGGTATGCTTGTGACCGTGTCAAGCAGCAGGGAGCTCTTGCCAGTCTCCTCTGTCTGGGGAGCTGTGAGCGAAGCCACAGACTGGTCCTCAGCCACAGATGTGGCAAAGGAAGAAAGCTTGTCACACTCAGTTATTGAGGTGGCCGAGGACACATGCTCCTCTTCAGCCAAAGGGGCGGCCACCATGTTGGGGGGGTAGGTGAGTTCAGTCTCTGGCGCTCCATAGCCTTTGCTGGAGGCAGCAGGAACAGCACTCTCTGTAGGCTGGCTAGCTTCAAAGGAGCCGGGACCTTCAGGCCCAGGGAGGTCATAAGTACTCGTAGGAAATCTAGGCGGAGCTGGGCGCTCCTCTGGCTCGTCATGAATCTCCTCATCTGAGATGGTCTGCTCTGTCTCTGAGTAGCCAGGGATTGTTTCATCCTGGATGTAAGAGACATGCTCAGTGGCTCCTGCAGGTGTGGCCAGGCTGCTTAGGAATGATGAGGTCTCCTTCTCAGGAGGCTTGCCCTGGAGTCCTACTTCCCGGCCCCCGAGGGCCTCCCTGCCCCTTGGAGTTGCCTTCAAGGCTTCCTGCATATGTTTTCGGTAAAAACCCTCAGCCTTTGTCTCTTCCTCTTCCTCCTCATCTGAAGGGTGCAACTCCTCCATTTCTTCTAACTCGGCCTTCTCTATCACATCCTCCTTTACCTCGGGTTCACTTTCCTCTCTGGCTTCTGTTCTATCAGGGAGCCTCTCTGTTTCCTTCTGCTTCTTTTCCTCCCAGGTCTCTTTCTCTTCCTCTGTTTCAGCCCCTGAGTCTGGGCCTCTATCCTTGCCGCCTTGTTCTTCAGGGACATCTGAGACAACCTCTCTCTCCTTCATCATAGGCTCTTTGTGTTCCAGCCCTGGGACAGAAGGTGGTATCCCCTGGCCATTTGTGCTTGGGGGTCCCTCCTCTGCAGTGTCTGGAGGGAGTGGTTTCTCTCCTAGTCCTATGTCCCTTTGTTCAGCCAGCAACCCCCTCTCCTCACGCTTCATCTCCTCAAAGTCCTGTGTGAGGTCCTCTGGTGAAGACAGAGCTAGTTCCCTGTGCCCACTGACTACTGGGGGTGGTACAGCCCCCTTCTGGGCTGGGGGTGTCCGGGGCTCGGAAGACAGCTCCTTCTCTGCACGAGCAGCCCGACTCTTGTCCATTTTGACCCTGCCAGGGGCCTTGGCTTTGTAGAGGGTCTTACGTACCTCAGGGGTAAAGGGCTTCAAGTCTGGCTTGGAAATTTTCTTGATCTCAGGTTTGGTATCTTTCCTCTTCTCCTCTTTTTTGGCATCCTTCTTCTCCTCCTTCCTTCCTTCATCCTTCTTGAGCTCCTTTCTTTCCTTCTTGATCTCTTTTTTCTCTTTGTCTTTTTTCTCTTCCAGCTTTGATATCTTTTCTTTCAGGTGTTTCTTCCCCACCTTGTCTTTGATCAGCTTTCGCTTCTCTGCCTTCAGGGCCTCACTCGACTCTGTCCTCACCCTCTCAGGCTTGGTAGGCTTCTCTGGGGGCTTCTCAGATGACTCCTTTACTTTTTTCTCTGTCTTGGCTAACTCCTTGGCCAGTTCTGAGCGGGCCTCCTTGGCTCCCTCTTCGGCCACCTCCTCCCGTTTGGCCAGCTTGCTCACAGCTGTCTTGGCAGTGGCCTTGAGGCTCTCCTTGCTGTCAGCCCGCTGTTTGATTTTGCTGGGTTTGAGGTTGGCAGGCACCGCACCAGAGGCCAAGTCCTTCTGTGTAGCCACAGGGTACCGCAGGAAGTCCAGGTGTCGCAGCTTTTCCAGGCCCTCCAAGATCTTGTTCTGGGGAGCATTCCCTGGAAAAAGCACACGTACAATCTTCTCAGTGGGGTTGGCTGGTAGCCAGACCACCAGAGCAGTGATAGAGGTCAGGTAGGGCACTGAGATCTCAGCCTCCTTCCCATTAGCCAGCACAATGCCTGTCTTTGCTTTACTGTTGCCTGCCCACTTTTGCATGAGGAACTGCATCTCCTTGCTGTCCTTGACAGGGTTGAGGACGTACATGTCCAGCCGACCCACACCCATCTTGTGGAAGAGGGTCAGTGGCTCAATGGTGTTGCTGACCACACGGTACAGAGGTTCGGCCTGGATGCCCAGGCGGTTTAGGTGTTGCAGAGTGAGGCAGGCCTCCTCAATGCTGCGCTTGGCTTTCCGGGAGGCATCAGGCAGCCGCAGTTTATCTGGCACGTTGAAGAAGACAACTCCAAGCTCAGGGGAGATGAGGTTCTTCACCCAGTCACTGTAGCTGCTAGAGCCCTGGGACTGCTCCTCCTCCAGTTCTGCCACTTTGCGCTGCAGGAGTCCATTGATGCCTGGCAGGTTGTCTGCCCCGATGTGTGTGAGCAGCACCGAGTCAATGCGGTCCAGATGCCGCACCAGTTTCCAGAAGCAGGACTTGCGATCAGAACCACCATCCACCAAGATGTTGAAACCGTTGACGGCAAAGAGGGCAGAGTCTCCGCGGCCACCAGGGAAGATGTAGCAGCAAGGCTTGGAGAGCTTGAGGAAGCCCCCTGAAGTAGGGGGCTCTAGCAGGTCAAAGGGAGATGGCACATCCACAGTCTCAGAGACATACTCGGAGAACTCGGCCACACCGTCCATGGTGGGCAGCGTGGGCTCAGGGTTTAGTCGGAGGTGCAGGGTCTCTTGGGAACTGGATAGTCCCAGGTGGCTCCAATCACCCTCCCCTAAGCAGGAAACAGTGAGGAAGGCCTGGATCCCAGGGTCTCTATTGCTGAGCAATTGGGCAATCTAGAAGAATAGGAGATGAAAGGCTGATCAGGTCAGGTAGAGACCTGGGGTTGCCTTAAGCCGACTTAGATTCAGTCTGCTAGTCTCCACCACTTTGTGAGGCGATTTCCTCCTACCTTTCTGGCAGAGTTTCCTCTGGTCAAGCAACCTGAGATTTTCCCATCCTTGGATCCCTCCCCACAGCTCTAGTCCTACCCCATATTCTGTTCCTCCCAGATGTGGAGCTTACCTCTGGGTTGTGAAGGACCTGGGCAAAGTTTTGATAAGAGTAGGTACCACTCTGAAGGATGAGGTCACCTCCGGGCTCTAAACTTTGACCACTCAAGATCAGTAGTTTGTAAGCTGATGGACTGCTAAGGAGATGGTGAACCTGGAAGGGAAAGATGGGAATGGTCGCGGATGCAGGAAACCGAGGGAAGGGCACTGGCTGTTCCTGCTTGCCCTCAGTACTGCTAGGACACATCCCCCACTGGTAGGCCCACAACATCTCCAGTGTGGGGCTGGGAATCATAAGGCGGCTTAGATGGTTCAAAGCCAAGTCCAGGCACTCTTGGCCTTCCAGCAGTAGTACTGGCAGAGGTGGGTTATAGCACTTCCGGCGAGCCCTCGTGGCAAGGCTCAGGCCCTGGTCTTACCTCAGAGCTGATGCTGTCGGCACTGGGGTTTACCAGGATGATGGTCTCTAGGATCTCACTCTGGTGGGAGAGGGTCCTCTGGCCTGAGGGAGGGAGAGATGCAGGATTTTGTATTGAAGAGAGTGGGTATAGAGTTAAAGAGAGAGGCGTGTGGGGCAGGAGAGAAAAAAATAAACTATCAGAAAACGGGGCTGAGGGGAAAGAGGAGCCCAGCTAACCTTAGATCCTGCCACTTTGGGTACTGCTGAGTAAGGTCTAGAAACTGGCTCCTCCAGCCCTTCCCTTTCAGGGTTTCCTCCTCCCCTCTCCCACACTGGCAGTCTTCTCACTCCCTTCATCTGCCACACCCTCTGCCTGCTCAGTCTGGTACCCCCACCCCCTCGGCCTGGAACTCCTGCCTCAGGCTGCCCTATTGACAAGAAGCTTTTGTCCCTCTCGAGCACTAAGCTCCTGGTGCTGCCTGGGGATGGGGGGCTCAGCTGGAGGGAGGGCTCCCCTGATCATGATCCTTACTCAGCTCTCTCCTCACTAGCCTGCCTCTGTCCTGGGCTTTCATGCCAGCAGAATCCCCGGAAATAAGGACATAGACACTTCTTAGCAGTGTCTACAGACTCCCCATCCTCCTTTCCATCCCCTACCCAAGGCCAGAATTGCCATTCCAAAAAACTCAGTTTCTATCTCTCTAAACCTTTGGGGTTTTACAATTCAAAGAGGAGAAACAGGACTGTAATTTCTCATTCTGTTTTCCACTTCATCAGAGGCCAAGCCTGCACTTACAAACACACACACAATCATACTGTTGCCACCACAACTCCCTCTCCCTCCTCACCTCCATATCCCCAGGCACAAGAGAGGCCTGGTTCACTGCCCCACAACCCATCCCTTGTGAACAGTGTCTCCTCTCATCCTGGCACCTCTCCTACGGGCCCTCTGCCATGGAGATGGCAGGCCACAAACTGGAGTTAGGGGTCCACCAACAAGAAACAAACAAGGGCGGAGAGATTCAGAGTGTTTCCCAGGCCATGGAGAAAGACAAGACAGCCTCAACTCCCCTATCTACTTTTCTTCTCCAGATTAACAGGAAACACCAAGCAGTGCAGCAAAAAAGAGGCAGGTTCAAAGATAAGAAAGGAGGATGCGGCCATCCCCTGCTCTGGCCCTTCCTAGGTGCTGCATGCAAACAGACTTGAACACAGGGCCTGCGATGGGGCTGTCTGGGAGATACTGGTGGGAGAGCTCATAACATTCCCCTAGATTATGTGACCGAGCTCTGTCCTCTTTCTGCGGGTTGGACAAGAGAAGCCTGGGCCCAGGGCCTTTGTTAGGAGGACTAGCCCTAGTGCCAGGATCGGGCAGATCTGGCAGCTCAGGCTGCACTTGCAGCTGCAGGGGAAATGGGCTGCGGATGGTGTCAGAACAAATCTCACGGACGGTGGGTGGGGCTCAAAAGGAGTTCAAGGGTTCTCTTCTATTAACTTGGGAACTGAGGGAAGCTTTGAGGTCAGTTCAGAGGATGAGAAGCAACTTAGAGGAAGGCTGGGGCAGGGCTCGGGTTGGTGAGGGGTATCAAGGTTCAGGGAAGGGCCAGGCTAGCCACAGGCTGGTCATAGGCACAGGCAGTTCCTGCCCTCCCCACAACACAGATGCACAGGGCCACACATTCAAGCTAGGATGGTCTGAAGAGAAATATCTGTGGTACAGACTGATTTGCTTTCCTCTTCCTCCCCTCAGCAGACCATTCCTCACAGTCTCCTGTGTATGACCACTAGACTTCTCTGATCCCCGTTCCTGTCTTGGTGAAAGACCCTGTTCCTCACCCATGTGCCCTCCAATTCTGACTGGCAATGACATGGTCTGTATCCTGCACCCCTCCCTTTGAGGCCTGGGAGAAAGCCCTATTTCTCTCTTCTGCTCCCCCAGCAATCCCACTGAAGGGAATGGACTTGTTTTTCCTTTTTCTTTGGAAGGGACTTCTTGTGAGGCAGGGGCACTTGCCCTCATCCAGTGCTGGGGTGGAGGCGGGCTGGGGTGCTGAGGCTGAGCAGGCAGGAGGGCAGGTGTCGCCGCAGTGAGGCAGAAGGGGAGGGGGGGCCGCTTGGGCAGCTGCAGTCTGCCGCAGTGTGTGAGTGTGTGCGAGTGTGCGCGCTGAGCTCAGACTCCAGCTCCGCCCCCACCCCCCACCCCAGCATGACAAGTCATTTTCTTGGCTGCCTCTGCTTGGGGGGGGGGGGGGACGCAGAGAGGGAGAAGAAACTGGCGCCTCTGTTCCAGAGCCCCCATCTTGGGAAGAGAAGCAGAGATGGGGTGGGGGTGGGGCTGAGACTTGGAACCTGTGGGGTTGACAGGACTGGGAATGCAGGGCAGCTGCTGGGGAGGGAGCGCTCGCAATCTCCGGAGGGAGCCAGAAGTGGGGGCTTAGAGTCCTGGTCTTAAGCTGGTCGCAGGGAACGGGGAGCGGGGAGCCCACTGCGAATAGGTTGGTCTGCGAAGAGGCGCGTGCCACGTCTTAATGACCCTTTCCTTCCCTTCTCCCCCCCCCAGTGTCCCCCACCTTCCCTTACTTGGCAAAAACTCGCTATTCTGCTTACCCCCAGCATAGGAGCAGCTGAACAATCCAGCAGCTGACACCAGAGACCCTCCCATTAGGCGCAGTCCTATAACATCCGCCTTTCCTTCAGATTCTTCTGCCTCTGCCCAAACTCCTCCAATACCAAGGGCTGCCAGGCTGAGCCAGGGACACCACCCTCTGCTGCTGCCCCTCGGCTGATGTCTCCCGCCCCAGCCCAGCCTGAGAGGTGGACTGTCACAGTCCTGGGCCCCACTGGCCTCCACCTGGTCCTGGGTCCAGGCTGACCCCACAGCCAGTAATGTTCATCTTCTCTCTCGGTTCTCCCACTTTGCCCATCCTGCTGGGCTAATTCCAAACACACCAGATTGGGTATCGACTCCTTTCCCGTTTCCCCTACCGCAGCATCCCGCCCCCCCCCCCCCCATGCAAAACCCTTTGGTTAGGTTCTTACCCTGGGGTGTGGGCGGGAGCCCCTCATGGAGGCTGCAGCTCCGGCCTCAGCCGGCAGCTTCAGGGAAGAGTCTGCCGCACTTGGGGTGGGAGTGGGGGGGGGGGGCACTTGATGGGGAGGGCGGCGCCTGGGCGGGGAAGAGGGGCTGGTCCATGACGAGGCACTGGAGACTTAACTGTTTCTTTGCCTTCAGCATGTCAGTGCTCTGGCGCTTCTGCTTGGCTCTGGGGGCTGAGGAGTTGTCTAGTAGCTTAAAGAGCCCGGGTGGTCTCCAACAGCCCACAGGGCCCTTCTCCCCCCGATGCTGTTTAGTCAAGAAATACCCTTTTAGCATCAGCCAACAGCCCTGTGCTAGGGCACACTGCAGGGACACAGGAGGTATGGGCTGCCTGGGCCCTCCCCCTTTCCTCAGGAACCATCTGCCGCCTCTCCCTTCAGACCCAGGGAATGACCTTCAATTCCTGGAGGAGCGGGAGACAAAGGGGCTGGGGACCCGCAAGAATGAAGAGTGAGGGGACGGCTTGAGATGAAGGCTGGGCATGGGGTTTTGCTGAGCTCTGTGGGCTTCTGAGCCACAGCTGCAGAAACCAGGGGAGGGTTGAAATAAGCCTCATTTTAGATTGCAGGGTAGGTTGACATTCCGGAGGGGACACTTGGTCCCTAACCCATCTGAGGTGGGGCACAGGGACCCTGGGAGCTGCTTGTAGTTCTATGCCAATCCAACACCACACTGTAGCCACAGTAGCACTGATACTTGGAATTCTTGGGTCATTGGATCTGAAGAGGCTGGGTGGTTTCTGCTTTTCAGTGAAAGAGTTAACAGGGACCAAAGAGGATCACCAGGGCCCCAGGCCCAAGCAAGATTTTCTTACTATAGGCCAATTATTAAGTGTAGCATAGAGTACTCTTTGGGTTAAAAAAAATCTTATGATTTTGTAGGGTCTTGGGTCCCTGTGCTCTCCTTGTCTCTGTACTTTTCTATTTCTCTCTGATGTCTTTTTCTTATACTATCTTAATCCTTCCAATGTTGGTCCTGTTTCTCTTAGTTTCTACCTCTGTCTCAGGACTGAAAAGACTCAAAGGGAGGATCTTGAGAGCTCTAGCACATGGTTCCAACCCGGTGATGCTCATGCTCACACAGAGTCCTTCCTTGCCCTCTTGGCTTCCATCAACTTTCCCAAGTCCAGGCCAACTCCTAATGCCTTCCACGCATTGACATCCACCCACTCAAACCCTAGCAGCAGCCCCACCCTTGCCCCAGACTGCCAAGAGCTGCTTTTGAAGGTCAGAGAAGCCAAAATAGTCTCTGCTCTCAGCATCCCCCATCCCCCCCTTAACTGTAGCCAGAGGAGAGGAGAAGCTGAGTCACCAGAACTGGGGGGGGGAGAACAGAGGAGGAGGAATCCTTGCTTAGATCCGGAGATGCAAAGCAGCAACATGGCAACAGCCCCATTTGGATTGAGGAGGCCATCTGCAGAGATACACAGCACAAACCAGGCTGAGTTCTGGGCATCACAAAAGGAAAACACCTCCCTTCTGCAACTTCATATTTCTTCCCACCTCAAACCTTCTATCTCCTACCTGCTTTCTAGGGCTCTCTGGAGTGTGCTAAGAGGGAAACTTGAGTAGACATTTGGCTTGAGAACAAAATAACATATCCCAGCCCAATGCAGAGCCCACCCTTATTCTCAGCTGCTGCCCTCAAGGTCCACACCCTGGGCATAGTTCCAACTCACACTGGAGTTTTCCTTCAGCCCTTGCCCTCTGAAGGGCCACCCACCACAACTGACCCTCCACCTGCTGTGTTCCTAGGCTCTGCGGCAATGAAATGGTGAGATGCCAAAGAGAGAGATGCCTGAGCTCAGACACAAAATGCAACTAGAAGTCCTAGATTTGAGACCTGACTCTGCCATTTTATTAACCATGCTGTTAAATAAGCCACTTAACCTCTCCGAAAGCTTGCTTCCTGAACTATAAAATGAGCATAGTGTTAATACCATCTTCTAATAATGCAGGGAAGAATGAATGGCATAAGAGATAAAAAAGTGCTTCATTCCTAGAATCCTAAACCTGCAGCGCACAAATGCCCCTGGAAGTCTGTCTCCCTGTCGTGGAAGACTTATGACCAGGGAAATCCTAAATCAGAATCTCAGACCAGACCAGCTCTAGAGTATACCCTTAGCTCCCAGGTAAATCCAAAATTGGAAATGCCTGCAGGAAGGGACTTAAAATACGACTCATGTTCACTGCTTTCCCATTTCAGACCCCGAGTTGTAGGAGCCAATGAGCTACTATATTAATACAGAATGGCTTTCATGTTTGCAGAAATAACAGAACTACCACCCTCAGAGCACATCAGTGGTAGCGGAGAGTCACACAGAAGACCTACAAACTGATCCTTCAGTACGTTTCTTAGAGTCTTAAAATATCAATCATGAATTATAAATTATGAAAGTCTCTCCCTTTCCTGTAGGTGCCCAATAGTAGAAGTAACAGAGTGTTGTTTAAACTCAGTTTTTTATATCCTAATAGTTTCTGGGTTTGTTTTATAATGCTTGGAAACTCCAGATTATCCGCAGAATTTAGAAAGGAAGGCTCCAAGTCACCACTGGAGACTTTCTGGCGAAAAATTCACCTTGTAAAGCCTTTACCAGATTTGACCGCTAGAAGGAGCTGGGCCACTGACTCTCCATCAGTGGGTCCTTCCTTTTCTGTGTTCCAGACAGTGAGGAATGGATAGTGGATAGGAATGATTGATTGGACTTGCCCTGATGCTGTAGGATACATGTTTGTCCCCTTTCTCGGCTTTTTGTCCCAGGGTTGAGGAGAGATGAGAAGGATGGTGGCCTTGCCTGTGGGGGTGGGCAGAAAGGATTAAGTGGGGGCAGAAAGGATTAAGTCATAAGGTACTAGCATATACCCTTAAGCACACCCCAGCAGCCTGGTTCCCCTTGCCTCTCCCAAACGGGAGGCTGAAAGGCGGAGGCTGAAAGGCGGGGCAGTGTCTGCAGCTGCTCTGGGCTGACTGTTGTTTGTGGGGACAGCTGAAAGAGGAGCCAGCAGGGGTGGGGCTGTGGCTGTCTTGAGCCATGTGGGTTTTTCCAGGAAATTCTCCACTGTTCTCCAGGGACATAGACAGGCCACCGTGAAAATGTCCAAACCTAAAAAAATTTCAGTATGCTAAAGTGGTCCCTGATCTTGGGACTATTGCCCTATGCTCCTGGGGGACACTATGGCAAAACTCTTTGATTAAAAAAGGTCAGGTAGGTGTTTATATAGTAGCGCTTATTTCTGAGAGATGTCTGAGGGTAACTATGCTTCTCTCTGTTAAGTATCTTCCCAAGGATCCCTGAATGTTAATCTGAAGAATGGGTAAGCATTTTGGTTTAAGTTCTGTTCATTCTTACACCATTCCAGAAAGCAGCCAGTTAAGTTTTGTGGCCCAGAGGACAAAGTTAGAGAATTCAGTATGAATTGTTAACATCAGCAAGTAAACCCCAAACTGTAATACAGTCATTCATTTCATCTGCTGTCATCCCCTTATCCAGCTTGCACCAGAGATCCTAGAAGTAATAGACAGCAAAACTGTCAATTTTCAATCACCAGTGCTAATGGAGGGAGCCATGACATGACTAATTCTAAACAGTAGGCGGTCTCAAAACAGTGAGTGGCTAGCTTCATAGGAAGCCAATCACATCGAGGAGAGGACAGCTTCACATTTTTTTAAATGCTGCCCATATTCCTAGGATAATGAACATTAGTCATATTAACTCTCTCATAGCCTCTCTCTAGGAGCCTCTCTAAAGGAGTCAGTGATCAGGGAAATGACTTAAGATGGGGCAGTTAGCAGGAGGAGTATGAAGAGAAGGGGAGGTGATTATCCACTACACTGGCTAATTGAGAACTATCTATATAAGATATGATTTCAGTCACTTGGTGGCAGTGACTGTTGAGTTGGTTGGATTTTACATTCCATAAAGGCACTGGCACTTGGACTGGTGTGTCAGCATTTACCGATATCATGACCGGATGCTCACCGCTTTTATAATGGGATATAGGGCTTTCTGCAGTCTCCCCACAGACACTGACATGGAATGATAACTCCTAAAATATTTTCTTGAATCCCTAACGCATTTTTCCCACCCAACAGAATGGGAAACTGAATCCCGTGAACTTTGATCTCAGAGCCAAATCTACATGACCAGCTCTTGTGGCACCAAAGCCAGGAGACCCTGCTTCCACCCTGGATTTGGTGGTGCTCATCAGCCTTTGGTACCGGGATTCTGCTCTGCTCTGGAGACCTGTTGGCTGAACCAAAGGAGGAACCAGAAATCCTGAAACCGTAGGCCGTGCAAACTGAGGGAAAGGCACTGCACAAGGACCTGGGAAGATGACTGGGGGACTTACAGGTCTCTATAAAGGGAAGCAAGGAGGCTAGGATATACAGAAAGGGGAACACAAAAAGAGAGACTGGATTTTTGCATGGGAGATGATTGATCCCTCAAGAGAAGTACCTCATTCCCTTAGTGCATGTCAACAGCTGTCCATAAACCACCCTCTTCTCAGGTAGACATTCTGTTCTCCAGGCTCCCTCCACCATCATACCATCTGTCTGCAAAAGGTACTGGGTATGCAAGGATAGCTTCAGAGCTTTGCAACTTTCCCCTCAAGAGTCCCTCCCTTCTGCCCAACCCAAACCTCCCACAAAACCAGCTCTGTCAGAGAGACTGGACCCCTGCTCTTCTGTAACCAACCCTCACCCAAAGAACTGAGACAAATGACACTAGTCCTAACCTTTGACCTCTGAGGAGAAGTGAGCTAGGTGCCGGGTGATGAAGAGTCTCAATTGTTGGTTCAAGTCAAAAGATGATAAGTCAATGTTCCAGGAGAGAATCCCTGTGAGAGAAAAAGAAAGAGATAGATAAGGTCAGTGGAGGTGGACTTAGGAGAATACTTCCAAAGCTCACAGAAGGGGTAAGGACAGGGAGAGGATAAGGACTGCCACGATCAGCCTCAGTGATGTCTTTAAGAAAGGTGGCTGGTGCCTATGTCTATTTCCCATCCTGTGCCTTTCTTGAGCTTTGCCTCAGCCAGAGACAGAAGGGCAGAGTTTAGGCTAAACTTGGTCATTAATGAGTTTGTATGTAGTCATTTTCTTGCAGAGTTGCCCAGTTGTGATAGAAGTGACAAGGGCGGGTTCCCAGATACTGGGGGCTGTCTTCCTGGTCTTTACAGCTAAATTGTATTCTAGACTCTCCTTCTATGCCCCCTCCTTGCCTCCACCCCTCCTCGGCTCCCTTCCACCCGCAGGTGGCTGCGCAGCACTGCGCCACATGCAGGCAACTGGAGAGGGAGGTGAGGATTGAGGAGCTTCTGGCCACGAAGGTCACTCACTTAGGTTTACCGCTGGCACTGAGAGATTTAAGATTTGTCCGCGGCGTTCAGAAAGCACCCTGTTCCTGTTCAGGGACCCTAAAGAAGAAACTAAGGTAGGAACATGGACTCTGCAGGGGATGGTGAGGACTCTCAAGACATTTGACCCGAGACACTGCGAGTGGGAGGGGTGTGACCAGGGTGGCCCCAGGGGCTGTGCAGAGCTCCCCCGCCTCGGGAAGATTGCAGAACGCCATGGGATGTGCGGGAAGGATGGGGAAGCGAATGTTAGTAGCTAGAGACGATATGGACGCACATGGAAGATGCAGGTGACAGGGACTGATGATTCAGATTAACGGGGAGCGCAGATCTCAGTCAGTGCAACCTAGGGATGGAGAATGCAGACGTACACAGATGGCGGAGAAGCACGGGATGGAGGATGCCCCAAGCATGGCCAGGACAGCGGCTCACCTTGTTCAAGGTGGGCCCGCACGGCCCTCAGCTGACTCTCTGTACCGATATCACCGATCACGATGAGCAAAGAGTGTTTCCGCGGGTCCCAGCGTGCTGCCGCCACTGCGGCTCCGGCCTCGCACAGCGGCTCCGCGGGGTTCTGAGCCAGCAGAGCGCCGGGGCTCCGGAGCCCCAGCCCGGGACTTGTCTCCATGGCAACGCCGCTAGGCTGCCCGGGCCCAGCCTCGGTCTCCATGGAAACTCCGTTGGAGTGCTAGGCCGGCAGCTTCCGCCGCAGGGAGAGTGTGCGCGGTTCTTAAAGGCCGGCGGCAGGACCCGTTCATTGGCTGCTGCCTGTCAGGGGGTGGAGCCCTGGCGCCGCAGGGGCAGGGCTGGGGCAGCGTCGCTCTGGCCCTGCGGACACCCGCGGCGGCGGGGTGGTGGCTGCCCCTGTCATCCCCCTCTCGTTTTACATAGGGAGCTCACAACCCGACTTGGGCAGGGGTGGGGCTCTGAGGGACCGGTTGGCGGGGCGAGTCGATTACCTCGGCGCTGGAAGAAGCTTCTAGTTAGGATGTTTCCCGGATAAGTACTGTCTGGCAATTCCGCAGCCACGCCAGAACTGAGGGGAGCCATATTGTCCCTCCTCTCTGTCTCCCAGTTTGTATCGTTGTCTCCATCTGTGCCAGTGTGTTATTATCGTCTGGTGCTTTTTTTTTTTTTTTTTTTTGGTTAGCCTTGGTTTACTTGTCCTCATTGCCCCAGGCCTGGGGAATGCTCAGGAAGGCTGCGCAGTATTGGAGGGACAGAATGACCTTCCAGCCCTGAGTCCCTGGTGAGTTGTTATTCCGAAGATAGGGGTTGGCTAGTCTCCATCTCTGCTGAGTGCAGGACTCCAGTGCAATGAGCTCAGACTGCAGCAAGGGGGATTTTTTGAGTAAAACGCAGGAAAGACCTTCCCAACTACAAGTAATGTGACACAGTGAGTCGGATAACCTTGGGAGAGAGTGGTGTTACTTCCCCCAGGCAATTCTCAAAACAGAAGGGGCAATGTTTGAACCGAAGAGGCTGACCAGTCCAAAACCGGAGAACCAGGAGTTGGGAAAGAGGACTGAGGAAGCTCACACTGTTTTATGACCGACTAGAACATTTCTTGTAGAAATGGTATGTGCTGTTAAGTCTTACCTCCCCTGTTCCTCAGTGTGTCCCCATCACCTACTTTGCACTCCAGCATCTTCTTTTACCCAAGATTCTGAATCATTCTGTACATGTGTGTATCAGATAGAGAACCTGTCTTTCACGCTTGGGCTCCAGCAGCACTTTTTTTTTTTTTTTTTTGGTCTCATTTGCCTTACATTTGGAGGATAGTACAGGGTAGAAAGGAGCACAGTTCCTGATTCTAATCCCCTTCCTTTCTGAGGCCCTGAGGAGGATTAGACAGTGCCTGCATATTAAGTACCTCACTGCAGTCCTAGTCCTTATCACAGGGCATGTGTGAGAAGAAAACAGCCAGTCTACTCTGCAGTCAGTTTGGATACGCCCTTACCTGGAACTGATAGTATATGCCAATTATATGTCAATTTGAAAAAATGGACATGGCCCTGAAAATTCTTTCTGTAGCAGAGAAGGAGAAATAAGAGTACTAGCAGAACATCGGATGGTGGTGGTGCTTCACCTTGTGTGACACATGAAACAGTGTTCTGTCACATCTCCGCCCCATCTTTTGCAAATCTGAATATGGCAAAGCTTGGAGAAGAGATGTGCAGGTCTCCTCTTCCACAATCAGACAAGAGTGCCACGTGGAAGCAGAAAGCCAGAATAGGTTGTAGGGAGAAGAAGGGGACGGTTTCCATAGCAACTGCAGAAATGAGGCCTGTAACTAGCACAGAGCCTCGGTATACGGGTCAGCAGCAGTTAACCACAGGCTCTGCTTTCATCAAGTCTGACAAAGAGGTTAGGTAATAGATCTAGGGGCGACTGGGTGGCTCAGTAGGTTAAAGCCTCTGCCTTGGGCTCAGGTCATGATCTCAGGGTCCTGGGATTGAGCCCTGCATCTAGCTCTCTGCTCGGCGGGGAGCCTGCTTCCCCCCCTCTCTCTGCCTGCCTCTCTGCCTACTTGCGATCTCTCTCTCTGTGAAATAAATAAATAAAATCCTTAACAAACAAACAAACAAAAAAGACAGTAGATCTGAATGGTGTAGGGAAGGACCACACTGATCAGATGGATGGTAAGGGCATAGATTCAGTTCTATGATCTCAGGCCCTGCTAGAATTAGGTTTTGTTAATTATAGCCGCGAAGGCAGACTGTGATAATACTGAAATTGCACATACATGCTGGGTGAGCATTCAGCAGGCTGTTCTTGTAAAAGGCAGAAAATGTCCTAGAAAGACTGACTGCAGGTATCTCTTAATTACCTCACTCTTTTCTTGATTAACAGTATCCCAGCCGTTGGGTGATGATCCTGGTGTCATCATCATATTATCAGAAAATACTTTCATGCATCAAATGGCACACAGCACCGTGTGCACAAAGCTCTATAAAGAAAACTATGGTGTTTAGCATCAGCATCTATGTTTCAGAATTTTTAAACCAAAGACAGAAAACACTGATCCACATATATAAAAGGCATAGAAAGCCGAATAAAAATATTGAAGAAATACATACATGAATTGCAAAGTATATAAAAACCTATTTTGTGTTTAGGAAGAGGGTGCTCTGGCAGGTGCCTAATAGTAAAAGGATTTCACTCAAAGACCAGTCCAAAGGGATTATTGGGCACCTGTATTATGCATGATTGTGAGGAACACACATTAGTGTGTGGTGGTTATAGAGCCCACTTCAGTGTTTTCTTTAATTATTGACCACTGGAATGACCAAATATGATTTTTTAAAACATTTTATTTATTTATTTGTCAGAGAGAGAGCACAAGCAGGG
Organism: Potos flavus; assembly: GCA_028534135.1. Classification (NCBI taxonomy): domain Eukaryota; kingdom Metazoa; phylum Chordata; class Mammalia; order Carnivora; family Procyonidae; genus Potos; species Potos flavus. Next base: position 51,020,352 of record CM052896.1, read on the forward strand.
GGAGAGGGAGCGGGAGAAACAGGCTCCCCACTGAGCAGGGAGCCAGATGCCGAACTCGATCCCAGGACCCTGGGATCATGACCTGAGCCAAAGGCAGACGCTTAGCTGACTGAGCCACCCAGATACCATCTTTTGGGAACTCCATTATTCTGTAGTTTCTTCCACACTCTTGTCGTGTAGAATTAGCAGATACAGTGATTACAATCAATGCTTTTCAAACTATTTGTGGTGAAGGACCCTTGAACTGTAGAAGGGGTCACTAGGGATCTACCACTGAAAGGGGAGGTTAGAGGAGATGAAAAGGGAAGACGCTATTATATTGTGTATTGTATATTGAAGACGCTATTATATTATATATGAAAAGGGAAGATGCTACTATTTCCTCGGGTGTGCACTGCACTGGGCACAAGGCAGAAAACTGTATAAATCTGGAATAGTATGAAAGGTAGTTGTAGCCTTGGCTAAGTGTAAGCCAGTTAAAGGATTCTCAGACCTCCACCAGTTCATAACATCTAGTGGTAAGTTACCGAATGGGTAAATTATGCACATATTTAACAAAGTAGAAGGGGCATCTTTAGATCTTTTCTGGAAACAATTTCATATTTGGCATTTAAATTTAAATTAAATTTAAAAGTTTAGTTGTCCTCTTGAGAAAATTGGAACTTTTTTAGGATTAATTACACTCATCCTGAATTATGTATATGTGGGAGAGGAGGGCACCATAATGCTTTCAATGCTTAGGGTCTCCACAGGACTTAAGCCAGCTCTGATAATTCATAAAGAAGAGACACTGACTCCTCCCTTACTTCTGGCCTGATGAATGTCATTAGTTTTTCTAAGGATCTGAGCTCATTTGGCAGAATTCCAGCCTGCTCTGCCGGATTGCATGGTTTTATCAACTAAAATATCCAAAAGGAGCTGCACGCAGCTCAGATTCCCACCCTGTACTTAGTTCTGCCTATAAAGCATTCTTTACACAGAGAGAGGTGTGTTGAATTACCGGATTGCTGTGTCAGAGGTTTATCCTTGGCTTTTGGGGAAAATAGTATGATCATAATGCATGCCGGCAGCTACAGGGTTACCTCTTAGCATGAACAGCTGGTTTATCTGCAGAGGCACTGAGTAAAATCATCTCTAAAAAGGTGGAAGTGGGGGAGAAATCTGCATTTATTCCTATGTCTGGCACATGGAAGAGGGCCACGGTAATTATCTGTTGGATAATTTTCCTAACTGCTATTTGTTAACATTAAATAATGGGAAAAACATAGACATTGGATTTACGCTCTCCCCCAAGAACATTGCAAAAGGACAATGAAGATATTTACCGCTTTTTCTCCCTCACTCCCCTCATTCTTTTGTTGAAGAAAGTAATTCCCAAAAGTAAAAAAAAGGAACATTTAGAGATACTATTTTCCCTTATCTATTCCATTAGCCTGTGAGATGAAAGTTAGTGTTTGCCTGTGGTCAGTATTTTCCTTTAGCCTTCTGAGCAAAGCTGCCTCTTACTACAGGAACCTCTAAGGATTTTCTTGGGGTGGTGGAGATGCTGGTCGTAAAGGTAATCCAAATCTAAGTGTATAATTTAGTTTTGAGGCCATGCCAGTGTGTGAATCCAATTTTACATCATTTTTTAAAGGTATTTGTAGAATAGAGTTACTTGCCTTGAAGGAATTGATTTTTTTTTTAAAATTTTTTAAAAGATTTTTTTTTAAGATTTTTATTTTTTATTTTATTTTATTTTTTTAAAGATTTTATTTATTTATTTGACAGAGAGGATCACAAGTAGGCAGAGAGGCAGGCAGAGAGAGAGGGGGAAGCAGGCTCCCTGCTGAGCAGAGAGCCCGATGCGGGGCTCAATCCCAGGACCCCGAGATCATGACCTGAGAAGGCAGAGGCTTTAACCCACTGAGCCACCAGGCGCCCCGAGTGATGTGGTTTGACTTAGGGTTTTACAGGATCACTTTGGCTACTATGTTGAGACTAGACTGTAGATGTTGTAAGGGTTACAGTGGGAAGTCCCTCAGGGATCTTGAAGTGATCTGAGTGAGCAATGATAGAGTGATGTCAGTGGAGATGGTAAGAATCGGTGAGATTCTAGACACACAGTATTTTAAAGGTAGAGTCAACCTCATTTCCTGTCTGATCAAATGAAGAATGAGAGAGAAAGAGAATAATGACTCCAAAGATAAGCCAAAAACATAAAAAGAAAAAAAACATTACTTATAGGAGGAGAGAAGAAGCAGACTGTGAGGCAGCCAGGGATGGGAGGTAGACTTTTAAACACTTAACTTATTTTGTAGATTTGACTTTGAAATATAAGTGTTTTAAAGAAGTATGAACCAGAATGAACTCAAAGTGACCAGTCTGACAAATAATGTGATCCAGAGTATATTTTTTTAATCCACATATCCATAAAGAAAGATAACCCAATTATAAAGTGGACAATTTGAGTGGATTGCCACAAGAGAAGATGCATACATGGCGAATAAGTACAGGAAAAAGTGTTCATCATTAGTCCTAGGCAAATGCAAATTAAAGCCACAATGGACTATCACTTAACACCCACAGAATGGCATAAGTTAAAAGACCTATAACACCAAGTGTTAGCAAGATTGTAGAATAAATAGAACTCTCGTACACTGCTACTAGTAGTATAAAATGTTATAACCACTTTAGAAAAGTATTTGTAAGTTTCTTGTGAAATTAAATACCTATCCTATGACCTAGTAGTTCCATTCCTGGACATTTACCCAAGAGAAATGAAAACACATGTGTCCGCAAAAAGAGTTGCGATGGCTGTTGACAGCAACTTTATTCATAATAGCCCAAAACTGGAAACAACCCAAATGTCCGTCAGTAGGAGAATAGATAAAGAAATTGTGGTATCTTCATGCAATATAAAGATAAAAATAAATTACAAATGTATACAACATAGATAAAAAGTAAAAAAAATCATTCTGAAAGAAACGAAATACAAAACAATATTGTTAGTTGGTCTCCTGGGCAACTAAAGCCAAGACATAATTAGATGTGCAAAAGAGGGTCACCTTGGTGGCTCAGTTGGTTAGGCAGCTGCCTTTGGCTCAGGTCATGATCTCAGGGTCCTGGGATCAAGCCCCATGTTGGGCTCCCTGCTTAGCGGGGAGACTGCTTCTTCCTCTCCCTCTGCTGCTCCCCCTGCTCGTACTCTCTCTCTCTTTCTCTCTCTGTTAAATAAATAAATAAAATCTTTAAAAAGATGTGCAAGAGATTTATCTGGGGAGTATATTGGTTATCTATCAATTTGAAACAAATCAACACAAAACTTAGCAGCTTAAAATAGCAAATATTTATCATCTCACATAATTTTTAAGGATCAGAAACCTAGGAGCAAATTAGTTGAGTGATTTTGGCTTAGAATTTCTCGTGAGGTTGTGGTCAATTTGTTGGTTGAGTTTATAGTAACCTGAAGGCTTGACTGAGGCTGGATATCTGCTTCCAATATGGCTCACTCACATGGCTATTGGCCAGAAGCCTTTAGTTCCTTCACCATGTAGGCCTCTCCCTAGGTCTACTTGAGTACCCACATGACATGGCAGCTGGCTTCTCTCAGAGCAAGTGAGCAAAGAGAAAGGAAGGAGCCATAATGCCCACTTATGGCATAGTGTTGGAAGTTAGATACCATTACTTCTGTCTTATTCTATTTATTAAAAACAAGTCATTAAGTCTAGTCCACTCTCAAGAGGAGAGAAATAGGCTCTGCCTTTTGAAGGGAGTGTCAGTGAATTTATGGGTATATCTTAAACCACTACAGGAAGGGACCAGGGAAAGACAGAGAGAGCCTTCAGCCTACAGCCTGACATCTGTGGAAGGAGAGAAGGAAGGAATAAATTTTTGAATGGAAGAGTCTTGTCCTACAGCATCATTCTAAGAAAGGTTTGGGCTGATAAAGAACCTTTAAGTCAGGGAGGTGGGCAAAATGGATGAAGGGGGTTAATTGAATGGTGTCAGATGGTAGCACCACACTTACTGTAGTGATCACTTTGTAATGTATACAAATATTGAATTATTGGGGTGCCTGGCTGGCTGAGTCAGTAGAGCACGTGACTCTTGATATAGGGGTTGCAAGTTTGAGCCCCAAGTTGGGTGTAGAGATTACTTAAAGATAAAATTATTTTAAAAACCCCAAATATTGAATTACTGTGTTGTATACCTGAAACTAATATGTCATACAGCAATTTTACCTTCAAAAATGTAAGCAAAATCTATTGGTTTAATGTACCCATTAACCTACGACCTAATGAATATTAAAATGGACCTGAAGAACAGGTCCTAGCAAGAAAAAAACAATTCAATAAATTTTCTATCTTTAAAAAAATTGCCTTCAAGTCAAAGGCACCTGTTGGAGGCATCTTGTATATCACAGCATTGGGCCTGCTTTTATAGCCCTGCTGTGCTCTGTCATTGGCTGGGATCAGCCTGCCGAAAGTGTGGCTTTGGTGCAAAGTGTGCAAATGTGGTGGTAGATCACATCGATTGATTTGAGGATGTTGTACCAACCTTGCATCCCAGGAATAAATCCCACTTTGTTGTGGTGAATAATCCTTTTAAGGTACTATTGGATCCTATTAGCTAGTATTTTGGTGAGAATTTTTGCATCCATGTTCATCACAGTTACTGGTCTATAATTCTCCTTTTTGATGGGGTCTTTGTCTGGTTTGGGGATCAAGGTAATGCTGGCCTCATAAAATGAGTTTGGAAGTTTCCCTTCCATTTCTATTTTTTGGAACAATTTCAGAGTAGGTATTAATTCTTCTTTAACTGGTAGAATTCTCCTGGGAAGCCATCTGGCCATGGGTTCTTGTTTGTTGGGAGATTTTGATTACTGTTTCAATTTCCTTACTGGTTATGGGTCTGTTCAGGTTTTCTATTTCTTTCTGGTTCAGTTTTGGTAGTTTATACATCATTCATCATTTTATTAATTTGAGTCCTTTCTCTTTTCTTTTTGATAAGTCTGGCCAGGGGTTTATCAATCTTATTAATTCTTTCAAAGAACCAGCTCCTAGTTTCGTTGATCTGTTCTGTTGTTCTTTTGGTTTCTATTTCATTGATTTCTGCTCTGATTTTTATTATTTCTCTTCTCCTGCTGGGTGTAGGCTTTATTTTATCAGCTCTTTTAGGTGTAGGATATTTGAGACCTTTCTTGTTTCTTAAGAAAGGCTTGTATTGCTATATATGTTCCTCTTAGGCCCGCCTTTGCTGCATCCCAAAGATTTTGAACAGTTGTGTTTTCATTTCCATTTATTTCCATGAATTTTTTAAATTCTTCTTTAATTTCCTGGTTGATGCATTCATTCTTTAGTAGGATTCTTTTTTACCTCCATGTATTTGAGTTCTTTCCAACTTTCCTCTTGTGACTGAGTTTGAGTTTTAAAGCACTGTGGTCTGAAAATATGCAGGGAATGATCCCAACCTTTTGGTACCAGTTGAGACGTGATTTGTGACCCAGGATGTGATCTATTCTGGAAAATGTTCCATGTGCACTAGAGAAGAATGTGTATTCTGTTGCCTTGAGGTGAAATGTTCTAAATATGTCTGTGATGTCCATTTGGTCCAGTGTGTCATTTAAAGCCCTTACTTCCTCATTGATCTTTTGCTTAGATGATCTGTCCATTTCAGTGAGGGGGGTGTTAAAGTCCCCTACTATTATTGTATTATTGTTGATGTGTTTCTTTGATTTCATTATTAATTGGATTATATAATTGGCTGCTCCCATGTTAGGGGCATAGATATTTAAAATTGTTAGATCTTCTTGTTCGCTAGACCCTTTTAGTTTGATATAGTGTTCTTCCTCAACTCTTATTATAGTCTTTGGTTTATTTATTATTATTTTTTAAAGATTTTATTTATTTATTTGGCAGACAGAGAGAGAGATCACAAGTAGGCAGAGAGGCAGCCAGAGAGAGAGGGGGAAACAGGCTCCCCGCTGAGCAGAGAGCCCTATTCGGGGCTTGATCTCAGGACCCTGAGATCATGACCTGAGCCAAAGGCAGAGGCTCTAACTCACTGAGCCACCCAGGCGCCCCTAGTCTTTGGTTTAAAATCTAATTTGTCTGATATATGGTTGCCACTCTCTGAAGTGAAGAAAATGTTTTATATCTTGATTCTATGTAGATTTCACAGATATATACATTTGTCAAAACTCATCACATTATACAACTAAGCACTGTGCATTTCATTGTATTTAAATTTAATCGCAGTTAAAAAAATAAAAATAGTCACTAAAAATAAAAAACAAAATGAAATAAATTAACCACTGTATTAAATTAGTAGAAGAATTATTTCCAATGACTCTAAAATATACTAATTTAACTGTACTGTTTTCAAAAATTTTTATTGTAAAATACACATAAAATTTACCATTGCCAATTTTTTCCCAGTATAGCTGACTTTAAGTGATGGTTCAGTAATACTAAATATATTCATAATGTTGTGCAACCATCACCACCATCCATCTCTATTCCTCTTTTTAGCTCATAAGACAGAAACTCTGTACCCATTAAATCCCACCTCCCCATTCCTACTCTCTCCCCAGATCTTGGCAGCCACCATTCTACTTTCTGCCTCTATGATTTTGACTACTCTATGTAATTATATAAGGTATATAAATACCTCATATAAGTGGATTTGTCTTTTTGTGATCGGCTTATTTCCCTTAGCATAACGTCTTCAAGATTCATCCATGTTGTAGCATAAGTCTTAACTGTACATTTTTAATGAGATGGACCCTAAGGAAAAAAATCAAACTGCAAGGAAAAGTTAAACTTTTTTCATCAATTGTCTCATGAGTAATAATATTGGTGTTTTTTCTGAAATGAGTATATATATATAGAGAGAGAGAGAACAGAATAAAGCAAATTATGTTAACATTATCAGGAACCAAGATGTTGATCGTAAGAGAGATACAAATATAAAATCACGAAACTTGGGTAAAATCCCTGAAATCCTAAAATTTAATTGGGAAAAGCAAAACAACGACCAATCCAATGTTAGCAATAAGCTTTCCAACCACCCAAATTGTGGTCTCTAAATGTCATTTACTACTAAAATGAACCAAGGCTTCTTAGAGAAGCGTCTGATTCCAGATCTGCAGCAGGAAATGAACAAGATGAACCTGGAACATCTTCTTACAACAGAGAACAAGGACGCTACCAAAGACCACTGGAATCATGTCAAAAGGACTCTGGAGTTAATCTGAAGGGATTTCCACAGTCCAAAAATGTGATGATATGCATTTCAAAATGAGCAATAACTGCAATGTATCGGATATGCTAAATGTGTTAAAATCCATGAGTTCATAATGAGACTAAAAACAAAAATCTCGGAACGCCTGGGTGGCTCAATGGGTTAAAGCCTCTGCCTTCAGCTCAGGTCATGATCTCAGGGTCCTGGGATCGAGCACCGCCCCTCCCCCGCAGCAGGGAGCCCGCTTCCCCCTCTCTCTCTGGCTGCCTCTCTGCCTACTTGTGATCTCTTTCTCTCTGTCAAATAAATAAATAAAATATTTAAAAAACAAAACAAAACAAAAACAAAAATCTCATTGGTCATCTTTGGAGTATGCTAAGGAACCTCATCATTTGGAGAACTATTCTCTATTATGTAGAGAACCTCAAGTCATTAATTTGAAAACTAGCAAATCAAAAGAAAGAATTAAGCATTTATTCTGCCTTTCCTTAGGTAATCAAATATTTGATGAAGGAGAATTTCTTAGTTATAAAAGAATTCCAGCTAATAAATGAAGACAGTATGTTAAAATTAGTATAACACTATTTTGCAGCTCTTAGTGAGATAATGCATCTAGGTAATGCTTACCAATGACTGCTAAACTATCAAGTAAAAAGATAGTAACATTTGAGCCTATTTATCAATTGTAGCAAAACAAAAATACATTCAACCAGATGTTATATGTCTCCTGATAAGATGCAATAGAAAGAAACTAATGATGTACTATATGTTGGCTAATTGAATTTAAATTTTTAAAAAAAGATGCAATAGGAAGTAAATGATGAAGTATTCTTGCCAAAAAAGAAAAAATGGAGCATAAATCATAACAACTCTATATCTAACTGTCCATTTATAGGAAATAAGAGACAAAGAAATACATCAGATGACACCATGGGGATGCAATAAAAAAAATCCACAGTACTGGAAATTTTACAGAACAAATGACCTAGTTTCATCAATAAATATATAAATTGCAGGAAATAAAAATGAGGGAGGATTTACAGATTAAAAGATAGCTAAGAAAAGAATCATCCAAATGCAGTGTGTAGATCTTGTTTTGGAATTGCAAAAAAAAAAAAAAAAGAGAGAGAGAGAGGAAGACAGAGAAATATGAACACTACATGTTTGGTAACATTAAGAAATTACTGTTAATTTTCTTTGTGTTAATGATATTTTTAAAAGATTCTCTATATTTTACAAATACAAGTATTTATGGATGAATTATATAATATCTGGAATTTGTTTAAAAATAATCAGTTGGGAAAGAGGTGGGAAATTGGTTGAAACAAGACTGGATGTTTGTTGATACTTGTTGAAGTTGGTTGATAAGTACATGGGTGATTTATTTTCTTTTTCTATTAAAAAAGGAAAAGAATATCTCCAAGCTTTTTGTTATAAGCAACAGGAAGGATGAAGTTTCATCCCCATCACTGAGATGGGAAGACTGTAAGTGGAGCAGGTTTAATAGAAAAGATGAGTTAAATTTTAAGCATATTGAATTTGAGATGTCATTTGAACATCCAAATGGAGATACTGAATAGGCAGTTAGATATATAAATTTGGGATTTGGGAGAAAGGTCTGGGCTGAAGATATAAAGTTGGCAGTCAGGGCATCTGGGTGGCTCGGTGGGTTAAGCCTCTGCCTTCTGCTCAGGTCATGATCCCAGGGTCCTGGGATTGAGCCCCAGGTTGGGTCGGGCTCCCTGCTCAGTGGGGAGTCTGCTTCTCTCTCTCCCAATCGCCCTGCTGTTGTTCCCTCTCTCCTGATGGGAGTCTCTCTCTGTGCCTCTCTCTGTCAAATAAATAAATCTTTAAGAAAAAAAGAAAAAGAAAAAGCTCTTTAGAGTGAGAGGGGTCCCAAGTGTGTTGCACTGAGGGTTTTTAGGGCCGGTCTTTTATTGAAAACTTGGCCAGGAAGCTTGTTCCCTTGAGATTCTTGGGCTGTCTTGGTTTCAGCAGGGACTATTGGTAACCCCCTTAATGACTTACTTCTTTCAGGTCTTGTCATTTTCTGTGATTACAATGTAGCCACCAAAGAAAAATACTCCCTAACATCAAGGGTCAGGTGGTCTGGTCTATTCCCTTATCTCTTATTCACTCTGTCTTAGAGCTTCTGCCTTCCGGCAATAATTTCCAGACTAGTCAGGGGCCCTCATCTCTCCCTGCCTATACCTTAACCCTTTCCTAACTCAGTACCACTCTATTTTCTCCTTCTTCCTTTTTCTTTCTTTCTCTCTCTCTCTTCTTTCTTTCACGTCAAGATCAGGAAAATAACATTGATTCAATATTATTATATGATCTACAGACCTTATTCAGCTATCATCCATACTTCCATTAGAGTTCTTTATAGCAGAAAGAAAACCAAGTTCTTATCCAGGGTTTGGTTCTGGATATCATGTTGCATTTGATGGTTTTAGGTCTTATCTCCTTAGTCTGTTCAAATCTGAATCAGTTTCTCAATCTTTCTTTGTCCTTCTTGATCTTGGCATGTCTCTCTCTCTCTCTCTCTCTCTCTCTCTCTCTCTGTTTCTTATGTCTCTCTTTGAAGAATAAAGGCTGGTTATTTGTACAGCTTCTATCAATTTAGGCTTATCTGATGTCTCCTCAGGGTCAGATTCAGGTAATGAATTTTTGGCAGGAATACAATTAAAGTGATGTTATGTCCTTCTCCGTGCATTGTATCAAGTGACACATAATGTTATGTTATCCCATTATTGGTGATGTTAACTGGAATCACTTGATTAGGTTGGTGAATACCAAATTTTTTTCACTGCAAACGTACTACTGTATTTTTGCAATAATTTAGTACATGTTAGGGAGATACTTTGAGACTATGTAAAAACCCTCTTTTCTACCACAGTGTTAGTTTTAGCACAAATGACATTTATTTAAGTAACCTTTATTGTGAAATATAACACACATAAAAATGAATAAAATATAAACATACAAAGGTATGAATTATAAATTGTATACCTGTTAATGCCCCTGGTAATAAAAACAGAACACTTCCAAGCACCTCACTTGCCTCTTAAAGAGTTAAAACCCCATTACCCCCTCTAAAATTAACCACTAGTCCTGACTTTTATTGCAATCATATAGTTTATTTGTTATTATTTTTTGTGACCCAGGTGTACATCTTTAAATACTGAAATTTAGTGTTGTCTCATTAAAAACCTTTTTTTTTTTTTTTTTTTTAGAGGCAAGAGGCAGAGAGAGAGCATAAGCATATGTGTGGGGATTGGTAGGGGCAGAACAGAGGGAGAGAGAGAATCCCAAGCAGGCTCCATGCCCATCACAGAGCTGACTCAGGGCTCCATCCCATGACCGCAAGATCACAACCTGAGCCAAAATCTAGAGTTGGATGCTTAACCGACTGAGCCACCCAGGTGCCCCTCATTAAAGATCTTTTAAAATAGAGAAGCCTAGTTGGCTCAGTCAGTTAAGCGTCTGCCTTTGGTTCAGATCATGATCCCAGGGTCCTGGAATCGAGCCCCATATCAGGCTCCCTGCTCAGCGGGGAGTCTGCTTCTCCCTTTGCCTACCGCTCCCCCTGCTTGTGCTCTCTCTCTCCCCAAGAAATGAATAAAATCTTAAAAAAAACCCTCCTAAATCGTAGTACAATACATATAGTACAAATTTTACCATTTTAAACATTTGAAAGAAAAGTTTCTACTAAAATATTTTATTTTTTTAAGTAATCTTTATACCCAATGTGGGGCTAGAATTCACAACCCCAAGATCAAGGGTCGCATGCTCCCCCCACTGAGCCAGCCAGGCATCGCCATTTTAAACGTTTTTAAGTATACAGTGCAGTAGCATTAAGTACGTTTACCTTGTACAACTATCACTACTGTACATCTCCAGAACTCTTTCATCTTCCCAAACTACAACTCTGTACCTGTTAAACAATAACTTCCCTCTTCCTTCCTCCCCACAGCTTTCAGAAACCAGTATTCTGCTTTCAGTTTCTAAGAGTTTGCCTACTCTAGGTACATCATGTAAGTGGAATCATACAATATTTGTCTTTTCATGTCTGGCTTATTTCACTTAGCAGAATGTTTTCAAGTTCCATCCATGTTGTGACAGGTTGGTACTACTCTTAAGTCTCTTCTTGTAGTACCGAATTCCAGGGAGTTATGGATTGGAAAGAAAGCTAAAGGGAGGAGAGCCAGGAACTCTGGAGTCACCAAATGAGAATTTTAAAGAGGTGGGAATCAGCAACACCATCATACACTGCAAAGGTCAAAGCTAATGAGGTGATTTGACAAGAAATTTTTAGAATCTGTTATTAACAAACCTTTTTAGAGTAACTGCTTTGTGCTTGGAATTGTGCTAGGCACTAGGTTTATGGACGATGAAGCCAGATTGCAAAGGATTACAGAGTTACGGGGATGGAGAAAGCCAAGTTTAGAGAGAAGAAAAACAGAAAGCCCGGGAGCTTGATAAAGAAGTAAAATGGAAAGGAGATGCTACCGGGATATGGATATTTGAATGCTTCAAGAAAAAGAGGAATAAACCAGGGGAAGGATGGCCATCTTCATCAGTATTCAGATAGGCAAGGATTCCACCTCCTCCCCCTACTCCACTCCCATACCACAACTTTCTGTTTCTGTTCCCAGGTAAGTGGCTCCTTGTGGAGTTAAACTCTTCAGATTAAAATGTGAAAAGTTGGGAAGCAGAAAACTGCAGCTAACACTGCAGTCACAACTGTGCTTGGTATTGTGTGTCTGAGAGAGACTCAGGCTGATAAGAAGGCCTACAGCTGATTGGCCCACAGCCGAAGCTGGCTGGAAGGGGGCAGCGTGCTCTGCTCATGTCCTTTCACAGCTTCATCTGTACTTGCGTGTGGCAAAATTGGGGGTTCTGGAGAGATTAGAAAAGTCGGTTAAAATGACAAGGATGAGAAACAAAATGTGATTTATACAGGTGCGCCTGGCTGGCTCAGCTGGTAGAGCATGTGACCCTTTGTCTTGGGATTATGAGTTCAAGCCCCACGTTGGGTCGAGAGATTACTTAAAAGTAAAATATCTTTTTAAAAAAGTGATATATACATATAATAGAATGCTATTCAGACTTAGAAGGGAAGGAAATTCTGACACATGCTTTTAAAATTACAATATGGATGAATCTTGAGGACATTATGCTAAATGAAATAAGCCAGACACAAAAGGACAAATATTGTATTATTCCGTTTATATGAGGTACTTAGAGTTGTTAAATTCAGAGACAGAAAGTAGCATGGTGGTTGCCAGGGGTGGTGGGAGAGGGGATGGAGGAGTAAGTGTTTAATGGGTACAGAGTTTTAGTTTGGGAAGATGAAAAAATTCTGGGGATGGATGGTGGTGATGGTTGCATAACAATGTGAATGTACTGGGATGTCTGGGTGGCTCAGTCGGTTAAACTAAGCGGCTGCTTTCCACTCAGGTCATGATTTCAGGGGCCTGGGATGGAGTCCCACATCGGGCTCCCTGCTCGGCGGGATGCCTGCTTCTCCCTCTCTCTGCTGCTCCCCCTGCTTGTGCTCACTGGCTCTTTCTCTCTCTCTGACAAATAAATAAATAACATCTTTAATAAAAAAACAATGTGAATGTACTTAATTCCACAGAACCGTACCCATAAAAGTGGCTAAAATAGTAAATGTCATGTTATATATATTTTATCACAATAAAAAAATTTTTTTTAAAGTTAAAAAAATTTTTAAAAAACAGGGGCACCTGGGTGGCACAGTGTTTGGTTAAAGCCTCTGCCTTCAGCTCAGGTCATGATCTCAGGGTCCTGGGATCGAGCTGCATCGGGCTCTCTGCTCAGCAGGGAGCCTGCTTCCCCCTCTCTCTGCCTGCCTCTCTGCTTACTTGTGATCTCTCTCTGTCAAATAAATAAATAAATCTTTAAAAAAAAATTTTAAAAAACAAAAAAGTTTAGGAGCAATGTGGCAAAATGTTAATGTGTGAATCTAGGTGAAATGGTTTATGAGAGATCGTTTTACTATTTTTTATTATACTATTTTTGCAAGTTTTCTGTTGCTCTGAAATTTTTTTCAAAATAAAAAGTTCACTTAACATAAACAGGAGGCAGTTCTGTAGAGATAAGATACAGACCAATGGGCTTGCTTCCACTGCCGGGGTTGCAGCTACGAAGTCTGTTAGACTCATGTTAGGAAGTTAATATAGTACCATAGGCAATTACTGAGTAACTTAAGCAATTTACTTTCACATTTTAATTATATCCTCACCTCTTTGTTGACTTAACTTCTTAAGTCATGTATGTGGCGTTGACAACTTTACAATTTCTCTTCTGTTTTCTTCATATTATTTTAATCATTATGAATTCCTAGAACACTAGGGACTGTGTTCAAATTCTGACGCTTGCTAGCTCTAAGACACTATGCAAATTATTTCATCTCTCTTACGCTTTAGTGTCCTCATCTATAACCCTCAGAGAATATGAGGCTTTTAGGTGGGAGAATGAATGGAAAACAGAGCACAATACCTGCTGCATAGTAAAAATGTAATACATGTTATTAGTTAATTATGTCATTGGTATATGACTGGACATGATTTTATAGGTCCAAGTGCAACAGAAGGTATCCTAGGGGTCAGAATCAACTCTACGTTAAATATAAGTCGAAATGTAATACTTTAATATTGCAGCTTAAAAGGGATCTATAATAGTTTTTCATTAAAGTCAGTACTTGTCATATCTTCAGTAAAGTTCTCTGCCACTGAATGCCCAAACTGAGTTTCCAGATGAAAACAATAAAGCAAATTTAAAGGTTGTGAGGTGGAACTAAATCATCTGGGGTTCTTTTGCTTAGAGAAGTCTGGGATGAGACCTCAGAAAAAGACTAACAGGGACACCTGGGTGGCTCAGTCATGATCTCAGGGTGCTGGGATCGAGCCCCTCATTGGGCTCCCTGCTTGGCGGGAAGCCTACTTCTCCCTCTCCCACTCCCCCTGCTTGTGCTCCCTCTCTCGCTCTCTGTCAAATAAATAACTATAATCTTAAAAAAAAAGACTAACAAAGTAAGTATACAGCACTTATATTTATTGATTGCTTGAAATATATTATAGAATTATTGGACCAGACGAGATGATTCCAGCCTTATGAAAATTTATCCAGTTTTTAAAATTACCAATTAAAGACAATAGGAGAGGAAATGGCTTTAAGTTCTAGAATAAAGAATTTAGGTTAGATGATTAGAAGAAAAATTTCTGACAATGAGGCTTATTAAACTTTAATGTGAGTTAACATAAAGTCTGATGGGTTTTCTTGTCTTTAGAGGTAAATTAGATTTCTCTCTCTCTGAGGAGGCTTAGGTAAAGATGCACCTGCAGGTAAGTAGCTAAGCCAGTGGTCCTTGGCAGCCTAAGAGTCAATAAAGGTCTTTGGCTCACCTAACCACAATCAGTCACAGTCTCAGTGGGTAACCATCCTGCCTGCATTTTCTAATCTTCCTGGGTAATTTAATGATTAATTTAATTGTTATACTGGCTACCAAGGAATTCACAGTTTTGGGGGTTTTTTTTGACAGAGAGATAGAGCACATTCACATGCCCTCCTGAGGTGGGGTCGAGGGGCAGAGAGAGAATTGTAAACAGGCTTAAGTAGTGGTGGCTTAAGCAGGCTCCACGCCCAGTGTGGAGCCCCAAGGTGGCGCTCGATCTCACGATGCTGAGATCATGACCTGAACCAAAATCAAAAGTTGGATGCTGAACTGACCGAGCCACCCAGGTGCCCCTCACAGTTTTTCTTCACAGTTTTATTTAGTAATGGGAATGGCTCAGGCTTATTTATTTGCTTTTAGTTATGTTTATTGAGGTTCAGTTTATCCTTTTTAGTGCACAGTTTTGTGAGTTTTAACAAACATATACGGTTGCTTTCCAAATAATCAGGAAGGTCTATTTATTTATGTCTTGCTTGGTGGGGGATGCAATAGAAGGACGGAAAAGAGCAAAAATATAGGGACTTTTGGGGTATTTTTATGGGAATCGAGGTCAAGATTTGCCAACAATAGGAATTGGCTGCTTGAGCTCTCACAAGTGGAACAGATTAATTCACTTAGTCTACCTCGTGTTGTTAATATTGACCTGCCCTGGTCCTTTTAGAATTAAATTTATGTGGTCATTGGTCTTCTGCAGCATTAGGAGTAGAGGAAAGGAGGAGTCAATTATAAATGATTTCAAGATTGAGAAGTGGGATGTATCTCTGTGTTCTATTCCATTTTTATTCTACTAGTAAAACATTCCAGGACTCTAATTACATTCTAGTTACAGCAACAATAGATTCTAGATTTTTCAGGACAGATTCATTTCAAAGATTCTGTCCTTTTGTTTCCATAAGTAACGTAAACTCACATGATATGCTTTGATTGTTGGCTTATAAAATGTGATCACTGTAATTTATAACAGCAGGGAGAAGCCTGGTTTATAGGAAGCTCTACTTCTTCTTAGCCTATATCAAGTGTGAAATTGGGCATTTACGGGGTTGGAGGATCATGGGTGGGCTGTACCTAAGTCATTCTGAGCCTGGGGTAGAGAGAAAGAACTACCTCCTATTGAATGCCTACTATGTATATGCTTGGCAGAGTGTTAGGTGATTTCCCTATTGACAGCTGCTCTGGCTAGAATTCCTTTCCAGATGCAACCACCACTTAAATAAAACGAAACACGTATTCCTCATGGTGTCTAGTTCATTAATACAAGTCACAGCTGCCACACCCTCTATAAGACCCTGGCATCATAATTAGGTTAATAGAGACTCTCAAGGTTTGGAGGGATCTTTGAGGTCATCTAGTTAAAGGGGTGGCAGCTGTTCTCTTCACCGCGGAGTCTGCGAATCAATGTGCTCAATTCTCTCAACGGAAGTGCAAAAAATGTCTGAGGTTATATCGTGTCCTTGGGCTTCAAGTTCATATAAAAGATAGGACAGTGATAAGCAAACGTGAAGCTCGAGCTATGTTCCAGACTGGAAAGGGTGATGGGGGAAAAAAAGCTTTACTGGGGCCCTCAGACAATATAAAGGAAAACGACAACAACAAAAAACAAACACCTCCCCCCCCCCCCCCCAAACCAACCCCAAACTGGCGGAGATGTAATGTGAGGGCCTGGAATTCAGTTAGAGGCCTACATAAAGGGATTCTGATGGACACAGGTAAAACCCAAAGCATCCTCCCTTTCTTCAGTTTCAACAGCTCTGAAGTACTAGGCATCCTGGATCCTCCTCTTCACCCTTTTATTAGAAAGCCAGGGAACTCTCTCCTTTTCTATGGAAGAGAGTGAGAGAAGGGGCCTCAAGGTGCAGGTACGATAGAACTGTTTGTACTGTATGTCTCAGTACAAACAATTTTCCTAGAGGCAGGGGAACATATTTCACGCTCTCTCAAGGTCCCTTCGGTTCAAGGATACTGTCATTCTCTGGCTGTACTAGGGGGAGGGCCTGCAACGTCCAGGCTGCCATGGAAACACGCCGCGGTGTTCCTTTTTCTTACGTGGGGTGGGGCACTCTGCCTCAGCCGCCAATCATCAGCAGGGTTTCTTGAGTGGCGGGCAGCAGCAGCGAATGGACGAGCTGATACTGCGTGACGCGACGGGAAAAGGGGGAGTTCGCGGCCGGCGGCGGCGGTGGCTACAGCGGCGACCTGGGGATCGAGTCGGAGGGAGCTGGGGAGCGTGCAGGAGCCTCTAGCTCCAGCGAGAGTGATCTCCCGCCGGGATGCCTGGTACTATTTGTAGAAAGTGGGGGTGCAGTGAGCTCCGAAGGCTTGGGTTTCGGGTCTGAAGGGATGGCTGACCGGAGGGGGCGGGGTGGCAAGCATGGCGGCGGTGACGGGGAAAGGGTTGGAGGGCCCTGAGGAGGGGGTGGGGAAGCAGTAGCTGGGAAGGCTGGGTGGTCTTGAGGAAACGTGAAGGGCTGTGGGTGTTCTAGCGAACAGAGATTACAAAGCAGCCTTTTAGGGGGCCATAGAGGCGCCATAAGGACGTAGGGAGAGTTGTGGGGGATGGAAAAAGAGGCGGGGAGAGAAGAGGTTAGGAAGGGGAGGAAAGGGTGTCTACGGGGAAGGTAATGGAAAAGAAGAGGGAGAGAAGGATTGGCAGGTAATAGTAAATAACGAGGAAATCAGGCCTTGGGAGGTATGATAGGAAAGTGCTTGCAGTGATTATAAATATAATCTAATTGGAGTCCTAAACGGGCCCCCTTTCCTGGCTCTTGCACTTCCGCCCCATTATTTAAGCTCAAACTGCGTGAGGAAGGCTAGTAGGTTACACCGAACTGATCTTTTGTTATTTCATTCCAGGGGAGCAGATGGACCCTACTGGAAGTCAGTTGGATTCAGATTTCTCTCAGCAAGGCACTCCTTGCCTGATAATTGAAGATTCTCAGCCTGAAAGCCAGGTTCTAGAAGATGATTCTGGTTCTCACTTCAGTATGCTTTCCCGACACCTTCCTAATCTGCAGACACACAAAGAGAACCCTGTGTTGGTGAGTGATACCTTGTTTGGAAGTGATTGAGGAGAAATTATTTTTCATCCAATCAAGACCAATCAGCAAACATAAGTACTTAGGAGATCACTATCTTTTGGATTAAAATTGGTTATAAAAATGAAATCAACACATTCACAAAAAGTATGCTTCATTTTGGATTATTTCATATATAGTGGGGATATTAAGTATGTATTTTTCTAGGATGTTGTGTCCAATCCTGAACAAACAGCTGGAGAAGAACAAGAAGATAGTAATAGTGGGTTCAATGAGCGTCTGAAAGAAAACAAAGCTGCAGGTGAGGTGTTTAAAGCTATTAGTCTCTTTTGCAGGAGTGTTCTTGTTGGAGCTGGGTGGATCTAAATAGGTGGTTGTGGTGAATGTACATATGGAGGTTTAGCACAGTATTTGGTGCATAGTAGGCACTCAAAAAGTTGATTTTTTTTAAATGTACCTGGTTAGATTGGTATTGTCTGCATTTCTAAACTTGCATTGAAGTTTGGTGGTAAATGCCTTTTATACTAATATCCAGTTATTTTTTTCAGAACCTATGGATTCTTCTCATTTGGACACATGTAGTTCCATCAGTCAGGTCATTGAACAGTTACCTCAGCCAAACAGGACAAGCAGGTATACTAGTGTTGGCAGGAATTTATTTAAATTTATTAACGGATCAATTCTTTCTTTTGTGCCTATTGCCTTATCCCAAGGATAAAAGGATTAATCTTATTTTTGTGAATTAGAAAGTGGGATTTGAGGATTGTATCAACTAGTACGTTAGTACTGATAGCTAGAATCTCTTTTGTGAAGGTAATAACATTTTTACACCTGTATTATTCAAATTGTGATCTGTTTTGTGCGTGTAAAACAAAAGCATTTTTCATTCTTGGCATAGATATGAGTTAGTAGGAAAAAATCATCAAAAAATATTTAGATACATATTATCAAAACTGTTAGGCATGCTTTCGATGTACCAACTAAATTACCTTACCAGTTTTAGACCCAGAATGTTTAATTCATACTCTAAACAGTGTTGAATTTTTACTTTGTCTTATGTTTAGTTTTATATTGTCCATTTATTGAGTTTATCCTCTGTTAGGCATTAGTTGGATGTTTCATATATAGTCCCATTTAATTTCATCCTTGAAGCAGCTGTACTGTGAAGACATTTTATTATTTCCATTACATAAAGGGGGAAAACTGATGGGTGAAGAAGTTAAATAACTTGCTGTGGTATACATTGCTTGTAAGTGATGGCTGAGCTTTGAACCCTCCTGACTCAAGTGCATTCTCTTTCTTTTTTTACTATTCACTGCTTCCTAATCTTCTGCCTAAAATCTAAGATCAGAAGAACTTAGACAACTTCAGGGGCCTTGTGGTGGCAGAGTAGAATAGGGAGCAGTCAGAGGAGAATGTTAGGTTGAGGTGGTGAAAGAGTATGGTTTTTTCTTAAGAAAAAAAAAAGTCCTTTTTTTTTTTAAATTATTTTTAATACTCTGCACATAAATTTTTTCTCCCAAATCACCAGTTAGATACTTTAGAACAAACTACAAATTGGTGGGTTTATTTTGGCCTGCAGGTTGGTTCTGTTTGGCCCACACATGGTTGTAAAATATATTTAAGTTAGTCGATAGAATTTTAAAACGGGGAAATTTTATATAAAACTTGGATTTTCAGCTTCTGGCATTAACAGTCCAGAGGTAATACAGCTGTTGTATTATTGCTAACAGTTGCCTGGAGCTGTGAGTAGCCTCTAACCTTTGCTTAGATTGGCATGAGTGCTGTGGTCTGTTACAGACCCTGTAATTCACTGTTGACTATTGAACACGAACACTGAAG
This sequence comes from Potos flavus, assembly GCA_028534135.1. NCBI lineage: Eukaryota > Metazoa > Chordata > Mammalia > Carnivora > Procyonidae > Potos > Potos flavus. Next base: position 51,039,933 of record CM052896.1, read on the forward strand.
CCAATATTCATTTGTTATAGTGCTTTTGCTTTTCTTCTTAACCACTTCACTCATTTATGTTACCTTGTTTTGCTTTCTGTAGGCATTTAAGTTTATGGTACTTCTTTAGGAACATGTGCTTTGCTTATGTTTTTGCGGCCCCTTGGTTTGAACTAGTGGGGACAGGAAGTATGCGTACCGCTTATTGTATATGAAGCAGTGCTGTTAGAGAAGGCCTATGCTATTTTCCCTTTTTGTATCAACGTGTTGCCCTTTCTCAAAAAAAACCCCCCAACCCCCCCCCCAAAATTCCTCCAAAACACCTTGAATGCTTACATTCAATAAATGTGCGGGCACTGTGTCAGGTGTTTTAAAGGGGCTTTGCCATCATGGAGCTTATAATTTAATAGGGAGACAAATATTCAAATCATTACATAAGCTGCTATGCGGTTACAATTGTGATCCTTGCAAAGGAGGAAAAATATATATAACCTAATCTGTGTGATAGGGGTAAGCTTCTTTAAGGAATGTGGTCTAAACTATAGATATGAATTTGTTAGCCATAGTTGAGGGGCTGGGCAGAAGTATGGCATGTGGGAGGAGGAGCTTTCCAGGCAGAGGGAATTATATGTGCAAAGGCTATGAATCTAGAAAGGATTTGGGAGTTGATTTCAAGAGATTGAAAGCTCTTCAAAACACATGTATGTTGATTTTTTTAATGTTGTCTTCATTCAGTAATGCAAGTATTTTGAAAAAAGCTGTTTGTGAACTTTTCTACATAAAATTCCAAAAAAGTCTCCCTCTCATATCTAGTGTTCAGTTGATATAAGCTGATGGTCCTAAACATGGAGCATCCTAAAATATACTGAAGAACTATAGATTGTTTTATTTCCCTGTTAAACATTTTATTTTTTAAAGATTTTATTTTTAAGTAATCTCTACACCCAACATGGGGCTCGAACTCACAACTCCCAAGATGAAGAGTTGCATGCTCCACTGACTGAGCCAGCCAGGTGCCCCTCCCTGTTAAACTTTTAAAAAAATTGAGATGATTATAGATTCACATGCAGTTTTAAGAAATAATACTTAGAGATCCTTTGTAAACTTTGCCCAGTTTCCCAAATGGTAATGTTTTGCAAAACAGTAGTATAAAATCATAACCAGGCTATTGACATTGATAAAATCCACTGATCGTATTTAGGTTTCCCTATTTACTTGTATTCGTGTGTGTGAATTTTTACAAAGTCTAGTTACCTGTGTATCTACCACTGTGGTCAACATATTGAATAGTTCCAGCCCTACAAGGATCCCTAGTGCTATCCTTTTATAACCATTAGTGAACCCCTGGCGATCACTAATTAAGACTGTCTTTCGTTTGTGATATTTTGTCATTTCAAAATATTATATAAATGGGACTATACATTATGTAACCTTTTTGGATAGGCTGTTTTCGATCCACATGACTCCTGGGAGATCTGTCCAAATTGTTGCATGTATCTGTGGTTCATTCCTTTTTACTGCTGAGTAGTGTTCTGTGGTATGGATATACCACAGTTAAACCATTTACCTATTGAAGGAAATCAGGGTTGATCTGGTTTATGGCTATTACAAATAAAGTTGCTCTGAACATTTGTGTGCTAGTTTTTGTGTGAATGTTAAGTCTTCATAGCTGGGATAAATGGCCAGGTGGGCAGCTGCATGTTTAGTTTTTTTAAGAAACTGCCAAACTATTTTCTAAAGTGACTGAATCATTTTATAGTTTAACTAGCAGTGTAAGAGATCCAGTCTCTCTTCATTCTCACCAGCATTTGGTGGTGTCACTATTTTTTATTATGGCCATTCTGATAAGTGTATAGTGATAATCTCATTTTAATTTGCGTTTCCCTAGTGGCAAATAATGTTAAATATCTTTTCATGTGGTTATTTGCCATCTGTACATCTTTTTTAAGGAAATGTCTGTTCATGTGTTTTGTCCATTTTCTAATTGGATTTTTAAAAATTGTGTTTTGAGAGTTCTTTATATATTCCAGTTAACAGTCCTTCGTAGGATATGTGGTTTGCAAATATTTTTTCTCACCTGATAGCTTCTCTTTTCATCCTCTACAGAGGGTTTTTCACAGAACGGGTTTTTTTTTTTTTTTTAAGATTTTATTTATTTATTTGACAGAGAGAGATCACAAGTAGGCAGAGAGGCAGGCAGAGAGAGAGGGGGAAGCAGGCTCCCCGCTGAGTAGAGAGCCTGATGTGGGGCTCGATCCCAGGACCCTGAGATCATGACCTGAGCCAAAGGCAGAGGCTTAACCCACTGAGCCACCCAGGTGCCCCAAAACAGGTTTTTAATTTTGATCAGACCTGTCAAATATTTTTAACAGAGCAATATAAATACTTAATTTATTTAAAAAAGAGCTTATGGGGCACCTTGGTAGCTCATTCGGTTAAGTGTCTGACTTTGATTTCGGCTCAGGTCTCCAACTCAGGATCTCAGGGTCATGAGTTCAGGCCCCATGTTGGGCTCCATGCTGGGTGTGGAGCCTACTTAAATAAAAGAAAAATAAAAAAATAAAAAGCAAAAAAAGAGCTTATAATGAAAAGCAGGGTCCTTTCCCACCCTTGGTCCCCTTTCACAGAGGCAGCCATTTAAGTGTGTTTTAACTTCTTTGAGAGATTATTTTCCTAACACTCAATGCTGGTGTAAAGCTAACACCATTATACTGCCATTTCTTGTTTTATCAAATTAAGACAATTGAATTCCATAATGAAGATGAGGATTTAACTCAAAACACTCCCAATTTTTGATAATTATTTTAGTTCTTTTATTGGCTACTTTTGTATTTCTAATACATGTATTTAAACCTTTGTTTTCTTTTCCATCAGCTTTAGACAGTGGAAAAAAATTTAACATCAGTATTTTTTGTCTATAATCTGATTTCAGGCCTTTTCAGATTCATCTAATCACTATAAATATTTGTTGGGTATTTCCTATATGCCAAGCACTGTTGAATTTTGGCGATGAAAAGGATCAGAAGAAATAAAAATCATAGACCTAAATAGAGCTTACATTCTTGTATGTGATATAGCAATACATAATAAGTAAATAGTAAGTTACACACTGATTAGGGCTGAAGAGAAAAATATAGCAGAGAAGGGGATAGGAAATGTCAGAGGATTTCCAAGTTTAGATAGGGTGACATAAGGGATGCTTCACTGATGTGACATTTGATTAAAAGTTCTTAAGTGATGTCTGCTGTTACCTGGGATAAGTGCAGTCCATGCATAGAGAACAGCAAGTACAAAGACCCTGAGGTAGGGGAGTGCCTGGAATATTTGAGAAATAGCAAGGAGGTTAGTGTGGCTGGAGTAGAGTGATGGAGAGAAGTGGGAGAAAAGGTCAAAGAAGTAAAGGGGGAACCAGAATATGTAAGGCCTTACAGGACAGTGTAAGGAATTCCTGAGATAGGAAGGCATTTAAGGGTTTTGAACAGAGGAATGACATGATCGGATTTAAGATTTTAACAGGATCACTCTGGCTGCTGGATCAAGAATAGACTGGAGAGTGAACAATTTTTATTTGTTGATTATGCCTTGTTAAAGCTGGAGAAAATTAAAAGAAGCCATTTAAATAAAATCAAAGAGGAGAATAGACTGAAGGGTAGAGGCAGGAAGAGCAATTAGGAGATTATTTATTTATTTATGGAGGCTCAGCAGCTGCCTTCGGCTCAGGTCACGGTCCCAAGGTCCTGGGATTGAGCCCTGCATAGGGCTCTCTGCACAGCAGGGAGCCTGCTTCTCCCTCTCCCTCTGCTGCTGCTCTGCCTGCTTGTGTTCTCTCTGTCAAATAAATAAATACTTACAAAAAAAAAAAAGATTTATTTATTTTACAGAGAGTGAGAGTGTACGTGTACATGAGTGGGAGGGGGAGAGGGAGAGAGAACCCCAGGCAGACTCCACACTGACCGTGGAACCTGGTGTGGGGCTCGACCCCATGACCTGTGATCATGACCTGAGCCAAAACCAAGAAGTTGGACGCTCAACCAGCTGTGCCACCCAGGCATCCTCTGAGATAATTTAGGCAATATGTGCTTGTGGCTAGACAAGAGTAGAAGTGGATGAGGGGTGGTGAGATGCTGGGTTTTTTGATTGGATATGGAATATGAGAGAAAGAGTGGTTACAATGATACCACGTTTTTGGTTTCAACAGTAGAAGAATGGAGTTGCTGCTAGAGGAGATGAACAAGAGTGCAAGAAAAGGTCAGGTTTAGATGTATTGAAGTTGAGCTGCCTTTTCATTGGACGATTGGAGGCAATTGTTGGCAAATCTGGATGGAGCTCAGGGGGAAGGTGTAACTGACTGGAGGTTTAAATTGCATAATCATAAGTATGTGGATGATACTCAAAGCTGAGTCTGGATAAGATCATTAAGGAGGTGAGTAAAGGTGGAGAATAGCTCCAAGGACTCACTGAGCCTACCAGCATTTAGAGGTCAGGGAGGGACATGAAGCCAAACCACCAAAAGAGACTTGAGGAAGAGCCAAAGTATGTGATTTGTGTTGTGTTTCATTGCTCTTCTGCATTTTGTCATGTTTGCTCTTGGACTTTTCTTTCTCTATATTTCCCAAGGTTATGTAACTGGTCTTCCTGGTTATAGGTAATGTTCTATTTTATTTTTGTGAAAATCTTTACGTAGTCCCTTTTCCTTGGATCATGGTCCCCAACTTCGCAAATTTATGTTTACATTTCTTTATGCTTATTATAGTTATGCTTAGTTGTCTCTGTATAAGACATTAAATGTCTAGACAGTTTCAAGGAAGCGAAAAATGTTACCTGTAATTCTGCCACCCAGAGGCTAATTGCTGTAAACATTTTGGCATATTTTCCCTCTTTTTTTGTGTCCACTTGATATATACATAGTTGACATGTGTAAAGTAAAAGTTTGTTTGCTGACTTTTTTGCTTAACAACATAGAATTTTTCCCATGACAGTTAAAACTCTAACATTTTCCCCAAGTTTTTTTATTTTATTTTTTTTTAAAGATTTAATTTATTTATTTGACAGAGATCACAAGTAGGCAGAGAGGCAGGCTGAGAGAGAGGGGGAAGCAGGCTCCCCGCTGAGTAAAGAGCCCAATGCGGGGCTCGATCCCAGGACCCTGAGACCATGACCTGAGCCGAAGGCAGAGGCTTTAACCCACTGAGCCACCCAAGCTCCCCTAAGTTTTTTATTTTAAAAGTTTAAACCCACAGAAAAGATGAAAGGATATTACACATTTGTTCTCTCTCTGTGTATGTGTGTATACACACACATATATAGACATACATATATAATATACACGTTTTGGGGGGTTGGATTGTTTGAAACTAAGTTACAGACATCTTAGTTACCCTTAAATACTTTTAGCATCATTCCCTAAGAATAATACATTATCTTATGTAATCATAATACCAGTATCATACGTAAGAAAATATTAATCCAATAATACATAGTAAAATAGTTCCTACTCAGATTTTCACAGTTGTAGCAGATGTCAAATATATTTTATTATAAACACTGTCTCAAATATATTTATTTATCTATTTAGTTATCCAGGATCCAGTCCAGGTTTTTTGCACAATATATTTGGTTTTTTCAAACATTTTTAATAGCTGCATAATATGTATTTTATGGACTAGGACATTTTTAAATTATTTCCCTAAGGCTGGCCTTATAGGTATTTCTTAATAATAGTAAACGTTGAGAAACAAGTTTGTACAAGGATTTTTCCACATTTCAAATTATTTCTTGAAATTATTGGGTTATAAACATTTTTTAGAGCTTTTTTAGAAACATCTTTCCAAATTGTTCTCCAGAAGGTTCTTTTAGTTTATAGCAAACTAAATAGTTTAGTATTATAAATAGTATATGACAGTGTTTATCTCACCTCAGGTTTGGGCAATGCTGAGTAGTAGTACAGTATAATTTTCTAATTTGATGGGCAGTAATCAGTTTCTCTGTTCTACATGTTTAAAGATACTTGTATTTCTTTTTTCATGAGTTGGCTATTTATGTCTTAGGGTTCTTCATATGAATTCCTTATGTTCTGTGAACACTGTTCTTCTATTATATTTATTGCACTATTTTTTCCTAATTGTTGTCTTTTACTTTTGTTTATAATGTTTTTTGACCTATAATGTTAATTTCCTTTAAATATACGGGCCTCTTACCAGAATTTTATTCAGTCTGATTCTATATATGTACTCTAAGATTTTTTTACTAAAATATTTTTGTAAACTGTGGTTCAGTTGATGTATTTTTGAGTCCTTCAGTGCACATCTAATGCGTATCTTATCGTGTCACTTGTCAGTAATTCTCTTGAGAATAAGATTTTTCTCTCCCTGCTTATATTTTCAGAGAAAGGTAAAATTCCAAGTATGTTTGTTCCTTTCTTCTGTTAATGTGTGGGGTGTCGCAAATAAATTTCGAAAGGTGCTTTGAGCAAAGTATCTGAACCTCTCTGGGAAGACATAATTGTGTCTTCTGCCGTTTAGTGTTTTGGGAATCTCGGTGGAATCTGCTCCTCCTGTGGGGGAAGAGAAGGAAGAAGATGTGGAAGAGAAGGAGGAAGAAAAGGAAGAAGATACTAGAGATGATACTATCACACACTCCCTTGGTGCTGAAGGTAGCTTTATGCCTTTTTCTGGATAGTAAATTGTTCCAAGTCCCTTTAACATAAGCATGTAGATATCCAAATTTTTCTTTATTGGTGGGGCGCCTGGGTGGCTCAATCAGTTGAACATCTGCCTTTGGCTCAGGTCATGATCCCAGAGTCCCTGGATCAGAGCCCCACATCGGACTCCCTGGTCTGTGGGGGGTCTGCTTCTCCCTTTCACTCTGCCCCTTCCCCTGCTCCTTCTCGCTCGCTCTCTCAAATAAATGAGTAAAGTCTTTTTTTTTTTAAAGATTTTATTTATTTATTGACAGAGAGACACTGAGAGAAGGAACACAAGCAGGGGAGTGGGAGAGGGAGAAGCAGGCTTCCCGTCGAGCAGCGAGCCCAATGTGGGCCTCGATCCCAGGACCCTGGGATCATGACCTGAGCTGAATGCAGTCGCTTAACCGACTGAGCCACCCAGGTGCCCCTAAATGAGTAAAATCTTAAAAAAAATTAATTTCTCTTTATGGGGTTTTAGATTTCTCATCATGAAATTGAGAATAGTCAGTAAGAAATTTGCAGTTGTCTAAGATACTCCACCTAATTTGATGTTCAGGAATTTGATGTTTATTGAATAGTCCCCTTTCTGCATATTGACTCTTCTTTTTGCATTTGTTTTTCAAGTATTTTGGGGATGTATGCTTTGCATGTGGAAGTACAATCTGAATTGCTGCGTGTGTGGGTATGGTTTATGTGTATCTTTAGAAAGTAGATATAGTCTACCTATATATTAGGTGCTCCTAAGGTTTTATAATATGTAATTTTTTGCTTCATTACATATTTTTCCTCTTCATTTTTAGTGCCTTTATTCTTTTTGTTTTCTGTTTTTTAAAAAGATTTATTTTTTTTAACTTTTTTTTGGGGGGCGCCTGAGTGGCTCAGTAGGTTAAAGCCTCTGCCTTCGGCTCAGGTCATGATCTCAGGGTCCTGTGATCAGGCCCTGCATCGGGCTCTGTGCTTAGCAGGGAGCCTGCTTCCCCCTCTCTCTCTCTGCCTGCCTCTCTGCCTACTTGTAATCTCTTTCTCTCTGTCAAATAAATAAATAAAATCTTAAAAAAGCAAAATAAAACTTTTTTTTTGGTAAAGATTTTATTTATTTATTTGACAGAGAGAGACACAGTGAGAGAGAAAACACAGGCAGGGGGAGTGGGAGAGGGAGAAGCAGGCTTCCCACGAAGCAAGTAGTCCGACTCCGGGCTCGATCCCAGGACCCTGGGATTATGACCTAAGCCAAAGGTAAATGCTTAACGACTGAGCCACCCAGGCACCCCAAGATTTATTTATTTTAAAGAGAGAGAGAGAATGCAAGTGAGCACAGGAGGGACCTGGGGGAGGGGCAGAGGGAGAGAATCTCAAGAAGACTCCCAGCTGAGCATGGAGCCTGACAGTGCTAGGCTCGATCTCACAACCCTGAAATCCGTGACCTGAACCAAAATCAAGAGGTGGATGCTTAACCCACTGAGCCACCCAGGTACCCCCCACTCCTTTATTCTTAATTTTATTTTGAATAACTTTGGGGCAGGACTTTGGTGTGAAGGACTTAAAATGATTTTTTTTTTTTGCTAAGGAACAGCACCTTACACAGTGCATAATATTGTGGGATGCTACCTAATTTCTTGGGGTTTTGTTTCTAGATTCTGCCTCATCACAGTTGGGCTTTGGAGTTCTGGAACTATCTCAGAGCCAGGATGTTGAAGAACATACTGTGCCATATGAAGTAGATAGAGAGTCTCTACTGTCAGTAACCACCAACTCTGGTTATACTAGGCTGTCTGATGTGGATGCTAATATTGGTATGAAACACATTTTTTGGCATTTGGAATTGTTTATAAGCATTTTCCTCTCAAGCTAGAGGTAGTTGTTTTTTTCCTTGATACATGCTATAGCTACTAAGTTAATATAATCTAAGTTATTATAGTAAGGTTGCTGAGTTGTCTGGCAAATACTTGTCAGTTGACGGCTTGCAGATTAAGTTTTTGTAAGTGGGTTACTGGTTATTTTCCCTTTTTGGAATGATCCTGTATATATTTTGAAATTGGATTTCTCATTAAAATCTTTGCCTTTAAAAAAGCATTTGGGACTGCTTCTAGTACTTTGAAAAATTAAATGTCTCCTTCCTTTCTTTTAAAATTTCAAGGGATTAAGCATGAAGAACAGTCCAATGAAGATATCCCCGCAGCAGAACAGCCCAGCAAGGATGTCCCTGTGGCAGCACAGCCCAGTAAGGATGTACATGTGGTACAAGAGCAAAACCCACTGCCTGTAAGGTAAACCCTGCTCTTTCTAGAAAGTATTTTTGAGTTTCTGCTTTAGGGTCACACTTGTTTTACTTGGCTAGGTGGAAACATATTTAGAAATTGTTGACTTTTGCCCCCCTTGTAATGTGCATATTTCTGGTCCAATGGAAACACTGATTATTTACAAATTCTTGCTGTGTCCTCATCTCATCTTTAGGTATATTACAAAGTCATTTTGTTGCTGCTATAACTATAAGCATGAATCCTCTTTTTTTTTTTTTTAAGATTTTTATTTTTAAGTAATCTCTACACCCAGCGTGTGGGCCTCTTATTCACAACCCCAAGATCAAAAGTCGCATGCTCCACCAACTGAGCCAGCCAGGTGCCCCTATAAACATGACTCCTTAATCTTTGCTTGTCTGATCTTTGTCTACAGAGGCACTGCTCTATGGGAGGACTTCTACCCTCTCTAGTGTTATGAGAAGTCACATGACTATTACATTTGAAAATCTGTTCCTATATTTGAGGGGCACTCAGATTGCTTTGGGTACTCAGGTATCCTGTGTCTGAAAGTTTCTGGTATAATTGTAAAGAGGTATTCTTTTCCCAAGTCCTCTGGGCCTTAACTTAGTAGGAATTAGGCATATTTCTCTGCTCTTCCTGTGGTGATTGTTGTGTCCTAAACTGCATTGCCTGTGGTCAACAGCTCAATATGAAGAGGGAAAGTGGGATGTGTCCAATTTGGGGGAGGTGATGAATAAACATTCAGTATTGTTTTGTAACCTCCTGCAGTAGAAAAGGTGAGGAATGGGGTCCTGAATAAAGCTGAATATCAAGAGAAGTTGTCTTTCTAATGCAAAACCCTAACTTGGACTTTTTAGGCTTTTCTTTAGGAAGTTGCTCTGTAGCTAGTTATGCTATCACTTTAGTATGTGAATCTCCCAAGTCTCTGGAAAGGGGCCAGCATTGAGAGTCTTACATGTATGAGTAGTATTGGTATGAAGCATTCTTGGTTTGGGGCTTAGGTGGAGCAGATCAAACGGACAAGGCCAGCAACAGATAGTGTGTGGCAGTAGTGCTGGGGATAATTCACACCCAAGCTCTTTTTTTTGTGCAAGGTCCTCATTAGGACTGGCATTGTTGTGGTCTGGATCAGAATCCTTCATGCTCGTCTAGACAGCAGTATATGTAACACAAATCCTTAAATCACTCAGCAGAAATCTTGGCCAGCATGCTGCACAGCAGTGAGCAAAGTTGAAAAGAAATATTGCTGTGTGAGAAACAGGCTTTGAAATGGGCTGAGGACTTTATATCACAAAAAGTAGCTTACTTCACTTCCAGCAAATATTTATATAAACTAGAACCACTGGAAATTTTGAAATTATTAAAGGAAAACACAAAACAAAAAGCTTCTTAATTCAAAGAATTAAGCATTTGAACTTAGCAACTTTTCTCCTGGTGATTTGAATTTCCTAGGTCAGAGGATATGCCTTCTAGTCCCAAAGTATCTCTTGTTGCTGTGGAAACAAATGAACGAATAACTGCTCAAGAAATTTTGCAAGGTGGACTGAAGATTCAGAAGTCACCAGAGCCTGAGGTTTTGTCAACTCAGGAAGACTTGTTTGACCAGAGCAATAAAACAGGTACAAAGAGTAATTAGTTGCTGTAGCTCCTCTTTTCCGAAGATCTAAACTTTATTTCTGTTCGGAGGCTACATTTAAGTTAGAAGGCACTTTATAGGTATGTAGACTTGTTTGTAATATGGAAGGAAAATATGTTTCTACCTGATTAATGAGAAAGGCTTTTTGGGAATGATTGCTGTTTAACATTTGAACATAATTTTCTCTCTCTGTTGTAGATGGAGATATTGAGGAATAATAATAATATAGTAAATTTAATATTATGGGCAGATTAGCTATTTCTGTCATCATAGATCTTCAGATCTTAACTATCATGATAATTAAGTATAAGTTTTCATAATCATCTGGACAACAGTTTACCTACTCATCTATCAGAAATAGGAAGTTATGGCCTAGCAGAAAGAACATAAAACTTAGAAGACTGGAATGGTTTTTGTTTCACATTTTGTTAACCTCCACCACTCCCCTATTCCGAAATCTGACAGAGCCAGAGAGCTTCGGTAACAACCAGCAAAATATGTGTTGGTTGAAAGGAGGGAAGAAGAGAAGGTTATATTCCTTTACTGTGCTTTGAATATGTGCAAGGCATTCAAAGGGTTACCAGGAAAACTTTTTTGGACTCTCACTGAAGCTATAAGGTTGTATTTAAGAAATTCCTTTTATTTTATTTTTTTAAAAGATTTTTTTTATTTGAGAGAGAGTACACGTGCACATACATGAGCTGGGGCCGAGGTAGGGGGAGAAGGGGAGTGAGAGGGAGAGGGAGAAGCAGCCCCCCCTCCCCCCACTGAGCAGGGAGCCCAAGGTGGCCGCAATCCCAGGACCCTGGGATCATGACCTGATCCCAAGGCAGATGCTTAACTGACTGAGCCACCCAGGGGCCCCAAGAAATTCCTTTATATTTGGGATTAATGCAGCTGATACTCCCATCTGTTGCTGAGGAGAAGGGAGTAACAAGATTCTTTATAGTATAAATCAGTAATGGCTGCTCATATATCCTTTTACTAATGCATTAGTATTTTCTGTCTCCTCTGAGGAGGTTCAGGCTCTAATCTTGAAAATTGCTGCATTCATATCAGTTTTTTGTGTTTTTTTTAAAGATTTTATTTATTTGTCAGAGAGAGAGAGCGCACACGTGAGCACAAGCAGGGGGAGTGACTGGCAGAGAGAGAAGCAGTCTCCCTGCTGAGCAAAGATCCCGATGTGGGGCTTGATCCCAGGACCCTGGGATCATGACCTGAGCCGAAGGCAGAGGCTTAACCGACTGAGCCACCCTGGCGTCCCTGTATCATCAGGTGTTATGTGCGTTGTTTTGACTTTTCCCTTCTGCATCATGGCATGAGCTTTACATCACCTTAGGTAGACCTTGGAATAAAAGGCTCACTTGCTATTTTATAATAGAAGCTTCACAAGAAAGAAGAGCAGCCAAGCAGAGGTATTAGGATTCTGCCTTTTTCCTCCAAGCTTTGGTCATGATAGAAAGGACTAAGGAA
>CM052896.1:51052466-51130635 GCA_028534135.1 Potos flavus
CCGAAGGCAGAGGCTTTAACCCACTGAGCCACCCAGGTGCCCCAATAAACAAAATCTTAAAACAAACACTAAGGAATCCTTTTTGTCAGTTCTGTGTTAAAGAAACCCATAATTTAGGGCGCCTAGGTGGTTAAGCGTCTGTCTTTGGCTCAGGTCACAATCCTGGGGTTCTGGGATTGAAGCCTGCATTGGCTCTGGGCTCAGCACAGATACTGCTTGTCCCTCTCCCTCTGCCCCTCTCCTCCACTTATGCGCGCGCTCTCTCTTTCTCTCTCTCTCAAATAAATGAATAAAATCTTCCAAAAACATAAAAGAAATCCATAATTTAGTAGGGAGGGGGCATTAAATGGTCACTCAGATTTTGTGTTAGTATCCATTCCATTGACTGTACTACAATTATAAAACAATTTCTGCCCTCTTGGAACATGGTTAGAAACATGGATATTACTCTTCCTGCTGTACTCAGTGGCTTCTTTCTTTCTCCCCCTCCCTTCCCTTCTCTCTTCCTGTCCCTCTTTCTTTCCTCTTTCCTTCTTTCTTTTTTAATACAACTGTGTAATGTCAATCTGAGAAGCAAATGCAACTAGAATTTCTCTCTCTCTCTCTTTTTTTGAAAAATAGCTTCTGATGGTTGCTCTACTCCTTCAAGGGAAGAAGGTGGATGTTCTTTGGCTTCCACACCTGCTACCACTCTGCACGTCCTGCAGCTGTCTGGTCAGAGGTCCCTTGCTCAGGAGAGTCTTTCCACGTAAGTAAGCCTAAAATTGCTCTGCCAAGGGAACATGTATCTGAGGGTCTTAGGCTAAGGCTGAAAGACCTAAAATTGTCTACTAGTCCAGAATTCTTTTTAAAACCAAAAGGCAAACTCTAGGCTTTCGAATTTTTGGGTTAAGAACTTAGTGGACCTATTGAAGGCAGGTAGCTCTGCTTTCCTGTTTTGAGGTTTTATAGTAGTAGCCCAAAGCTTCCACTAGGAAGAAACTGCCCAGTTTATGTTCTCTTATACATCCAAAACAAGCATTCTGCTCCTCCATTTGACCAGCAGTTCTTTCCATTTAGCAGCATAGGGGTGGAGAATAGGTTATACTAGAGTTGACAGTAGTTAGAATTCTTTATTTATGGCAAAGAGGTTGCTTTTTCTTTTTTTAAATAAAAATGTGCATGGTCTTTTTTTTTTCTTTTTAAAGATTTTATTTATTTATTTGACAGAGAGAGAGATCACAAGTAGGCAGAGAGGCAGGCAGAGAGAGGGGGAAGCAGGCTCCCCGCTGAGCAGAGAGCCTGACGCGGGGCTCGATCCCAGGACCCTGAGACCATGACCCGAGCTGAAGGCAGAGGCTTTAACCCACTGAGCCACCCAGGCACCCCCATGATCTTTCTAATTAGGCAAAAAATGGTATTAATCTCAGTTTTGCAGATGAATTTATTTTTTAGCACTTTGTCTTCTTTGTAATCATGATGTTCTTTTGTCGGATTATTTCTCTTATAATCATACAGCTTTATCCTTACTCTTTTTTTTTTTTTATTCTAATTTTGGATAAGTCTCGTATGAGAAATAGTTAAGTATTATTCATGGCTCTTCCACCAACCTCTGGTAGCTATTTGAGAGATGACTACTAAGATTTGTCTGATTGACTTAGATATTTTTGCTATTAAAGTAAACGAATGCAAAACTGTGGCTGTGGTAAAATAACCTGTGAATTCTCTCTTTATATAAAGGAATTCCTCAGATCTTGTTGCTCCTTCCCCTGATGCTTTCCGATCTACCCCTTTTATCGTTCCTAGCAGTCCCACAGAGCAAGAAGGGAGAAAAGGTGAGCTCTCTTGATCTGTCTGTTGGTCTCAGATTAGAAGACGAGGAACACTTCTGCCTTGCAAAATGTTCTGTTTCTTTATTTGCTGTTACACTGTTCAGTAGGACTCATGTCTGACTCACCTTCAGGGATGTGGCCTAATATAAAGTGCTTTCCTTAGTTCCCTGTTCTTCTAGCACTGCACTGATTCTTACATCAATTCTGTATTGTTAATTTTTAAGAAGGTCCTTAAGGCAAAATGTTTATGTTTTTAAAGTTTAACTCAAAGTAGTATATGATAGTAGTATATTAATGAAGAACTAGGTTTATTACTAATAGCCCAGTAGTTTCTAGCAGCATGTTGACATGCTTCTGGTGAAAGGGAACCAAAAATTCTTTTGCTCTTTAAAGGTTACTTTTGCTATCATCAAAGCAATTTTAGCCAGGGACTGGCAGGAGCTAGTGGTAGAAATTTTGACTTCATTCACATCCTCCTTTGGGGACCTAGTGATTTTATATTACTTTAGTCACAAGAAAGAATTCCTTTTTACTTAATTTATCTCACTAAACCTCTTTTATTCTGTCCTAGTCTCATATCCAGTCACTCAAGATATTTCTTTTTTTAAAGGATTTATTTATTAATTTATTTTAGAGAGTGAGAGCACATTCGCACAGGGGAAGGGGCAAAGAGAGAGGGAGAGAAAGAATCTGAAGCAGGCTCCCACCCAGTGTAGAGCCTGATAACGTGTCTCAATCTCATGACCCTGAGATCATGACCTAAGCTGAAATCAAGAGTCAGATGTTTATCTGAGCCACCCAGGTGCCTCAGTCACTCAAGATATTTTTTAAGTTCCTACTACTTCTACGTGAAACCTTTTCCAATAAATTTCATGATTTTCTTCTTTTCATTTTTTCACTTACCAATAATGGTATAATAGCTAATATTTATTGAGAACTTAGTGTATGCCAGGCATTGTTTTGTGTACTTCTATTTGGTCCTAGGTGCTTTTCTTTGTTTTTGTTTTGTTTTGTTTTGTTTTCATTTTTCATTGAACGCTCACAACAATCCTAAGAAGTAGGTGTTACTTTTATCTCCATTTTACAGATGAAGAAACGGAGTCATGGATAGAATTCACAACTAATAAGTTATAGAGGCAGGATTTGAACTCAGGCAGCTGCTTCCAAGGCCTATGGTCGTATCTGTTGTTTATATGCCTCGTATGATACCCTGCTATCTCTACTCTCAAGTGATGCAAATATAGAAATATGTTTAACTGTTTTTTAGGTGCAGTTTACCCATGACAAAATTTAATCTTTCTTTTGCCACTAAGTTTGTGTCTGGCTGTTTGTCTTGAAATCGGTTGTAGGTATCCAAATGGGCTAGTACAACTTTAAGCGTAACATGATTAATGATATCTTTAGTAAAAAATAAAAGTGAATCCGTTCTATAAAATAATTCTAATGCAAGTTAAATTTGATTTTACTTAAAACTGTTTCTTCTACTCATAGTGTGAACATTGAAGATACGTAAATATTACATTAAAAATACTTTCTCCCTGATTGTAAAATAGTTAATACTCACTATAGAAAGTTTGGAAAGCATATAGGAAAGTAATGAGAAAATAAAAATCATGTGGATATCGTAGTCCAGCTATAATTAATATTAGGATGTACTTACTTTCAGAGTGTTTTCTATGCATAAAGAAGTATTTTACACACGGGAATATGTTAAGTATATGATTCAGTGTTCTTTTTTTTTTATGTAACACTTTTCTCCGGTCAAATGTATTTTAGATTTAATGTATTTGCTTAATATGTGCCTGTTCGTGTGTCTATATTTGCTTGCTTCCTACCTTTTCTTTCTTTCTAAAATTATTAACCTAAAGCCTTTTTTATATGTGGTACTTAGAACAGTGGGTCTTTAATAAGTGCTTTGTCATGGTGACGGAGATGTAATGAAAATACTTAACACAGCTGTAGTAGCGTGTGAAAGATGTGTAGCACCAGATTTGCAACCTAGCATTAGACTGGGATGTGAGGTTGAAGTCAAGAGAAGCGGCAGGGGTAGGTATTGAGGTGAGGCATAGCCAGTTCTGTGAGCGTAGATTGCAGTGAAAAACTTAGTGACATAGTTTGTGAGAGTGGTCTAGAGGGAAGCCTGTTGGGGTCAAGTTGTAAAAAGGGGGAAAAGGATTGTTGAATAGCTGTTGCGTAGCTACCCAGCTAGCTAGGTGGTTTCTGAGGGAGAACCTGTTAGCCTACAGGTGGGTAGTATATTGCGGGAAAGCATTAGGGAGGTGGTGGGGGGTGTGTGGGTGTGTGTGTGTGTATGTGCTTTCCCCCTGGGCAGTTTGTCTCCTGATTAGTGGCTTGGTACTTCGTTCTTTGATAAATCACTGCTGATGGGCATTGATAGATTTTTTTTCTTCTGTATTTGTCCTGGCATTCATCTCTCTGTGCTTAGCAGTTGTTAAGGCAGATATAATGAATTCATAAATAAGTAGATATTGGAGTGGTGAACAAGTTCTGCTTTTCAAGGTCTGTGGCAGAATATACGATGGTTAATTAGATGACATTAATCTGGATGTTCCTATGCCAAATATGAAAAACTGAGTTATAGTAGGGAAAGGGGTTCAGAGGAGCCGAGTTAATTTAATGTTTCATGTGGATGAGTGGATATCCCCAGATGAACCCCATTTTCATCTATATCTGAGGATTTTGGGAGTGTGGACCTTCCTCTTCCCAAGGGAAAAAGGTATTGCTAGATTTCTGTGATTCAATCTACTGTTAATCTATCTACTTTTCTGAAAATTAAATCACAATTTTTTTAGGAATGGAAATTTCAGTAATATAATTGTTACTGATGGTATTTTGAACATGAGTGATACTGATTTGTTTTTCCTGTTTTAAACCAGATGAGCCAATGGACATGTCAGTGTTATCAGAAGGAAAAGGAGAATCTTTTGAGAAGAAACTCCGGGATGATGAGCCAGTGGAGACAGAAAACCCCCCTCTCCCTCCTGAGCCCACGCTATCACCACAGGCCTCAACACCAGTATCTCAGAGCACACCAGTCTTTATTCCTGGGTCACTTCCTATCCCATCGCAGCCTGAGTTTTCTCATGTGAGTATTGTAGAAAGAGTGTTTTCCTCCTAATGTTTTTTTTTTTTAAACAATCTTTGAGATATAATTTATATCATGAAGTTCACCCATTTTAAATATGTAATTTAGTGATATTTAATACATTTACAGGGTTGTGTAGCTGTCATAGTCTAGTTTTAGAACACTTCCACAGTCACTTATGTTTAAATTTTGTATTATGTCTTGAGCTTTTTGAAAATGTTCATGCAAATTGAAGGGGACATTAATCATAATTCTACTGTAACACAACTACTATCATTTTTCTTTCCACATGCCTACTTTTTTTTTAAATGAAGTTGTTTATAGTGAATGTATAACTTTAATCTTTTTCCAGGTAACATTGCATCATAATGATTTTTCAGTGTTACATAGTCATCATACTACCTTTTCCTTTTTTTTTTGAAGATTTATTTATTAGAGAGAGAGAGAGAGTGCATGCATGGGAAAAGGGAGAGGGAGAGAAGCAGACTCCACTAAGCGAGGAGCCCAAGCGGAGCCCAACTCGGTGCTCCATCTCATAACCCTGAGATCAAGTGACCTGAGCCAAAATCAAGAGTCGGATGCTTAACTGACTGAGCCACCCAGGCATCCCCATACTACCTTTTTTTTTTTTAAAGATTTTATTTATTATATATATATAGAGAGAGATCACAAGTCGGCGGAGAGGCAGGCAGAGAGAGGGGGGAAGCAGGCTCCCCACTGAGCAGAGAGCCCGATGCGGGGCTTGATCCCAGGACCCTGAGATCATGACCTGAGCCGAAGGCAGAGGCTTTAACCCACTGAGCCACCCAGGTGCCCCCATACTACCTTTTCAAAACTTGTGTAGTATTTCTCTGAGTGGATGTACCATAAGCTAATTAATCACTCCTGGACAGAGGGTATTAAGATGATTTTAAGTTTTCAAATGAGAAGTTTTCTTCTAAAAGCAAGGGAAAACTAACATCTTTTCTGTGAAATTTTAAGTTTAAATATTAAAAAAATAAAGTGCAGGTTTTATTCATAGTGAATTGAAAGTCCTTAACTAAATCTAAGTGAGTATATTATATGTTCAATCTAAATGCCTCTTCTTATGAGACTGTAATTAGGGGGATTATTTTAGTGTTACCAGGAGAACTTCTTTCATGTCTTTCAATTTGTGGGTATTGTACCAAAAGTTTATATTTAAAAATGAACAGTAGTGAAATATACTATAAATTTAGTGTAGAGGAGACAGTAGGAAGAAAAGTTTAAAATTGCGGAGCGCCTGGGTGGCTCAGTTGGTTGTCTGCCTTTGATTCAGGTCATGATCCCAGGGTTCTGGGATCTGGCCCAACTTTGCTTCCAGCTCATCAGGGAATCTGCTTCTCTCTTTCCCTCTGTGCTCTCTTGTGCTCTCTCTCTCTCTCTCTTTCACTCATTCTGTCTTTCAAATAAATAAATAAAATCTTAAAAAAAAAGATAGGGATGCCTGGGTGGTTTCAGTCGGTTAAGCCACTGCCTTCGGCTCAGGTCATGATACCTGGGTCCTGGGATCAAGTCCCGTATTGGGCTCCTTGCTCAGTGGGGAGCTTGCTTCTCCCCCTGCCTGCTCTCCCTGCCGCTCCCCCTGCTTGTGCTCTCTCTCTCTCTCTCTCTGACAAATAAATAAAATCTTAAAAGAAAAGAAAAATAGAAGTTTTCTGCAGTTTTTTTTCTTTAAAGATTTTATTTATTTATTTGACAGAGACAGAGGCACTCCCATACTACCTTTTTTTTTTTTAAAAGATTTTATTTATTATATATATATAGAGAGAGATCACAACTTGGCAGAGAGGCAGGCAGAGAGAGTGAGGGGAAGCAGGCTCCCCGCCGAGCAGATAGTCCTATTCGGGGCTCGATCCCAGGACCCTGAGATCATGACCTGAGCCGAAGGCAGAGGCTTTAATCCACTGAGCCACTCAGGCGCCCCACTTTCTGCAGTTTTTAAGACTTGTGTGTTTTGTTGGAAATTCCATTTTATGCCAATCATTAGAAGTGACTTGGTGGGGTTGTTAAGAATGACTCTGGAATCAGAACTTCCTAGACTTAGTTCTGGCTCTGCCATTACTGCCATTGTGATCAGTTGAAGCTGAGCCTCAGTTTCCTCATCAAATCAAATAGGGAGATGGATACTACCTACCTCATAGGGTAGTTGTGAAGGTTACATGGGTTAATATATATCAAGTGCTTAGATTAGTGCCTTGCATGATCCAGAAGGGTTAGCTTTGCTGGTACTGAAAGAGTGAAGACATGGTTACCTAGAAGGGAAGTCAGTGTTCATCCACCGCACATCTTTTAGTTTTTGTTTCTCTGTGAAAGTTGTACGTGAATATATATAGTTTTAAAGAATCATCAGAATTTAGGGATGAGCTATAAGCACTGACCAAGAACATTGAGAAGAATTTTCTAAAAAAGGTAGCTGATGTGAAAGAGACCAGTTACAGATGTTTATCAGTGACCAAACAGGACTTATATGGAAATGTATGTCTTTGCAAAGGTATCCCTACCAGGAGAAGTGAAGCCTGGCCACAAAGGGATAACTGACTTTTTGAAGAACAAGGCACTATTGAAGGAATCGGTTCACCTTCAGCATTTATTAAAGACCTTCAGAGGCATCTATAAAACCAGCAATGATAATTTGAGTCAAATGATGGTGTTGAACATAGTTCAAAGGTCCTTCAAACCTAAGATGACTTAGATTTCTTTGGATTTATATTTTGAGATGCCTCAGTCAGTACAGTGGTCCAAATCTCCTAAAAAAAGAAAACAAACAAAAAACAAGTACCTTTACAAATCTCTCAAGAATACCTTAACAGTTTTTATGTTAAGGCTTTGTTTTTACTTAATAAACCTTATAAAAGCCAAAAAAGGAGTCAGATGGTTAAAACAAGATCTCTCCTCACCCCTACCCAGAGACAACCACTTTCAGTTCCTTCAGTTTTTTCTGTGTTATTTCTTTATCTCCTTAACTCTGTATATCATGATTATATTTTTATGCATTCTCTCTATTTTTATTTTTAATTTTTTTAAATTTTTATTTTTTAATTTTTAAATTAAATTTATTTTATTTTATTTTTTATTTTTTTTATTTTTAAATTTTTAAAGATTTTATTTATTTGTCAGAGAGATTGAGAGAGAGAGAGAGCGTGAGCACAAGCAAGGGGAGCTGCAGGCAGAGGGAGAAGCAGGTTCCCCACTAAGCAGAAAGCGCGAAGATGTAGGACTCGATCCTAGGATGACTAGATCCTTGGGATCATGACCTGAGCCAGAGACAGATGCTTAATCCACTGAGCCACACAGACGTCCCTCATGGATTGTTTAAAAAAAGTTTTTAGGGGTGCCTGGGTGATTCAGTCGGTTAAGTGTCTGAGTTGATTTTGACTCAGGTCATGATCTCAGGGTTATGAGATCGAGCCCAGTGTCGGGCTCCACACCCAGCTTGAGATTCTCTCCCTCTCCCTCTGCCCCTTCCTGGCCCCCTGAAAAATTTTTTTTAGCTATTTCCCCATCTGAGTATAGTTACATCATAATTTTGTTTAAATCATTACTGAGTATACATATTATGAATGCTGTTATTATAAACACTGTTCAAAGCAGAATCTGTGAAATATTATTTTTGTTGTTTGCATAATTTCTTATTTTCTCTGGAATTGATAATATAGTCTTTTTTATTTGTTTTCTACAGATTTCTCACTTTATCAACCCTAGGCTCTCCACCAATTGTCAAAATCTCCTTTCAAGATGTTTGAGGGCCTCAAACTTCATATTTTTGGAGAAACCTCTTTTGGAGACTCCTGATTTCCAACTCTCTCTTTTTTTTTTTTTTTAAAGATTTTATTTATTTGACAGAGAGACACAGCGAGAAAGGGAACACAAGCAGGAGAAGTGGGAGAGGGAGAAGCAGGCTTCCCGCTGAGCAGCGGAAGCTTCCCAATGAACAGGGAGCCCCATGCGGGCTCGATTCCAGGACCCTGGGATCATGACCCTAGCCAAAGGCAGATGTTTAATGACTGAGCCACCCAGGAGCCCCATCTAATCTTTTTTTTTTTAATTTTTAAAAAATTCTTAAAGATTTTATTTATTTAAGAGAGGTAGCACAGAGGGAGAGAAGAAGCAGGCTTCCTGCAGGGCAGGGAGCCCAATACGGGGCTTAATCCCAGGACCCTGAGATCATGACCTGAGCTGGAGGCAGATACTTAACTGACTGAGCCACTCAACTGACTGAGCCACACAGGCGCCCCTCCTGATTTCTAATCTTTCCTGTTTTCTTCTATGCCTGGTGTGTTATTCACCTCCTTTTCGCCACAGTCCTTGGAGGTTGTCATTATGTGTCTTTGCATTGGATTATTTTTGGGCTATATATCTTGCTTGGTTTACTCGCTCATTTTGGTGGAGGACATTCTTTAGTAGCATACTCTCTATTCTCATTCTTTTTTTTTTTTTTAAAGATTTTATTTATTTATTAGAGAGAGCACATAAGCAGACTCCCCACTGAGTGGGGAGCCTGATGCGAGGCTTGATCCTAGAACCCTGATCATGACCTGAGCTGAAGTCAGACGCTTAACCTACTGAGGCATCCAGGTGCCCCTCTACTCTTCATTGTTGACTCACAGTTTATAGAAGTATAGAATTCCAGGTTGGAAATAACTCCTTTTAATTTTCAAAGGCATTGTTCCACTGTCTTCAAACTTGCAGTGTTGTTGAGAACTATGCAGCCAGTCGGATTTTGATTTTTAATATGTAAACTGTTTTTCTCCTTACTGAAATCATGTAGGATTTACTCTTTGTTTCTAGTGTTCTGAAATTTCCAAACCCATGGCACAGTTTTATTTTCATTGTATTGGGCAGTTGTTAAACCCTCTTAATCTAGAAATTCGGGTCTCTTCAGTTCAGGGAGATTTGTTTAATTTCTTCCCCTTTGTCATTGTTTTTTAAAATTTTTCTTTTACTTGAATACCTATTTTTGGGATTTCGAAACTGCTAGGATAGTCTCGTAATTTTCTTATTTTGTCTCATACCTTACATTTCTCTCTTCGCAACTTTTTTTTTAAGATTTTATTTATTTGGCAGAGGAGGGGCAAAGGGAGAGGGAGAAGCAGACTCCCAGCTAACTAGGGAGCCCTACGCAGGGCTCACTCCCAGGACCCAGAGATTAACACCTGAGCCGGAGTGAGACGCTTAACCAACTGAGCCACCCAGGTGCCCCTTACCATTTTTTAAAGTGTATAATCCAGTGACTTTTAGTATATTCACAGAATTGTGCAGTTGCCAGAATCTAATTTTAGAATATTTTCATCTCTCCCCCTCCCTCCAAAAGACCCAGGCCCATTAGCTTTCACTCCATTTCCCCTAGCCCTAGCCCTAGCCAACCGCTAATCTATTCCACGTCTCTATAGATTTGCCTGTTCTGGACATTTCATAAGTGGAATTATAAAATATGTAGTCTTTGGTGGTTGGTTTCTTTAAATTAGCATGTTTTCATGGTTCATTCATGTTGTGGCATGTATCAGAACTCCATTCCCTTTTTTTTTTCTCCATCCTTTTTATTCTGAATAGTACTACTACATTCTATGTATATAACACATTTTATTCATTCATCAGTTGATAGATATTTGGGTTGTTTCCCATTTTTGCTTATTGTGAATAATGTTACTGTGTACATTCATGGACAAGATTTTGTGTGCACATACGTTTTTATTTCTCTCGTATATGCCTAGGAGTGCAGTTGCTGGGTTCAATCTTCTTTTGACCTTTCTGAGTTATTAATTTCTACTTCAGGATTTTTTTTTTTTAGGATTTTATTTATTTATTTGACAGAGAGAGAGAGAGAGACCACAAGTAGGCAGAGAGGCAGGCAGAGAGAGGGGGGAAGCAGGCTCCCCACTGAGCAGAGAGCCCAATGCGGGGCTCAATCCCAGGACCCTGAGATCATGACCTGAGCCAAAGGCAGAGGCTTTAACCCACTGAGCCACCCAGGCGCCCCTACTTCTGGATTTTTAATTTAGAAACTATTTTTTCTCTGAATGTTCTTTTCATAAAAAAATAGCATGTTGTCTTGTTTATGGGTATACTATCTTATTGGTCTCAGGATATTATTAATAGTTTTTTTTCTATTAATAGTTTTTTGAGAAATTTTCTTTTCCCTGCAGTAGTCGCTATTTCTTCAAACAGATTTTAGTTAGTTTTGATGTTTGACTTTGAAATTAAAGGGTTTCCTCAAGTGTGTGATAATCCTTGATTGTCTGTTGTTTTTTTTTTTGTTTTTTTTTTTTTTAAATTTTATTTATTTGTCAGAGAGAGAGAGTACAAGTAGGCAGAGTGGCAGGCAGAGGCAGAGGGAGAAGCAGGCTCCCTTCTGAGCAAGGAGCCCGATGCGGGACTCGATCCCAGGATCCCGGGACCACGACCCGAGCCGAAGGCAGACGCCCAACCGACTGAGCCACCCAGGCGTCCCTTGATTGTCTGTTTTAAGAGTACAATACCAGAACACTGATTATAAGTTCTGAACTGGTGGTTGATACTTATTTCTGGGATTCACTGTAATGTGGTCTGCTGGGCATTTTGGTGATCCCCTTGTATCAGTATCTTGATTTGTTTCAGCATGGTCAGTTTCCCCAGAAAAATGTCTAATCTCCTGACTTCTGTCTGCCATTGTTCTAGAAGTCTGTTGATGGAAGAGGGCTGGGGGTATTGGGAGGCAGGTGCAGGTTCCATTCAGTATGTGAATTTTCACTTAATCTCTCTGTATCTGAGAGTTGAACTTCTTCTTCTTTTTTTTTTTTTAAAGTTTATGTATTTCATTTTTTTTAAGTAATCTCTGCACGCAACGTGGGGCTTGAACTCACTACCCCAGAGATCTAAAGTCACATGCTCTTCCACCTAAGCCAGCCAGGTGCCTCTGAACTGCTTCTTAAATAGCTTTCCAACCAGTCCTCCTGTTTTTAGCTCCACCCTCACCACCACTTCCAGAGTCACCTGGTGCTGCTGCCAAGTCCTGAATCTTTTTTTGGACATGGTGGTTCTGTGGTGTAATTTGGGTTGCTTCTTGGCTTTCTCCACTGCTGGCTTAGAATTCAGCTTTCACTAGTCTGTGAAATAGATGACCACTCTTCCAAAATTTTGTTGCAGTTATCATTTCTTCTGTTCTTTTTCTTGAAAATACATGTTTTAAAAGAAATTTACTGGGGTGCCTGGGTGGGTCAGTCCGTTGGGCGTCTGCCTTTGGCTCGAGTCATGATCCTGGGGTCCTGGGATCGAGCCCCTCATCTGGCTCCATGCTCAGTGGAGAGTCTGCTTCTCCCTCTCCCTCTGCTGGTTGTGCTGTCTCGCTTGCTCAGTCTGTCTCTCAAATGAATAAATAAAAAATCTTAAAAAAAAATTTTACTGTTGCTTAGTGGGGTTTTGGAGAAGATTTAAGGTAAATATGTGTATTAAATCCACCATTTTGATTTTTTGTCCTTATCTATTCAACTTCTTACATTTTATTCTTAATGGCTAACCTTTGCACCTCTGTTATTCTATACCTTGATTCCTGGAGTCCAAGTCAACCTAATTATGATGTTGTAAGAGCTAAATATTTATGAGATAAATACTGATCAAAAGATAATTGGGATAAAGGTAATTTTATTTTTTTCTTTCTTAATATATTTGTTAATTGCATTGCCTCTTTGACCCTTTACTAGGATGTAAGAGGTGGAGAGAGGATTAGTAAAATATAGTTTGATACTTGACACTTTTTTCATTCCTGATATACATATTAATTTGGGGGATGACAAATCAGATTAGAGATGACTGTATGAATAGCTCTTAAGTTCTGTATATGTGAGACCAGTTTTTGACTGGTTGGGTACTATGGATTTAGGTCTGTACTGAATCTAGACTTAAAGATGGACTCATATTGAGCGTAGTCCTGACAGTTCTCCATCACTCTTGTTCAGAGCCCTGGGGAGTTTCTGTTCCCTTAGCTCAGTTATTCTGACCAGGCCTCCAGGGAGTCTCAGCATTGTGGATTATTATGGACCAAACACTCTGAGGCTAGATTCAGGCAGTCCTTAGAAATAGAGCTTGTTGATAGGCTGGTTAGCTCCTGACTGAAGTTCTACATATATTGAATAAAAATCCTGTAAAAAAAAAAATCACACCAGTATTTATTCTTATAATGCTTACAAGGTATTCAGAATGGGGGGAGCAACAGCTTAATAATGGATATATGGTTTCCTTTTGGGGTGATGAAAATTTTTTGAACTAGATAGAGGTGGTGGTGATTGCACTGCATTGTAAGTAAGTGTTCACTGTGAAGTGGTTAGTTTTCTGTTATGTGAATTTCACTTAAAAGTTATTTGTAGTTTATTAACAGTGTCTTATATATAAGCCTTTGTAAAATGACTTACCTTTTGCAGTAGGAAAAACTTACATATTTCTTGTGGAGGATGTCTAATATATGGATGAATGAAAGTAAGATCATCAATTATATTGGGGCACCTGGGTGGCTCAGTCAGTTAAGTGTCTGCCTTTGGTTCAGGTCATGATCTCAGGGTTCTGGGATTGAATCCCACATTGGGCTCCCTGCTCAGTGGGGAGCCCGCTTCTCCCTCTTCCTTTGCTTGCTGCTCCCCCTGCTTGTGCTCTCTCTCTCAAATAAATAAATAAAATCTTAAAAAAAATTATTCTATCTCAGAAATAACTACTTTTAACCTTTTTATATATATTTATTAATTTAAGAATACATGAAAATCATATAAACATATAAAAAGACTATAGTAAAATACATGTTCACATACTTTTTTTTCTCTTCACTGAAATAGAAACTTTATATTTGGTGCATAGCCTGAATGTTTTCCTCTTTTAATATTCATAAAAGTAACTTTTTTTTAAAGATTTTATTTACTTATTTGACAGAGAGAGACAGTGAAAGAGGGAACACAAGCAGGGGGAGTGAGAGAGGGAGAAGCAGGTTCCCCGCTGAGCAGGGAGCCCAATGCCGGGCTCAATCCCAGGCCTCTGGGATTATGACCTGAGCCGAAGGCAGACAGTTAAGGACTGAGCCCCCCAGGCACCCTTCATCAGTAATTTTATGTAGATAACATGCACATGATGAAATACTTTGTGTCATAATTTTTAAATGAATCTCTTTCTTGGGGCACCTGGATGGCTCATTCAGAAGACCATGTGATTCTTGATCTCGAGGTTTTGAGTTCGAGCCCCACATTGGGTGTAGAGATTACTTAAAAAAAAAAATAAAATCTTTAAATGAATCTCCTTTTAGACATTTAAGGTGTTTTATATTGTTTCCTATTTTAAATAATAAATTTGCACTGAACAGTATTGTAGCTTAAGTCCCAGTTCCATCAAATCATTTCCCAGAAATGTAATTATTGAGTGAAGGAGTATGTGAAGTTTCAGGGCTGTTGTTTATTGTCCTAATGGCACTTAGAAATGTTGAACCAGTTTTTACTCAGTCATACCTGAGAGTCTCAAATTTATGACTTTTATCATATGAGAGGGTAAACAGTAACCCCAGACGTTGAAATATAAGCGGTTATGGAACATACGGAGTGTTTGGCAACCTGTTTTGATTTTCTCTTTCCCTTAAAAATCATAGGCAACTAATGCCTTACCAGCTACGTCTAGAGTTATATAGCATTTATGTCAGGCAAAATAACACACTAAATATAAGTTCTTACATAAATACATGTCTAAGCTTTGGGTTATTTTCTTTTTTTATATTAAGATATACTTTAAAATAAAATGCCATTTTAAGTGGATAGTTTGATGAATTTTGGTAATTGTGTACAAATGTATAACCGCCACCATCAAAGTGTAGAAAAGTTTCCTCACCCTAAGAAGTTTCTTCGTAATCCTTTGCAGTTGATTCCTCCTCCCCACCCTCCTGATCTCTTCAGCTTTAGGCAACCACTCGTTTGCCTTCTGTCACTGTAGGGTTTTTTAAATTTTTTTATTTTTTGAGAATTTCATGTAGTTGGAATCATAAAGTGTATATGGTCTTTTGTGTTTTTTAATTCTTAGCTTAGTGTATTTTTGAGGTTCATTCGTATTACATGTATTAACATCTTATTCCTTTATGTTGTTGAATAGTATTCCATAATACAGGTACCCACAGTTTGTTTATTCACCAGTTGACAAACACTTGAGTTGCTTCCAGTTTTGAACTGTTACGAATAATACTGCTATAAACATTTGCATACACATCCTAGTGTGGGCATAGGATTTTATTTCTTTTGGGTAAATACTTATAAGTGGAATTTCTGGGTCATATGGTAATGTATGTTTTACTTTGTAAGATACTGTCATACTCTGCTCCATTTTGCCTTCCCACCAGCAGTGTATGAGAGTTGCAGTTGTTCACATCTCACCAACAAGATGTAGTCTTTTTAACCTCAGCTGTCCTTGTTGGTATATAGTGGTGTCTGCTGATCGGTGATATTGTAAGCTTTGGATTAACGTCTATTTTATGAATGCTAGCATGTTTTGAAATAGTACAAAATAAGTGTATATTCCCACATTGTGAGAACTGAAGTGGACTGTGTAAGCATTTGTTCAAATGATTACTATGAAATTGAAGGCCCACCAAACATATGACATGATTTTAGTAGCTTGGTGATGTATGGTTAAATTTAAGTGTCTTCCTACCCTTAGAAGGATAAGTTAATACTTCATTGTTTTTGTTTATATTATGCTGATTCTAGATTAGTGGTTTGCAGGAAAAGGATTAAACAGAGTGACTTATGTTGTTGAAAAGACTGGTGATTTATGAGCTCTGTATTTCTGAGATTTAGGGCCCTGGAGTTCTGTAATTTTTGAACAATTAATTGAGAAATTTTAGATGATTTCAAGGATTAGATATAAAAGAAATATTAAGAACAAAGGATTTCTTTTTGTTCTTCCTTAGGACATTTTCATTCCATCTCCAAGTTTGGAAGAACGATCAAATGATGGGAAGAAAGGTGGAGATTTGCATAGTTCATCTTTGACTGTTGAATGTTCTAAAACTTCAGAGATTGAACCAAAGAATACCACTGAGGATCTTGGGCTATCTTTGACAGGGGATTCTTGTAAGTTGATGCTTTCTACAAGTGAGTATAGTCAGTCCCCAAAGATGGAGAGCTTGAGTTCTCACAGGATTGATGAAGATGGAGAAAACACACAGATCGAGGATACTGAACCCATGTCTCCAGTTCTCAATTCTAAACTTGTTCCTGCTGAAAATGATAATATCCTGATGAATCCAGCACAAGATGGCCAAGTAGAACTGAATGAGAATGATAAAACAAAGAGGGATGATACAGAAACCAGAGATGACATTAGTATTTTAGCCTCTGGCTGCAAAGGCAGAGAAGAGAGTGTAGCAGAAGATGTTTGTATTGATCTTACTTGTGATTCAGGGAGTCAGGCAGTTCCTTCTCCAGCTACTCGATCTGAGGCGCTCTCTAGTGTGTTAGATCAGGAGGAAGCTATGGAAATTAAAGAACATCATCCAGAGGAGGGATCTTCAGGGTCTGAGGTTGAAGAAATCCCTGAGACTCCTTGTGAGAGTCAAGGAGAGGAGCCCAAAGAAGAAAATATGGAGAATGTCCCATTGCACCTTTCTCTGACTGAAACTCAGTCCCAGGGGTTCTCTCTTCCAAAAGAAATCCCAAAACAAGAATGCCAGGAAGCTATGGAAGTTGAAACCAGTGTGATTAGTATAGATTCCCCCCAAAAGATTCCAGTACTTGACCAAGAATTGGAACATAAGGATCAGGAAGCGTGGGAAGAAGCTACTTCAGAGGATTCAAGTGTTGTCATTGTAGATGTGAAGGAACCATCTCCCAGAGTTGATGTTTCTTCTGAACCTTTAGAGGGAGTGGAGAAATGCTCAGATTCCCAGTTGTGGGAGGATGATGCTCCAGAAATAGAACCATGTGCTGAGAATAAAGCTGATGCCCAGGAAGGAAAGAGTGCAGAATATGAGGATCTGAAATCAGTGACTGCAGAAAAGGAACCTGTAGAAGTACATTCTCCACAACCTCCCTTGACTTTAGAGAGAGCAGATGATGCTCTGGGACCTGACCTAGAGATGCAGCAGGCTGAACCTCAAGAGAAAACTGATAACGCGTTAATAAAAGACTCAAAAATAGCTAATGCAAAGCAGCTGGGCTCAGGTGTAGAAGCCCCTGAACCGGAGAAGGCCTCTGCCCATGCTTCACAAAGCTTCTGTGAAAGCTCTAGTGGTGAGTGTGCTTGTAAATTGTTGTGTGTTTCCTGCCAAATTATAATTTGGAATGGAAGGTAGGAGGGAACCGTGCTTATATCAGGGCAGAAAATTAACTTAGAATTATGTTTATGAATAGCCAATAATAGTTGTGTGTCAGCTTTATAACTCCAGCATAATCAACATGAATTTTCTAAGTATTTAGAAATTGTATCAGTCTGTTTTTTCTACTTAGTTCCCAACCGTTTTTTATATTTTTGTATTTTGACAGCCGCCTCGAAATACAAGGATTTTTTTTTAATTACCCTACATAGTTAAATATTCAGAACTCTGTTAATGAGTGTACTGTTACTGTTTTTTTCCTCTTTATGGGCATTAGGTAAAGTTCTAAATTTGGTTCAACATACATACCTCTTAAACATTAAACTGGAAAAGGTAGTTTTCGTTCTTTACCTCTTTTATCTAAGATCAGAATGAGAATATAGATTACTTTCTGAAATATTTGTAGACTGTTCTATATGACATTAGCTGAAAAGAATCCAAACTTTCTAAATGCCTAGAGTTCGTATAATTTAAAAACAAAGCAAACTCCAAAAATAGAAAAATAAAAACAAGATACCAACTTAAGAAAACAAGCCTCTAGGGATATGAAAATGAGAAGCAGTATTTGGGCATCATAGCTATTAGTGTGGGTGATCAGACCTTTTGGTGGCTTATACTTGTCTAGATGTGATTATTAGTAGTCCTTTTTTTTTTTTTTTGGTAGCTTTCAAAATTGCCCCTATTCGTAAGGCATTAGATTTTGTAATCAGGATTCCCCCCCTCCTTTTCAGAACAAGAAAATGTTGAGGCTGAAAAAGAAGTTAGGAGTTATGGGTTCAGTCTCTTCTTTCTAAAGTCATGGCTAGTTAATAACTGAGATAGGACTAGAGCCTACATCTCCTTATTCTGAAGTCTCTGTAATATAGTTTCTCTGAATCTGATGAATTATGGCAACTATCTGAATGATCTAAAATTGTTGAATATTTTTGTAATTGTGTTACATCTAAATACTGTTGTTGACCGAGGCTAAGAAAATATTAGGACCTATAGATTGTTTTAATATGGTTACTGAGGAGGATTTTTAAATTATCTTAGCAGTTGTATGCAAAAGAAGCTTTAACATTGGGATATTAGTTCTGTCATGTTAACAGTGTTCTCCATGAATTCTTGCTTACACTATTAATTGGCAGGGACAGTTTTTATCATAGACATTGCCATAGTAGAACTTATTTTGCTAGTATTTATAGATTGTTGAAGATACTAGTAAGTTATTTTCTGCTTGCTTCAAGATTTTAGTTTTTGAGCAAACAACTAAAAATAGTAAAGACAGTAGTTGGACTGTTAGAGAATTAGTCTAAAGTAAATCATTCAGAAGAGCATTGCTAGAAAAGAGAAAAAATTATTCTATACTTAAAATACAGTTGTTTAGTTGCTAAAGTTAAAGAGAGACTAATTTAAATGAGAGTAACTTAAAAAGTTAATGGTTCTTTAGTCTGGAAAGACAGAATGAAAGGTATGAATTGGTTGAGTCCCAGGTTTGTTTAATTAGATTTCCGTATACTAAAGTTAGAAGGGTACTTTTGTTTTTTATTGATAGCTTTATTGATTTAAAAAAAGAAACATGCTTAATTGTGAAAGTTCAAACAGGAAAGAGAAGAAGGGGATTTGGGAGAGAAAAGGAGACAATCACTGTTTAAGTGCCTGTATTTATAGATAACTTGGAGACCTTTTCAGACATCTGTTTAAGGAGGCTTTTTTTTTTTTTTTTTTAAGATTTTATTTATTTGAGAGAGAGAGCAGGAGCTGGGAGCAGAGGCAGAGGGAGAGGGAGAAGCAGACTCCCTGCTGAGCCAGGGAAGCCGGATTCTGGGCGTGATCCCAGGACTCTGAGATCATGACCTGAGCAGAAGGCAGGCACTTAACCGACTGAGCCACTCAGGTTCCCCTTAAGGAGACCTCTTGAAATCTGAAAAAGCAAATTTAGAAAGATGGTACTTAGAAACCTAGCCTTATTCAATATAAAATACACTTTTGGTAGGTTGATTACGTGAAAAGTTGTGACAAGTTCAAGTCTATAATTAAATCCACAAATGGTAGTCTGTGATAGGTTAATAATGATCAGGGAAGCTAGGTATGTTTTGTGCTCTAGCTCTAACCTTTATTGGCTTACTTTATGGAATATCATTCTAATTAGCCGTTAATGTCACAGGCGGACTTAGGGTATACTGTGTATGCATGATGTCACCCAGTATAGAAATTAATCAGTTGTAAGAAGTGATGAGTTCTTTTGAGCACAGAAGAAGATTAAATGGGCTATAGATTGTAACAAAGTTAGAAGTCATGGAGACCTTCCTGACATTAAGAGCTTTAAATAATTTCTTTGAAATTATTTTGAATTCTCTAAAGTTCTTAGTAATAAGGACAAACACCCCGTTCAGCTGGTTTGATGATTGATATTAAATTTCCTTTTGTTCCTTGCTGTCTTTCTTCATAGGCTGGTATGCTGGCATACAGTTGGGTAGCCCATGATAATCTCGGATAGCAAGAAGGGACTTGATAATTTAAACAATAGGCGTGCTAAATGTCAGAAAGAATTGAGTATGTGGAAAAGTCCGGTATTAAAGGCTAAAATATTATTTTGCAGGATGGCGATAACTTGACTAGATTAGTGGTGTCTTTCAGTTGAGTTGAACAAAAGCAGAGAAATGGGAAAGCATTTGGAGGACGTCGAATAGAGGCTTTCTGAATATGAATAATTAAAGACTAAAAATAAAGGCTTCTTCTGGTTAATTGACTGCTGACTAAAGACTTAGGAATTTATCTTCTAGTGGAAATTTTGCCATTTTGACAAAGGGCTAACATGTTCAAAGTAATATTTTATAGGAATGTTGCTTTGGTTGTTTTGTGCCGAAAGAATTGGGGGTTGGGGAAAGGGGGAGACTTCAGGCAGAGAATGTAATTGATAGGCTGTTGTAATAATCCGGGAATGAGTCAGTGAAGGCCCAGATAAATAGTGTTGCCTATAAAATTAGACTCATTTTTCCATTAGGTTGTAGGAATGCAACCGGGTCAGTGGTGCTAAACTAATTTTTCATAAATGTTACCTTGTGCTGTGCAGAGGAAACCCTGTTACAGGGAAATAATGTTCAGTAATTAGTGTTTGCATGTTAACATTTGCATATTATGGTATGACATAGAAGGATGGACTTACATATTTCATGTAGATTTTCCAAAAAGTCTGCATGGTCAATCATAATAGGAGGGTTGGTTCCTGTCAATAGAACAGTGCAGTGCAGGTCATTGTTCCAGGAACCAAAATTCTGTAAAATACATCTTTGGAAGGTTTAATGCTTTTTTAGATGTTTTTTTACTTTTTAGTTTCTGTATCTCTTCTAAGTTCTTCTTTATTAACCTAAAGGACTTGCTTTTTAGGGAATTGCCAGAGAATGAATCCTTACCTACCTGACCCATTTTTCTTTTTTCTGTTACTGTAGTGGAATTCTTTGCCATTTAAGATGTGATTCTGAGG
Source organism: Potos flavus (assembly GCA_028534135.1). Lineage (NCBI taxonomy): Eukaryota > Metazoa > Chordata > Mammalia > Carnivora > Procyonidae > Potos > Potos flavus. Next base: position 51,073,181 of record CM052896.1, read on the forward strand.
GGTGCCTGGGTATCTTATTTGGTAAAGTGTCTGTCTTTTGATTTTGGCTTGGGTCATGATTTCAGGCTCTGCTGCCCAGCAGGGAATCTGCTTGGGTACTCTCCCTCTTTACCTATCCTCCTGCTCGTTCTCTCTCTCTCTCTCTCTCAAATAAATGAATCTTAAAAAAAAAAAAAGGTGTGACTCTGTGATTCTTCACTCATACTCTACAGTTCTTTTAGCTGAGCATATATACTTCTCACCCTTTATTTCTAAAGTGTTTTTCATTTTCTCTTTTCATCCCTTACAGGTTACTAATTCATTTTCTCTCACATGTAGATATGAGATGTTTTTTGTTGTTTTGTGACTTTGAAGAAAAAAGTATCAAAGTGCTTCATACAAAAGATAATAAAGAATAGAAGTGGAATGGAAAAAGATGAAAAGAGAAAAATGTGGTGGTATGAGAAATAAACTTGGTCTTCATCCAGTTCCTGGCACAGTTCCAAAAATCCTTGTAATTTTCTAAGTGATAGGAATATCTTTTGATATTCTTTTTTTTAAGATTTTATTTATTTATTTGAGAGAGAGAGAGAGCACGCACGAACAAAGAGGAGAGGGAGAAGCAGACTGCGCTGAGCCAGGGACCTGAAGTGGGGCTAGATACCTGGACCCTGGGATCCTGACCTGAGCCAAAGGCAGCTGCTGAACCGACTGTCCCACCCAAGTGCCCCTCTTTTGTTATTCATAACAAACCCTTTCAGACACTTCTGAGATTATGCCAATGAGGTGATTAAGGGTGGAATCCCTACATAACCTGAGGACAGGGCTGTACACCAGGAAGACCTAGTTACAAGGGGATTGAAACTTTCAGCCCTGCCCACCCTTCTCCTGGAAGGAAGGGCTGGAGATTAAAGCTCAGTAAAAACTCTTGAATAAGTTTTAATAAAGTTCCTCCTTGTTATGAGCCTGGAGGGTAGGTATCTCGTCCTATTTGCAAGGAGACAGAAGCTCCTGCTATCAGAACCCTTCTGGACTTCACCCTGTGTACTGCTTCATCTGGCTGTTCATCCCTGTCCTTTATAATTGGTAAACGTAAGTAAGTGTTTCTCTGAGTGCTGTGAGCAGCTCTTGTAAGTTAATCATACCTGAGGGAGGAGGTTGTAGGATCTTCAAGGTATAGCTAGTTGGTCAGAAACACAGGTAACAACCTGGCTTTGCGATTGGCATCTTTAGTGGGGGCAGTCTTGTGGGACTGAGCTTTTAATTTGTGGAATCTGATGCTGTCTCCAGGTAGATAGTGTCAGAATTGAGACCCCAGTCAGCGTCTGCTGAGAATTGGAGAATCGCTTGGTGGTATTAGGATACACAATAGGCAAAATGTTTGCGAAGGAGTAGTGACTGGGTATGACAGATTGTAGGTATTTTGAGCCATCAAAGGGAAGTAAGTACAAATTTTCAGAAGTGAGGTTTTAATAGGAGCAGTCTGGCACAGTTCTTTTTTTTTTCTTCTCAAACTTCGTCATTTTATTAAAAGAGGTAAACAAGAAATCAGAAAATGTGATTTTGGCCATTTACTAATTTGATTAGTAAAAATTTGGAACCAAGGCCTAGTTAAAAAGTGAAGTTTTATTTCTTGACAAATGTTTTATGTTTATATTAATTTATTGATGACTAACCAAAATGTGTGTATAGGGAATGCTCATATATGTGAGATTTACCACTGTGCAGACATTTAGGTATGAATATTACTATCATGACCTAGGGTGAATGCTGGTCAGTACATGTTACTTCTCATCTCCTATTCCTGAGGGCCTCTAAACTTTGGACCTCTTCAATTTGTGTTTTCTGGTTGTATGCTTTGTGTCAGTCCTGTTGGTGGCTGTAACCAGAGCACAGAGAATAGGAAATTGGTTGGAGGCCTGGTGAGAGGGATTGGGAATGAGTTCAATTTGGGGAGCAAAGGAGAAGAATAATTGAAATATTTCTTGCAGTTCTTTTCACTTTTACTTTTTTATGATAGTTTCATTTTAGTCATCTTTTTTTTTTTTCCCCCCTCCAGAAACTCCATTTCATTTCACTTTGCCTAAAGAAGGTGAAATTATCCCACCATTGACGGGTGCAACTCCACCTCTTATTGGTCACCTAAAATTGGAGCCCAAGAGACACAGTACTCCTATTGGTGAGTGACTAAAACATAATGGTATTTAAAGCAGAATTTCTGAGATCCCATTCTTTATGCAAGTGATTCTTTTTTTTTTTTTTTTTTTTTTTTTGCAAGTGATTCTTTTAGATCTGAGGAATTGGGTCTGCCTGATAAGGTTGGTTTTTGTCTTAGGAAGAATAAGGTTGTGGTGTCGGATTCCATGAGTTTACTTCCAGAAGATTTTGAGCAGTAATGAAAAGAAAGAAACGGTGGAAGGAAGGAACAGAGAGAATATTTATGAGGATTTTATTCTGTTACTTTCAAGGCAGTAGAATCTGAGTGCTAAGCAATGATATAGAGCTATTTTTATAAGGAAGGGTCAGGAAATAGGTTAGAAGTACTATTTATTCAGTACCCAGGCTATCAGTCTGCTGCTTGACAGGGCAGGAAAACTTAGATCCTCCTTCCCCAAAGCAGCCAGTAGTCTTCTGCATTAACCTATTTGTTTTCTCTAGTCAGTGCTGGGAGGTAACAATCATGCCGTCTGGAGTCTCCTGCTACCTATGCCTGATGCTGGCAGATGTGGGTTGGCTGAGGGCTCATGCAGCATCCTTTGTCCAGATGCAGAAGTGGAACTGAATCCTGTTGCTCCTCTTAAGACCAGGTGTCAAAACTAGTGCGTAGTTGTTGATACTGTGACAGGATCTATCCTAGGAACCCCTTTCAGTCCTGCAGAGCTATGGAGCCAAACAGGCAAAATGATGACCTCGAATTGTAGTTTTTCCTGTTTGTATTTTAGTGTTCTTTCTTTCTTCCTCCTGCCTCCCTTCTTTCAGGTATTAGCAACTATCCAGAAAGCACCATAGCAACCAGTGATGTCATGTCTGAAAGCATGGTGGAGAGCAACGATCCCATACTTGGGAATGTAAAAGGAGATCCTGGGGCTGCCCCAGAAATGGATGATAAATTATGTCTAAAAATGAAACTGGTCAGTCCTGAGACTGAGACGAGTGAAGAGTCTTTGCAGTTTAGTCTGGAAAGTAAGTTTTATTTTATGTTAATCTTGGGTAATTAGTAGCTGCAGATCATCTGAGAAGTATTAGTTATCTTCTAGTTACAGTGATTAATACTTGTATTAATAAATGTATCTCTGAAGTCTTATTCTCATAGATTTAATCTTTGCTTTTGGCTGGTCACTGTCATGTTAATGAAGAGGCTTCATTTTTAATCTTTGGTGCTCTTTGTTTTTCTGTATTAAACCTGTATCTCTAAAGTAATTGGTTTCTATATTCAGAAACAGTTCAGAAGAGGGTAGACAGTGTAGGATTGTGGATTCACATTGTAGGCTTATGTTGACTGTTTTCACATTAATTGTACATTGATTAGTATGGCTAAAATGCAGAGAAGGTACAAGGGAGGCTGCAAAGTAGGATCCAGATTCGGAAAGGCCTTTTACATGATGCTGAAACACTGAAGAATTTTAGGTAAGGGAGTAATTTCAGATTTGTTTTTGTTTTTGTTTTTTTTGTTTTGTTTTGTTTTGTTTTAAGATTTTATTTATTTGACAGAGAGAGATCACAAGTAGGCAGAGAGGCAGGCAGAGAGAGAGGGGGAAGCAAGCTCCCTGCCGAGCAGAGAGCCCGATGTGGGGCTCGATCCCAGGACCCCGAGATCATGACCCGAGCCGAAGGCAGAGGCTCTAACCCACTGAACCACCCAGGTGCCCCTCAGATTTGTTTTTTTATTTTTATTTATTTATTTTTTAAAGATTATTTATTTATTCATGAGAGACAGGGAGAGAGAGGGAGGCAGAGGGCGAAGCAGGCTGCCGTGGATCAGGGAGCCCAGTGCGTAGGACTCCATCCCAGGATCATGGGATCACGACCTAAGCTGAAGACAAACATTCAACTGACTGAACCACCCAGGTGCCCCAGATTTTTTTTTTTAAAGGATCAGCTGAGTGTTTAAAAATATTGTGCCTTTGTGCATTCTTCCTTGCCTTGCCTTGCCCATTTCCTGTTCTCCTGCCTGGAAAACTCCCTCTTTGTTTAACCAGGAAGTAGGGTCACTACTAGAGGAGATGGAGATGAGGGGATGAATCTGAGAGGTAAATAGTAGACCAGAGAGAACCTTGGAACCAGTGGAATATGGAGGTAAGAGGGATGAGGAAAAACACATAATGAATTTACATCTGAATTTAGTTTTCATAATAGCACTCTAAAGTAGATATTCTTATTTCCAGACACAAAGAAAGCTTTTCCAGTTATATACCTAAGGTCACAATAATTTTTTTTTAAGATTTTGTGTATTTATTTGAGAGAGACATAGAGCGTGAGCTGGGTGGTGAGGTGGGGCAGAGGGAGAGGGATGAACAGACTCTTTGCTGAGTGTGGATCCCCATGAGGGGCTTGACCCCAGGACCCTGGGATCACGACCTGAGCTGAAGTCAGATTCTGAACTGATTGAGCCATCCAGGTACCCCAGTAATTTTTTAAAAAATATTTATTTATTTTAGAAAACAGGGAGGAGGGTGGGGGAGAGGGAGAGAGAGTCTTAAGTAGACTCCGTCTGAGCACGGAGCCTGACAACGCGACTCATCTCAGGACCCTGAGATCACAGTAATTGCTAAGAGGTAGTCCTAGAGTTTGAATCAGATCTATCTGACACAGAAGTTTATAATTTTTCCACTAGGTAGTTTGTAAATGCTATTTAATGGAGTTAGAACAGGAAGAAGTCTTTTAAAGGATTGTGAAGGAACATTCAACGAAGAGGACTTAGAAGTGTATGAAGATGCAGGTCTGGGGAGGAGAATTAATAAGAAGGTAACAATGTGAGACGCAAAAGGGAGGGTCTGATAAGGTATATCTGAAAATGTACAGTGGATTTGGCATTTAGAATCCATTTGGTGACTCTAGCAAGAACTATTTCAGTATGGTGCTTTGGGTAGACGCTATACTGAAGGTCATTGAGGATTGATGGGGAAAAAAGGTAGCAAATGTATTCTACTTTTGAGAAGTTTGTATGAGGAAGGAAGAAAAAATATGCCAAGTTAGAAATTCAGGATTGGAGGAGATCTTTTTTCATTTTTATGCCTAAGCATAGGGGCCTAAGGAGATTTATAGAGTGGAAGAAAGTCTCTGAGAGAGATGGGTTAAAAATGAGGGAATAAGGGAAACAGTTGATGGATCAAACCCCTGGGGGCATTGGGAGAAGGTAGAATGGGTGGACTTGAATAAGAAGTGCCTTTCATTCTATGGAGACCAAAGAAAAGAAATTTTAGCTAATATACTTTGAGTTCTTAAAATATGCCAGGCATTTTACATGTACAGCTCAGTAAATCTCACAACAAACCTGTGAAATAGGTCCTGTTATTACCCTCATTTTATAGTTGAGGAAACTGAGGCATAGGGAGACTGAGCAGCTTTCCTAGAGTCAAACACCTAGTAAATGGAATAGTTTGAATTGAGAGTAGTTTTAAGAACCAGGAGTGCCGGGCTGGTTCAGTTGGAAGAGCATGTGACTCTTCGATCTTGGGTAAGTTCGAGCCCTGTGTTGCTTGTGGGTTCGACGTAGAGATTCCTAAAAAAAATAAATTATAAGAAAAAAAAAGCAAAACAAAAATGGGTGCCTTGGTGGTTCACTTGATTAAGCGTCCAACTCTTGGCTTCAGCTTAGGTCATGGTCTCAGGGTCGTGGCATTGGGCTCAGTGTTGGGCTATGTACTCAGCGGGGAATCTGCTGGAGATTCTTTGTCTCCTTCTCCCATTGCCCCTACCACCCCCTACACCCTGTGCACAGCTGCTCGCTCTCTCCCCTCCTCAAATATATAAATATTTTTAAAAAATTAAAAAATAAACAAAAACAACAGAGTCCTTTTAAGAACCAGAAGTCTGGGTCTGAATTAAGTGCTATTCTGCTTTTCAGTGCTTAGTAATTTGAATCTTACTACTCAGTAGAAATTAAAGTATTACATGTTTCCATTTTTATTATATCTGATATCAAGTAGGGTCTATCAAGAGAGTATGTGGTAGCCTTGAACTTATATTTATTTTTTAATGATTTTATTCTTTTTTTTTTTTAAAGATTTTATTTATTTATTTGACAGAGAGACACAGTGAGAGAGGGTACACAAGTAGGGGGAGTGGGAGAGGGAGAAGCAGGCTTCCCGCTGAGCAGAGAGCCCGATGCGGGGCTCGATCCCAGGACCCTGGGATCATGACCTGAGCCGAAGGCAGATGCTTAATAACTGAGCCACCCAGGCGCCCCTAATGATTTTATTCTTAAGTAATTTCTACTTTCAACGTGGGGCTTGAACCCACAACCCAGAGATCAGGAGTCATCTGCTCTACTGACTGAGCCAGCCAGGTGCTCCCCACCCCCACTTATTTTAAAGATTGAATCTTTAGATTTGAAATTATAACTGGAAAGAGCTTAAATGGAGTTAACGTTCTGGATGATAATACTACCTTTCTTGAAACTAGGAGCACTGTATCAGGCAAGTACCGTACTCACAGTTTTACTCATTTCATCCTCACAGCAAATCTGTGAGGTTGGTTCTGTTTTATCTCTGTTTTCTAGATGAGGAAACTGACTCAGAAGATGGAGTGTATTCCCAGGTTGGACTACTTACTAAATGCTGGAGCCAGGGCCTGAGCCACGTTTCTGTTTCAGAGCCAGGGCTCTAACCACTAACGTTTTAACTGCCACCTTGTTTAGACTATGTCCAGTCATGAATGCTTTAGAAATGTTTAAAAATATTTGTTATTTTCTCTAAGGTTGGAATAAATTGTACATGAGCAAATTTTAATCCTTTGGCATTAGTGTCATTGGTTTGAGAATATGGGATTCTTCTCAGTATCACCCTTAATTCTTTGCTAGAGATTCTTTCCTGAAAATGTGTTTTGTTTTTTGAGTATCTGTCCCAAAGGCGCTTTGGGAAGAACTTGAGTACTGTCTGTGTTTGGGTTCTCTTAAAACTGCCCACTATTTAAAATTTGTGCATCAAAAAAGATAAATAAAATTTTGTGCATCAGTTTAAGACTTTTTTACATAAGTTCTATTTTTTTAAAGATTTTATTTATTATTTGATAGAGAGAGAGATCACAAGTAGGCAGAGAGAGAGGGGGAAGCAGGCTCCCCGCTGAGCAGAGAGCCCGATGCGGGGCTCGATCCCAGAACCCTGAGATCGTGAAAGCAGAAGCTTTAACCCACTGAGCCACCCAGGCACCCCAACATAAGTTCTATTTTTGTTTTAAATTTTGTATTTTCCTTTTTAAAAAAATTTTATTTATTTGAGAGATAAAATGAGAGAAAGAGCACAAGCAGGTGGAACAGCAGAGGGAGAGGGAGAAGCAGACTCCCCACTGAGCAGGGAGCCCAATGTAGGACTTGATCCCAGGACCCTGAGATTATTACCTGAGCCGAAGGCAGCGGCTTAACCGGCTGAGCCACCCGGGTGCCCCGAAATTTTGTTTTTTCTTAAGTAAATTTTATACATCTTGTATGAGAAGAGAGGAATTGATTCAGGAGTAGTTTAATTGTCAATTTACATGTTACTGTTTAGTAATTCATTATATTGTATTTCTGGACAAACTGTCTTCTGTAGGAGGTTTGAAAGAAAATTGATTTGGTGCAAGTGAGAAAAACTTGTACCATTAATAGATAAGAAATATTTGTGTTCACTTATTCTTACCTCTTTTTGTTACTTGTTGCTGTTATTAGTAGAGCAAGTTTTTAAGTGTGGTACTAACTGAATTCTGTTTCTCTTTACTTTCTGTTCTTGCTTTTGTTTTTATTCAGAGCCTACAACTGGCGAAAGAAAAAATCGATCTACTGCTGTTGCTGAGGCTGTTGCCAGGTAACCAGAGCTGGTTGCTCTTTAGAGGAGTTTAATATACAAAGCCACTCTGGTAATAAGGAGAAGATGGTTTATCAACAGAGGAAAACACTTAAAATGAAACTCCTGCATAAAGGATTTAGGCTGTCTTACTAATACTTTCAATCTAATAAAGCTTTTACTATACTTAGAACTAAGATATGTAAAGGTGTTTCTGTTTCTCCCTTTTGTTCATGAGGGAGTACCCTTTTTCTTTTTCCTGTTGGTGAGACTGAGGTTTTTGCTGCTATTGGTAAGATAATAAAGGGTTTAACAAGAGATAGCCTTAGACCTTGTTCCTTCAAAGATTCCTGACTCAGCCGCAAACTCAGGCCATTTTCTCTTCTGCCTGCCAAGTTAACTACTGTGTCGAACTGTTATTTTTGCTTTGTCATGAATGCTGTAATGCTTTGAGGATGAGTTTGACTCCATCCTGAGGCTCTTGTGGTAAGCTTTGCCATCTGGTGGCTGTGAGAGTAGAATTGTTTCATTGGTTTATGGCATGAGTCATCCAGCATGAACATACTAGCAGCAGCCGTTGGTGAAATATAGGTGAGGATTCTTAAATCAGGCTTGGCAAGTACAGTAAATAAGTAAAACAGGCCAGGTGCCAGAGCACAGAGTATTAAGGATGTTGGCTGGCTGAACGTGTGTCCTATTTGAACATGTGCCCCTGTTCAACTCCAGCTGGTTATTACTATGCAAGAATGCAAACTTACTGTTGCCAGACCTTTACATTTTTAAAGAGAAAGCTGGATTTTTAAAAATAAAATTTCTTGCTTGTTGGGTCAAATAGAACATGTCTGTGGACTAAATTTGACCCTCAGTTGCAAGTTTCTGGCCCATATGTAAATCGTTTGATCTGTACTCAGTTCTATTTTAGAGAGATTATTCTCTGGGCTCTTGCATATTTAATCTGAAAGATAAGCAGTTTAGGGTCCTTACTCACTTAAAGACTCTTTAATGTTATATCTTCTTACAAGTTGAAGAAAATGGAGTATACACTTGCCTAGGTTTTAACATCATTGTATACCAGACATAACTTGTTATTAGTCTGTGCATCCCTCTTAATGTACATATTAAGAGGGAACAATGTGCTGTTGAACTTTTTGTGCCAAGTGTAGGGATGAAATATAAGGGTAAAATTCGAGGGTGGAGGATTGGGATTGGGGGGTCAGAGAATGAGATGAAATTCATTGGTATTGTTAAGTAAATTGTGTATATGAGAATCTAGATTTTAAAAGTCTTTGACTATTCACTTTACAGTTGGGTTCACCATAAGAAATCATTTAAAGTAAGCTGTGCTTGAATATTTTATTTTATTTTATTTTTTTTTAAGATTTTATTTATTTGTTTGTCAGAGAGTATAAGCAGGCAGAGTGGCAGGCAGAGGCAGAGGGAGAAGCAGGTTCCCTGCTGAGTAAGGAGCCCGATGCGGAACTCGATCCCAGGACCTGTGCTTGAATATTTTAAATGGTAGCTGCTTTTGCATTTAGGTGAAGCAGTACCACTGTTTTAAAGTGTCATCTGTAACTGGTCTCTGTTCAGATTACTTGCTGTTACCTTCTTTTTCTCTTAAACAGTTCATTATTGAAGGTTTCTAGTATATACAAAAGTAGAAAGAATAATATAATGCACCAATACATATTCACTACCCAGTGTCAAAAATTACCAACTTATCCTCAGTCCTGATTCATTTATAAATACTTCCATCACACTTCCCCACTGGATTATTTTGAAGCTAATTCCAGCATTATCTCATTTTATCTATAAATATCTCAGTGCTATTTCTAAAGGATAAGGATTTTTATTTTGAACTTGACCACAGTGCTATGATCATACTTTTAAAATTGGCAATGATTCCTTGAAAAAAAAAAGTTCAATGTTCAGATTTCTCTGATTGCCTCATAAAAGGTTTTTTATACTTCAGTTGAATCATGATCCAAACAAGGTCCACATATTATGTCTCTTAAGTTAAAATTTGATTTATCTCATCAAATCTGATTGTCTCTTTTTTTTAATTGTGTTGTGTTAGTCACCATACAGTACATCATTAGTTTTTGATGTAGTGTTCCATGATTCATTGTTCTATAGAGATTTCCTTCCCCTACACACCCCCCTTTTTTCCCCTAGCAATTTATTTGTTGAAGAAACTGAGTTGTTTGTACTATAGAGTACTAAAGTTTGGACTTTGCCGATTGCATCTTTTTGGTATTTGATATAGTCCTCTGTCCATCTTATTTCCTGTGAATCTTCTCGAGAGTTTTTAACTGTGCTAATTTGAAACAAGTATGAAGGGTATTTTGGTGTAAGGTGGTTTGAGATGCAGAGCAAGGATTTTATTCCCTTTGTGCCTACAAAGGATAATCTCCAGAGGTACTTTCCTTTTCCAAACTAACACAGTATATTGCTTTAATTTATTGTCGTAGTCCTCCGAAGACTGTGTCTGTGTTCAGCTGTGTTTGTGAAGCCCAACGAGATGATGAGGCTCGAAGTCAGAATCCTCCCTCTGCGCCCATGAGGTGAGCATTATTTTCATAGCATCTTTTGAGTTGTATTGATTTGCAGAATGTTGGTACCAAAATCTAGAATGTACATTGCTACCATTTTGTGAACTTGAGCTTACATTTTTATCTGGGACTGTGACATATTCTTGATGGATTTATAAATGAGATGTTGTGAGAAATTTTATTTAATATTTTATAGGTACAGATTTTGTCTTGATTTACTTGTTCTATCAATTTGAAATGATTCAGTCTTCATAAATTTATGAAAATATATCATTCTAAAAAAATCTTTAATTCTATATTTTTAAAATCACACCTTTTTTCTTAGTTTTGGAAATGTTTGCTTTTAACAAGACTTAATTTTTCTTTAGTATCCCAAAGGGCAAAATTTAAATTTGAATTTAAAGTTTGTCACACTTGCTGGAATTAAGATTTGCCCATGATTTCTTTACTCCATAATCTCTTAGAACAGCTCTGAAACAAAAAAATTTTTGAGTTACAAAGTATTTTTTCTATTTAAATAGAGTATCTTGTTTGGGACATACAGTTCTTATATTTAGTATAAGAAAATAAGTAAAGGCAATGGAAATAAGCTTGTATTTTCATTATTAGGTGGTGTTCAGTGATTCTGTAAATAGAGAATTTGATAATGTTTTGTCAGCGGGTATATTTCTAATGTTATTTGCAGCATAATTTTAATGTTTTTATTGACATAAATATTGAGAAGGAAACATGTCAGCACTTTTATTAACATTCCGATTATTAAATGTGAGCTTATTGGTATTCTTGAGAATCAAATAGCACAGGTCATATTCTCACAAGGGGTAACAGCAGGCAGAGGGAGAAGCAGGCTTCCTGCTGAGCAAGGAACCCGATGCAGGACTTGATCCCAGAACCCTGGGATCATGACCTGAGCCAAAGATGCTTAACCAACTGAGCCACCCAGGCATCCCTCTGTTCAGAAGTTCTACCCTAAATAAATAGTTTCTGTAAGATGTGGTAGGCTTCTTTAAGGGTGGGAAACAGTGGTAATTGAATTTTTCAAATAGCTATTAAGTACTGTTCCTTCTAGCTTTTGACTTTCATTGTTGTTCAGCTATTGATGTTCACTGTCTGAAAGATTAAAACATAAGTATTTAGGTCATAGAAAAGATGAATTGAGTTTTCTTAATTGCTTTGTTTTATTCAGCTAGTGTTGATTGAGCATCTGCTGTGTACCTAGCCCTGTGCTAAGTAATTTATATATATGGTCACTTATAACCTCTTCAGAGATAGGTTTTACTTGTCTGTCTCCTGGTGGACGCTTATTCTTACCTTTTCTTTATTGTTTTATATATCCTTATTCATTTGAGGTTTCTGACAGTACTCAAGCTATGACCACCAAATTTTTACCAGGCTCTCTTTGGCTAGGCCTCTGTTCTAAATCTCTTTAATCTCCTGTTTTGATACACTGAACTCAACAGGATAGACATCTCAGAAACTTCTTTTCTCTTTCTTATTCAAGATCCAGAGCAGGGCTCAAAGAGCTCTTCATGTTTCCTTTTTTCTGCCTACATTTGTCAGCTCAGCTCTTAAGGGATGAGAGCTCCTTCCAGATTGGAGACAGCTTTCTCTTTCTCAGTGACTAGTTCCATCTTTCTCTGGTCAAATACTTTCAGCAACATATGACATGGTTTCTAGATCCTTGATCATCCTTGCTGCTCTCTTCTAGGTATATCTCAGTTTATGCCATATAAACTATGATACTCCAAACTGAAACAGATCCAGAGATGGTCATACCATGGTCAGTTTAGAATGGATTCCTTTTATCTTTATTCTGGCTACTATGCATTTAATGTAGCCTAAAATGTATTAGTTTCTTGTTTTGTTTGTAGTGTACTGACTCATTGAATTTGTTATTTACCAAAAAGTTAAAAGTTTATAGGCATTTTCTACATGAATTTGCTACTTATACAATTAGTTTACTTAATCTGAGAGTAGATTTTTGCAGTTACTCAATCTCTTAATGGAGAGAACATTAATTCTTTTGTCCGTAGTACATTTATTAAGCACTTACTGTATAATAAGCTCTGTGTTAGGTGTTTGAAGTAGAGATGAATGAGACATGAATATTAAGTTTCTGTGTAACCTTACTTGGAGTTAATTTGGGCCTTTTTATTCTGGTTAAGGATATCTAAAAAAGCCCCTAGGCACCTCAGAGCTTGGTGGTATCTAGTTTGTAGGAGACATTAATCAGATCTTGTGGGATAAGTGAATAAGTCACTGATAGCCAAATGGGAAGACTAATGAAAAGAAGTAGGCTGTATCTTGAGAGTGTCTTTAAGAAACCAAGTCATTCTGAATTGTTAGTTGTAAGATATACCAGTATAGCTAGCAAAGCTAGAATCTCACCCGTAAGTCTATGCTGTATAAATTAAATTTCTTTTCCTAAAATTATTGATTGGGGTAGGAGGTAATGAAAAGTATCTAGAATGCTAGGAGTCATTTAAGAATGTTAGAACCAATAAAAATCAAATAAGACATCTTGACCTAATTGAGCTTTTTTGAAGTAGAACCCTAAACTGCCTTCATTGACTATGACTTCAGTAATAGCTTCACATCTTTTTGTTTACCTAATTTTCCAGTGTCAGATTTTGGAGTTCATAACTAGCAATGGGAAGAAATGTTATGACTATTTTATCATCATGGTGGGATAGTCCTATGTACCATTATTTTTTTAAGAGTGAAGTTAGGTTGGGGCACCCGAGTGGTGCAGTTGGTTGAGGGACTGACTCTTGGTTTTGATTTAGATTGTGATCTCAGGGTGATAAGATCCAGTCCTGAGTCAGGCTCAGCACAGAGTCTGCTTGAGACTCTCTCCCCCTCCCCACTGTGCTCTCTCTCTCTCTCTCACTCTCTCTCTAAAAGAAATCTTAAAAAAAAAAAAAAAAGAAATTTTGTTGAAGAACTTTGTAAGGTGATATGCTCAGTCACCTTATTTTCTCCCTTCCCCACATTTCTCAGATTGTCAAATTGTGTAGTTCCTCTTGCCAGTACACACACACTCACACTTGCTTACTTGACATGGCTTCTTCCTATGGTTGATTTTTAGGGGGAATTCGCTCAGTTTTCCAAGTACTCAAGATGAAGAAGAAAAGGAAAAATTGGAAGGTGAACAAAGGACCAGGAAGAATCAACAGCCTATGAAGCCCAGTTGTCCTGTCAAAGACTCTCCTTCTCCTGCCTCCCAGCCGGTGGCCACACAGGGGCCATCGAGTCCTCAAGGGGAAGCAATGGAGACAGATGTGCTAAAAGGCCAGAATACCAATCAGGAAAAACCTAGTAATGCCTTGATTGAAAGGCCCAGCCAAAATAATATAGGAATCCAGACCATAGAGCGTTCCTTGTGGGTCCCCGAAACTGTTTCAGCAGCAACCCAGACTGTAAAGAATGTATGTGAACAGGGAACCAGTACGGTGGACCAGAATTCTGGAAAACAAGATGCCACAGTTCAGACTGAGAGGGGGAGTGGTGAAAAACCAGTCAGTGCTCCTGGGGATGATACAGAGTCTCTCCATAGCCAGGTGAGAGAACGTATAGGGTATCTTAGGGGCCCTGTTTTTGACTTCATGGATTCCTGGAGAATTGAAGTTGTGGTACTTGTACCTAATGATAATTCTTAAGGGTTTTGTACAGGCCAATCATTAAAAATAAAAACAATTTTTCCAGGATAGAGAGAGGGTAGTAAAAATTATGGTAGCTGTAGCCAATAGGTAGTCTTTTAGGGAAAAGAAAATAGTGTTGGCGTTTGTCAAGTAGGTCTTTACTGGAAAAGAAAGCCAGGAATATAGTGTGGGCCCTATAATATTCTTCTACATTTAACTTTTTCTGCCACCATTTTTCATCCTTCCTTATAAGCATCAGAGCTATTTGCTTCCCTCCCAAGTCTATTTCACCAACGTTCCCAGGAACTTGAGAGAGTACAAAGCAGAGGAGAAGGGATAGAGAAGCATGAAGGATAGTGTACCACGGTATTAGAAACAGAACAGTAAGAGGAATAGAGAGAGGAAGGGGGGGTGCTTGGGTGACTAGGACTGCAAAAAGAGGCTACAGCTAGATGTAATGGGAGGAAAAGGATTGGGGCTGATGGAAGTAAGGCTGGAGGAGCAACAGGTTCTTGGGAAGAGAGTAGGGAAGTGTAGGTAGTCGTAAAAATTGAATGGGTAATAAGTTGTGGTAGAACTGTACCTATTAACAAGAGGAAGTTCATAAAATTTCATCAGATGGCAGTTGGGTTCCATGGCAGGAAAAATTTGGAAGTTATTAATAGTGCTTCAGTTGCCTTTTCAGTTGCTCTGGTAGACTATCTTCACTTGGAATCTGCCTAGGAAAGCTTCATTAGTGATATGCCTCTTGTTCTAATTGTCCAAGTTGTTTGTTTTATAAAAATAAAATAATATAGTTCCTCTTTATTGAACACCTAAAGTGTATCAGCATTGTGCTCAAGACAACCCATGAGGTTGGTATTATTATTCCCATTTCACAGGTAAAGAAACCGAGCTGAAGAGAGGTTAAGTAACTTGCCCAAGATTTTGCCATCAGTAGGTGGCAGAACTGGAATTTGAACTCAGCATATCTGACTTCAGAATCGGTATTCTTTTCATTATGCTATGTTGCTTTTCTATTTATTAATAATCATGGCCTGTCTAGTCTTGTTCTGTTTATCCGTGCCTCTCCAGGAACTCCAGAAATTATGTTTATATTATTAGCCTTTTAAGGTAACACAGTCTATGAGACCTAAGACTTTATCAGTTTGTACAGATTAAAAATAGCATAGCTTTTTGAATATAGGGGTTATAATAGATCAGACCCTATTTTGTGCCTGTTTTTACCCTTAAAGTGTTTACAGTCTGCCACATAATAATTTGGTTTCTCTGCCTTAATAAAAAGTGTTAAACTTGATCCTAAAGATAGCAATCTTGTTGAAGCCACTAGATTATATCTTCCCTTCTTTCTCTATAAGATAGGGAAATAATCTCTGCTCCTATCTCATGATGATAGCAGGAGCCAGTGAGCCAGAGTGGTTAGGCGTAGGCTGTGTGTCAGACCACTTCCATCTGGGATATTGTGAGGATTAAATGAGATAAGGCATGTGAACCCCTTACTTAGCACTATGCCTGGCACATAGTAAATGCCCAATATATGTTGGTTACTGCTGCTGCTTATTGATTATTATGATTTTAAACACCACTGCTGATACTGTACTGCTGTTGTGTCATACAGACTGAAATAACATATTTAAGAGCTAATTGCTCCTGCTAAGAAAGGTGCTAGAAAAATCTAGGTGGTGAATAAGTACAGTTTCACTTGGGAAAGATGAGACGTTCTGGAGGTAGATATGGTGATGTTTGCACAACAGTATGAATGTACTTAGTGTCACTAACTGTATGCTTACAAATGGTTACAGTGGTAAACTTCGTGTGTATTTTACTACAATAAAAAATTACAGATGGGGTGGGTACAGTAACAGAAATCGGCATTGCTGTGCTGTATTTTGAAGTATGTTGGAAAATGAGGAAGGCTCTGTGGAGGTTTTCCAAGTGCCAGTGTTTTCGCATCCTCTGCGTTCTGGGTAGGACTCAGGCCAGTGCTGGAGAAAAGCATAGGAAGCCTACCTTTGACATGCCTTAAAATTTCACTTCTGTATCCAGTGCGCCTGGAGCTAGGCTTTTAATGAAGGGAAAGTTTTGTTTTGTTTTTATTTTATCTTCCTTTTATAATGATAAGATCCTCAAGCTATTTATCTTTACAGAGACCTCTTTTCAGAAGATTGTTTGAAGAGAGAGTAAGCATAGCTTTCTTTTTATTTGCCCCCTTTCCTTTCTCTCCTTTCTTATTCTATCAGACATGTTTATTTAAGTGTCTCTCTTGAAGCGATCATCTTGTCTGGCTGTTGTAGTGGAAGAATGCAGGAAGTCTCGAGAAGTCTGAACACAAGGAGTGTTGATGTGTCCCTGAAACTTTTAAGATCTCTGTGATCCAGGCCCTGGCTCTCCATGTGGAGGCAGGAGGTCTGGGCTGTCATGGTTCTGAAACAGGGGCACCCTGATGATGGAGGTGTGACAGACCAGTGCTCTGACCACTCATTAACCAGAGTTGTATATACAAAAGTATTTTAAGAAATTGGTTGATTGACATTTCTGTGCTTTTTATTTTATTTATATCCACATAATTTAGGTATCCATTTTAGTAGGTACTTTATCTTTAAGATGGAGTTGGAGTGGGAATTAGGAAAATTATTCAAAGTTTTAGGTAAATTACTACCATATTGGTCAGTAAAAACCCAGGATCGTCATCATTGCAGTGGTATATATAGTTCTTTGGAAAGACTTGGATACCTTGACACTTGACTGCTGAAAGAAAAATCAGTCTACTATGGGGAAGTAAAGTGGGAGAAAAAAGTGCATTTTCTCCTGCTCAGAATTACAGAGCCAGTGGGGTGGGGGGGAAGGGCCTGGATGCTGTTAAATGTGGTATATGTGTTATTAGAAAACATGTATGTAACAGTTGGCATAAGAACGTAGGGTTTATTTACACTATTTAACTGATTATTTAACCATTCTTTATGGTACAGGTAAATACAAAATCCTAATTTATTAATATTTTCTGTTCATGGAAACTAGCTTGGCTCTTAAGTTATAATTATTACTTTAAACAGATTAAATATTTCATACTTAATTCTGAGAGAAATCTGTGTATCTTGTTCTAGGCATAATTAAACTATAGTTTTGGTGACTAATGTGGGAAAAACAGGCTGCACTGAGATTAATAGATTACTCTGTTTTTATATAAAGTTCTAAAGAATGCCTTCCTTTTATTTAAAGAGATGTTGCAAGTGTAAGTTTGTATACTGATTGACAAGTCAGCATCAAAATCTGAAGGATTATAACCTAAAATGTACTGTTATGGGGGTCAGAGTTTCACCTAAATATCCTAGATATAAGTACTAGATGTTATGATTTTGATTTAGACAGAAATAGGTCATTTTAAGTGATAAACTGTTACAAACTCTTCCTAGCCTCTGGCTATATAGCTGGCCATCCCTGTTCTTATCTGTAGGTGAGTAGAAAACAAAACAACTAAAATTCCATCACACTAGTTTCATGGAACCTCTGAACAATGCTCATGAAGAAGTTGATTTATGATTCTTTTTGCAGTGAGACCCATGCTTGTGTTCTGTATTTTCTGTCACAGGGAGAGGAAGAGTTTGATATGCCTCAGCCCCCACATGGCCATGTCTTGCATCGCCACATGAGAACAATCCGTGAGGTTCGCACACTTGTCACCCGTGTCATCACAGATGTGTATTATGTGGATGGAACAGAAGTAGAAAGAAAAGTAACTGAGGTAATACATACTTTGAGTCTATGTGGCAAATTCCAGTAGAAAAATTTCTCTGGCTCTCCGTGTCCACCCCTACCTGCCTTTCTTGTGCAACTAGCTTCTGTGTTTTCCTTTGTCTTGTTAGAAAGATGTATGAACCTGGTAAGAAGAGAGTCTTGAATTCTGTTTTTCCCAACCATGAGCTTACTGTTTGACCTTTGGCCATTTATTTAACCAGTCCCATCATGGTTTCAGTTTTTGTAAAGAACAGATTGATGAAGCTCTGTAAATCCCTGTCATGTATAAATATAGTTTATGTATTATTTTTAATCCTTGGAAACTCTTAAGGAAGTTTAGAACTCTTTGCTTTACTCCATGTGTTTTCTCATTGCTTCTCACTGTTTTCTCACTTGTGTTTATGTTTATTCATTGTGTCCTTTCTTGGTCTCCATCCATGTGCGGTTATAGATCTGCTGGTAAGAGATGCACCTTTATTTCTTAGTAGTATTCATTATGGACTCATTCGCAATGTTGGCAAAATGTTGACATTTATTCATTGTTATACTAGACAGCGTTATACACTGACTTTGTTTAGATCTCATACTGGCTGAAAGTAAACACATTTTCTAGAATAAAGATGTGGCACCATTCTTGGTACATTATGTTAATTTCTGGGAACCATTTTATTAATTGATAAGAGGCACAGCTACTTACTTTCCTTCCTTTACTCAGGCACTTCTTAAAAAATCTGCCAGCTAGCCATATAGGAAGTTGAGTTCAAGGAGAATTAAACTCTGGTATATAGTTTATTAAATGAACATATTATTGCTGTTGTTCATTAATGGGCCATTGCGGCCCTCATGTCAGAAAGCATTTGACACTAGTTTGAAAAATTGTCTTGTATTCTTTGTTTATTGTACACCAGAATCCCAGATGTTATCTTCAATTTTATGTTTGTGGAATTTTTTTCAGTGTTGCTATACTATTTTGGAAAAATTGGGAACTTATAGCAGCTTTAGAAAAGCGATTTGCTTTCATGGACAGTTTTTATAAATGTAATCTAAAATGTTATACTGTAACATATTAATTTATTATTTGATGTGCTTTCTATTTTTTTTTTTTTTTTAAGATTTTACTTATTTACTTGAGAGAGAGAACACAAGCGGCAGGCAGAGGGAGAGGGAGAAGCAGACTCTCCGCTGAGCAGGATCCCAGGACCCTGCGATCATGACCTGAGCTGAAGTCAGATACTTAACCGACTGAGCCACTCAGACACCCAGTGTGTTTTCTAAAGTATATTTCTGGAAACAGCAGGTCTTTTAGATATTCTGAGGGGGAAAAAAAGTGTTCCATCATCAAAGTTTGAGAAACACCAAATGCTGTAAAACTTCCTATCCTCCATGAAAATTCACAGTGCATATTACATTAAAGGCTCTAAGAAGTCCTTTATTAAAGACGTATATTTTATTATTTAATAGAGAAGTTAAACTTACTTGACAATTGAACATTTTTTAAGATAGTACTTATTACACCCATATGGAACATATTTTGGGAAATGCTGCCGTAATTAAATACAGTAATTATAGGAACTAACATTTTTGGAGTACTAACTATATGTCAGGCACTATTATAAGGACTTTAAGTGATTTAACTTATCCTCACAACTAAGCTATGGGGTAGTTGGTATTATCCCATTTTCTAGATGAAGAAATGGAAGCATAGCAAGTAAAAATAACTTACTTTAGGTTACATAGCTAGTAAACAGAAACTAGAACTCATCCCATGCAGTCTAGATCCAGAGCCTGCATTCTTAACCACTACATTTGCTCACTTTCAAGAGTGAAAATGATGTATGCAAGAAGTGATGTGTGATGCATATGGTAGTTTGATGAGGAAGAAACTCATCTGAAGGGAATTTGATACAGTCTTTCTGAATGATGTCTAGAAAGCATTTGAGTTGGACACTGAAGGTTTTAGATGTTGGGATGATAAGGGGGAAAGGCATTCCATGTAGAAAGCTTGGTGAGTAAAAGCACAGACAGAAAGTAAAGAGCAGGGGCACCTGGGTGGCTCAGTGTGTTAAAGCCTCTGTCTTCGGCTCAGGTCATGATCCCAGGGTGCTGGGATCGAGCCCCGCATCGGGCTCTCTGCTCAGCAGGGAGCCTACTTCCCATTCTCTCTCTGCCTGCCTCTCTGCCTACTTGTGATCTCTCTCTCTCTCTCTGTCAAATAAATAAATAAAATCTTTAAAAAAAAAAAAAGAGCACACAGGCATGAACAGTCTAGTTGGTAGGCAGCAAAAAAGATGCATGAAGGAGTGTGAACGTTGAGGTCAGAGGATTCTGGGAACTTAACTTCCCTCATATCTTCTGTCCTTTGCTTATTATCTTTTAGAGATTTTATTCATTTGTTTACCAGCAACTTCTTTTTTACTGTGTTCCTAGCACTGTGGCAGGCCCTGGGACTATGAAGATAAAAAAAAAAAGACTCCTATTCTCTAGGAGCTTATACTTGACATGCGACAAATCTAAAACTTGTTGGTTGCTGCTGTAGGGGGTAGAAAGATGTGTTAGAAGAGGGGACAGAACCTACCAGCTTACCTAAGGTGGCTAAAAGACTTCTCAGAACATTTAGTGCTCAAAAGTAGCAGATGACATTGAGGGGTGGGGGATAAGGGCATTATAGGCAGAATGAAAAGTTACGTAAATATGTAGATAGCATGATATGCTTAATGAATATTTAGAAGCTCAATATGACAGTACAGTAGGGTAGGGAATAGTAGAGGATGCCACTAGGGTTGGTAAAGGCCCACAGCGTAAGGGCTTTTGTATACCATAGAGGAGTTTAGATTTTTATCTTTGCTGTGATGGAGAGCCTTCAAAGAATTTTGGAGAAAAGAGTGATATGCTCAGATTTGTATGTGGGAAAGGTCAGATTAGTAGCAGTTTAACCATGGATTAGAATGGGTTGAGGCATAGTTGAGACGAGATAATGAGTGCCAGGTTAGGACAGTGGCAGTAGGGGTTGAGAGGAGAGACAAGATGCAAGAAATAGATAGAGGGTAAATTTTTGATAGACTATAGTGAATTCCTGAATGTAAGGATTGAGGGAGAGGGAGGAATCTAACATGGTCCCTGGGCTTTTTGCCTGTGCAGCTAGATAGATGGTGGTACCACACACTGTGTCAAAGAGTGTAAATAGAACACTGGTTTGAGAGAGAAGATCATTCAGTAAATATTTACCAAGAGTCTCTTTTGTGGCATGCACTGTGCTGGATTTGGGGGATATATATATACTCAGGAATTAAGATAGTATTACGATCTCAGTCTTAACAGGGCCTCTGTAGTTTGGAAGAAGAGACATACAGGAAAACAGGTAAGCAAGTAAAAAAGATCTTAACAGGCCAGCTTGGTGCCTGGGTCTAAGTCATTAGGAGAGCAATGGCTTTGACTGCAGGACAGTTACAAAGGCAGGAATAGCTGGCTATTGTTCCTGGGGCTTAACTCTCCAACAGAGATAGAGCTTGGAATCCCGGTCTTTTAGGCTGACCATGCCTCTACTCATTTGTCATATCCAAGTGAAGAGATTGACTTCAGTTCTGGGCTCATAACACCTGCTGTATGTAGTCAGATGACCTTGGCAGATAATGAGACTTGAATCCAGCTGGAGCAGACAAGTTGATGATAGGAGACAGTGATTTGAGAAAGTCATGTTTATCACTGACACTTTTTACAGGTGGTGCAGACCCTGTAAAGACCCTGAGGACAGATGGCTGAGGTAGAGGAAAAGGTTGATGGCGGTAATTAGATCAGGAACTTGGGAGTTGCTAGAAGGGTCATCTGATGAATGTAAGCCACAGAGAATAGTGACAGATGTAGGGATGGACTAGGAAGGGAGGCTCTGAACCAGGAATTATGGTGTTCATCCATGAGAGTGAGTGGGTGGGAGGATGTTGGTGAGTAACAGGGAGAGGAAAGTTCAACAGAATGGCAAATAGTAGTTTAGTAGGAGCAAGAGATGGAGAGATAGAAATGGTCTGTTAATGGCAGTGGGGAGCAAGGTTGCCTCTTAATCTCCAAGCTCTTGAATTGGGGTTTGGTTGAGAAAAACCAGCCTCTGCAGAGAGCCGTAGGGGATGTGAGATGCACTGGGCATATCCAGGATTCATTCATTGAAGACAAGGAAATGGAGAGAGGAGGACATTGTGTTTTCTATGGGTTAAATGCCAGGTGTCCTCCTTAGTACATCCAAAGAGAAGAGTTTATTAGGTATTTGTATCTGTGAGTTTGGAGCTGAGTCATTGTTGTGTTGTTGGCAGACAGGCAGGGATGGGTCTGGTGAGACTGGCCAGGGAAAGCATGGTAGAGTGAGAAAAGGAATGAGAAAAGTCCTGTGAAATACTATTTCTAAATGATCAGACCAAGAAAGAGGAACCCCCAAAACAAGCACATATAGAAGTAGCCAAAGAGGTGGAATGAAAGTAAAAGCGACTTTGTAGATTCCAAGGGAGAGATTTTCAGGAAGGGAGTGATCAAAGATAATCATTTAATTATCTTACAGCATTATTTAAATGTGTGTGCATGGCACACTGAATGCCCAGAGAGGCTATAAACTCTGAGGGGGCGGGGGGAGTCTGTCTTACATGTTTCCATATCTTCTCTGACGATTTGCACAATAATGCATGAACAGTCTAGAGCAGGATGGCAAATATGTAGCCCCTGGGCTGTAATTCTCAGTCCCGTGCCCATAGAGGACATTGCTGATTGGTCCCAGAACCGTTTCACAGAACCCTCGGAATTAGCCTCCAAAGGCTGCTTAAAACCGAGGTCCAGTTACCACTCCATCAAAATAAGCATGTGAGAGAAAGTCAGTTTGACATTCCTGTCTTCTATGATACTACAACCTTGTATGTTTTATTACCTTTTTGGTTTTCATTTTTCTAAACAGTAACACCGTTTTTAGCATATTTTTGCCTATAATTTTCTGTTTCCTTTATCATTTATGGAAAAGTAATATAACTAATTTCAAAAAACATGTAATTTTATCCACTGCTGATCAGATACCCAGAAGGGCTCCTAACCACTCATTTTCCTCATCTAACCTTCCTTCCTCCTTACCTCTCTTCTCCCAGACAGAACATTGCCTCTGTCGTCTGGATTAGAATCCTTACTGTTTTCTCAGTAGCCAAAGGTTGTGAACTTGTTGAGTAAAAACATGATTTAACTTATTAGCTTATAATAGATGTCTCTTTCTTTCCAGTCCAGTACCACCTTTATTTCTTTTTTATTGAGCTTTAATATATCCCCTGTAGAATGCTCAGGTCTCAAATGTTCAGTTCAGTGGCTTTTGACAATTAATTGTACATAACCACCACTCAGAACGAGATACAGAACATTTCCATGATTCCAGAAAGTCTCCTGATTCCTGCCTTTCTGAATTGAAACTTCCATCCATCTCTAGGGTTTTTCAACTTCCACATTAGCATGATGTCATTGTGGCTTCTTTTAGCTTTTGTATCCATTTCTTTCTTGCAGGAGACTGAAGAGCCAATTGTAGAGTGTCAGGAATGTGAAACCGAAGTTTCCCCTTCACAGACTGGGGGCTCCTCAGGTGACCTGGGGGATATCAGCTCCTTCTCCTCCAAGGCGTCCAGCTTACACCGCACGTCAAGTGGGACAAGTCTGTCAGCCATGCACAGCAGTGGCAGCTCAGGGAGAGGAGCCGGACCACTCAAAGGGAAAACCAGCGGGACAGAACCCGCAGATTTTGCCTTGCCCAGCTCCCGAGGAGGCCCAGGAAAACTGAGGTGCAGACAGGGTCTCCAGAGAGAGAGAGCTACAGCAGGGGCAGGGTTGCTGACATTTTAATATCGCAGGAAAAGGGGAGTCATGGGAAAGCCCCCCCAGTCCTCCAACTAGGATAATTCAAATCCTCTTCCTCCCCTTTTGTTCCTCTCCTATTTGGTTTTGCCTGGGAGGTAGGGTGGAGCTCTGTGGGAGCAAGACTTCTAAGAAAATGTAGGAAAACAGGTGAGGGGACTTTGGGAGTGCTGGCATATGCTGCTGCCATCCCCATTTTATGTAGCCTACAAGTGTTTTGGTTGGCAGTACAAAACGGGAGTACAACTTGACACATCCCTAGCTTCTCGTTACCCTCTGCAGGTATCTAGAGCCTGAAGTAGAAGAGAAGGCAGGGCAGAAATGGGTGTGCTGTTTTTGAGGGCAGCAGTAGGAGGCTTTGTCAGGAGGGACCAGACCTGCGCAGAGGAGGATGACCTTTCCTTGTTACACTCCCACTCCCTGGCTGATAGTTTAGGTGGTGGGTGTGCAGACCAGCTTCCTGCTGCCCTGGAGGGCTAGCACATGTCGGCCTGGCATGTAGTTTAAGGGCCATGGGGAGACTTGGTGAAGAAAGGACCCAGTCGCAGGTGCTGTCAGACTAACCTGTCTTCATTCTCTAGTCCTAGAAAAGGGGTCAGTCAGACAGGGGCGCCAGTGTGTGAGGAGGATGGTGATGCAGGCCTTGGCATCAGACAGGGAGGGAAGGCTCCAGTCACGCCTCGTGGGCGCGGGCGAAGGGGCCGCCCGCCTTCTCGGACCACTGGAACCAGGTACCCGGGTAGTGTGAGATATGCTTAGTCTATGACTTATTCAGAAAAAAAGGGAGTAGAGAGAAGAGAGGGGAGTAGAGAGTATGTGGGGTGTTAGGAGGGACAGGAGGGGTCCGCACTGACTGGGGAGTGGGCAGGGATCAGAGAGGCTACCGAGAAACCAGGCTTATGCCTGTGATGGGGTCCTCCAAGAACGGGCTGACAAAGGAGTGGGAAACCTGGTAGCTAAGTACTTTCCTCAATTCTTACTGCCACCTCCTATCTCTTATCTCTCTTTAGAGAAACAGCTGTTCCTGGCCCCTTGGGCATAGAGGACATTTCACCGAGCATGTCACCAGACGATAAATCCTTCACTCGTATTGTGCCCCGAGTGCCGGACTCCACCAGGCGGGCAGACGTGGGTGCTGGTACTTTGCGTCGAAGCGACTCTCCAGAGATTCCTTTCCAGGCTGCTGCTGGTCCTTCTGATGGCTTAGATGCCTCCTCTCCAGGGAATAGTTTCGTAGGGCTCCGCGTTGTAGCCAAGTGGTCGTCCAATGGCTATTTTTACTCTGGGAAAATCACTCGTGACGTCGGAGCTGGGAAGTATAAATTGCTCTTTGATGATGGGTACGAGTGTGACGTTTTGGGCAAAGACATTCTGCTGTGTGACCCCATCCCACTGGATACGGAAGTGACAGCCCTCTCCGAGGATGAGTATTTCAGTGCAGGTAATAAAGGGGGTGGAGTCTGTAAGAGATTTGCTGTGCCTGGGCCAGTATGCTCTCCAATCAGTTATTGCCAGCCCGACTGCTCTGCGGGGGTCTCCAAAGCTGCAAGTTCCATTCCTACTACACTGGTTACTTTCACAATGGCTATTTTGTTTTTCTTTTTTGCTTATTTTTGAATGAACTTACTTTGGTATAATATTATATTTACAGGAAATACACAGAATACTGTGCCAAGTACAGAATACTGGAATAGCGTAGGGAGTTCCTGTCCACCCCCACCCAGCTTCCCAACTTTCCCTGTTGTTAACATCTTCCATTAGCATGGTACATTTGTCACAACTAAGAAACCAACCTGACTCCTTACTAACTAAATTCCACGCCTTATTTGGATTTCACCAGCTTTTTTATGTTCTTTTTCTGTTGCAGGATCCAGTCCATTAGCCCTCATGTGTCCTTCAATCTCCTTTGATCTATGACAGTTTCTGAATCTTTTCTTCTTTTTCATGACCTTGACAGTTTTGAGGGGGTATACTGGTTAAATATTTTGTAGAATGTCCCTCAGTTTGGGTTTGTCTCATGTTTTGTTTGATTAGATCAGAGTGTTAAGGGTTTTGAAAAGAATGCTGGGGAGGTGAAGTGCCCTTCTTGTTACATCATATGGGGGAGAGAAGCTGTGACATCCACAGGACATCACTCGTCTTGTTAATCTTTATCCCTTGGTTAAAATGTTTGCCAGTTTTGTCCACTGTAGAGTTAGTGTTTTTCCCTTTCACCACTGAGACTTCCATATAGTACCTGCCTTGCTGGGAATCTAGTAGGTAGTGCAGATAAGTTGAGATATTTTTACTTAGGAAGAAGTTGTTTGTAATGTGTTTTTGTGCCTGCATACCTACCTACCATTTACTGTCTAGTTTGAAAAATGGTACCTTTTTTTTTGTTTTGTTTTAAAGTAGCCAGTTTCCTATAATCATGATGGTGAGAGATTTGTATTTGTTATGACTGTTTTATGTGCCAGTTCTTTGAATATATTGCCTCTTTTCTGTGAGCTAATTTGGACATAAATGTTTGTGTTGAGTTTTGTCATTTAAAAACATCATTTCTGGAGATTGTTTGGAACGTGGTTTGGGATATAATAGGCAACAGTGCCTCTGATGAAGTCTCTTCACACCTTCGTGTGATGTGGACTCCTAAGTAGTTGTGGTTTGCCCCTTTATTTCATTGTTAAACTTAACCTTCTAGCTCTGGATAATAGCTCTATGTGGCATCAGTTAGTAGCACATGGATTTAGGTCTTTTATGGCCTGTGGCTTATGTAGTTTGTATCAAATATATTCATTCTTCTTTTTCAGATGTAAAGCTTATCTTGGAGGTCCTCTTAAGACAGAGAGACAGTCTATATCCAGGGTGGATTACGGCATCAAGGCATGGGGAGTCTGTGTCTCATTTATTGAGGCTGTCTACTAAACTGCTTTCAGTTTTAGTAACTCTTCATCAGTGTGAAGTTTATTTTTGCTTTGGGCTTCTTTGTCCTTTTGAAGGGGGTCTTTGTGATTTAGTTTCCTGGTAGAGATTTAAGCCAGGAGATGAAGAAGCAAAGGGAAAGGGAGTGATTGTGTGGCATAGATAGAGAACCAAGGCTTGGTTTCATGTCTGTATTTCTTTCCTTGGTGGCATATGCTCTGGGTTTCTTTTAAGCCCTTCATTCAAGCACAGGCTAATGGGGGAAAGCAAATGGACCCTTTTAAAAGGTGTTCATGATAATGCATTGTTTTTATCTTATATATGTTTTTTTGTGTGTGTGTATACACAAATATATATATTCCACATGTGTGTGTAAATTGTTTGATAGGTAGAGGAAACTTTTCATAGATTTGGGAATGGGTTTTACCCAAGATTACACTGCTTAGTGGTGGCAGAATTAAACCCAGGCTTAGGTCTTCTGAATCCTAGCCCTGATCCCTTTTATACTCCACATTGTGTTCCTTCTAACCTAGAGTCCTTATCTATAGTTCTGAATCAGAGCAAGAAATAGATAAGAGGGAAAATTAGGCAGGAGAGACAGAATTTATTTATTTTTTCCCTTTTTTGCTCTGTATCTCTATTTTGATTTAGCCACACAGACACATGCTGTCTTTTAGAGTGATAACCATCTTTCACCTACAACTTGAGAATTATCACTCAGCCTCCAAAGAAGCCAAGAAGGAAAGATTTAGTAAGTTATAATGGGATTGTTGAGAAACCACATGTCATTTCACTTCAAAAAATAATGGAACTACTAACAACTCATAAAGGCTGGCTTTAGGAAGTTATTTTATAACTGAAGGGTTCCTTCTGCTGAGAAACTTTACATGTCCCAATCCCAGGATAGTAGCTACATACCTTCCTAAGTGGCGGTGTTGTCTGGGATTGACAGCTGGAATTTCTTTAAGTAGACTTCAGCCCCTGGGCTGAATTACCTGGGGTAGGTAATGCCCTACCCGAAGCCTGCTGTGCAGAGCCATCGTGAGTGGGTGCTGGGCAACCTAAAACAACAGCAGGCCATCTTCTGTTGTTCCCACTCAGGGGTGGTGAAAGGGCACAGGAAGGAGTCTGGAGAGCTGTACTACAGCATTGAAAAAGAAGGCCAAAGGAAGTGGTACAAGCGAATGGCCGTCATCCTGTCCTTGGAACAAGGAAACAGACTGAGGGAGCAGTATGGCCTTGGCCCATACGAGGCAGTAACCCCCCTCACCAAGGCAGCAGATATCAGCTTGGGTAAGACCTTTGCTTCCTGAGAAACTGCCTCCGGGCCCTGCTCTGTTTGTGGTGGGAGGAGTGAATTCTATAGCAGTAAGCATGCTTCCCTAAATCTTACTATTCCTGTCGTGTATGAGATGCTAATGAGCTGCCATTTTCTGGAGCCACTGTCTATCTCTTTTTCCTTCCTGGGACCAGATAGTAAATCCTCAGAGTCTTCTGGCCTCCCCAGTTCTGCAGGGGGCCAGACATATTTCAGTCATGACTAAAACTGAAACAAAAGATGGTGGCTTGGAAAGAGGTTTCCTGCCCCTGTGGGAGGTGGAGGAAAGGATGTGGTGATCTCTAACTCAGGCCCTGCCCAGCTTCTTGGAGTCCACAGCCTCAGACGAGGAGTTGACCAACCTTTGGCTTATCCTATCCTAGACAATTTGGTGGAAGGGAAGCGGAAACGGCGCAGCAACATCAGCTCCCCGGCCACCCCCACTGCCTCCAGCAGCAGCAGCACCACCCCTACCCGCAAGACCACAGAAAGCCCCCGTGCCTCCTCGGGAGTTCTCTCAGGCAAAAGAAAACTGATCGCTTCTGAAGAGGAACGGTCCCCTGCCAAGCGAGGCCGGAAGTCTGCCACTGTGAAACCTGGTGAGTGCTCCCTTTTGCCTCATTCTCCCTCAGACCACTGTGGAATGCGGGGCTAGCTGCTGAAGAGATGGAGCCTGATAAGTGGCGATGGCTCCTCTGTCCTGGCTACAAAGATGGGGTCCCACACAAGCCCTAGGTAGTATTCCGCTTCCTGCATCCACCTTTATGCATCTCCCAGCAGAGTCCAGTAGAGGTAGATAGGACATGAGGTCTTGATTGGAAACATTCATTGACTTCTGTGTAGGTTCTAAGAGGGAAAGAAGTACTGAATTTTAAGCAGATTCAAAATAGGTGAAATTGGTCTTACTGTCTTCCTTTACCTGGCACCATCTTCTACCTCAGGAAGCTCTGTTCCCCCCTCTCTTGCACTCAGGGTCCTCTGGCTCTCCCAGACTTCCTCTTGAAAGCTGGTACCTCACTCTGCATCTCCCCTCCTCGTACTGTTCCCAAACAACTGCTTTCCAGTCCCCCGTGCTTCTTATTAACAGGAATTTATCTATCTTTGTTTACAGAGTCTCTACTATGACCCTTTCACAGCCATTGGGGGTTCTAGAGACACGGGGGTAAAGTCCTCCATGTCTGCCCTGAGGGAGCCCTCTCAGTCCAGCAAACTGAAGGACTTCATTGCTTGTTACATTTTCCATTGTCCTGGCACCAGAACTTCTTTTGTTTCCTGTATATTTGGGTTGTGTCATCTCCGTATCTATCTCACACTCCTGTTGTGTTCAGGTTATGTGAGGCATGGAACTAACTGCTTTATACATATTACCTCAAATAATCCCTATGAGGTATAGATGTTAGAATTCATTTTCCAGTTGAAGAATCTGCGGCACAGGAAAGTGGGCTAACTTTCCCAAGGTGGCCTAGTAATCCAGAATTCACACTCAGGCAGTTTGACTTTGAAGTCCAGGCTTTTCCATACTACATCAGACTGTTCTCCTCCTGCTGGTTTTGTTTTAGGGAGGCATGACCTGTCTGTCATCTTAGCCTCCTAACGAGGCTATGATTCCGCTTCTCCAAATCAGGTATTTGTTTTCTTTTTGAGGACTTATTGGGGCACTCCTAGCATGGGTGTTCTGGGAGTCCTGGGCTGGCTGGTTCACTTACCCACCCCCAGGGGTTGGAAACTGGGACAATTGAAGCAAGCTGGTTTGATGGTGCTCCATCAACATGTAATAACACTTTCTTACTAAGTATTCTGTGCACCATTCTGGTGAGGGCCAGGGATAGGATGGGGAGTATCTGCCAGGGACATTTCTTGGTAATAAAAAAGGTGGACTTTTTGTTGTCTGTTTTTAAGGGCTGTTTCAAAATAACACATATCCTGGGGGATTCTGAGCACTGGGCAGAGAAAGTGGGCTGAAGATTTCCAAATATTTTTTCATTCCTACCTAACCTTTGTTTGTATTAGAACCACCACTTTCTTCAAATGATCTCAGAAGTATTTGGTTTGGCTGTATAAGAACAAGACAAGTAGGGGCGCGTGGGTGGCTCAGTGGGTTAAAGCCTCTGCCTTCGGCTCAGGTCATGATCTCAGGGTCCTGGGATCGGAGCCCCGCATCGGGCTCTCTGCTCGGCAGGGAGCCTGCTTTCCCCTCTTTCTCTGCCTGCCTCTCTGCCTACTTGTGATCTCTCTCTCTCTCTGTCAAATAAATAAAATCTTAAAAAAAAAAAAAAAAGAACAAGACAGGTTCATTTTAATTTATGAAAATAATGTATACATCATCATGACTATAAAATTTAAATATATCACATTTCTCTGCACTGTGAATTGGGTCATAGGTTATTGACCATAGGAATGATCTTTGGTCAGTAGCTCAAAAAAGTTGGTCAGGACCTTCCCAGCCCATCCCGTCGTGCTCAGGCAGTGGTCTGTAGCCTTCTAGTAACTGTGCTCTGTCCTCTCCAGGTGCGGTGGGGGCAGGAGAGTTTGTGAGCCCCTGTGAGAGTGGAGACAACATGGGTGAACCCTCTGCCCTGGAAGAGCAGAGAGGGCCCTTGCCCCTCAACAAGACCTTGTTTTTGGGCTATGCTTTTCTTCTCACCATGGCCACAACCAGTGACAAGTTGGCCAGCCGTTCCAAACTGCCAGATGGTCCTACAGGAAGCAGTGAGGAAGAGGAGGGTAAGTCCCTAGGAAGCCCTGGGGGCTCTGACACTTGGGCACTTTCTTCCTTTCCGTTCCCTTTATGAGCCTGTAGAGGAGGCAGTGCAGGTGGCATCTGGGATCTTGGCCAGGGAAAATTAACGAGCCCTGCTTCTTGATTCATAGACTGTTTCCACAAAATTCCTCTTGGTGGCTCCTCAAAACAACCCTGTGAGGCAGATGGGAGATAGATCTTATCATATGCTTTACAGATGAGGAAACCAGCTTGGAGAAGTTAAATAATTGCTTTTTGTCTGCAATAATGGTAGACTTGGGACTAGAATCCCTATTCATTTTATGCTACTATAGTCATCCGGATCCGTAAAGTTTCTGAATGCCTTGCCGCTTTCCCATCTGTGTGCTAGGGGCAGCTGCTAGAGAAAACCCACGTGGAGACCAAAGTTCAGTCTCTTAAGGTCTGAATGTAAGACTGAGAATGTAGGGTGCCCAGAGCCCCAGGGTGATTACAGAGAAGCAGCTTCTAAGCCTTTGCAACTCTTGTACCTCTCTTCAACCTTAAACCTCATGTATATATTGCATTTCTACGTTGTCTGTTACATAGGATTTGAGTGAAGGCTGCAGTGGGGAGAGGTAAAAATTGTTTCACCTGTCTAAAGAGTATGTGATCTAGGAGAGAAAATGGGTGGATACAAATGTATACACTGTAAGTGACTCACAGCAGCATCCAGATGTTTCTGTGAAAGCTAAAGGTCCAGATGGGATGATGCTCTGTAGGTTAAAGTTGAATCTTGCAAGAGGGAATCGAATTAGGGAGCATGGTTATCATAAAATAGCAGCACTGCAGATCTGTGATGGTTGGCATTTCAGGTGTGTGGATGACTTTGCTAACTAACCATAAGTGTATCTCAACAACCATAGCCATGTGGAGATCTTTACAGGGACACAGGAAGGGTGGTCAGGGAGTTGCAGTTAGGGTTTATGCTATTTGGAAGGTGCCTAAACAGTCATCAGCAGAGCGGCTCTAGGGTGCGGGAGCAGGTGTGGCATGTGTGGGGTTTCAAGGTTGAGTGTGCACCCAGCCTTTTTTGTCAGACAGAATTGAGATAGGTATGGGTATCATTGGAGATGAGGTGTCTGAAGAGTTTCCTAGCCAAGAGTGTAGTTTTACATTGATCATAATGAGTCCCTTGAGGATTGTGTGAGATGTGTTGTGGCATCAAAACAGTGTTTGTGGTCTTGATTTCTTTTGCTTTTACAGTATTGCTAGACTCTGGACCTTCCTTATTCTCTAGCACACTCCTAGCCCTTCCCTAGACCAGGACTTCATAAGGCAATTCTGTAGATGTTTTATTTGTGGGTTGGTACAGCATGGTCAAGAAAGCCAGCTTTGGTATGAGATGCAGACTGTCCAGTTCCTTAAGTCTGTGACACTGTGTAAGATTAATAAACTCAGCTCAGAAGAATTCCCTTCATTGCTGATACATCAAATGTTTTTATTGCCAACCTTGTAACCAAAAGTGAGGGGAGGTAGGCCTTATCTAAATGAGGAGGAAATTGGACTTTTTTAGAAAGAGATTTCCACATTTTGTCTCTTTTATTTATTTCTTTATTTCGTTTTTGTTTATTTTTTAAGGTTTATTTATTTGACAGAGAGAGAGTGCACAAGCAGGGGGAGCAGCAGGCAGAGGGAGAGGCAGGGCTGAGCATGGAGCCTGATGGAGGGCTTGATCCCAGGACCCTGGGATCATGACCTGAGCCCAAGGCAGATGCTTAAACCAACTGAGCCACCCAGGTGCCCTGATTTCCAGGTTTCTTGTGGAAAATGTGATTATAGTGACCATGTCTGTTTTATGTTGCTCCTTTATCATTGGATTATTGCCCAACAGTACCAAAGTCCTTGATATTTTTAGCATGTTGAAGGTCCCTCAATCTCAAGAAGCCTAAAGACATTTGTACTAAAACAGTCTTCTAACAGAATATTAACAGTTTTAAAGAAACCATGTGGTATGACTTGTAGATAAATGGGAATCTCTTAGATGCTACTTTAGATAAGGAGCTCATAAAATATTTTAATCCATTTAATGAGACCTATTAGTGAATTAAGAATATGCCACCTGGTATTGTCGGGAGGCATACCATCAGGGAGCCATCAGCATGGGGATTTGACTCTAGAGTTGGGTTCATTTAGTACCTTCGTCCTTTGGATGATGGAATGAAAAAGCTGTTCATTTTAGCCACTGGTGGGGCAGGGCCACTCATAAGTTGCAAATAAAGAAAATTAAATCAAAAAAGAAAAAGTAGAGGAGTAGACTACTACTGCCTAGGTGGGATAATGTTTGATTACACAGATGCAAGGAAATATAAATTGGGGACTAAAAGCTAAATAGGTCAGGACTAGAAGCAGACCTGGATTAAGCAGACGTAACATAGAAGTCTTGGGAAAAAGAAAGGACCATGCAAGGCCTTGGCAGTGACTCAGCAGTAGTGTTGGTACTGAAAATTGTGACAAGGTATATTGAGATGGATCAACAGGATGCAGTGACAAGCCTGAAAAATAGTCCTGCTATATTCTGAGTTGTTTACAACCACTTAGAGTTTCCAGTTTGAGCTCTCATTTTAAGAGGAACATGGAGAATGCTTGGTCAAGAAAAGAGCAATGAAGGTGAATGGGCTGGCCAGTCAGACCTACCCGGAGGTGCAGAGGCCTGAGCGTGGGGCACCAGCACCTCGGGCAGCTCCAGCAGGCAGGGAGGGCAGCACAGGGCTGGTCTCTCTGCAAGGGGTCTGCTTTGCGGGCGTTTACCACTGGGCATGAGGGGGATGGGGAGTGGTCCTGGCTCTGAACTCTTAATGAATTTGGTTGGGTTTTTTATTTGTGGTAAGTTCATTAGAACTTAATTTCTCAGAAATCCTAATTAACTAAAATCTCTAATGTCTTGCTTTTTTCTTTTCTTTTTTTTTAATGTGTTATTTATATATGAGAGGAGCAGATATTTGGTCAAAAGAAGCAATTTCTAATTGCCTAGGGTCATTACAGCTTCAGCCTCATCTCTCATAACTTCTACTTCACCCTCAAGACTGTAATGCAGTCATTGATGTTCAGTGTCCTGAGGTACTTCAAGATCATCAAAGGTAGATAGTTTTCGATAAAAAGGTTGAAATAGGATTTTTCTGGCTAACCTTCACTTAATCAGTTACATTTTAGAAACCTTTTCTTTGAGCATTCTGGTTCATCGAAGTTTTAGTGTATAGGGGATAAAAATGCTGATGAAGGGGGAATTTGAAGGCTTTGTTAGAAAAAGTGCAAAATCAGCTATTCGTCTCCACAAGCAGGCAGAATTAGAGGAAATGGGCTTAGTTTGCAGGAGAGATTGAGGGTAGACATAAAGGACAGCTTCCTGATGGTAAAGGTTACTCAAATTGGAATACCTCACCATGGGAACTGGTTGTGTGTCCATCCTTGTTTTTAGGTCTAGGGCCTACCCCATTTCTCATCTTCCCTACCCCTTCTGCTCTTGTCCCTTCTTTTGGCAGCATTTTGTAGTCCTCATGACAGACCTCTTTCTGACCCATGGGAAAGCCCTTGATCTGTCCGTCTTTGGGATATAGTGCTATGGAGATAGCCGGGGGAGTGTAAAAGGAGGCAGTAAGAAGCAGTCTTAAAGTAGCGAATAAGAAACCAACTAGTAATTATGATCTTTTTTTTTTTTAAATAGAATTTTTAGAAATTCCTCCTTTCAACAAGCAGTATACAGAATCCCAGCTTCGAGCAGGAGCTGGCTATATTCTTGAAGACTTCAATGAAGCCCAGGTGAGGAGTTTGTGTAGCTTCCCCCAGGGTTAATGATGAGAAGAACCTGAGAGGGAGGGGATGGGGAGGTTGGGTACACCAGGTAGACAGTTTAGGAACTGGGAAACTGCTACAAGGTTTTGCATGAAATAGAATTTTTACTTGTATGTAAGGAAGAGAAGTTAGAACCCTTATTTGTTAAAGCCTGTGGTTCTGTTTCTGGGACAAAAGCAGATTAAAATTTGTGTTAAAATACAAATCCCCATTACAGTGTTGCTGATTCTCTTCCTAGAAGGTTGAATACCTGGGATTGGGTTGTCCCTTGAGGGTTTGGGCCCCCAGAAGAACCTGCAGGTGAGGCAGGGAGAGTATCTAGGGCAGTCCTTTGGGCCTTTCATTGAGAAAGGAAGTGTTGGGCGGAAGGATAAGCTCAACTCCATTTTGGGTGGTATTTGGAAGTGTTCAGGTCTGTTCTCTGCAACTCGGGGCTGCTATTCAGGGCCTTTCTGTAGAAGTCACCAGACCCATTGGTTCTGTTCCTTTTCTTCCAGTGTAACACAGCCTACCAGTGTCTCCTAATTGCGGATCAGCACTGTCGAACCCGGAAGTATTTCCTGTGCCTTGCCAGTGGGATTCCTTGTGTGTCTCATGTCTGGGTCCATGATAGTTGCCATGCCAACCAGCTCCAGAATTACCGTAATTATTTGCTGCCTGCTGGGTACAGCCTTGAGGAGCAAAGAATTCTGGATTGGTGAGTATCTGAGAGCCCATCTAGGATGGTAGGCAGGAAGACAGCAAGCTTTTGGAGGGGAAGAATCTAGGTGAGAGAGTATTTGTAGAAACTAGAATCGTCATAGGATAAATTAGAGAATTTCAGTGAGTCTTTTCAGCAGTTCATCTAATTTATGTCCCTGAGGTATCCTGGTTAAGGACCTTCTGAAAATGTGTGAGGATTTCCATGTAGGTTTAGTATACTTGACGTCTAAGGTTAGGGGACTAAGTCTTAAGCAAGGCATTTTATTCTCAGACCCAGCATGGATCTGGACAGCAGAAGGGCTGAATTAGAAGGCCAGGATCCCAGAGAATACACATGACTCACAGGAGAGAAGGGGAGTGGTGTCCTAATGCAGGGCTTTGGAAAACATTCACATGGGCCCAAGTTCCTTGGCAGAAGGGCTCTTGTTGGATGTAATCTGTCATGCTAAGGTCTTTTCCAATTCCAAGGTGCTGTGTCTCTGACTCCTTCGTAGGCAACCTCGCGAAAACCCTTTCCACAATCTGAAGGTACTCTTGGTGTCAGACCAACAGCAGAACTTCCTGGAGCTCTGGTCTGAGATCCTCATGACTGGGGGGGCAGCCTCCGTGAAGCAGCACCATTCAAGTGCCCATAACAAAGGTACCTACCTGCAAAGTGTGTGTGGTGGTATTGCTCCAAGGATGGCCTTAGAGCCGCAGGTGTTTCACCTTGTGGTCTGTGATTGGTTGACCTTATCCATGTTTCTAAGAGAAGAAAGGTACCACCTTCAAGAGGTGAGCCACTACGAGGGAGGCACTGGGTTGTTGATGCTTCTGCTGGTGTCCAGTGGTGTATTGATAAAGATGCCTATACGGTTAGCATATAATGATAACTTTTCACTTTGGGTTGTGATCAGTAACACTGATTGACATAAAACGCTTGAGTTTGGGCACAATGCGACGTACTGGCTAGGAAGCACGTCTTTTTCAACAGAAGGCTAAATAGAGTCTCCTCTCCTCCCTCACCTTCCCCTGCTTCCTGCAGATATTGCGTTAGGGGTATTTGACGTGGTGGTGACGGATCCCTCATGCCCGGCCTCGGTGCTGAAGTGTGCAGAAGCATTGCAGCTGCCTGTGGTGTCGCAGGAGTGGGTGATCCAGTGCCTCATTGTTGGGGAGAGAATTGGATTCAAGCAGCATCCAAAATATAAACATGATTATGTTTCTCACTAAGGATACTTTGTCTCACTGATTTTATTCCCTGTTTGTTGTGAATTGTGTTTTAACCAGGTTTTAAAT
This sequence comes from Potos flavus, assembly GCA_028534135.1. Lineage (NCBI taxonomy): Eukaryota > Metazoa > Chordata > Mammalia > Carnivora > Procyonidae > Potos > Potos flavus. The sequence continues at coordinate 51,109,675 of CM052896.1, forward strand.
GTGTCTTGTGTGTAATTGTATTCTTTGCATGGATCTTGTATATAGTTTTATTTGCTGGACTTTTATGATAAAATAAATGTTGAATCTCTTTGGTTGTAGTAACTGGGATTTCTTCATCCATTTCTTTGAACTTAATCGCAGAACAAAAAGCAAGACAAACATAGTACCTTCTGTGGTTTTCAATAGGCTTGTTCACGGTAAGAGGACAGCTAGCCAAGGTAAATAACAAGAAATTAATTTTAAAATTTTCTGTGGCATCTTTGTCAAAAGGTTATCCTGGGCTAAAATTTGACTTCCAAAAACCTGATTTTACAGTAGGCCCAAATCAATAGATGTAGCAAAAGTTGCGTGGAATTGGGCACTTCCGGGCAATTTAAAAAAAAATCTTTTTAGAGCTGAGCTCACTGACAGCTGACCTGTGGGTACTGTACTCTGAGAACTAAAAAGGAAAAAGCACCAATTTCTGTGAAAGGGCAGTGACTATCAGCCTGATGGGATGACTTTCTGCAAGGATAAACGAGAAACGCAGGGACAACACTTGGAAATGTTAGCAGCTCTGGCCAGAGGTCCAATTTTATAATTATTATTGCTGTCATGGTTACTAGAAGCTATTCCTTCCCTACCCCCTAGCAGCATCCCTGTTGATGTCCTGTCATTCTCTGAAGCAGGAGTTAAGAAGTTTTCCTGCCAATTAGTAAATATTTTAGGCTTTCTGGACCATTTGATGTGTCACAAATATTCACCTTTGCCATGACAGCATGAAAGCAACCACAGACAATAGGTAACTGAGTGTGGCTGGGTTCCAATAAAACTTCATTTACAAAAACAGGTAGTGGGCCAGAGTTTGCTAACTTCTCCACAGGTAGAAGTGGAAGGGGTCACCTTCAGCACACAAGTGCAAGAAATAGGATGCAGTATGTGGTAGAGAGATAACGACCAGAATTGCTGGCTACAGACTTTTTCAGTATAGAGGGAGTTGTTCAATCAACATTTATTTTTGTTCATAACAATATGAACATTATTAATATTTACAGTAATGGTTGGGCCAGATTAGGGGAACCTTAACTCTTGTGGTTCTTCTAAGAGGGGATAATAAGACTCGCAGCTTCCAATATTTGGAACCTAAGAATTTGACCTCAGGCTTTTTCTTAAGGACTCCTTTTCTTTGTTAAAATAGTAATAATTAAATACGTTGTCAATAGCTAGAATTGCCCCTTTTCCAGTCTGAAATAATTGGAAGTTCTTACTTACTGCTGTCTCTCGCAGCTTCAACAGTACCTAGGCGCATAGCAGGTGCTCAGCAAATGGCCGTGTCCAACAGACATTCTCCGTGTACTGGATCTTGCAAGGCCAGCAGAGGGAGAGCTGGCACCACGTCCTCCATGGTGGGTGAGTTAAGAACTCCCCTAAGATGGGGTAGACCGTTCCACACGGGAAGGATTTGTACCCGTGAATGTTCAATAGTAGTAGCTTCTAGGAGGAAAAGGTAGGGCCCTCAGTAGACTGCAGGCATTTGTGGAGTAGCTGGAGAGTGGGATGTTTTGAATCTGTCACAGATTTGGGAACGTGGTGAGAGACTGCTAGTTTGTGAACCAGGTATTTTCACATCCCGAAACTACAAAAGAAAAAAGGAACCTCGTCAAATACGCTTTCCCAAGATTTTCTTCAAAGAAAGAAGAATCAGGGCAGCCTGTGATCTACCTAATGTTACCTTCTAAAACTCTTACGTTTCTTGGACTCTTCTGCTTAAAAATCACTTAGGAAAAATCTGCTTGAGGACATTTGAGAGAGAAAGGAGAACAATAAAGTGCTTTTTAAAAATAGAGACCTCCGAGAAAAGCCAACCACCACTGAATCTATTTGATTAAAAAGCTAAGAATTAGAAGGGGCAGTCACCTTCCCCAGGCATGGAAGCTGGGGCCAGGGGCCAGGGAGGCGGGGTGCCTAGCTCTGCAGAGCTGGTTAATGTCTGAACTGGGAACCAGCCACAGCCACTCCACTTCCCAGTTCTTTCTTCCAGCCCAGCTGAGAACTAAAAACCCATCTCAGCATCAGGAGTCTTAGTATTTCACTATGATGATGGCTTTTACTAGAAGATAAGCTTCATTAAATAAAGATGATCAGACACAACCCTTTATCTCTGAGCCTTAGTTTCCTTGTTTATAAAATGAGGCCATTTGGATGAGACGGTGGCTGACGTCTCCCAACTCTGGAGTTACAACTTGTTAAAAAACCACACACACAGAGTCCACAGACTTCCCCAAGGCTCGTTCGTACCTGCCCAGAGTTCCGCCGGCCTGGGTGTAATATTTGTTATAATCTAGTCGTAAGAGTAGTTGAGCCAAATCTGAGTTGATCTGATGGTTCCGAACACTGGAGAGGATCTTGAATAGCAGTGAAGACTGGCGGCTAAAGCCCTGCAGAGAGAAGGACCCGGGCTGTGGTTCCGTGTAGACTCACCAGCTGTCCATGCGGAGTGAGGCGGGAAGGCGGAGCTCCTTGAAAATCTCTTGCTCAAAATTCTACAGCACCAGCTGGCCTTCCCACAGCTTCACTTCTCTTCGCTCCTAAAAGGTCTTCTTAGGACTGAGTCCACAGATAGCATGACTTTCTGTGAAAGTACACTCCCATTCTCAGTAGGAAGGCAGCATCCGCTTTCAAATTAATATATTCTGTTGTATACTGGGGCCGGGGAGAGCCTGCGGGTTTTTGTTAGTCAGATAATTACAATGCCAGTGAAACGGGAGTTCGTTCAAGGAAGTAAGGAGGTTGGATAGGAGAATGTGAGAACAAAGCCAGTGCCTGTTTGTGGGCTGAAGAAACTATTCACAGCTTAACTATTTTTGAACGCTGAGATGGCACACAATTAGCTGCTTCAGAATGAACTGACACCAACATTTTCATCTTTGTATCTTGTTATTTCTGTGTGTACGTATGTACTGGGGGAAATGATTTACTGACTCAGAGGGAAAGATGGTGATTCCCCACTGGCAGAACATCCTCTACCGGACAGGGCTGCGTACTGCCAACAGCCAGGCAGACTCACCTTCACCAGGATGCTCAGCTGGGCAGCCCCTCGTTCATCCAGCGGGCCCAGGTTCTGACTGACCAGCGAGCAAAAGCCGTGACAGAGGTCTAGGATTTCGTTCAGGCAGTGAAACACCTAACCAGGAAACGGTATTAGGAAAAGAAGGAAGATACATGTATGGAATTAAAGATATGGGAAAACAGTCTAAGAGCAACCTTATTCCCACTCTTTGACCTCAGGAGAGACAATGTTACGTGTCAGTTCTGCTTGCCCCTCAAAATGCAACAAGTGTAAACCAAACTCTTCCCTTCCTGGCAAAGATGCTATCATTCTCTTAGTCCCCCCTGCACAAGTCTTCCATTGTAGCCACATCACACTAGTCGTTTCTGGGACCCACCCAGTGTGCTCCTGCCCTGAGCTTTGCTTTCACTGTTTGTCCCTGTGCCCAGGATCCTCTCCTTAATGCCACTTCACGTTCTACCTTCTCGGTCGAGCACCCCTTTCCCCGTGTAGCCTTTAGTGACCCCCTGCTTCTATTATCTGTACTGTTCTCGGCCTCTGTTCAGGCCACCTGTGTTGTTACTGATCTGTGTATGTATGTATGTATGTATGTTCTGTTTCTCCAACTAGATTGTGAGCTCCTTACGGGCACAGCCATGACTTATACCTCTTTGTATCCCCAGTGCCTTGCATACAGTAAGCACTCAATAAATATTTAATGGTGACCACCTGCTCTCATCTTCTGCTTTTCCCAAGGATGCACTCATGCCATTTGAGGACAGTCTGCCTGTCACAACGGCTTTTGGTGTTGTCAGTTCACAGAGCCCTTGAGAGTGGCATCTATGGAACCTGCTCTCCCTTAGTGCAGCAAAAATAGCTTCAAATAGGAACAAAAGAGAAGTCTGCAGTGTTTGTGGTGTGGCAGAACTGAGGGAGAAGAGCTGGCTGACAGAGATGAAGTGTAATCTATGTAACCCAATATATTCAGAGAAACTATGAGGGGTCATTTCAACCTTCCCGCTTTCTATTCTGGAATTGGCATGCACGTGTGAGCTTTATTAGCACCACGCTCTAACCAACTGAGCTAACCGGCCGCCTTATCACGTGTGAGCTTTAAAAAATACCAGGAGCTGGGTTTCACTCCAGACATTCTAATTTAAATGTTCAGGGTCCCATATTTTTTCAAGCTTCAAGGTGATTTCCATATGTAGCCAAGGTTGAGGATAATGACCCTGAAGATGTACATACATATGTGTACACACACACACGCGCGTGCGCTACTCCACTTGGCTGTGAAAACAACTCACAACTGGTCAATCCTGACCCAAAAGATTGCTAAGAAAGTAAGTACTATATACTTTTGGTAGTCCTTCTGTGGTGTCAGAAAGGTTTTTTAAATTAAATCCTTCCCTTTGAGGGTTCAGCACATACTCTTTCTTCTATAGCTGCTCGCCACATCTCCAGGATGCAATATTTCAGAAATTCAAAGACATTTAAGTTCCCTTTTAACATTCCCTTTTAGTTTTGCTTTAAGTTGCTAAAAAGGTCTGAAAATGGAGATTCAACAATTGTTAATGATAGTTACGTATCCTGGCAACTCGGGATCTAAGGGAACAGGTGAGAAGCAGTCTGAGGAAACCAATAGCCCTACTTACAGGTTTCAACAAGATAAAGGACTGAGCCAGCAGATTGCTAAGGAAGTGGTCGTGAGCCAGTCGGATGCTTTCAAAGTCACGGGTGGAATTGATCTGATGCAGCAGCTGTGAGAACTGAGACTCCAGCACGTCTACCTGATGGGCAGTGACACACAGGTACTTTCAGGACCCAGCACATTCTAAGCACTTGAGGACGTTAAGATGCCTGACAGTGTATGAAAGAGAAAGTCTCCCTCCTATTCAAGCCACTTTAAAGCTGACCAAAGACTCTCTTAGGTTGCTTAGCCTTGTACAAAATTGTCTAATGCCTAAGAACCTCCAAAGTTCTGGCAGACCCCCCGCCTCACCCTACATCTCCTCCACTGACTGACATTCTAGCCAACTCTAAACATGAGGGTCAGATCAATAAGAAATACTGCACTGCTGACAAGAACCTGAGACTCATTCTCCTTCCATTCATTCCCACTTTCCTCTAAAATGCCACCAAGAAACCCCACCCGGTGATAAAATCTGTGCCTTTTCTCAACCCCCGACATTTCAACCACTGCAGGATTGTAGTCTCTCTTCAGTCAACCCTGCCCACCTCCCAGACTTCCGTTGCCCTTCCCCTCGTCAGCCCTGGGCCCAGACCTGGAGATAGTACTGAAGATTATCCACCAAGAAGGCCATGTGGTTTCTCAGGCGCCACTTGATGGCGTCCGTCTGGTTGGACTTGAGGTGCTTGCGCTGCATCTGGAGGGCCCAGCAGTGCTGCAGCTCGGCCTGCACCCGGCGCACGCTCAGTAGGTACTTGAAGACGACATTGTACCTGGGACAGAAACGTCAGGCTCTCTAGGAATCAAACTTCACTGCCCACCTCACTTGCATGACAGACCCGAGGACTCTGTGCCTGCCACCCGCCCCCTGAAAGGCAGGGAGGCAAGTTCCAGTTTCTGTGCTGGGAAGTGCTTTTACAGCGTATGTGAAAGGAAGGAAGGAGGGTCTTGCGTGGCCCAATAACAACAATGTGTTAGGAAGCAAGGATTTCAGTTAATCATATTTTCTGTCCCAAAGAAGAGAGAATGCAATTGAGGGCTCCCTAGTTCCTGCCTCAGGGCAAGCTCGGGCTAGCTGCCTCATGCTGAGCCCCGCGCTGAGAACACGCATGGGAAGAACAGCTGATTCCTAGTGAACTGGATATATTTACTTGTTCGTAGGCAGACTTGCAGAAACCAATCTGATTTGGTTTTTAAAATCATCTATTTCTAATGGAACAACACAGTAAAAATAGTACACTTTGTTTGGATTCTGATTTGAACAAACCGAAACATGAAAAGACATTTTTGGAGAACTGGGGAAGTTTCAACCTGTACCAGATATCAGATAAGGACTTATTGTTAATTTTACTGGCTGTGATGACTGCACTGCAGTTACACTGAAAACATGCCTGCTCTGAATTGCGTAGCGATGGAGTGAAACGACACATCTGGACTTTGGTGTCTAAGGCTCTAGCTAAAATAAGAGATGAAACAAGTAGTGTAACGTTGACAGTTACTGAAGCTGGATGATGTACACGTGGAAAATCATTATAGTCTATACTTTTGTTCATATTTGGACATTCTCAATAAAAAGTTTTTAAAACTACATCAGAGATTGATTTTTTTCAGGGGTGTTCAGAGTGTATCAAGTGAGGATGTACATGTTTGCCTGTGGGACACTGGGAGCTGCGAAGGCTCAAGGACAAGGTGCAGCTTCCTTCGTTGGGCTGTGGGCTCTGAACCTGCCACAGAAAACTCCCCGGACCAGCCTTGTCAACGTCTCCAGGTCATGCCTAGGCTCTCATACCCTAAGTTGCTCTACTCAACAAGGTAGAGAGGACTGGGAATAGGAGCAGAGGGATGAAGAGAGGCCCTTTTGTTCATTTATTTCCCTTTAGCTCCATTCCTCTAGGCTGAGCACAACAGCTGCCGTCCTCCACCCACAACCGGGGCCAGTACAGGATTTGAGAGATTTGTAAATAGTGTGGAGATGGATTCCACAGGTGACCACTAGCCAAGCCTGCTTCTCCAGCCTCCCTTCCCCTAGAGCTCTGGTTGCCTGGCTTGGGGACATAAGGTCCTCATGGAGCCGAGCAACAGCACCTGGCAGGCTCTCAGGATAAAGCAGAAAGCTGATCCAAGAGCCTCTTACCACACTGGTCCCGCTCCCGTATTCCCAGCTTCGCCGTCCCCACTGCCTCTCCCTGGGGGTAGGAAGGTGAGCTCCTCTGCAGTGGCTCAAGTCCACAGCAAACATTTGGGCTTGGAAAGTCTTCCCAAGTAGATCAACAAAAAATTACACAAGTTTTAGGGAGGAAAGTTGTTAGTCTGATGGAATTAGCAAGGGCCAGATTCTTCATGAGGTGCCCAAGACTGCATCTTCCAGAGCCAGAGACAGGCAGCCTGTAAACTGCTGATTGTGCAACTTAAAAAATGACAACAGGGGCACCTGGCCAGCTCCGTTGGTGGAGCCTGTGACTCCTGATCTCGGGGTTATAATTTTAAGCCCCATATTCGGTATAGAGATTGCTTAAAAAAATAAAATCTTAACAACAAACACACCACCACCACCACACTGATGGTTTGAGGGTTTGACGCTCCTGTTCATCCCAGCACCAAGCACCCCCACGGCCTCGTGTCCGCACCTTCCCTTGCTAAGCTCTTCTGTCCAGTCCATGAAGGCATCTGCATTTGCAGCCTCTGACTGACAGACTGTGTACAACCACCAGCTGCATGGTTATCTTGCTCCCACCTATTCTATTCCTGTTCATTTCTACCCTTGCAAGTAAGGTCATATTGACCTATGAGAAATTCAGCAATACTTACTTTTCCAGAACAGCAGGGGTGAAGAGAATGTGTAGTGGCCACTGCACTTTGTAGGAGAGACCGAGGGCTGCCCAGCCAGATGCAGGAGCTTCCCGGGGAGACGTTTCCCGAGAAAGCCCTTCTCTTGCCTGAGCAGCATCTGTTAAGAAGAGAAAAGACGCCTTTGCTCATCTAGAATCAGGGCTTCGACAAGGTGAGTCACGTTCGTGAGGGAGTGCTCACTCGAGCTTGCAGTGTCAGAAGCATATAGGTGACAAAAAGGGGGCTTGCAGAAGACAAGGGAAGTCTATGTGAGATTCTCTCAGGTCGCTCAGATTCTTTTTTCAGCCTTAAAGTCTGGTGGCTGGAAATGAATAGAGACCATTCCAGCAGCAGGACAAAAACAAAACTATGGCCTGAGCATCCCACCTAGCGTCTCTGGACTTCCCTTTCCTCCTGTATAAAATAGGGCCCCAGATAAGGTGACTTCTAAGGTCCAAAATGAAATGGTTTCTGTGGAGATGGATGGAAGCTCGGATGGGAGAAAAGATGATGAACCCGTAGGAGCAGAAAGATGCAAGAAAGAACGGCAAACCTTTATGCTCCTTTCCGTGATACTCGATTGTCAAGTGCAACAGAGGGAGCAGGTTGTCATCGTCCAGTAGGACCTTGTGTGCGGACTGCTGGAAGGCCACATTCACATCTGCAAGGAGGAGCACATGCGCTGACAAGAACACTAGGCTACGCGACAGCCCCAGATGCCGCTGGCTTTCCACTTCTGCTCCAGCCCACCTGACGCTAATGGTGGGACACTGTGGAGACCGGCTGCTTTTACCTGCCTCGCACACGTTCCTCCTTCTCTTGCTGATAATTGCACCCAGTTTTCCTTGGAGAATCACCCCTCCCAGTATTAGCCATGTGGTTCAGTGGGGTTGACAATACCTGATGCTAGGGGTAGGCAGATGACCCAGGCATGCTCGAATGGAATGTAATACTCTACCTTGTTACACTATTTTGTTTAGGGATATGAACATGACTCCAGCCAGACCAATCCAGAGGCTCTATTCAGAGTAGAGCTTTTTTTTTTTTTTTTTCCCTTAGATAAACTGGGATTTAGTGGGATGTGAGGTTGGTTGGAGGCCATCTTGCTACCATATGGAGCAGGCCTGTCTGAGAAAAAAAGGCAGAGGTGAAAGATGGAATGACACCAAGTCCTGAAGGCATCATGTGAGCCCCCGGATCAGACTTTGCCTAAAACCTTCATCCTCTGACCTTTTCAGCTATCAGAATCAATATATTTTTCTTCCCCTTTGTGTGTTTGAATTGGGTTTTCTGATATCTGCAATGAAAAAAGTCTTATGTGAGTACAGTGGCCATCTATTATTTTATAGAGTCAGAAAAAAGGAAACCCTATCAGTTTCCCCCTATTTTCTTGTTCTTTTTTTTGATTCTGATGCTTTCCTGACTCTCCTCATATAGTTTGAATGGGAATGGTGGTCATTCCCATTGGTCAAGGGTGAACACTTTACTGAAGTAGGTGTAGGTGTATCTTAATGTCTGATATCTTTGGTGCGGGGCTATGTATATGATCTGGATGGGGCTAATCAAAACCCTTTCCTGGGATCTTTTAATTTGCTACCAGAGAGACTGGATTTGGCTCCTCCAGTAGATACTGAGGTAGTTCCTCGAAACTGTTGCTGGCCCTGTTTCCAAATTGGAATGGAAGGCCATCAGAGAGCATGGAAGAGGCACAGACAAGACAGGCTAAGAAAGAGAATTCTAGCAATATTCAAGTCCCTAGTTTCGGTTGTTCTGAAGGCCAGCTATACTATCCCCCTGGAGTTACAGATAAAATAGCAAATAAATTCCCCTTTTCTACGTAGGTTAGTTCAGGTTAGGTTTCCATCATTTGCAGCCTAAAGAACTCAAATACAACAAGGGGCAATAAGTAGCGATATGTCCCATAGGGATGTAGGACTATAATCTGATAAAATACCTGATTTATACCCACTCTTCCAGGAAGGATCAAGAGGCTACTCCCACTGACTTCAGTGTGCAGCCCACTGGAAGGGCCTTCCATCTTTGGAAACCCTGCTCTCTAACTCACCAGGCTGCTCTTACGTGGAACAGACTGAACCGTTCAGCAGCAGTCAAGAAACGCCCTACAACATCAGTCGACCGGTAATTCTGAGGCCCACAGGGCAATTACCATGTTCAGTTACTGCAGTGGGTGGTGTTTTTAACATGTGTTGAGCTGTGTCAATGAAGGCCTGAAACAGTTCTCCACGTCCCAGAAGATAAAAGTCTTTAATGATCTGCGGAAAGAATGTCAATTTACAGTTCAGTGATCTGGCAAGGCAGGAGCTCCTCACTGTCGTAATTACACATGAAGTTTCTAATCTCATCAGTGTGAGTCCAGCCTATAAAAGGATACAGGCTTTTGGCATTTCACAGGGGGCACATTTCTCAACTCCTCAAGGCAGGACAACTGGTATGTCTTTAGTGTCATTTATTCAGGGGCAACACAAGTCTGTTCTGCCAGAAGAAAGTGAACACCCAAACCTTTGTGCTACAGTACATGTGTAATATTAGGGAGAGTTTGCCCTCTTGGATGAGGACAAGTGAGGCCACTCTGGAAGTCTGGGTTCAGGCAACTAATGCTCTCAGGAGAGCCTAGAGAATAAAGTCATTGCCCACCAGCATCATTTTAAGAATTAAAAGACAGCTATTACCTTCAGCTGACCCAGTAAATCTGACTCTTCTACCATCAGCTTCCAGAGATGCTGTGAAAAGAACAAAAGAGGGACAAAATTTCATTCCAATGAAAACTTCCACAGAGAATGGTTTTGTGGGGCGCCCGGGTGGTTCAGTCATTAAGCATCTGCCTTCGGCTCAGGTCATGATCTCGGGGTCCTGGGATCGAGTCCCACATTGGGCTCCCTGCTCAGCAGAAAGCCTGCTTCTCCCTCTGCTACTACCCCTGCTTATGTTCTCTCTCTCACTGTCTGTCAAATAAATAAATAAAATCTTAAAAAAAATAATTTAAAAAAAGATTTAAAAAAGAATGGTTTTGTACAAATCCAGCAATATGTTGAAAACAGAATATATGCCATGATCAAGTTGAGTTAATCCCAAGAATGAAGGGATAGTTTAAAGTAAAAAAAAAAAAAAAAAAAAAAAGAAGAGATGGAAATTTTCTGGAATTAGATGGTAGTGATGATTGCACAACACTGAATATACTAAAAACCACTGAATTGTACGTTATTTTTTTTTAAAGATTCTATTTATTTGAGAGAGAGCACAAGCAGGGGAAGCAACAGAGGGAGAGGGAGAAGTCCGCTTTCCTCTGAGCAGGGAGCCCGACATGGGGCTTGATCCCAGGACCTTAGGATCATGACCTGAGCAGAAGGCAGAGAGTTAACCAACTGAGCCACCCAGGTGCCCCTCCCTTTTTTTTTTTAAAGAAGATTTTATTTATGGGACACCTGGGTAGCTCAGTCAGTTAAGCGTCTGCCTTCAGCTCAGGTCATGATCCCAGGGTCCTGGGATGGAGCCCCGTGTCGGGCTCCCAGCTCAGCGGGGAGCTTGCTTCTCCCTCTTCCTGTGCCCCTCCCCAAACCACCCGCTTCTGCTCTCTCTCAAATAAATAAATAAAATCTTTAAAAAAAACTTCTGCACAGCAAAAGAAATAATCAGCGAAAGACAACCTCCAGAATGGGAGAAAATATATGCAAACCACATATTTGATAAGGAATTAATATCTGAAAGATATAAAGAAGTCCTGCAACTCAACAACCACCACCACCACCACAAAACACAAACAATCCAATTAAAAAATGGGCAGAGGAACTCAACAGGTTTTTTTTCCAAAGAAGACATACAAATGGCCACAGGACATGAAAAGATGCTCAAGATCATTAGCCATCAGGGAAATGCGAGTCAAAACCACAATGAGCTATCATTTCACACTTATTAGAATGGTTACCATCAAGAAGAGGTAACAAGTTGTTGGTGAGGATGTGGAGCAAAGGGAACCCTCATGCACTGTTGGTGGGAATGTAAATTGGTTTAGTCACTATGGAAAACAGTATGGAGGTCCCTGAAAAATTAAAAATTGAACTACCATATGATCCAGAATTCCACTTCTGGGTGTATACACAAAGGAAATCAAACAGGATTATCAAAGAGGTACATGCACGCCCATGTTTACTGCAGCATTATTCACAACAGATTCGGAGATAACTAAGTGTCCATGACGGATGAACAGATAAAGAGGTGATATATAATGAAATATATATATTTCAGTTATGAAAAAGAAGGAAATTCTGCCACTTGTGACAACATGGATGGACCTTGAGCATATTATACTGAGATACGTCAAAGAAAGAAACACTGCATGATATCATTTATATGCAGAATCCAAAAAAGCCAAACTCACAAAAACAGTAAAATGGTGATTACCAGGCGCTGTGGGGTAGGGGGATAGGAGAGAGGTTGTTTAAGGCTACCAACCTGCAACTAGTAGGTAAGTGAGTCCTGGAGATGTAAGTCATGGTATAGTGAATATGGACAACGATGTTGTATTATAATCAAATTTGCTAAGAGATTAGATCTTAATTATTCCCACCACAAAAACATGATAATTATGTGGTATAACAGAGGTGCTAACTATCCCTACAATCTTCTTAGAATATATAAATGTGTCAGATCAGCATGCTGTATACCTTAAATTTACACAATGTTATATATCAAATACAGGTTGATTAAAAAAATAAAAGCACATGTATTAATGATGAAAATAAAAAATAAAAACACATGTAATAAAGATCCTCAATAAAAGAGCAATAAAGATCCTCAATAAAATAAAGTTTAAAAAATTACATGTTCAGGAGACTTTGAGAAGAGCGTTATTTCAGGGAATGGATGTGCTTGTTCTTCCATGATGCATTTACAGAAGTGTTTATAAATACCCGTAATAATAATATTTATAAAAGTGGTACCTAATTGCTATGAAATGAGTGCTTAAGTGCAGGGATGTGTTTACCATTCAGCAACACATTTAGAGAAATGTTTAAAATAATGGTATTAATGATGGTTATAGAAACGTTCTGTACATGCTTTTAAAAAAGGAATAAACTATTGATACATGCAACATGGATTACTCTCAAAGTAATCATGAGGAAAAGCAGCCGACCCCCTCCTCCCCCAAAAGAGTACATATTGTTTGACTCCCTTTATATAAATTCTAGAAAATGCAAACTAATCTCTAACGACAGAAAGCAGATCAGTGGTTGCTTGGGGGCAGGGAGGTAAAAAGCGTTGAAAAATAAAGGATGGAAGAAGATATGTGGCAAATAATGACCTGCAACAGAGGTGGGTAATGATCTTAACTAATAAAATAGAATTTAAGTTAAAAAAAAAAAATATATATATATATATATATGTGTGTGTGTGTCTATATTTAACATATAGAAATAAGTATATATCAAGTGATAAAGAGGACATTATATATACATAAAAGGAAAATAATACATATTCATTACAAATATGCATATGCCTAACATACAGCTTGGAAATGAGATATTAGAATATGCACAGAACTCTACACTCACAGAATATACACTCTCTGAGCACAGGTAGAACTAAAAACAAAAAATGGGCCCTACATTAATCCATAAAGGAAGCCTCGATCAACTCCAAAGGACCTATCTACAGACTGTGTTTTCCAACTATACTGCAATGAAAATTAAAGCTTAATAAATTCCTGGGGTTAAAAAGAAAATCAGAAAGAAAATAAAAGATTATTTAGAACAGGATGATAATATATATACTCCATGCCAAAAACTTGTGGGACAAGGTCAAGGCAATATAGAAAGTTTTATATAGGGGCGCCTGGGTGGCTCAGTGGGTGAAAGCCTCTGCCTTTGGCTCAGGTCATGATCTCAGGGTCCTGGGATCGAGCCCTGCATCGGGCTCTCTGCTCAGCGGGGAGCCTGCTTCCCCCTCTCTCTCTGCCTGCCTCTCTGCCTACTTGTATCTCTCTCTCTCTGTCAAATAAATACATAAAATGAAAGTTTTATATATATTTCCTAGGAAGCAAGGGTCACAAATAGAAAAGTCAAGTTTTCAATCTAGGAAACTGGCAAAAATTAACAGAAAACTCAAAGAAATAAGAAGGAAAAAAATAAAGGCAAATATCAATGAGATAAAGAAAAAAGTAATAAAAACAAGTGGTTTCTTCAAAAAGACTAGTAAGACTGAATAGTAAAAGATTAAAATAAAATACAAAGTAAAACAAATAGCTACAGATTTTCCAAAAAATTAAATCTAGACAAAATGGGCCTTCCTAGAAAAGTAGAAAATACCAAAATTGGTACAAGAAATAACAGTCTTGAACAGATTAATGTAGGTTTAAAATACACTGACTTGGTAAAGATTTTCTTTTTTTTAGATTTATTTATTTTGGGGGGGCATGAGTGGGCGGAGGGGTAGAGGGAAAGGGACAGAAATCCTCAAGCAGACTCCTTGATGAGTGTGGAGCCCATGTGGGGCTCGCTCCCTGGACCCTGAGATCATGACCTGAACCAAAATCAAGAGTCAGATACTTAACTGACTGGGCCACCCAGGCACTACGAAGATTTCCCCTTCTTCTTCTTTTTTTTTTTTTTTTTAAAGGACAGCTTTTTTTTTTTTTAAGGGATTTCTTTTTTTTTAAGATTTTATTTATTTATTTGACAGACACCCCAAGATTTCCCCTTCTTAAACAACCTAGCTTAGATAATTTTTCAGGTAAGTTCAATCAAACTTCCAGTAACAACTCCTGTCTTATATTAATTATTCCAGAAAAAAGAAAAGTGAGAGATACCTAGCTCATTTTATAAGGCTTATACAGGGGCGCCTGGGTGGCTCAGTGGATTAAGCCTCTGCCTTCGGCCCAGGTCATGATCTCAGGGTCCTGGGATCGAGCCCCACATTGGGCTCCCTGCTCAGTGGGGAGTCTGTTTCTCCCTCTCTCTCTGCCTGCCTCTCTGCCTACTTGTATCTATCTCTCTCTCTCTCTGTTAAATAAATAAAAAATCTTTAAACAAAAAAACCTTATGTGCCAAAAGCCTCCAGCAAACATTAGAATAATAGAGAAACTGTTGACGCATGATCTTTAAGGGCCAACAAAGCAAAAATGCCCACTATTGCCTCCACTGGTTAACAAAGTTTATATCAACTATCACTCCAGCTGTTAATGTAGTATTAGAGATCCAAGACTGTAAGAAGAAAAAAAAAAGTCTAAAATTGAAGTTGTAAAACTCATTATTTGCAAATGATATGATCATTAGAAAAAAATCAACAGAATCAACAAACTGTTAGAACTAAAAAGAAGACTTCAAGTTGTCGCACAGAAGATTAACCCACAAAAATTAATAGTCACTTCTCTATATAAAAACAGTAAGCAACTAAAAAAAAAAATCAAAATAACCAACTTAAATATCTAGGAATTAATTTTCAAAATCTTTTTCACTTAAGTACTAAAAAATATATAGCAAATTACATAAATATTAAGTTTACAGCTTGGAGAATTTTCACAAATTGAACACACTTGTATAACCAGCACCCTGAAAGCCCTCCTCCTGCCCTTCTCATTGACCAAGGTCAAATTCTATCCTGACATCTAACATCAGATTAGTTCTGCATTTGAATTTTTTTTTTTGAGAGACAGACAGATAGCGGGGTTAGGGAGGAGCTGAGGGAAAGGGAGAATCTTAAGCAGACTCCCTGCCCAGCTCAGAGCCCAATGCAAGGCTTGGATCTCACGACCCTGAGATCATGACCTGAGCTGAAATCAAGAGGTAGACGCTTAACTGACTGAGCCACCGAGGTGCCCCTGCATTTGAACTTTTATATTAAACTTTATATTAACTGTTTTTGAACTTTATATAAACTCGTATAGCATGTATACTTAAAAAAAAAGAAAACCAAAAGGGGATGAGTATGATTATTTGCAAGATACTCCCCTTTTCCTTCTGAAAAGGAAACTATTTTCATTACTATAAATTGTTACTTTAAGAGAATAGCTTTAAAAGAGGCCTATTGGCTCCAAAACTTCAAAGAGTCTGAACTTCCATTCTTCATCTACCATTTTTACAAACTGGAAATGTAATTTCTACTAATATCCACATTTCAGAATTTCACAAGAAAAAATTTTTTTGAAATCTCATTATTATTCATTAAGATTTTTACTTTCCGGGGCGCCTGGGTGGCTCAGTGGGTTAAGCCTCTGCCTTCGGCTCAGGTCATGATCTCAGGGTCCTGGGATCGAGTCCCGCATCAGGCTCTCTGCTCAGTAGGGAGCCTGCTTCCTCCTCTCTCTGCCTGCCTCTCTGCCTACTTGTGATCTCTCTCTCTCTCTCTCTGTCAAATAAATAAATAAATAAATAAATAAAATTAAAAAAAAAAAAAAAAGATTTTTACTTTCCTCCATGAATTAACTCCAGAGTTATCAAAGAATAATAAAACAGAAATAGATTTAGTAAAATAAGATGAAAGGACCTCAAGACACCAGCCCCTTAGAGAAGAGCTGCCTTGGCTATAGATGGAGGAGTAGGATCTTGAAATTACAAAAGGACAAAAGCATGTATTCTAAAGAGTTTAAATATTTACTTGCCCATAAAGAATCAAATGAAGTGATACCTAAAGGTCACCTTACAATCTAATATTCTGTCAATATTACAGCTCTCTCCCATGCCTAGAATTTTTGAGACAGTGACTAGAAAAGGAAATCATATTCGTAATAGATTACTATGCTTCCAATGTGAGGAGATGTGATGCTAAGCTTCTTAGCAGTTGTAGCTACTGTAGCGCGCTGGGTATGCTCACAATCGCCTGTAGTGGTTGGTTTGCCGGCTGTCTAGTTGGATGGTATAAATACAAGGACCTACTCCCTCCCTCTCGATGTAGATCTACCAGTCAGCAGCTCTGTGGAGGTGAGGGCTTATACAAGTATGAGCTTTAAGATTTTCCAAAGCAATGCTACGCACAGCCGAAGTTGAAAGCCACTAATATAGTAAACAAAACAGCTGACTAAACTAAAAATCTCATTTCATATTATCACACACCTGTGAGCCAAATTTTATTTTAGGCCACAGAACAGATGCACATCTGAAAAATCACTGGTCACAATCTTTATCCACAATGGTGGATAAAGCAGAATTCACTTAAGAATACTGAGCTAGGGGGCACCTGGGTGGCTCAGTCAGTTAAGCCTCCGATTCTTGATGTTCACTCAGGCCATGATCTCAAGTATCCTGGGACTGAGCCCTACATTGGGCTCCCTGCTCAGCAGGGAGTCTGCTTGTCTCCCTCTCCCTCTTGTCTGTCCCCCTGCTCGTGCTTGCTCTGTCTCAAATTAAAAAAAAAAAAAAAAAAAAAAGATATATTTAACTATTTATTTGAGAGAGAGAGAGAGAACACGAGAAGGGAGAGGTCAGAGGGAGAAGCAGACTCCCCGATGAGCAGAGAAGCCCGATTTGGGACTTGATCTCGGGACTCCAGGATCATGACCTGAGCCGAAGGCAGTTGCTTAACCAACTGAGCCACCCAGGTGCCCCCATATAAATAAAATCTTTTTAAAAAAAGATTTATTTATTTGACACAGAGAGAGAGAAAGCGCACAAGCAGGGGGAGCAGCCGGCAGAGAGGCTGACTCCCCGCTGAGCAAGGAGCCTGACTCAGGGCTCAATCCTAGGACCCTGGGATCATGACCTGAGCCGAAAGCAGACACTTAACCGAGTGAGTCACCCAAGGGCCCCTAAATAAATTAATCTTTAAAAAAAAAGGGGGGGGGCGCGCCTGGGTGGCTCAGTTGTTAGGCATCTGCCTTCAGCTCAGGTCATGATCCCAGGGTCCTGGGATCAAGCCCTACATCGGGCTCCCTGCTTGGCGTGGAGCCTGTTTCTTCCTCTCCCACTTCTGTTTGTGTTCCCTCTTTCACTGTGTCTCTCTGTCAAATAAATAAATAAATAATCTTTAAAACAAAAACAAAAAAAAAAGAACAGTGAACTAGGAGTTAAAAGACCTGCTTCTGACCTCACCTTTGTTATTGTGCAACACTAGCCAAGTTAGCTTTCTATTTTATTCATTTGTATAAATGGGAAAGTAATACTTGTTCTGTGTTCCTCATAGTGTTATTATACCCATAAATGAAAAAGTAATAAAGCCATCTAAAATATAAGCAAGGCGCTAAATTTAGTCAGAATCCATTGATTCCTCGCCATTATCGCCAACTACAATGACAGATTCAAAACGCCGACTGTCTGAATTTGAAAGTGAGACCTCCTTTTACTCAAGTAAGTAGCTAACTAGCAAACTTCCGTCAGGTGTCAAAACTAAAGCAGTTCTGCCTCTATTATGAAAACTTCTTGCCCTGCGACTCTCACAATTCCCTCCGAGCTGAGTTCTAACCACATCAAGTAGCAATAGAAGAACTCAATTTCTGGGGGACTAGTCTGTCTTCTTGCTAAGAAAGCCTACTAGGACATACAAACCTCGGCCACGGTACTGCGAATACGATCCACCACCTGCTCGAAATCCACGAGGCTGAAGAGTGGCTGCTGTTTGAGCCGATGGAGCTCGGCAGCGAAAGTGTCCTCCTGGTTCTTCAAAATGGATCCTGCAAAATAGGCAGGCACCATCAAAGGAAGGCAGAGAACAGCAGCACAGGGAAGGACTTCTAGTCCCCGTGGTGCAGCTCCTTCCCCCATTTCTCACACAAGCGTGTCATGGTCTCGCTGCAATCTCAGTGCATAAACCTTATCAGCCACTCCCTCGGAGGGGCCACGCGCTATTAAAAAGGGCCTTTGAAGACAGGGTCCACTGGGCAAGGAGGTTCTTACCTTTCCTAGTCAGGTTTACATTTTGATTCTCAAACATCTGGACAGATTCTCCAACAAACAGGATTTTTTCAGCAACCCTCACTGGAATGTAGGATGGCAAAATCTCCACTCGTAAGGAAAACTGTTTCAGAGACGGTGCCAGCATGTTCTCTTCCTCTATCAGGCGCTACTCAAGGAAATAATCCGCATCAGACATGATGTATGAAGTAAGAAGTGGAAGGCAAGAAAACATCACTAACTCTCCCAACCTATGATTTCTATTTTCTAGAGATATGGACTTGAATTTTTAAAAAATTATTATATAGAGAGAGGGTGCACTCGAGTGGGGGAGGGGCAGAGGTTGACAGAGAATCTCAAGCAGACTCCGTGTTGAGCGCAGAGCCACACAGGAGGCTCGATCTCACGACCTGAGCCGAATCAGGAGTCGAAAGCTTAACCAACAGAGCTACCCAGGCGCCCCGAAGCAGGGACTTACTTTTTTCTTAAACATTTTATTTATTTATTGGACAGAGAGAGACACAGCGAGAGAGGGAACACAAACAGGGGGAGTGGGAGAGGGAGAAGCGAGCTTCCCACTGAGCAGTGAGCCCAGTGCAGGGCTTGATCCCAGGACCCTGATATCATGACCTGAGTCGAAGGCAGACGCTTCATGATTGAGCCACACAGGCGCCCCTATAACAGGTGTTTTTTATCTTTTTACATCACAGGACTCTCTGCCATTATATAAAAGCTATGGACCTTCCAGACAAATATACAAACATACATTAAACAGAACCTCTCAAAGCCACCCATGGGCCGCAGGTTAAAAACTGCTATGTGCTGATGACTCCTTAAACTTTATCTTCAAGCTAGACTGTTCTCACGAGCTACAAGCTCAGCCCACTGGACATTTCCTCCAAGTACCTCAAACTCAACATGTCCAAAAGTAATTTTTTTTTTTTTTTTTTAAGTAGGCTCCACACCCAGCATGGAGCCCAATGTGAGGCTTGAACTCATGACCCTGAGATCAAGACCTCAGCTGATATCAAGAATCAGATGCTTAACCGATGAGCCACTCAGGTGCCCCTCAACATTAGATGGATCCAAAATTAGATCTGTCTCCTTTCTCCCAATACCTGCCATACACATTCCATATCATCTCTACCCGCCTAGCTGCTGAAGGCAGAAACTTGGATAACATTCTTGATCCTTCCCTCTGGACTCTTATCCAGTCACTAAGGCCTACCTATTCCATGCCCTAAATCTCTCTCAGGCCACTCTATTCTTCTACATATTTACTGTCAGCACCCTTGGTTTAGGCCACCATTATTTTTCACCTAAGTGTCCCCAACATTCTCTTAACTGGACCTACCTGTTGTTAGCCTTGATTTTTTAAAAAACAATTTTCTCACACACTATCCAGAGTCACCTATCATGAAGTCTGATTGTGTTAACCTCTTGCCTAAAATTCTTCACTGGCTCCCAGTTCTTTTGAGGCTCAAGTCCAAATTCTTTCCCACAGTTTACAAGAGCTTTCATAATCTTACCTCAATAGTTCATCGACTGCGACTTCCCCAAACCCCTCCACTGTCCTTGCACTTTGTATTTCAGCCTTTACTTGACCATTTCAATTGAATTACTACTGGTTCCTCAAGTAAGCCGTCTTTCATGGTCTCTGTACTTTGTACACATCCTTCCCCCTGCCTGGAACATTTCTTGACCTCTCCTCCCAAACTCTTTGCAATTTAGATGTACATTCCACTGAAAAGCTTCTCTAGCTACCCTAAGACCAAGTTCTGAGAACACCCATAATTGCTCTTTCCAGAGCACTTAGTACACTGTAACGTCACTGTTGGCTTTTCTAGATTTTCCACTAAATAGTAAGCTCTTTAAGGACAGGGTCTGCTACATTTTATTCATTTACTTCAGTTAAACACCCAGTAATTCTCCTAGAACAGTACCTGGCATACAGGTAACAGGCATTTGAGAATATATTGTAGCAGGACAAATGAATAAATAAACCTATCAAACGGATGAACAAAGACAATACAGGGCTTTGGGGACTCTAATCGAAATTCCAAGCTGCATTTATTTTTTTTAAATAACCTCTCATTTTTTAATTTTTTTAAATATTTATTTATTTATTTAACAGAGAGAAAGGGGGATCACAAGTAGGCAGAGAGGCAGGCAGAGGGAGAGGGGGAAGCAGGCTCCCTGCTGAGCAGAGAGCCGGATGCGGGGCTCGATCCCAGGACCCTGAGATCATGACCTGAGCCGAAGGCAGAGGCTTAACCCACTGAGCCACCCAGGCACCCCTCCAAGCTGCATTTAAAAGTTATAGGGTAGGGGCACCTGGGTGGCTCAGTCATTAAGCATCTGCCTTTGGCTCAGGTCATGATCCCAGGGTCCTGGGTTTGGGCCCCATGTGAGGTTCCCTGCTCAGCGGGGAGCCTGCTTCTCCCTCTCCCTCTCCCCATGCTTGTGCCCTCTCTCTCTCTCTCTCTGTCAAATAAATAAAATCTTAAAAAAAAAAAAAGTTATAGGGTAGCTACATAGCTACGTTAAGACATAAGACTTATTAACCTCAGAAATGC
>CM052896.1:51130735-51163396 GCA_028534135.1 Potos flavus
GGGGGGGGTGGCGAGCATGGAAATCACTGAAAGATCAACTAGCTATAGTCTTTATTGACCCCTGGCAGGAGTATGTTAGGCTTTCTCTATGCTCTTACCAAGTCCTGGAGCTCTCGCAACTGTTTTCCTGTCAGTCCCCCGATGCCCAGATCCTCCTCATCCTCTTCTGGCTGGGCACTGACATTACCAGACGAGGGACCCTGTTTGATAAAGAACTCTTCGTGCTGGTCCAGGAGGAGTCCATGTAGCATCCAGGCTGAGAGCTGCTTATACATGACCCCATGACACACGGCCAGGATCCTGAGTGGAGAGAAAAGCAGGAGCCTTAGAAGTCCACTTAACAAACATTAAACCCCACATCGGCACAGAGGCCATGCTCTAAACTGCGACAGGATAAACAGGCCTGAGAATCTGACGACTCAGAAGGGAAATAACCAATTAAGCTAAAAATAATTGTGCTATTTTAATTTAAATGTTTGTGGATAAACTAAGTGATTAAATTTCCAAACTTGTAGGCTATATACTAAAGTCTAAATGTGCAGTAAACATTCTACTAGTTTTTTTTAGAAGAGACACATTTTCTTTCCTCCTTTTGTGTAAAGTGAGTTTCAAAACTGAGGGTTCTTGTTAAAATTAAATGCACTTATAGGAGTCTTTTTGGCTAACACAGTATTAAATTTGTTTTATTTTTGTTGGAATCCCATAGGGAGAGTAGATTCACTCTGTGAGAGGCAGGTATACCTGAAGAAGTATATCCAACAAAACGCAGAAAGGTTGTTGAAGAATGTGATATTCTCATCGTCTCAAAGGATCACTTCCCAGATAACAATTATAAAGGAAAATGTGCCTTTAAAATGGAGAGATCAGACAGAAAATACCTAAACCAAGTGATGAAGCATTTACAACACCAAAAATGGAACACACTTACTTTCTGTGCCTTCTGATGTGATGCAACAAGAAATAATATGGCCAAAAAAAAAAAAAAAAAAAAGAAATAATATGGCATATGGTATGTAGTGTTCCTGCCAAAAATGTTTAACGTAAATCTAAATATCAGGAAATAATCATAAAAATCCGAATCGTGTAACAGTTTACAAGACTACTGGTCAAGATTCTTAAAATGTCAATTGTCATCAAAGATTAAAAAGGCAAGGAAAGGCACGGTTCCAAATTAAAGGGGACTAAAAAGAGGTGACTACAAATGCCACGTGAGAACACGGACGGCATCCGGAAGTGCAAAAAAGAACAATGGGAAAGGACTTCTGGTGGACAACTGGAGACATTCAGATTTATTTTGGATAATATACTGTTGAATTAATGTCAACTTTTTGGGGTGTAATATGGTATTGAGTTTATATAAGAGAACAGATTATATAAGCTTTTTTTCTAAAGAGACACAAAGCTGAAGTATTTAGTAGTTAGGCCTTTCAAATGATTCTGTAAAAAAAAAAGTGTGTGTGTGTGTATATTTACATATATTTACATGCATATATTTCTTAGTCCACGTAGAGGGGAAAAAGAAAAATGGGGTCAAATGTTAACAATTAGTGAAGCTAAAGGATATACAGGTGTTTATTATACTGTTCTTTCAACTTTTTTTTTTAGACAGAAATTTTCAAAATAACTTGGGGAGAAAAGAAACTGAGCTTGAGTCTGCTATTTATAGTAAGCTAACTGGATGGAATACCTCTTTAAAAAAAATCAAATGGGAGGCCAATTACATTTTTGCACATTTGAGTATTTGGTCTATAAAATTTGGTCCCTGCAAATATATAACAAACATGCACTTATCACATGATCTATGTACGGTTTTATATTCCATGCATAAAACTATGTATATTTATATGTAGAGAAATATACAGCAAAAGTTAAATTGTGTATCTCAAAGATCAGAAAGTATTTCTATTTCTTCTCTTTGCATGTCTGTATTTTTTATAATCAAAATGCAGTTCTTTTATTAGGAAAAAAACAAAAAACAAAAGCCCAGTAATAGAGAATTAAGTTCCTTAAGTTTCCTTTTGTGGATTCTAACAATATTATGTTTATAGTATTTTTAATTTTGTTTATAGACTATCAAGTGAATATACCTCTATTTAGCTTTCTTCCGCTGCTGGTAATTTTCTAATTTCCTGATAGAACAGACACCATTGCAATGAATGTTTCTGCATATGGTTATTTTCTCCTTTCGACTAACTGTTAGGATAAAATTCCTAAGAGGGGCATTATGGGATTATAGAGTATAAACGTTTTTAAGGCCCTTGATATGAAATACCAGCTACTAAAAATACACATGATTAGATATAGCTACTTTATCTGGCACATGTAATGGAAATTCTCCAAGGATAATGATAAGGATAAAAAGCACTGCTTCAAGGTTATGTAGGCGACTAGATCCTAGCTTTGATACTCAACACTTCATAACACTCTTCTTGCAGTTTCTGAGCCATCACACATGCAGGCTTTTCTATCCTGCTCTACACGGAAAACCTCATGGATCTTTTCTATCCTGGTCATAACTTTTCCCAGGGGGAAACCTGAGCTGACCTGAAAATAAAACAAGAGCAAAGTCAAGTCACTTGATCACCCGCCCCTCCTCCCAATTCCCCAATAAGCCAGGACTTACTTTTCTAGTGCACTGCGAACAGGAGGCAAACCTCCGCAGCTGTGTTTGTATACCGTTTCCAGGATTTGACAACCATGAATCTGTGTGAAATATAGCCTTGTCAAACTTAATTCCATTTTAATAGTTCATGTAGCAGAAACTCATATCCTATATTCAATTCAGGGGATAATGGGGATAAAGATCTATGTACAGTTCTGATTCTGACTCCAATGAATTTGGGGGGCGGTTTCCCCTACAACACCTAGCAATTCTCAAACAGCAGCTGGGTGTCCTACAGGGCAACTCAATTCTGACACTACCTACCCAAAATATCACCAGATTCCACAAGTTAAGGGGTCAGTCCCACGGGACTGTCCTCTGCCACCAATCTCAAGCCTAGGACTGACTGGCTGATAAATCGCAAGTTCCCCTAAGCCTCTCCCTAGATTCCATTAATTTGCTAGTGCAGCTCACAGAACTCAGAAAACCCGTTTACTCACTAGATTACCTGTTTATTAAAAAGCATACTAAAGACAGGAATCAAGAGTCAGATGAAGAGATGCACAGTGTGAGGTCCCAAACAAAGGAGCTTCTGTCCCTGTGGAGTGTGGGCCCAGCAGTACAGCACGGAGAAGTATTCTGGTTCATCCACCTACGAGTTCTGAAAGCAGACCTTCTGGGTATTTATGGAGGCGTCATTACAGAGACACAGGTGATTAAATCACTAGCTACTGGCAACTGAACTCAATCTCTAGCCCTTTTTTCCTCCCCAGAGGTCGGGCGTACGCAGTCTCAATCCTCCAATCAAATGGCTGGTTCTCCTGGCAACCAGCCCACCCTTAGATACGCTTTCCAAAAGTCACTTCATTAACTAACATAGACTCAGGTGTGGTTGATAGGGTTTGTTATGACTATCAAGACTCCTTTATCATTCTTATCATTTAGGAAATTCCAAGGGTTTTAGAAGCTCGGTGTCAAAAAGGGGATGAAGACCAAATATATATTTCTTATTATAGAACACAATATCACAATAGTTGTTCTCAAAAGTAGGGACCCTCAACCCTCCTTACTCCTCTCCACCCACCAGTATCCCAGCAGCAGCAGCAGCAGCACCTGGCAGTTTGTAAGAAATGCAAATTGTTGGGCCCAACTCCAGCCTTACTGAATCAGCATCTCTGGGGTAGGGCCCAGCCACGTGGTGCTAACAGTCTGCTCCAGGTGATTCTAATGTACAATGAAGTTTGAGAACTATTGTGCTAGAGAAACCAGAATCATTTAGAGTTGAAATTCCAAGCTAAGAGGTAAAGTAAAGCTCTTTATTTCAGATTGAGGCCTAATTCAGACTATTTATAAAACATACAGTTTTCCAAAAATCTGTTTCCTCCTTCTATGTCCTTTTGGCTTCCTTTTTAAAACTGCTTTATTGAGGTTTAATTTATATACCATAAACTTCATCCATTTTAAGTATACTGTTCAACAATGTTTAGTAAATTTACAGTGTTGTGCAATCATTGCTATAATCTAGTTTTATAACATTTCCATCACTCTAAAAGGATCCCTTGTGTCTGTTGGTTATCATCCCTGTTCTCCCCCCAACCCAGTTCTCAAGGCCTCATTTTTTTAACTCTCTAGAGCCAGAGCACACTGGCTTCTCTACCACCACCCGGGCAAGGAGGAAGATTTGCCCACCTGCGGTCGCTCTACTCAGTTTCTACTCTTCTTCCTGTGGCCAACGGAAACTGAAAGTCAACGGAGATGTGCAGCTAAGCATGGAACCCTTACGGTAGCTCTACTTACCTAGAAGGTCCCCTCCAACTTGGGAGGACAGTTTAGTAGAGTGGTTAAGATCATAATCTTTTGAGTCAGACATATCCGGGTTTAGATCCCAGCTCTACCATCTCCTACCATCGATGTGACACTAAGCACATTCCCTAACCTACTTGACCCCGTAGAGGACTGAAAGGGATCAAGTATGTGAAGCACTTAGCAGAGTGCCTGGTATACAGTAAGTACATAATAAAAGCTGAGTGTTATCTGATGAGGGTAATCAGCTTTGAAGGCCAAACAGCACCTCCCCTACTGGCTTTGGGTGCTCAGAATGAACTCAGCACAGCAGAACTTTCTATACTTACACAGCACAAAAAATGAAGCAGCAACCTGGCAAATTAACCAGTTAACTAGTTATATTTATCAAGGTAAACACTCCTAATAATCCAAGGCACAAACATAACAGCTTAAAAACATAAATGAGCTAAACATATTTAATCCATCTGTCTGTTTTCATCCAGTTATGGACTAGCAGATTCTTCCACTGTGAAATCTCAAAGCATATTTTCCTTAATTATTACCTCTGCCCAGAAAAGGCATTCTCCTGGTATTGGAGACCCTCACTTTTCAATGCACATGATAAGAACTTGTGATAAGAATAGACATTTTTAATAAAATAAGCATCTGGGTTTCAGTCAATGATCTAATTCTTAGAAAACTGCCAGCACCCTAATCATAAATCTATTATTCTTTCTAAAGATGAAATTTCCACTTCTCAAGATCCATATCCAACAATTTTTTTTTAAGATTTTATTTATTTGAGAGAGAGAGAGCATGAGCCAGGGCGGGGGGCAGAGGGAGAGGGGGAAGCAGACTCCTGACTGAATGGGGAGCACGACATGGGCTCGATCCCGGGACCCTGTGATCGTGACCTGAGCTGAAGGCAGATGCTTGACCTACTGAGTCACCCAGGTACTCCCATATTCAAAAATTCTAAATCCTTAGCATAAAATGCTCTCACCTCCAAATACCATCCATAGCATTTTGCTCTTACCCAGCAGCACTCTGGGGTATGTCTATTAACATCACCCCCACCTTCTGGATCAGGAGGTGCCTAAGGGCAGTGTCATAACTTCTTTTTGCATTTCTGACATTTAGCATGATATCCAAGCAAATATTATTAAAAGAATGAATAAGTAAATGAAAACTACTAAAAACTAGGGTCCTCAAAAAAGAATGTAAGGCAAAATTAATTATGAATACATCCTTTGTGCTTACCACAGCAAAGGAAAAAAGGAAAGTTCTCACCTTTTGACTTTTAATTTGTTCTACCACGACCATTACAGAGGGAAAAAGGAGCTGGAACTGCAAAGCAGAGAATAATTAGGAGGATACATAATCAAATACAAGGAAAAAAAAATTGACTCAGGAAATGCTTTTGTTTCTAAATAGTCCCACTTAACACAAAGATGGCAATGCCACAGAACAGCCAAGATCCAGTATCCTTAGGCAATTTCATGCAGGTTTGGCTGCAGAGACAGAATGACAGAAGCAGTTTCTATTTCTGAGGCTAGCATAATTGTTAATATTGAAGTCAACACAGAGCATTAATATCAGACATTAGCTTTTCACTAAATTTGGAGCTTTCTAAACAGTTCTGATCTCAGAAAGTATACAAAATATAAAACGCCGGGCTCCGAATCCAGAGGGAAAAATGTTCTCGAAAATAATGTCTTAAGTTAGATTATTCTTTTTTTAAAAAATAGATTTAATTGTAATTTTTAAATTATTTTAGAGAGGGGGGCAGGCAGAGGGAGAGAGAGAGAGAGAATCGTAAGCAGGCTGCATGTCTAGCGCAGAGCCTGATGTGGGGTTTGATCTTACTGACCCTGACATCATGACCTGAGCCAAAATCAAGAGTCAGATGCTTAACTGATTGAGCCACCCAGGCACCCCCATTTTTTTTCCGCTTTTTTATTTGTGTGTGTGTTTTTTAAAAGATTTTACTTATTTATCTGACAGAGAGAGACACAGTTAGAGAGGGAACACAAGCATGGGGAGTGGAAGAGGGAGAAGCAGCCTTCTCGCCAAACAGAGAGTCTTGATGTGGGGCTTGATCCCAGGGTCCTGGGATCATGACCTGAGCCGAAGGCAGACGCTTAAGGACTAAGCCACCCAGGTGCCCCAATTTTTCACTTTTTTATTATTTTTATTTTTTAGATTTTTATTTATTTATTTGACAGACAGATATCACAAGTAGGCAGAGAGGCAGGCAGAGAGAGAGGGAGAAGGAGGCTTCCCGCCGAGCAGAGAGCCTGATGTGGGGCTCGATCCCAGGACCCTGAGATCATGACCTGAGACGAAGGCAGAGGCTTAACCCACTGAGCCACCCAGGCGCCCCAGTTTTTCACTTTTTAAAAGATTTTTTATCTTTAAATAATCTCTCCACCCAATATGGGGCTCGAACTCACAACCCTGATATCAAGAGTCGCATGCTCCACCAACTGAGCCAGCCGGCCAGCCCTTAAGTTAGATTATTCTAACAGTGTCAACAGATCCTAAGGCATTTTATTATTTGGGCAGCATACCTGATCCAAGGAGTAATTGACATGTGATATGGAAAGATGGGGGTCAGCCAGGAACTGCAACAAAAACCACTGTGATTAGGGCTCCATATAAAATATCTCAAATCTATTTGATCTCTGAAAACTAGATGGGAATCTGAGAATGGGCTCCATGTTAGTTTATGGCTATCGAAATTGATAGTTCGTAAAGTATTAATTCTGATTTTTCAGGTGACCAAAAAAAAACAAATATAGAGCTCTGATAAACTCACTCAAGAACCTTTGCCATGATCTGCATGCCACTTTGACTGTGGCCTGGGCAATCACAGAATATACTGTACCCTTTAGCCGAGCAGAAAATAGCTCTCTTAACTACCTGACCACATCAAAGCGTATTGCAAATTCAAGAACATGCCCTAAGCAGCTGTCCCAGAGATGTCTTTCCCGTATCTCTTCTCTCACCTCTTGTTCCAAATCAAGCAGTGCTTGGCGATAAGGCTGCAAAACCGAATCCAGCCCCGTGCAGAAGGCCCTTAGGTAGATTCCATGTAACCCACCTTGGCCCTGCTGAGATGGATGGTGATCCTGAAATCAAACAAAGAGAACTCAGCCTCACAGCGCACACTCTAAAACCTGAGGAGAACATTACCCTTTATTAGTGTTATTGTTTTTGCTTGATTCCATAGCAAAGCTGTGCTTCAGTGAGAGGAAAACCCGACTAGAGAGACAGATTTTGAGTTCTGACCTTTTAAAATGTGATATTTTAATTCCTCATGCAGCCTAGATGTTACAATCAGGTAGGGGCACCTGGGTGGCTCAGTCAGTTAAGCATCTGACTCTTGATTTCGGCTCAGGTCATGATCTCAGGATCGTGTGATGGAGCCCCACATCGGGCTCTGCACTGAGCACGGAGCGTCCTTATGATTCTTTCTCTCCCTCTCCCCTTCTCTCTCTGCCTCTCTAAAATAAACAACCAGGTAGTACCTCATAGAGTCAGTGGAGATTTTTCTACAACTAGCCTTATAACTTTCAGCTTAAATCCCTTTGATAGCTTCCCATTGCCCCAAAATAGTATCTCAACTCCTCTGCATGGCATACAGTGGCTTCTACATTCGCGCCCCTAACTATCTCTCTAAAATTATCTTTCACTGCTTCCAACTTCACATTCTCATTTCCAAACTACCCACAGTTCGCCAAATGTGCCTTGCTTCTATTTCTCACTCCCATGAATCTGGATGTGTTCCACTTATAACAGTGTACTCATCTTTGTGACAAATACCTACTCTTCCTACAGGACCCAACTCAAGCATCTCTTTTCTCAGAGGCCTTCCTAACTCTCCTGAGGAAAGGAGTCACTCCTGCATCGTTGCTTTCAGAGCATCTCTATGTAATGCTTGAACTGTACTTTGGTTTATATGGCCCCCCTCTAGACCAAGAGCTTTGTGAAGGCAGGACACGCACTTCATTCGTCTTTGTTTTCAGCTTCTAGCACAGTTCTTTAAACACAGGGTAAATATTTACTGAATAAATAAAATGATCTCGATCCTCCTTTTAACATCCCTTCTCCTGTCTGGCCTGGTAATTCATCAGGGGCATGAATCTGATAGTCAACATTAGGAGTGGTTAAGACTCTCACCAAGAGCCTACTTACAAATGTGGCTTGTCTTTCAGGAGACCTGCAATTTTTTTCTAAAAGCCTCTTCTGTATTTTATATGGGGAATTGTAGAGGGAGCTGACTAGAGGCCACAATAACCAGCCTCTCCGGCTACGTACTGACTTGGGTGATCAGGCTCTGGTAGCGGTAGATAGAATCACAGGACACCACAACAAACAGGGTAGGAAGCTCAGACTCAGGGGTCACGAGGCATGGCGTAGTCAGAGGATGCTGCAAAAGGTACCAGCAGTTCCTGAAGATAAAGGTTCACAGCTATAATAAGACTGGCATGGGTATAGGGTGGAATAGACCAGATGGGCTTACAACCAGCCAATTTTGTTTTGATCTTGTGTCATTCCAGAGAACTGAATGTCTTCATTTATTACGAAATGAAAGAGAAATTAAGTATGCTTTTTACTGTTCCAAAAAAAGAGACACTACAGCTATCTTTAGAATTTGGGAAAGTAGGAATTCACATATTATATAAGATAAAATCCATATACTCACAGGAATACAGTTCAGCTTTTTTTCTTTTAAGTGTTACTTACAAAAATTAAAACTAGAGGCCTTTTCATCTGTATAAATATATATATGAGTTCCAACTCTGATAATTCATGTGCCCTCATTAATATGATTTTATAGCAAAATGGCATTGGTTAGATTTTAAACTCACATTTAGCTTACGCATTTCCAATAAAATCCTTTTAAGAGAAGCAGAATCCCTGTCCCAGAAAGGAAAATATAAGGCATTATTCCCCAACTCTTCTGCCCACAGATGAGCACCAAAGGCCTGACAACCAATATATATAAGAGAGGGTACTGACTGCATTATTTCAGGAATCCTTCCTTTTCCTTTCTAGAAGTCCCCGCCTTTCTCCTCAACCAGAATCATTGTTTCAACCGGGCAACAGTCATCACTGAATCATCGTCACACAATTCAGCAATCTTTTTACTTACCACGGACAGAACTACAGACTGCTAAAAACAAAAGGGAACTTTAAAATTTCTCTTTAAAAAAATACGTGTGCTTACTATGTGCCAGGCACTTTGCATGAATTACCTTGTTTAATCCTTACAACCCTATGAGATAGGTACACCTATTACCTCTATTTTATAGGTAAGTGAACTGAGCCGAAGTTACTAAGCATTAGGTTACTGCTCAGCAGTCTATGGCCAGTAAGTGATAGAGCAGGACACAAATCTTTGACCTCTACACCATTAATCACAATAGTGTACACTTCCAATTATTTCATATTAATGGATAACATTTATTAAGTGCTTGCTATGTGCCAAGCACCTTCTCTGATTTAACTCTTTTATTTTCAAATAAGAAAAATGAAGCCCAAAGAGCTTAGTTGATTGCCTCCATTTGCATTTCTAACTAAGAAAGTTAGAAGCAAAATGACAAAAAGATCTGAAATGATGCTTTATGTTTTTACCACTGGAACTGGAATTCTGGTCCAGCTCAAACTGATTTAACTCAGGTCTCCTAAAACTCAGGCAAAGCATATTTTCTCTTATACCAATCTGCCTAGATTGCTCCCTGTGTATATCTTCTCCCTTGTTTGAGCTAGTTACCTGGCCCTCACTTGAATAATTCCAATGATAAGAAATTCATAACATCTTGAGACTCATTTCATATCAATTACCAATGGATTCACTCAAAACCTGACAGGGCCCCTGACCTCTGGAGGTGTCCATTCCCTGGGACCAGCAGCCTACCTGTTGCTGCACATGGCCCGTGTACTGTTCAATGAACTCAGTGAAGCGAATATAGTCTGTGCCCAGCCGGCAGAGTCGATTCAGGACGCTGGTTTCACTGGGATGGAGAAATGGGAAGTCCTGTGACACCTGCAGGAAGAGGAACAGGCTAAAAACACTGATGCCCACGTACCTTTGAGGTGGTTCAAATGCTTCATACTACGAATCACTTCCCTTCTCAAGGCGCCCATTTAAGCTTGGTAAATTCCAAACTGCTACAAAGGTGTTGTTCCCCATCCCTGACCTAATCAGTTGTTTATTGAAATAGGTGGTAACACGTAAAGAATTCAAACACTACCAAATGTTGTACATTAAAAACAAGTCAACCTCCCCACAGGTGGCTACCGTTACTTGTTTCTTATGCAATCTTCCAGGGATGGCCTATAAGGATATGGAGTTTTTCACCTCATTTCAACAAAGTCTCTTTAGCGATACTGCTCAAACCAGAATCTGCAGACTCCAGGGGTTTCTCAACATATTCTTAAGATTCTTAAGATTTAAATTCTCTATAAAATTTTAAATTTTATTTTCATTTCCATAAAAATGTAAAATTAATGTAACATACTATAATCTATAAAAGCACCTTATAACTGGACATATAAATATAGTGTCCATATTTTCATTTGTATTTGGTATTTCATTTCATCGGGTGTTATTTTAATTGAAAGGAAGGCCAAATTAACCTACTAGGCTATATAAAGGTTTCACAGAGGATCAAGTAGAACAAAGTAGTAGGAGAATGTACTCATTCAACCACATTTTCTTTTTATATTGTGGTAAACTATACATAAAAGTTCCCATTTTAGCTATCTTTAAAAGTACAGTTCTGTGGCATTAAGTGCATTCACACTGTTGGGCCTCCATCACCACCATCCATCTCCAGAACTTTTTTATCTTCCCAAACTGAAACCCTGTATCCATTAAACATTGACTTCCCACTCCTGCCTCCCCCCAGCCCTGGCAACCACCCTTCTCTTGCTTGTCTCTGTAATTTTGACCATTCTAAGTACTTCAAATAAGCGCAAATACAATATTTGTCCTTTGATGACTGGCTTTTTCACTTCGTATAGGGTCTCCAAGGTTAATCCATGGTACAGCATATATCATTTGAACTTCCTTCCTAAGACTGAAAAATATTCGACAGTATATTTGTGCAGCATTTTATTTATCCAATTCATCTGCCAAGGGACGTTTGAGTTACTTTTACCTTTTGGCAAAAGCAAATAATACTGCTATGAACGTGGGTATACAAATATCCGGGTATTGTGTACGATACATATTCATGTCTCTTTTTAAACTTTTTTTGGCTATATACCTAGAAGTGAAATTGCTAGATCATTTGGTAGTTCTATGTTTAATTTTTTTGAAGAGTCACCATATTATTTTCCACAGGGACTGCACCATCTTCCGTTCCCACCAGTAATGCACAAGGGTTCTAATTTCTCCACCACCTCACCTACACTTGTCATTTTCTGTTTTTTTGAATGGGTATAAAATGGTATCTCATTGTGTTTTTGATCTGCATTTCCCTAATAATCAGCCATGTTGATAATCTTTTCATTTGTTTATTGGCCACTGTATATCTTCTTTGGAGGATCAACCGTCTTTTAACGAACACCTACTTATCCCAGGCACTGTGTTAATATCCCGAGATTAAACAGCGAACAAAATCAGATGTAGTTACTATCCCCAAGGAACTTAGCATATTACATATTTATATCATTGAGTACTGTATTTTGTGGATGTCATCTTTACATGATAGTAAATGCGGTAATAAATAGGGGCAAAGAAGAATTTTTCTGTTACCAAATCCATAATATGTTTAGGAATCCATTTAATGCAGATTTTAATGACACAACACTAACCATATCTTTAATAACTTAAGAGGTAATAACACGACACAGTGCTTAAGAATCAGTCTTTGGGAGCGCCTGGGTGGCTTAGTCGGTGAAGCGGCTGCCTTCGGCTCAGGTCATGATCCCAGAGTCCTGGGATCTAGTCCCGCATCGGGCTCCCTGCTGATCAGGGAGCCTCCTTCTCCCTCTCCCTCTGCTGCTCCCGCCCTGCTCTTTTCCTGTCAAAAAAAAAAAAAAAAAAAGAATCTGTCTTTGGGAGGCCAATCTAATTACTGTTAGTGCAGTGTCTCCCTTCAGCTGCAACCTTCAGCCCCAATAAAGCCCTGCCTGTGCCTTTGAAAAAACAAACAAAACTCATATTTGGAGTCAGATTGCCAGTTTTGAATCCCTGAGTTGCCTCTTACTTGCATAAAATCTTAGGCAAATTATAATACCTCTCTGTACCTCAGTTTTCATACCTAGAAAGTGGAGATGGTAATTGTGGGGGTTAAATGTTAATACATGTAAAGCCATGCACATTGCAAGTGCTCAATACAAGAAAGTGATTTTTTATTATTAGGACAGCTCTACCCAGTTATTAAGTGATATTCCCATTAAAATTGGAATCTTGAGCAGTGCTTTGTTGGCAGAGTTTTATAAAAGTTCAAGGTCTAGTTATTCTGAAACAGCAAACAATACCTTGAAGTTATTGATACCATTTGGTACAACCTACTTATATGAACAGGCATTCTTTACGATAGACTTACTAAAGCCAAAACAGAGATCTGTAGCAGTCATACTATTATTAAACTCAGTGTTGGAGATTTTGTTTCAGCAAAACAATAGTATATGTCACATTAAATCACCGGTTCTCAATCAGAGGCAATTTTGCCCCATTTGGTAAATGTCTGAAGATATTTTTGATTGCCACAATTCAGGGGGTACTACTGACATCTAGTGGGTAGAGGCCATGGATGCTGCTAAACATCTTATAATGCAAAAGCAGGACACATCCCCACAACAAAGAATTATCCAGTCTACAATGTCAATAGTGCCAAGGTTGAGAAACTATACATTAATGTTATTTTGAATTTATCCATTAGGTAGTTTTGTTTACTTTGTAACAAATATTTGGTTTTATAGTTTTTTAAGAGCCATATGCTTGAGTTTATACTTAGGTTAATGTGTACATATATTCAATATTATAATAAAATGATTTTTTTATCAATATTAGGCATTAATAACAATTTTTCCCTTTAATTGATTGTGAAAAACATGCTCTGCAGAAAGTATGCAATATTTTCTGTTTTTAGTAGTCTTTTTTCCTTCCATAAATATCTGAACACCTACTATATGGCAGAAACTGTGCCAGCTACATTGATGAAGAAAACCACTATAGTCTTTCCCCCATGGGCAAACTACAAGGGAGAAAGACTATTAATAGGTACCAACAATAAATAATATGAACTGTGCTAAGTCCTATAAGGGAAATAAACAAGTTGCTGTGATGGAGAATAACGGTATACAGTGAGGATACTTAAAGAGATGGTCAGAGAAAATTTTTTCTGTGGTGACTTTAAAGCTGAGAACTTAAGAAGTCAAGCTCCCATAAATACTTCCTAAGCATTTTCTTCCTATATGCCTTCCACTGTGCTAGTTTTACAGGAGACAATAACAAGAGGAAATTGATTTATAGGTGTTATATACTGTCATTTTTCTGCTCTTCCACAGCCTATACCGCCAATTCTTATAGGAATAGGCATGACTTTTTTTAAGTTTTCACTTAAATTCCAGTTAGTTAACGTAGTGTAATACTCGTTTCAGGTGTATAATATAATGATACAACACTTCCATACAATACCCAGTGCTCATCACAAAAAGGTGCACTCCTTAACCTCCATCACCTATTTCACCCATTTCCCCACGCCACTCCCCTCTGGTAGCCACCAGTTTATTCTCTATAATTAAGAATCTGTTGCTTGGTTTGGAATTGGCATGACTTCGTGATCAGACAGAGCTAGATTCAAATCCCGCCATTACCAGGACTAGTCACCATAAATTTCTCTGAGCTTCAGTTTGCTCTGTGGTAAACTCGGTCTAACAATACCTAAATTACTAAGTTACTGAGAGGACTGGATTATATTACAGAAAGCAGAAGTAGAAAATAATGATTCAGATACAGGGGCCAAGCAGACCTGGCGTTCAAGACAAAGCTCACTAATTACTAGCTACCAAATACAGAGGGTTAATCTGTGAAATGGAGATAGGTGATTGTGAAGATTAAATGAGATAATGCACACAGGACCTAGCCCTTCCTCCTCATATATTCCTGGTTACATGAAAATCGCCTTCCAAATTCTCCTAGTGCAGAAATTTCCTGCAAGAGGAGCAATGAGAGTAACACTCCATTTTTCAGTCAACAAAACTGGATGACCCCATATAGTGTGTTAAGCGCTACGTATTTGGACTAGTTTTCAAACCTCACTTTAAAGCAGTGAAAGAGTGAAAATGGGT
Organism: Potos flavus; assembly: GCA_028534135.1. Lineage (NCBI taxonomy): Eukaryota > Metazoa > Chordata > Mammalia > Carnivora > Procyonidae > Potos > Potos flavus. Next base: position 51,145,434 of record CM052896.1, read on the forward strand.
GAAAGCGCCTCCTTCACTTTTACATCCAGTTCCCCAGCAACTCTCGCTCAGACACCTCAACTTCTCAGGCAGGGTCGCGTGCTCCCTCCTCCGGGGTCCGCCTTCTCTTTACCAGCTCGGCTCCAGCCCCCTCGAGGTGAGGTACTGCGCGCCGACGCCCCTCAGGCACTTTCCGGGTTACCAGCCCCGGCACTGGCCCCGCGAACACCTCAGCTCCTGCAAGCCCCGCCCTCCGACCCCGCAGACTCCTCCCCAGACACTGGCGCGGCCCCGCGCATTCTGCGCTCCCGAGTTCCCGCTCTGTGGGCTGGACGGTACCTGGAGGCCACTCCGCTTGTTCCACGTGAAAATGGATCCTGGGTACCCGCTCAGAGCCAAGAGCAGTTCGTGAATCATTCCCACGGCGGACCTCGAGTCCCTATATCCGTCGCCCCTTCCTCCAACGTCCCTCCAGGGGACCGCGGAGGCGAATGCCGCCTCGAAAAGCGCACAGGCCCCTGGGACCGGTTCGTCCTGAATCCCAAGTGGCAAGACAACTGCTGCGGGAAGAGCGGAGGGGAAATATTACGGGATAGACGCCCCACGTCCCGGAAGTGTGCCGCGCTCGGCTGGGCCCACTCGCTCGCTCCTGCCGAGGCTCTGCGGGAGGAGTCGCCGTAGTTGCCCTTGCGCATGCGCCCTCAGCACTCGAGTCGCCCGCTCGGACTTCCGGTTTGAGAGCTGGACTGGGAGGCTGGAGAGCCGGGGCTGGGGCCCGACCCTAAGAGGGTGAGGCTGGCCTGGGGTCAGAGATGCGAGTGGGTTGAGGGGCAGCCTCGTGAAGGAGACGCTCCCTGGGGTGGCCGGAGGGTGCTCTCAGGGCGCCTTAGCCGGGTCGGAGGCCTCTGGAGGGACCGCACGACGGCTCCGAGAGTGACCTGGCCGGAGGGACCGAAGACAAAGAGGCCGAAATCCAGCACCCGCCGCTCCTAGAGCCGAGTCCAGCTCTCGCGAACCCCGCAGCACCCGGAGCCCCTGGCCAGCACCCGAACTCGTCCTCAGGAGACCCATTACTACTGCCCCCTCGGACTCCCTCTCTCCACCAACTCAGTGTGACTCCCCACGCCCACCGGCCCTCGCTTCAGGAACCCAAACCAATCCTCTCAATGCGCGAGGTTTCCCGTCAGTAGTTCCCGAATAGTTGCTGAGCGGTTACTTAGGCTGTGAGGGAAAACAAAGACCCAGTATTCAGTACTTGATTTTTGTCCCGGGTGGGAATTGGTAGTTGTGTAGTCTGAGGGGGCGGGGAGGTTATAAAGGGCCCCCGGAAAGATTGCGGAGGTACTGGGGGAGACAAGCTGCCACCCGCTGGACAGAGGCTTTTTGTTGCCTTCAGCAGGATGGTGACTTGCCTTTAGATTCTCTCAAGCTCCAGGTCTCCCATATGGTTCAAACTCACTATGCAACTTTGGTCAGGGGAGCCAACTAGGATCAGGTTTGGGGGGAGGTGGAAGAAGGGCAGACAATACTTTATACTTTGCTGCTTCCTCGGGCTGCCTTGAAAGTCGCCCAGAAATGGTGACTTTTGAAAGGTCTCCATGCTGTTTTGGCTTGCTGTCCTTGAGTTGGTGCTACCTCACATGGCCACGTGGAGTATATGGGAAGTCAGGCCAGCTCTTGGCAAGACTTGAGACATATGAGTGTATTTCTTCTGATAGTGCCATCTCTCTCTACCCTAGGAGGAAACTCTTCTTACAGTTGAGAGACTCATCTGCAGGTGATTCTCCAAGGACATGGGAAAATAGGTGTAAGCCCTCCAACCCTTAAGTGGAGGGGAGCTGCTTTCTGCTGTGAATGATGGCCAAACCCATTCTGAGAGGGAATGGCACTAACTCTGAGACATTCCGACAGCGCTTCAGGAGATTTCACTACCAGGAGGTAGCTGGGCCCCGGGAGGCTTTCAGCCAACTCTGGGAACTTTGCTGTCGTTGGCTAAGGCCGGAGGTGCGCACCAAGGAGCAGATTGTAGAATTGTTGGTGCTAGAGCAGTTCCTGACCATCTTACCTGGGGAGATCCAGAATTGGGTACAGGAGCAATGTCCAGAAAGTGGAGAGGAGGCAGTGGCTCTGGTGGAAGATTTAGAAAGAGAGCCTGGAAGACCTGGATGTTCGGTGAGAAGGGAGGGGGAATTCAGAAGTGTGTGACTGGGAAGGGGCAAGGATAAAGGGCCAAATTAAGGTATATACAGGTTTAAAGAGGGGCACAGTCTCCTTTGCTGATGCTTATACTTCGGGTCCTGGAACAGGTAACTTTTTCAGATAGAGCTTATCTGGAGATGCTACCTGGGTGTACCATTGCTTCCCTGTCATAATGAGTTATTCATAGTTTTATAGTTTTTTACTTAAGAGGGAAGAAAGGGGAATTATTTTTTAGCTTGTAGGTGGGTTTACTATTTTGAGCTTTTCTTTCTGGAGTTCCAGCTGCTCTAAGCTAATGGAATAAGAAAGACCCTTGTTCACTGTTAAACCTCCTCCCTTGCCAAACCTAGCCAGGTCCCAAAAGGATGAACTCTTTTGGGGTATTAAGTAATCTCCTCTGGGAATCCCCCTCATTATAACCTTGCAGTGACAATTAATGGGGGTTGTTTCTAGGTCACAGTCTCTGTGAAGGGGCAGGAAGTACGCTTGGAGAAGATGACACCCCTGAAATCATCACGAGAGTTATTAAGTGTTCGGCAGGAGTCAGTGGAACACCAGCCCAGGGGTGTAACCAAGAAAGAGAGGGCAAGGAGCCCAGACCTGGGACCACAGGAGCAGATGAACCCAAAGGAGAAGCTCAGACCTTTTCAAAGGAGCGGTGAGGAGTAGATTCATATGGGAAGATAGGATGCCATTCTAAATTGGGAAGTAGGGTTGGGAATAGTGAGTGGGAAAGGGATTTTAGGAAATGAGTTGAAATTGTAGAGTATGCAGCTGTTGGAGACCTCCTGAAGGTATGTAGTTTAGCCCTCTGGTGTAGTATTCTTCTATTTCCTCTTTTGACAAGTCTGCCAGAGAATGGCTTCCTAGTTTGGAACGATTTTATTTCCTCTTGGTAATGATGATACTACGTATTTCCTAGATAAAAATTCTTTTGTATACTTGAATGCACAGCCTCCTTTCATTTTCCTTCTCCAAATTGAACTGTATTTGTTTCTTCAAGCTCTTCCCCAAAAACTCCATTCTTTAGACCTACTAAATTTTTGTTATTCTCCTTTGGAAATGAAGTCTTCCAAATACCAAGTTAATTGTGGAGAACTAAATTATATTATCTGAGGGAGGGTCTGGTAGGTAGAGGCAGAGTAGGAAGTTTACTTCAGAATTTCACTACATTTTCTTTCAGTAAAGCTCAACTAATTGGTGATTATTGTTTACTTGGTAACTCCCAGGACTCATACCATTTTCTCCGTTGTCTTTGTGCCTACTCCTTATTGTTGTACTTGATTTTGTAGAACTTGTTTTTCTTATTTGTACTTGGTTGAATTCTCTATTATGTTTGGGTTTTTTTTGATCATTTCTTTAACTTGTTGAGGTTGTTTTGAATTCTGATCTTATCATCCAAGAACCTAGCCTTCTCAGCCATTTGTAATGGTCTCTGTTTAGTAATACAGATGCAAGTCCTCAACTCCAAACAGAGACTTGAAGAATTAATCAGTTTTCGAACACCTACCATGTATTCCAATGCCTTGCAAGGTACTCTGCAATAAGTAAAGGTGCCTGTTCTCAAAGAGCTTAGGGTGTGATTGGAAGCAAATATGTGCTGAACTGAACTGTATTGAAACCATGCCAACCTATGACTGTTACTCAATTTGTGTAAGTACAATAGGGGTTTGGCAGAGTGAGAGATGAGGGAGGGCAGTAGGGAAGGCTTCACAGGGTGGCTTTGACAAATACAACTTCTCATAGAATGGGTTAAATTTGGATAGGAGGGACTTAAAGGAAAGGCACAGAGTGATGAATAATAGTATGCTGTGATCTGGAGAGGAGTCTGATATGAATGGACAGTGCATGGTAGGCACTCAGGTTAAGGTTCAGCAGTATAGTGTTTGAGTTGAGGAAGCAAGAGCCTGGAGTTAGGTAGGACAGTGACTGCTGCATTTTTCTGGCTGTGAGAGGATAAGGGATCAGACTTGGATGGGGCACAAGGAACAGGGCAGGACATACTATGGGAGAAACCTTTAGAACTTGGTGACAGTGTGAAGGAAATGGATGAGTTGGAAGTTTCTTCCCTACTTTTCCCCCTTGAATCAGAGTTTACTTCTCTAGTGCCAAGTGGAGAACTTACAGGAGATCGGAGGTGACTGTTCCCAGCAGTACCAAGACCTCCTGTAAGACCTGTAAGATTCCCAGTAGTGCCAAGACCTGTAAGCAGTGAGGAGGGCTAGGGAGCAACATGGAACAGAAGTATTTGCTCTGAACACACAAACAGAACCTTTTCCTCTCTTGTCACCCTGCTCTGGCAAATATTCTTTTTTTGAGGTTTTATGTATTTCCCCCACTTTCTCCAACCCATTGAACTTTCTGTGAACACTTCCTTAGACACTTTCTTTGTAAGCCTCTTGGATTAAAAAAAAGGCAGGTCTGAACTCAGAGGTATTTTTATGATCAATCCAAATTATGATATCCTTTGTTTGCTTCCCTGCGAGCAGGATTTCCATTTCCTAAATCCGGTGTGGTCTCCAGGTTGGAGCAAGGAGAGCCATGGATCCCTGATCTGGGCTCCAAGGAGAAGGAACTCTCAAGAGGCAGTCACACAGGAGATAGACAAATGCATGCTGATCTGTTATCACCCAAGAGAGAGAGAAGAAGCTGGGTGGACCAGGATCACTGGGGTTTTGAGGATGAGAAGGTAGCAGGTGTGCACTGGGGCTACGAAGAGACCAGAACTCTCCTTGCAATTCTCAGTCAGACTGAGTTTTATGAGGCTCTCCGAAACTGTCATAGAAACAGCCAAGTGTATGGGGCTGTGGCTGAGCGGCTCCGAGAGTATGGCTTCCTTCGGACCCTGGAACAGTGTCGGACCAAGTTCAAAGGTCTACAGAAGAGCTATAGGAAAGTCAAGAGTGGTCACCCACCTGAGACCTGCCCCTTCTTTGAAGAGATGGAGGCCCTGATGAGTGCCCAGGTCATTGCATTGCCCACTAATGGCTTGGAAGAGGCAGCCTCTCACTCCGGCCTGGTGGGCAGTGATGTCGAGACTGAGGAGCCAGGGCAAGGGGGCTGGCAGCATGAGGAGGCAGAAGAAGCTATGGCTGAAGAGTCGGACAGTGATGAAATGGTCCAGGAGGCCACCCCCCAAGACCCTGACAACTCAACTGCACCTGTTCTTTTTCGAAGCCCAAGTGGTAAGAAGCTTTTCTTTTGGGAGTTCTGGGATTAGATTTGAGGAGTTATGAGACTGCATGTGCAGTCAGGAAGTTTAATGTTGCCTGTCAGCTTTGTCACTTAAATAGAAAACAAAGAAGCAGGCACTTCTCAGTTCTATGTGTATTTCATTCTCTTTTGTGGGAAAATTGGATAATAGTAAGTAGGGAGTAATTTTAGATACTTTAAGTACATACACTCAGAAAATTCTAGAGCTCTTTAAAAGAATATCATTCCTTCCATTTATTAAAATATTTTTTCCTGATTATAAAATCACTGACAGCTGAGAAAAATCTGGCACTATGCTATGTTTAAGGAAGTATTTATTGAGCATCTTACACAAACTGCTGCTTTATCTTTTATTTCCCCAGTTCTCAATGTTAGTTTATTTTGTGTTCCTTTTCACTTAGCATAACATAGTGAAGGACTTCCCAAAGTTGGGGAAACAGTTTTTAAGACTGTTCTAGGAGATTCGCAACACACATAGTAAGAAATCTTAGCGTTAAACTGGTTGAAATATTATTTGCCCATGGAACTGTTTTTAAGTATTATTTATCACTGTTGATATAATTTGTATGACCATGTTGTAACGGAAAGAACACCAAAATATGAGTCGGGACTTTGTTTCTAATCTTGACCACTAATCACCTTGGGTGACCTTGGATAGTCATCTATTTCAAAGCTGCTTCCTCACTTGTAAAATGGGGCATGGCAGCAGGACTACTTCTCTAAAGTTGCAGTTTCACTGTGAACAGCGATCTTTTCATTTTTTATTATATGTGTGTTGTTACTTTAGTTCTGTTCTAGGCTTCTTGTCTTCCTATCTTCTTTTTCCTTTCTATCTGTTTTTTTCTTTCACTCTCTTTTTTTGTCACTGGAATAAATGCAGGTAAACCACAGACATGGGTTTACCCACGTAAATAATAGCTGCCATTATTTTCATGATCTGTTCTTTTCATCGTTTTCCACTGCTTTGTCTTCCGATTCTTTCCCCAACTACTTTACTTGCAGTGAGTGGAGGATGATAGAAGCAGCATCATCTCCAGCTGGCTGTGAAGTGGGAGGAAGACTCTTGGAATGTCCTTTCCCTCTAGCCTGGGGACTAGCAAGGAGCAGAGTCTGTAATCATATTGAACTATTGCCCAAGGGAAGCCTACAGCACTAACTAGTACAGGCTCAGGCCAGGAGATGCTGCTCTGCTTCCTTTCTCTTTCTGGCTTCCACCAGACCTTCATTCCTAAGGATAACGTGCATGACTATCAGGTTCTTATCTTGTACCCTTCAGGTCTTTGCTATTACTGGGATTGCTTTTTTGAGATTGTGGCAAATGAAGAAGGGCCATAATAGGGATTGGGCAACAGTGCGATTTTGCAAGAGACTGTTCCTTGGGGTCCTGAGTCATTCTTTGAAACACTTAATTCATAAGGAAGTAGAGCTGGAAAAACAGTGATCAGAGAAGTTAGGGATGACTCATGACAGTGACTGACTAGGTCTTATTCCCCTGACCAGTTATTTTCTAGTTAGGATCAGAATTCCAAAGAAACTATTAGAAGAATGGGGAAATGCATCCTCTCCTCTTGACTCAGTGTATGTAATGACTTTCAGTGATCTGGTGGAAAGACTTTTTTTTAAATGGCTAAAGAGAACATAGGAATTAAGGTCCCTGTGAAATTGCTATGGGATACAGAGAAGCAAAACATTCTATAATGAGTTTGTATAGATTTTGGAAACATGAAGTATTTTTACTTTTTCACCTAGGAGCCCAAGTTTAGGTGGTTTTTCATCATGCACTTGGTAGGACTGAGGAATTGAGGCTTTATAGTGGATTAAGTGTTGCTGAAATTTCTCTTCTGGTGGCAGGTGTACACTGGGGCTATGAAGAGACAAAGACTTACCTTGCAATTCTTAGTGAGACTCAGTTCTATGAAGCCCTCCGGAACTGTCACCGCAACAGCCAGTTGTATGGAGCAGTGGCTGAGCGGTTATGGGAATATGGATTCTTAAGGACACCAGAGCAGTGTCGGACCAAGTTTAAAAGCCTACAAACCAGCTATCGGAAAGTCAAGAATGGCCAAGCACCAGAGACCTGTCCCTTTTTTGAAGAGATGGATGCTTTGGTGAGTGCCAGGGTTGTTGCTCCGCCCAGTGACAGCCAGGAGGAAGAGACAGCCTCTTGCCCCATCCAGACCAGTGAGACCGAAGCTGAGAAGCAAGCTGAGGCGGCAGAAGAGACCATAGAAGAAGATTCTGAGGATGATGAAGAGGATACTGAGGTACCCCTGGGGGTTGCCATGACCCGTGCTCCAGTCTTATTCCAGAGCCCCAGTGGTAAGATCCTTTTACTTTTTGAGGTTTAAGTAGCAGAAGGGAGGCAGTGGGATTTAAGAGAAAAATCAACAATCTGAAGAGCAGGAGACTGGCTTCTACACCCAGCTCTCATGGATTCTTCTTGTGACCACCTTCTCTCTTCTCCATGTTTCTTTTCTATTAAAGCAGCTCACAGAGGGGATATAAATTATTCACCTGCCTTGCCTTCTCATAGTAGAGCATCAGTCTGATGGGTGCCAACTTTACAAATTTGCTCTCATCTACATCTGAGCTGTCAGGCAGTTTACCTAGCAGGGAGTATGAAAGTTAACATCTCCCAAGTAGCACGTTGTATACCTATAGTGGGATGAAGTTGATTTTTATTTTTTTTTATGAAGTTGATTTTAGAAGTTCATTCTTGTTAAATGTTTTTTCCTCTACTTCAAACTTGTGTACCAGTTGTATGTCTGCTTTATTCACATCTGTGAAAACCCAGTAACCTCTTTCTTCAGCCACAGCTGGGCAAAAGTCTGAGATTTCTTAGGGAATGGCCCCTTTGAATCTTAGCTGTTGTGTAAGAAAAAGAAATACTTCACTATGGCTTCTCTCCTTGTGGGAAGAATAATTCTGATTTTGGAGTTCTACATGTATGTGAATCTGAACTCTTTTGTCCATTAGCCAGCTGAGTGACTCAGAGCAAATTACTTAACCCTATACGTTTGCTTACATATTAAGACCTACCTCATTGAAGTTGATGTAAATGAGGTACTATGGTGAAGCACCTAGCACAGTGCTTAGGCACACAGTAAGTATTTAATAAGTAATAGTTTTCTTTTAAAAAAGTTCTTTAGATGTGCATTCTTCAAAGGTGTTCCACGGAGCATCAGTTCCATGGAGGTGTTAGTATGTTCCACTAAAAAATGGCTTCTAAGTTTAGGAAGTGCTAAATTTCCCTCCCTGGAGGCTGACAATACACACCCACATATTTAAGGGTCTGAGATTTCATTAAATCTAACAAATCTCTATTTCATGGGGGGATCTTACAGGACTGAGCTTCTGGATAGAAATACTGTGTTTAGGGGGTACATAAACAGGCTGACACTCAGAATTCCTTTGCTCTCAGATTTAGTCCAGGGAATTTGGGATCCAGAATTTGTCTGAAACATCCCAAAACTCTGCAAAATCAAAGTCAACTTGCAAACTGAAAATTTGCCAAGTATCTGCAAATTCACATAGCCTAGGCCTGGGGAGCCTGGTATTTGGTTCTTAGAAGAATATTAAAAGCTTAGCTTGGGCATTAGAGTAGTGCTTTGGGAACATTTAATGTTTATTTTTCCATGGAAAGGAAATGTTTTAGGGAGATACTTTCTAGCAAAATTTATCTCTCATAAGGCCTTCTTTTCTTTGAAAGACACCAAATATTTTCCTACCCTGTTTTTATTTTCAACATACATTGGAATTTGAGGGGAGGGAGACTCAGATAGCTCTTTTGGATATAGAAGTTTCTCAGAGTTTTCTTGGGCATTCCTGGACCTGTCTTAAATCTGGTAGGTTTTCCTTGTTATATTGAGAGAGTTTTCTGAAGATGATGGGTATCCAGGAAGCATTAAAAGAATGTATTAATCAGCCCCTATGACAGATGAGAAACGTGATTGGTTACTAAGCAGAGGAGTAAAAACACTGGAATTTTAACTGGTAGTAGTCATTTGGGATTTAGTGCTCCCTAATTTTTATCTTTAATCATCTACTGTGATACTCTACCCCCAGCACATATTATTGAGGAAATGGATAACTTTTAAAATTCTATTCTTATATCAGGTTTTGAGGCTGGATTTGATAATGAAGAGAATCTAAAACGAGATATTTCTGAGGAAGTACAACTACACAGAACATTACTTGCAAGATCTGAAAGGAAACTTTCCCGGCATCTTACTCAGGGTAAAAGTGGTGAGAGTGAATGTAGATCAGGACAACAGTGGGAAAAGACCCCAGGGGAGAGAAAAGGAAAACCAACACTCCCAGAGAGGAGTTTAGGTAAAGTTCTAAATCATCAGAGACCTTACTTGGGAGACAGACCCTGTAAATATCTCAGATACAGCAAAAGCTTTGGTCCAAACTCCCACCTCATGCATCAGATATCTCATCAAGTGGAAAATCCATATAAATGTGCTGATTGTGGGAAAAGCTTCAGTCGGAGCGCACGCCTCATTAGACACCGGAGAATCCACACTGGAGAGAAACCTTACAAATGTCCTGACTGTGGGAAAAGTTTCCGTGACAGTTCAAATTTCATCACCCACAGGAGAATCCACACAGGAGAAAAACCGTATCAATGTGGTGAGTGTGGAAAACGCTTCAATCAGAGCTCAAGCCTTATAATTCACCAGAGAACCCACACAGGAGAAAAGCCCTATCAATGTGAAGAGTGTGGAAAAAGCTTCAACAACAGTTCTCATTTCAGTGCACATCGGAGGATACACACAGGAGAGAGACCCCATGTGTGTCCTGACTGTGGAAAGAGTTTCAGTAAGAGTTCTGACTTACGTGCACACCACAGGACCCACACAGGAGAGAAACCCTATCGGTGTCATGACTGTGGCAAGTGCTTCAGTAAAAGCTCCGCTCTTAATAAGCACCGAGAGATCCATACTCGAGAAAAACTTCTGTTACAGTCAGCACCTAAGTAAGCCCCTGAGAATTTAAAGAAAAGATACATGCATTGAAATTGTTTGGAAAAGTCTTCCAATAGTAGATCCATCTCCTATTCTCTGACCAACTAGCTTAGGAAACACTCTAAGATTTACCCCACCCTGTTCCCATGTTTTTCCTGGATCTATGAATTCCTAAGGTAGTCATCCTAAGAATGAAAGGAAGATTTCAATCCCTCTCCTTGCCTTCACTGGAAATGACAGATAACACCTTTACGTCTCAGTGCTTATGTTGTTTTTTTAATAGGATGTAGTAGTAGATCCCATGTATTTATTTATCCTGTTATTCAGCTGCATTCCAACTGGAAAAACTTATCACAGCAGCATTTCAGGGAGAAGTTGTGAGACTTTTCTGAGTGGGTCTAGCTCTTTATACAATAATAGAAATGCAAAAAAGTGGCTTCTCCTGTTCACATAAGCCTGTGCTCAGAATGACATTTGTCATGCCCATTCTTCATTTACCCTAAAGGAGAGTTTAATATCCATCTTGGTTCTGACCTATGAATCATCTTATTAAAAGCCTAGGTGTTCTATATGGGGAAATAGTGTAAACCTTACATAAGTATTGAGGTGTGAACCCTGGATTTCTTAATTTCTTCAAAGCCCTAGAAGATCTGGACTAGAATAATACATTTAGAGCATCCTAGATTGATTTTTTTCCTTCTGTTCCATCTCATATGAATTTCATCTGTCCCTGCTGGTCCAGAAGTGCAAAGAGCAAGCCAGCTGGATATGTTGATATGAGAGAAGGCAGTTAAAGCTGCCAGTAGGGGGTTGTTTGCATTTCACACACTCCAAACACCTAGTGTAGTATTACACAGCACCCCATGGGCGCTGAATACTAACCTGCATTGAACAGAAACCACTGCCACATACCTATGGATTAGGAAGCAGACCACTTTGTGCCAATAACTCTTTACCCTAATGGCAAGGAGGGCAGATTATCTTTGGTCACTGGAGTTGCCAACTCTTGTGCACATGCACATATTCAACTGTCTAGATCTTTTTTTTTTTTTAAAAGATTTTATTCATTTATTTGTCAGAGAGTGAGAGAGAGAGAGCACAAGCAGGGGAGCAGCAGGCAGAGAGAGAAGCAGGTTCCCTGCTGAGGAGCCTGATGCAGGACTTGTGTATAGATCTATTTTTAAAAGCTCTTCAAACACAAGTGTAATTCTGATCTGTATAATCAAATAGTATTGAATTAATTGCCTATCTGTTCATAGTAGTCTGATGAGCCCTGTACAGCACAAGGTAAACAAACCCTGTCCTTATTCTTACAATCTAAAACAGATCACACTGACATGGACAAATAATAAATGCACATGCAGAGCTGCAATAGTTTTAGAGAAATCTAGAAATCTAGTAACATTTTGCATAAATGTTAAGGTCTAATGCATTATAGTTTTCTATAAGAAAAACCTGGGAGGTATTTTCTTCTCTTTATTCAGGAAGGCGTCACGAAACAGTAAGTGTTCAAAGGAAAGAAGGTTACCGGGTAAGTTAGGGTGGGATGAACTCCCCAAAACTAATCACAAAACTGAGTGCTGAGTGGGTGAGAAATGGGAAAATTGGAGAGCAAGGTGTTTTATGCAGATGGAGCCGAGAGCAAAGGACAGACTGTAAGGAAAGTTAGACAAATCTTGGAGCAGCACAAAATCTGGGGAATAGTATGACCGAGGCTATGCACAAGGCAGAGAGCTGCCTTAACTGGAACACGGAGTGCCAGAGGCAGATCAGGAGGTGGTCCCATCCACCTACAATAAATCAGGTACTGTGCTGTACTTATTGATGAAAGAGCCTGCTTGCACTGAAGAAGAATGAGCAGTTTGAGGGGACTAGCTCCAATGGGAGACAAAGGTCAGAGACTAATATCTTGAGAAGATACTTCAGGGGCCAGGTCTGAGGAAAGAGGAAGGTGAACAGATGGCTAAGGCCTGGGATAAGTAGCTGTTTCATATTCACGTATAATCAGAGTCCTGTGGCTGGAATGAGGTATCAAAGAGGAGTGGGGAGATAGAATATTCTGTAATTCATAGCTTGCTGTGTTAGATGAGAGGTTAATTAGGGTTCTGGCATTGAGGGATCCTTACAAAGAATTTCCCAACGTTTATTGGGAGGAGATGGTATCTCAATTATGTGGCCTAAGCAGACAGGAAGATAGAAGAAACACCAGTCTAAAGCAGTGCCTCAGGATGTGAGATGGTTTAGTAAGCGTGTTTTTTAAATGTGTTTTTTTTTTAATATGAGAGATTACTGTCTTTAGTATATTTATGGATAGTTGTGTATAAAAAGTACTGGTTGGGGTATCAGCAGATATGAATTCTGGTTCCAGGTGTCTTATGTGTAAGTCAACCTGTTTCCATCTCCCTTTCTGTAAAGCAGAATAATGTTTACACCTTAATCTGCCTCTCAGGGATACCATGTTAATAAAAATTAATGTCTCTAAAGTACCCAGTGTTTCTTTAGGTGGTTCCTGGTCCCCCCTTCTCCCCCACCAAATATACATGTGCAAATTATTAAGTTGTTGCTGCTAGGAAAAGAAATTTGTACCTGCTTTTGGCTCCCTGTGTGGGCTTACTAGAAGTATGCCTGTTTGAATCTTTATGTTCTAGACTGAGAAACAAATTAGGATGTGACAGAAGAGAAATTAGAATGAAAATTCTTCTGTGGTGTCTGTATCTATCCATTAGGACAGTGCATTAAGACCTGTCATAACTGGGCATGGAGAGTCTTACTTCAAAAGACCCAGGACCAGCCTCCCTTCTCCCCACCAACCTCCAGATGAAGAGAATGTACATAAGGAGTAGGGCAAAGGCAAACTCTCTTACTGGGGAAAGCCTATTTCATCTCAAACTAGCTTAAGAAGCCATTTTCTCCTACCCAGTCTGCCATTCCTAAGGATGGAAGCAGCAAGAAATAGTCTTCAAACATTCTAAAAAAGAGAAACCAAGGCACCTGTAGGTGGAGCAAGAGGACCTGTGCACCCTACCCTTTTAATATTCATAAGACCTTTGTGGGGACATAATGAGTGACATGTAGAGCAAAGGAAGCAAGGATGTATTAGCAGGAGCTGGCCAATCATATCCTCATCAGTTGTTTTCTAGTGCTATTGTTTCTTTTTCTTCATTTTCCCCACACTACCTTTTTTTTTTTTAAGATTTATTTCAGAGAAAGTATGCACTTGCAAACGGGGAAGAGGGAGAAAGAGAGGAGAGAAAGAGGAAGAAAAAAGACAGGGAGAAAGAGAGAATCTCAAGCAGACTCCCTGCTAAGTGCAGAGCCAGATGCAGCCCTCCAGGTGGGGCTTGACCCCAGGATCTTAAGCTCATGACCTGAGCCAAGACCAAGAGTCAAACACTTAAGCAATTGAACTATCCAGGTGCCCCACTTTTTTTTTTTTTTTTTTGAGTAACCTCTACCCCCAGTATGGGGATCAGACTCATGACTGTGAGATCAAGAGTTGCATGTTCCACTAACTGAGCCGGCCAGGTGCCCCACAGTCTTCCTTTTATAGCTTGCTATGGCCAATGCTATAAAACTTAATAATGTTTATATGTTTTCTCTTGTTGTTGCCATTTCTCTCTTACTATAATCAGAATATGGAGGCTGAGTCTTGTTAACTCCATAGAGAACTATTTTTATGGTGACCAGGTAGGAAAGGGAAGCTGAGATAGAAGCAATCCATTCTTCTGTTATTCAATTCAAAATCTAAAATGAAAACTTTACTCCTATACTCAACTGTCCAGTGAGATGCATATCAAAGTTTAGCCATATAAAATGGTATATATTCTCTGATATCATGGTGCTTAAAGTAACATGTTATATGGAGATTTTTAGGTAAGAGTTTAAATTAGTCCTACATCCACCATGGTGCTCTTTCAGAAACAAAACTTTGGAACAACTAGAAGTCAGATTAAAAGTAGGAAATACAAACCTAAGGTACATTAGGCCTCAAGAAGCGTCTGGTTGGTATAGCTCCATTATGGTCAAAATTACAGAAGGGTAAGATAGGAACATTTAAAAAAACCAACCACCTTGATTCTAGGGGGATTAATCATGAGAGGGACAAAGCCAGATCTCGGAAGCTAGCTTTATCTGTCACTAGGGTCATCCAAAGTAGATTAACCCTGACTACTGGGTATTCAAAAAAATCCATGGTATGCAGTATAGCCTGGAGTCAACAGTTTTGGGGAATACTTAAGGGAGTTTGAGTAAAACGAGGAAAACAAAATACAGAGCACTGTTGTCACAAGTTACAAGGCTTAACGGTTTTTGTGGTGATTTGTTTTCCCTCTCCTCATCTTTAGTTATTCCAAAACTCTTCTTGATGAGAAGTTCCTTTGATTTTCCTGAAGTTTTATGATCACTAATTGAGAGGGACTGTTAAGTCAAATCTCTGGTGCAGTGGGGAGTTTAGTTAGCAGCCACTTTCAAGTCCCTTCCAGTAAGCAGCACGGAGGTAAGCTCTGTAAGATCTCAGAGCCTGCCAGTCAGTTTAAAACACTTACCAGCCATAAATAAGGTGCTGGTGATGGAGCCCGTGGTACCTGGCTGCTGTGCTTCAGAGGGAGTGGTGGACAGTTAACTACATGGGATATGGCAGGAAGATCTTGGTTGCAACACGTACTCAAAAGTAGTTCACATCATTGCAGCTTAAAAATGTAACAGTTCGGGTTTCAGATGATTCCACTTCCTCCTCAGTTCACACCTGGTGCTATCAGAAGCAAAGATGTAGTCGATGGATTTATAGGACAGATCCCACATCTGAGACTGGGTCAAATTAAATGTTTCAGCTGCCAGTTGGTACTCTTGAGAAAGGTGTGTTGCAAAAACACCCTTATCATCGGTCTGCCAAAAAAAAAAACCCACCAAAAAACAAAATAAAACAAAAAAGCAAAGTTTTAAAATTAACAAGGAAATGATTTTTTAAAAAACAGTAACTTATGTTTAGTCTACTTCCCTCTTTACCATGCTTCTTTTAAGAGTCTAAACAGGTCTATAAATGCATCCATGCATATCTATAACTAAATAGGCGTTTATCCTTTTTAAAACAAAACCCAAAAACACCAGGGCAGGGGCTGTCAACCATGGCTGCATATTAAAATCACTCGGAAGCTTTTAAAATGTATCTGTGTACAGGACTTACCCCAGATCAGATAAAACAGAATCTCAAGGGATGGGCACTTGGGCATCAGTATTTTTTTATGTTCCTCTGGGCACTGCCTAGGACCTTTACCTACAGAGCTAAACCTGAGTCACCCCGGCCCTCTGTAGCCTCTCATGCCATGCCCTGATCCTCTCTCGCTCCTCCACTTGGGCAGCACCTTGAGGCACACGGGGCAGTCTGTTAGTAGTGAATGTCTGACCTAATGCAAGAATAAAACAAAAAAGGAGCAAAATACTTCATACAAAACACCTTACACAGATCACTGATGGATGGGCGATGCTGTACCAGAATCCAAAATGATGCTGGTCATAAGATGGAACTGTCTGACTTTTGATGTTTGAGGTCAAACAGAGTTCTAGATGAAAGGAGGAAAATGTCTCGTATTAAAAGCATATTAGTAGACTCATTCATCAGTGTTCACCAAGTAGATACAGGAGAAATTTTTCCAAGGTATGCTAATTTTCAATAGTTCATTACTTTACAAAACTGACCTTATGCATGAAAATTTATAGTTCAATTAGTGTAGTTGTACAGGATGAATGTGCTGCAAGTTTTGGCAGCAACTGTACCAGGCAGGGAATTAATATCTCCTTCACAGCTCTGTGCTTCCCCCTTCCTTTTATCCAAAATGGAGAGGAAAGGGAATGTTATAAGCCAGTCACCATGGAGAAAGCAGGGAAGAATCATGAAGGAATTTTTGAACGGTTGCTGCACTTCTTCCTGGTCTTCTAGTGGAGGCTAAAACAAAATGGTAGCACTGCTTGAGGGCTACGGTATTATAAAAAGCCAAGAGCAGAAATGGACTTAAAAAAAACCCATAAACTCCTTTACTCAGACAACCACCTATTCCCTGTCTGCTGCAAGTAAGTCCGTCTTAAGAATGACTTCTATTATTAACAAATTCCTGCCTTGACACACTATACTGGGCTCCCCAGCCCCAGCAGAAATACTTCACTGACTTGATTGATGGTATCTGCTCAGTATGATAAGGCAGCCTCAACATAGGGTCAACTCAGTCCAAGGGATGGCAGCCTGCCCCCCTCACACTGCTGGGTGCAAAGCTGAGCCACCACACTAATCACTATGCAAGTGGTTTCCATTTTCTCAGCTTCCGTGGATGTTTACAAATGTCCTTAGTAAAAAGAAAAAAAAAATCTCATTATGAGTTGCTGAAAACTCCATAAGTAATTAAAAAACACACACCCATACACAAATGTTTTTGCAAATTGATAAAATTGTAAATTTAGCAAATAGGTCATTCAGTAAAATGGTTTTCAGCCAACTGCTTTTTTCCCTCCAGAGAAGGCCTTTCCCAACCATAACCCCAACCAGTGATTTTCTCATCACTATTATATCAAACTTTAATTTTCTTCAAACACTGATATTTTCTTGTGTAACTGTTTACTGTCTCTTTTACCTATGCCAAAATGTAAGTTCTTTGAGAAAGAAACCTTGCCTGTTTTGTTTACTGCTCTATTCCCAGCAATGTGAACAGTGACTGAAACAGAATAGGCACTTCATAAATATTTGTTGTTAAATAAAAGCAGCTCCAGGGATACACATGTAGATAAACAAGTATGTAATAGTCAACACACATATAAAAATATGTCTTTGAATCTTCCATAATTCTTAATTTTTAAATAAATGTTACACGTTTTCGTAACACGTATTAATTTCATTAAAGTCATTTTAAAAAACTAGATGACTCTTATTTCTTCAGTATAATAATTACTGAGTTCCAAGAACTGGGCAATGTAGCAGTGAACAAGACAGACAAGGGTCCTGTTTTCATGTTATATTCTAATGGAAGCTAAAACTTTCTATTACTTAAATAAGGCTCAGAAGGCACATGCACCAAACAACTTTTAATTTCTAAATGACACTTACATATTTAGAACAGTAATTCTCCACATACGAGTTGCAACCTGGTGGCTGGGGACAAATGTACAGAGTCTTTTCTGGAGGATGTGAAGCCCTAAGCCTTACCCAGTGGTATCTCGTGTTGCCTCACAAAGTCTACCAGATCTGGGGATCCTCCCTCAGAGGAGTTGAGAAATGTTCCATGCCCAATTCTGTCAGGAAGCAGATCCAGAAGTACTTGTGTTTCTTTTTTTTGGTTTGGAATCTCAAAAAAAAAAAGGGGGGGGGGAGGGCATAAGTAACCTCTTTCAGCGATTTTTTTTTTTTTTTTAAAGATTTTATTTATTTGACAGAGACACAGTGAGAGGGAACACAAGCAGGGAGAGTGGGAGAGGGAGAAGCAGGCTTCCCGCTGAGCAGGGAGCCCAATTCAGGGCTCGATGCGGGGCTTGATCCCAGGACCCCGGGATCATGACCTGAGCTGAAGGTAGACGCTTAATAACTGAGCCACCCAGGTGCCCCTCTTTCGGTGATTTTTT
>CM052896.1:51163496-51232692 GCA_028534135.1 Potos flavus
TTTTTAGATTCTTATTTATTTATTTGACAGAGAGAAAGAGATCACAAGTAGAGAGGCAGGCAGAGGGAGAGGGGGGAAGCAGGCTCCCTGCTGAGCAGAGAGCCTGATGTGGGGCTTGATCCCAGTACCCTGAGATCATGACCTGAGCCGAAGGCAGAGGCTTAACCCACTGAGCCACCCGGGCGCCCCTCTTTCAGTGATTTTTTTTTTAAGATTTTATTTATTTATCTGACAGAGAGAGATCACAAGTAGATGGAGAGGCAGGCAGAGAGAGAGGGGGAAGCAGGCTTCCTGCTGAGCAGAGAGCCCGATGCGGGGCTCCGATCCCAGGACCCTGAGATCATGACCTGAGCCGAAGGCAGAGGCTTTAACCCACTGAGCCACCCAGGTGCCCCTCTTTCAGTGATTTTTAAAGGTACTTTTTTCTGTAGCCAGTTATTCTGTCTCTCAGAGAAGATAATGCAGACATTCTGGAAAGCTGAACTACCTATACCTTCCCAGCTTTCTTCTTTGCCTTTATTTTCCCATTCATTTCCCAATATTCTTCTAGATTAATTTTTAAATAAATGTTACCTTTTTTAAAGGTAACATAATTTTTAAATAAATGTTACCTTTAAATAAATGTTGCCTTTTCACATAAATTCTCCTTTAAACCTCAACAGAGTACTAAGATGAAGAAATTAAAGTTCAGAAAAAGTAACAGGATCAACTCAGGAACAGAACTAAAATGAGAAAAGAATCTTTCATTTTTTATTTTTTCCCTTCTACATTACACTTCACTACGCTTGGAATTTCTTCAGATATACCTAACTTTTGTAGTTAAAATACAAAGTATTTTCTTTAAAAAGTTATCTAAGGCCATGGAGCTCTATCTGACTCCAGGACTCAGATTCTCTGTATAATGTGCTCATGTTTTATTTATTTTTTATTTATTTATTTATTTATTTATTTATTTATTTTTTATTTATTTATTTGACAGACGGAGAGAGATCACAAGTAGGCAGAGAGGCAGGCAGAGAGAGAGGGGCAAGCGGGCTCCCTGCTCAGCAGGGACGTGGGGCTCGATCCCAGGACCCTGAGATCATGACCCGAGCTGAAGGCAGAGGCTTTAACCCACTGAGCCACCCAGGCGCCCCTTTATTTATTTTTTTAAGGATTTTATTTATTTATTTGAGAGAGAGGGAGACAGAACGAGTGTAAGCGGAGGGGAGGCAGAGGGAGAAGGAGAAAAACTCAAGCAGAATCCATGCAGAACCCACTGGGGCTCAATCTCATGACCCTGAGATCATGACTTAAGTGGAAATCAAGAGTCGGACGCTTAACCGACTGAGCCACCCAGGTGCCCCATTCATGTTTTATTTTGACACAGCTAGCTACATACATACCACAACTACAATGGTAGTACATAAGGTACATAACTACAAAAGGTCTAGATGCACTCTATCTACTAGATAGCCACAAGACAAATGATCATACCACGATGAAATGAAATGTTTTATATCCAACGGATCAAACAAGAAAAGCAACAGAATAAAGAATATTAAAAAAAAATTTTTAAAGAAACAAACAGACAAAAGAAAAGAAAAAAAGAAAAAGAAAAGGAACAGAAACTAAGGTAAAGAGAAGGTTCCGATGCTATGCACAAAGACCACAAATAACGGGTCATAGTAAAACATGCTGGCTGTTCCATTTTCCTGACCAAAACCTTCAATCAGACATCAGTTAGAATGGCAAGAGGATGCCCTATGAATGAAACATCTTTTTGATCAGAGTGTAGAAACACAGATCCTAGATTTTAAGTTCTGCCACCAGATTACTGACTCTTTGCTTATAGACATGAAAACATCAGTATTGATAAGAAGCTCCAATTTTTCCTCAATCTTTAAATCATGACGCTATTCAACCTTTATACATTACTGCATCTAATACTTACAAATAACTCCGTGAGGTAAGTACCATAAGTATTATTTCCTGCACTTGAGATGATAAACTCCACACTCATCAAGCTGTATACATTAATCATGTACAGCTTTTTGTATGTCAAGAAAAAAGAAAGAAAGAAAGAAAGAAAGAAAGAAAGAAAGAAAGAAAGAAAGAAAGAAAGAAAGAAAGAAAGAAAGAAATAGAAGTACTGAGGTATAAAGTAAACACATCTGTAAAATGGGGTAAAGTGTAGTTGACTCCGTTGTTTGCCTCACAGGGATGTGCTTAAGAAAGTGACTTTTCTCCAGCCATCATCTGTACATTATCTGTCATTGTGCTCATGTTGCCAAGGAGCCGAGGCTCAATGATGGGCACCTGATCTTCTGATGAGCCTTATAAAATAATGATGAGCTACTTCCTTTCTTGCCAGTGCATGTGATACATTCAGGTCCTTTACCCTACGAGGACAAGTGAGATGAACTGGTGCTTTTCTCAGTGACAGCTTGCCGATGACAAGACTGATGATGAAAACTTATGCATTTTCTCTAGTAAGATGTCAATAGTTTTTTTAATGACACAGTGGTAGTATGAGTTAATAGCTACCCTCATGAATGACAAAAACATAAAAATAGTAACAAAGGACTAAAGCAAGTCATACCTTTATCATTATAATTTACATTTAAAAACATTTCTACTTTCCTCCTCTTCTATTTTTTTTTTTTACCTCCAGGTTTACTTTTAGCCATTTACAAATGATTATTATTTTCACCGTAATCTATCTTCTCCAGCCTAATTTTACAATATTACTTACCTCTGAAAGATGCAATGCCAACTTCAGGCCCGCTTTTTTAGCTTCTAAAAGTGGTTCCAAGAAGTCTTTTGCCTGTCCTACCTTGAAGATAAAAGTTAAAATGAAGATGCATGAGAATTCTAGGCAAACTGAAGAATTAGCTACTCTGTGTCAATAAACAAAGGAATAAAATAATGGCAAGGAAAAAAATGGCAGATTGACTCATTTGAAAATTTAATTTATAAAGCACCTACAGTGTGGCAGACACTTTAGGGAATATAAAGCTTGCAAAGACAATCCCTGCCGTCAAGAATGTTAAGTTACGTATCAGCGAACCTGAAGTCAATCAGCCGCACTAGATATAGAGGTCACCAAATTTTTTTTTTTTCTAAGATTTTATTTATTTATTTGACAGAGAGATCAAAAGTAGGCAGAGAGGCAGGCAGAGAGAGAGGGGGAAGCAGGCTTCCTGCTGAGCAGAGAGCCCGATGCGGGGCTCCGATCCCAGGACCCTGAGATCATGACCTGAGCCGTAGGCAGAGGCTTTAACCCACTGAGCCACCTAGGCGCCCCCAAATTTTATTTCTGTAAGGAAATCTAGATATCTAGTGCTAAGGAGGAGAATCCACCTGATTCAGGAACCTGTATGATTACAGCAAAGAAAGCTTCTACCAAATGGATGAATGAAACAAGAGCACAGTAGTCCAGGTTTAGACAAAGCCATAAGAACCAGTTTCGTGGGACAATCTAAATCCAGTGGTTTTCAACCAGGGACAATTCTGCACACACACGCTGCCCCGGCTTCCTGGGAACACCTGGCAGTATCCGGAAACATATTTGGTTGTCACGACTAGGAGGGTGCTACTGATATCTAGTGGGTAGAGAAGAAAGGAATGCTACTAAACATGCTGCAGTACACAGGACATCCTCCCAGGACAAAGAATTACCTAGCCCAAAATGTCAATAGTGACACAAGTGAGACACTGTGTTTGAATCTGACATTCTAGAAACTCTAGGCCAGCCTTTCTCAACTGGGGGTTCTGTGAGATAATTAAAGTGTAGCCATAATTAAATATTAATTATTAGACATACACTGTATGTAATGACTTAATTTCTCTCTTCTCATTCAAATCTTTTTTCTTTTTTAGAGGGCTTAATTCTTTCACAGAACCCTGGTTGAGAATAGCTGCTATAGACATTCCGGTCATCCAGGAAAGAATAGGTCTTTTTTTTTTTTTTTTTTTTTTAAAGATTTTATTTATTTATTTGACAGAGAGAGAGAGATCACAAGGAGGCAGAGAGGCAGGCAGAGGGAGAGGAGGAAGCAGGCTCCCTGTTGAGCAGGGAGCCCTAATGTGGGGCTCGATCCCAAGACCCTAGGATCATGATCTGAGCTGAAGGCAGATGCTTAACCAACTGAGACACCCAGGCACTGCCCCCCTGGCTTTTTTTTTTTTTTTTTTTAAGATTTTGTTTAAGAATAGGTCTTTATACCCTGGGAGAGTCTGCTAGACCTCTGGAGAATGCAGGATACCCCAGCCTAATCCTTACCCTGCAAACTCATTCTACTTTTCAGAAATAAAATGCATTTAGGAAAAACAGCTTACAGTAGGGTCTCCACTGAGGTCGATGCCAAGAACTGTATTGTCAGTAGAGAGGAAGAACTCTTCCGCAAGTTTAACGGTCTCCTTGGCTACTGAAGGGCCACCTCTTCTGTCAATTGCTATCAAATACCTTTAATATAAGAAAAACACAGTTGAAAACAAATATAGTGAGAATGAAAAAGACAACTCTGAGTATGGCCAGAGAGGTATGGCAGGCTACATGTAAAAGTTACTTAGTAGAAGTACAGCCTGACTGACAGGACAGCTTACTTTGCCAGAGGGCATGAGACCATAAATTCCTAAATAGCACCAAACATCGAGTTAGTGTTCAAATTCTTAAATGTTTCATTTTTTTTTAATTCTTGCATTTGTTTTTTAGTTTGATTCAGAATCCAACTAAAGTCCACGCATTATTGATCAATGCATCCCAAGTCTCTTTTAATCTAGAAGAACTCCCTCCATGCCCCACCTTCCCCCTTCTCCGCAAATCCCCACCGCTTTTCTTGAATTTATTTCTTGAATTTAAAGAAATCACGTCCTTTGTTTTATAAAGTTTCCTACAATATTCATTTTGCTGAATATGAATATTCATGTGAATTCCTGTGTTGTTAACCTGTTTCTCTTCTCTCTTATATCTCCTATAGATTGAAAATTGGATCTAGTCTAGAGGCTTGATCAGTTTCAATTTTTTTAGCAAGAGTATTTCATAAGTGGTGGTGTGTTATTTCATCAGGAGGCTTAGATTCATTATTTCAGTAAGTGTTTAGAAATTGGTAATATTCTAACTCATATCCAATAGCTGATACAAATTCATTCTTCATGTTAGCTGGAATTCTACAAGCCATCCAGTACCCAGAGAACCTTTGTTAATATTGCATAATTTTCCTCCCACACTTATTAATTTATCTATTTTTTTTTACACACACACGAACTTCCTCCAGCATTTATTTATTTACCAAATTTGGATCAACTGTATATAAATGCAGTCTTTTTTTTAACTTCATAGTTTATCCTGCCATTAAATGTTAGAAAACAATATAATCATATGAACATAACAAACTGTCCTTGTTAAATGTTTTAGGATATTTTCCACTTTTTTTTTAAATAACACTATAGGGGCGCCTGGGTGGCTCAGTAGGGTAAGCATCTGCCTTAGGCTTGGGTCATGATCCCGGGGTCTTAGGACTGGCCCAGCATTGGGCTCCCCACTCAACAGGGAGTCTGCTTCTCCCTTCTGTCCTTCCCCTTTGCTCGTACTCTCTCACATTCTCCCTCTCTCTCAAATTAATAAAATATTTAAAATAAATAAACCAATATATAACACTACAATAAAGACTCTTACACAAAAATCAATTTATTTCCTTAGGATACATTTCTAGAAGTGGAGTACTGGGTCAGAAGGAAACATTTTTATACATCTTAATACGTACTACTTTTTAAAGAGGTTTTATTTATTACATATGCTTACTACCAGTGTATAAGTTCACAAACAGTGGTTATTACCCTGTTTTGGCAGGGGCTACTGAAATGGCATTGTAACATTTCTTTTTAAGATTATCTGATTGGGGTGCCTGGTGGCTCAGTCGGTTGAGCGTCCAACTCTTGATTTTGGCTCAGGTCATGATCTCAGGGTTGTTAGATCGAGCCCCACGTCAGGCTCCGTGCTCAGCAGGGAGTCTGCTTGAGATTCTCTCTCCCTCTCCCTCCAACCCTCCCCCACCCCCTGTACACTTTCTCTCTCTCTCTAATAAATGAATCTTTTTTTTTTTTTAAAGATTTTATTTATTTATTTGTGAGAGAGAGAGAGAGTACAAGCAGGCAGAGTGGCAGGCAGAGGCAGAGGGAGAAGCAGGCTCCCCGCCGAGCAAGGAGCCCGATGTGGGACTCAATCCCAGGACCCCGGGATCATGACCTGAGCCGAAGGCAGATGCTTAACCGACTGAGCCACCCAGGCATCCCATAAATGAATCTTTTAAAAAAATTACCCAATTAGTGAGATTAAATAGTTCCCTATACACTTATTAGTCATTTGTAGGTCTTCTTTTCTGAATTCTCTTCTTGTCTTTTGCCTCTTCTTTTTGGGAAGGGTGTGGGTATTGGTCTAGTTAAGCTTAATTTGGAGAGATTTTATAGCCAGAAACTATACAGGTAGCTTTCTTCCTTCAAGGACTTATTAAGCCCTGATTATGTGTCACTTCTCTTCTAAATACTGGAAGAGTAGTGGCGAACAAAAGACGAGGTTCCTGGCCTCATGAATTTACACTCTAGTGGGTATGTACACATAAATAAAACAAGATAATTTCTCATCTTGTCAAGAAGAGTGCCATAAAGGAAATAAAAAGGATTACTGGAGGATTTGCGAGGGGGGGGGCACTTTAGATAAAGTGGTCAAAGAAGGCCCCTCTGAGGAAGAGACAGCCAAATTGAGAACTCGATAATGAAAAGCCAGCCATGCAAGGATATGGCAGGAAGCGTGTTCTAGGTAAAAGTAACAGGAAGTATAAAGGTGCTGAGGTGGGACAGTCTTGGCCTATTTGAGGAACAGAGAACAAACCAGTGTGTAATAATGACAAGTGGTCCACATAAGGCTGTTGAATTAAGAGAGCGAACAGATCACATGGGACCTTGTAGGCCACAATAAGAAGTCTGGATTTTGGCTGAAGAGCAATGGGAAGCCATATTTCTCTAGACTAACAGTATTCAGAATTTTATTGCCACATGAATAAATTCAGAACTGCATTCTCAACTTTAAGCAATAGATTTCTTGACTCCGTTTTTCTAAAAGTCAGTTGTTTGATTTATAAAAAATCTATTACACTCATGATCAAAATAATAACATTTTCATATTCTAGTTTTTTTAAGTGGTGATCACTAAGGTATAATGCTTCTTACCTAACATCAATATCTATGTTTTCTTGTTTGGACTGTTTTATACCTTCAAGTACAGACTCCACATAAGTCTTTTTAGTCATTCCTGGAAAGGACATAAAGAAAATATTTGTAAAGAGATCATCAACTCTTTCATCCTTCAACATCGGCATCCCTCTATGAACAATTACATTTTTACTTTATGCTGTGACAAGGGCATGATTAAAGATGAGTTAAAACATAGCCCTATGAGTACATTTTCATAAATGCTAACTGTACTTTAATAAATATTTTTAAATGAAGTACTAGAAAGCAGAAATGGAAAGAAAGACATACAAAATATAAGCCCATTTAAAAATTATTCTTAGATCCAACAGACATAAAACTACTCTCACAGGGCACCTGGCTGGCTCAGCTGGTAGAGCAGGCAACTCTTGATCTCCGAGTTTTGAGTTCAAGCCCTGTCTGTGTTCAGTGTGGAGCCTAGTTAAAAAAACAACAACAAAAAAAACCCCAAAAACAAAACAAAACAAAAAAACTATCTCACAAATTGCTGTAAAAATCTAAAATGCTTGTTCTAACAACACAAGAACAGCCCTTTTCTAAGGTCTGTGCTCAAAAAAAACAGAAACAAAAACAAACCATTTTTCTCTATTAGCACAATGTTTTCCTGCTGGTCCAGAAAAAAAATCCCCTCTTGGGCTCCCGCTCTTCAAACCTGGTCAGGCTCAGTGCTTCCTGTCCAGGGCACTAGAGCAGTTCTTCCAGTTTTGAGTGTACAAGTCCTCTTCTTCTGGGGGGCTCTGAAAGAGCACTCTCCAGAAAAACCTCCTCTAAAACACTCTTGTACCCAATCATAAAATGCTTATTTTTGGCAGAAAATCTCCAATAACACAGAAAATCATAAAGAAAAAAATGAGTAACCTATAATCCCACCACTCAAGAGATAACCACTCTGTTTTTCTAAGTATACATATTTTTTTTTAATAGATGAGATGCTACTAGGTATATATGTATCCTGTTCAGTTGTTTCATACAGTCCTATATTCTGAGTGTTATCCCCAAGTCTTTATAGTATCTTTGCAAATATTTTTAATGGTTGCCTCATATTCCATTAACCCTTATCTAACCATTCCCCTATTGTTACATATCAGTTAGCATCCCTCTTGGAATCTCCATTCAAAGAGCAAACTACCTCTAATAAGTGGCAGGTTTCTTCTCCCCATCCCTTTCACTATCCTCACCAGCGTAACTTGGAACTGATCCTACAATTTAAAAATGCGAGATAAGAATCTACTGCTTGTCCCATTTCAACACTTACTTTATGGAGTTTTAAAAAGTTTATCCCCTAAATGACTGCGTTGTACATGTCAGGGCACAAGATGAACTGGCAGAGCATTTTCAGGTCACAGACAAGGGACAAAGAGGGACCCAATGACACTACATAATATCTCTCCATTCCTCCCTTATGAAAAGAGGGTTCCAGAAAATTTCTCCAGACCACATCCAGAGGTTTTACCACCTTACCACTTGCTCCTGGCCTAAGACACCATCAGTCTCCAAGAAGTGACTGAAAACTCTTCATTTCTGTGATTATCATAAAACACAATTCAGCATCTACTCAGTGGCACTGTCTCACAAGTGCCCTTGATGCAAGGAGCAAGTAGCAGCCTCAGTTTAAGACAATGTAACTATAAGGAGCAAGTATTCTTTCCTCGGAGTGAGAAAAAAACAAGAACCAGCAAAATTTTTGCAGGCCTTTTAATTTCCCTTAAACAGATAATCCTTGACCTGATTTTTTAACTTAACAACTCACTCATTAATAGTGTACATCATTAATGCACAACAGAAGATTTGGACTGTTGACCCTACTACAGTGTTAAAATGTAAGTGCTTCATATTCTCAACTTATAAACACATGAATCATCAAAGCACAGAGGGAAAAAGTACATTTGCTGAGACATAATTAAACTCTACCTGTAGCATTTTCTCTTCTGGGTGTGCTCCTTAGTTCCAGGTACTTGACACCATCATCTGCAAATTCTTTAATGACATCTTTTGTGACCTGATAGTTAAGGCAATGGACACAATATTGATAATGTTAGTGAAAGGGTCCCAATGAAAATGCCAAATGCTATAGCTTTATTTCACATTAAATTTGATTTGAAAAAATTCTGGAAGTCTCTCATGTGGTTAAGACAACCTGCTTTGTCATAACCCCTGCTGGAGACTGAGAGAAGACTGTGACACTTCCAAGAGCTCCCATCACAACCCTCATTCTTACATTAAACAAGTCTGCACATCACACACACTTTTTGTTTCTCTTCTCTCCTTTTAGCCATTTCTCCATTTCCTAGTGTTCATAACAGTAGCTGATAAAACAGAGAAATGAGGCAAAACTAAAACTATGAGTGTGTAGTATAGTACTAAGAAGGTACATATGGAAATCAGTGGCTGAAATGATTAGGCATTACTAATGTACCATTTACAGTCATGGCTTATGGTTCTTATTCAAGTTATTTATGAATAAGTTGTATTTTTCAAAAGTTTCTTCAGGCAGAGTGAAATTTCCCCAGGAGTACTATGAAAAATCTCTCTTTGGCAAAGAAACTGGGTGATAAATATTAGTAAAATGGTATCCAATTTAGCACAAATTTCAACAACCCAAAAATGACTAAATGACCAGGGTAAATGATAGCAAAAAGATGAAGGCATGTTTTCCTTCTCTGCAATCAATCCTAAAAAAGTACCAAATCTAGAAGAAAAAAGGACCAGGCTGGAAATGCTGTGACAACGAGCCCTAGCTAGTCCTTGTAGTTGGTATCCTAATTTTAACCTGTTGTGGTTTTTTTTTTTTTTAAGATTTATTTATTTATTTGACAGAGAGAGAAAGAGAAGAGCAAGCACAAGCAGGGGAAGCAGCAGAGGAAGAGGGAGAAGCAGGCTCCCCCCCAAACAGGGAGCCCGATATGGGGCTCGACTCCAGGACCATGGGATCACAACCCGAGCCAAAGGCATACGCCTAACCAACTGAGCCATCCAGGTGCCCCGATCTGAACCTGTTTTGACTACATGCACATAAGCAGACAAGTGCAGTGTCCTGGCAAGGGAACAAGGGTTGGCTGATTGTATAGACAGTGCCTAACAAGGTGGCACTACTTTAGTGGATTCATTGTAATCCAAGGTCTGGGCTTCATCTGGGTGTCTGTGTGTGTGTGTGTGTGCGCGTGCGTGTGTGTGCACGTGCACGCACGTGCTTAACTAAAGCCAAAAACGAATTTATTAGAATATTAGAATATAAATATACTAAGCTCAAATTCACCAGGAGGTCTGGAGGATCAGCCTCAGAGACTACACAAGTCAGGACAACACAAAAGCATTCAAAATCATGTGACACTCTTGGACCAAGCAAGACACCACTGCTTCCTCCACCACTGAGCATGACCCCGCAGCTTCTGTACCATCATCACAGGTACTGGACCCCATGGCACTGGTGCCCCCCAAACTCCATGTTGCTGCCAATGCTACCACCAGAGTGTGGGCCTCACGTATGCAGGCTGAGGAACTGCATCTAGTCATTGGCTCCAGAGCAAACACACAGAAGCCAACTCCCTCTACTCCAGCTCCCATGTGGCTAATGCAGAAGCCTATCTGTTATGTATGCAGTGACAAGGAGGGTGAAGTGAGGGTATGAAGTGGCAGCCCTCAGTGACTGATGAGACTACAGCTACTATCCAAGGCACCCTCTTTCTTGGTTTCTTGAGCAGCCAGTGAAACCAAATAAAACAACAGAAGGCTGTTGGCAAGTATGGAATGAGAGCAATGACACAATTTATCTAGGTCATAGCGAGGCCTGTGGAATCATCCCTACCCATGTCCAATAACACTTCCTTGGTCCACATCTGTGTCTGCCAGATTCAGCCCTTTCTGCTCCATGCTGCAACTGGTACTGAGGACAACTCTTATTCGAGTTCCTTCTTCAGACAGAGTACATCACAATTAGTGAAGTTTCTGCTTACTCAAAGGATGGTAAGACTACATCTCTTGAATGAGAAAGAACATGGGCTCTGCAACCAGACAAAGAGAGTCAATTCTACCACATGCTCTCTCTGTGAGTGACCTTGAACAAGTTACCTGTAATCAATTTAAGTCCCAAGGGTTTTTTTCATCTTCAAAAAGGGAACAATAAAAATACTCATTTCAGAGAGTAGTCTTGAATGTAGTGTCTGGCACATGTAATAGTTAATATTATTTCAAGCACATTCCAATCCTTTTTCTTTCTGATTACATGCAGATCACATTGACTAAACTGTTAAGTGATCCACACACTCTTGGTCCCACATTTATGAACAAAGAATCTCTCGGCTTATTCCCATGCAGGGTTCATTTATGTAAATGTTATTAACTTCACTCTCAATGTCATCCTTCTGAACCACCTAAAGTTGCTCATTCTAGTACCACTAAGTCAAATCACAGAATCTTAATTCCTTACCTCATTTTATATTTTTAAAGATTTATTTATATGAGAGAGAGCGTGCGTGCGCACACATGCAAGCACATGATCGAGCAAGGGTTGGGGGAGGGGCAGAGGGAGCAAATCCCCAAGCGGACTCCCGAACTGAGCCTAAGGCAGGGCTCAATCTTACAACCCTGAGATCTTGACCTGAGCCAAGTACCCAGACAGGGGCCCCTCCTTAACTCATTTTATTTTATTTTTAAAAATTTTATATATTTGAGAGAGAGCAAGAGAGAGAGAAAGCTCAAGCAGGGGGGACAGGCGGAGGGAGAGGGAGAAGCAGGGAGCCTGATGCAGAAATCAATCCCAGTACCCTGGGATCATGACCTGAGCCAAAGGCAGAGACTTAACCAACTGAGCCACCCAGGCGTCCCCTTACTTCATTTTAATAAAGCTTTTTACCAACTTTGAAAGTAATAAAATAATGAGCATGGCATTACTATAGCCCTACATAAACTCTCAGAACCCAGGATCTTATCAGTTTTGCTCTGTTATAATCAACAAAAGAAAGTGAGACATTCCTAGCAGCATTCAATAGTATCTGTTGAGTGGCTAATTAGACAATCCTCCTTTAGGTTCCTATAAGTCCCTGCATAGCTTACTTCATTATGTCGGATTTATCTGCTTATGGGTCTGTCTCTCTCTCCTCAGGGGGGCAGAGACCATGTCCACCTATCTTACCTCCCAGTCTTTAGCAGAGTGCCTAGAACACTGTGGGCACTTGGGCAACTTTTGTTGAATTGGACTTTTAGAGTTAACGCTCCACCAAAAGGTGATTAATTTACTTAATACTTATCATGAGGATCAGTTTCAGCCAGGAAGGAAAATTCTTTCCTGACCAGTCAAAAGCTATTTTTCCAGAAACACAGGTTTTCCTCTTACTCTGCATTTTTTTCCTAGTGGTTAAGAACACTAATAGGATTCTGTTTTTCTCCATTTACAAAGAGTAAACATGGAGGACATTGTGAGAAGGAAAGGAAGGGTGAATGGGGGGAAATCGGAGGGGGAGATGAACCATGAGAGACTGTGGACTCTGAGCAACAAACTGAAGGTTTTGGAGGGGAGGGGGGTGGGGGGTTGGGCAAGCCTGGTGGTGGGTATTGAAAAGGGCACGTATTGCATGGAGCACTGGGTGTGGTACATGAACAATGAATCTTGGAACACTGAAAAAATAAAATAAAAGTAATTGGGAAAAAAAATAAAAAATAAAAATAAAATAAAATAAAATGCCATCCTAGTCAGACAGAAGCCAGTCTTCCATATCAGAGAGTAGTATCAGAGAGCTACAGGTAAGAGAACACAGTGGTGTCCTCTAGTCCTTCATTCCCAGAGGGAAGCACTGGTATTAATCATTCATTCAATCATTCAATCTATAAGTACTTCTTGAACTTCATTCCCTATACTGTCCACCCAGGCAGTTAAAAATATCTCAAGCAATACAGATAAAGCCATATCAAAGAAACACCCATCTATGGTCAAATATTTCATATGTTATATATGGAAAACAGGACAAGATTTTATCCTCTATGTAAGAGAATATGTTGACCTTGCTTCTCTTCTCAGATCTTTTACAATGAAGGTAGTCTTTTGATATTAGCTCTTGGCAAATGTCTTATATTGGTTTTGAAAAGAGTTGCCATAAAAAAGCAGAAAATATTTTTCATTTGACTCTTGATGAAAGCAAAAATTCATGTGCAATACCAGAAGGGCATAAATTATGTAATAATTTTTAAACCACTCTAAAAATTCTTCATTTCTCACCATTAGAATATCTTCAGGGCTAGTAGTAAGCTGATGAATAATTTGGAACATCTGGAAACATCTGCAACAGGAAAGTTTTAACATACTCTAGTCATCAAAAACTTGTCACTCGACACAAACCCACTAAATTGAATGAATATATTTTAGGTTAATATTAATTATATATTGTAAAGAACTACCGAATAGGTTTTTCAAAAGTTACACTGATCTGGAAGGATAATCAAATGACTGAAAATCAAATGTTACTTTTAAGTGGGAAATACTAGTTTCCCTTTGCCACTCCCCCTACCCCCTGCTGATAGCAGCAAACAGGGAGAAAAATCAATAAGCCTACATTTTCAGGTCTAAAGAATATTCTAATATAGTATAACTTTATAAACAACATAAAGCACTAAAAATACTGTCAATGGTCTAATAGCTGGAAAAAAATGCTATATGTCAAGTTATACTCTCCATACCAGATGGCTACTCAATTCCTTTAACTACTAAAATCTGGATTCTTACAGACTATTTCCAATCTCAAAAGAGTAATACAGATAAAAAGAAGTACGTCCACAACTTCCCTAAACTCACTCTTCTAAAGTTCTTTTCCTTCCCTTGTCAATCATAGTCATCTGGTCGTTGATTTTAAGACCTGGCTTCTTGGCTATCAATTTCTTCATGGTATTAGAACTAATCGATCCATTCAGGTGGGCATGAAGTTCCTAAAACAAGAGAATACAATCAGTAAAAACTTCTCAAGTATCCACCAGATTCATAGCATCCTACCAGGTACCGATGTTTGTAATCTGCCCTAGGCAATCTGCCTACTAGATGTAGGTATATAACTTTTAAGGTTTACAAAATTTACAAATTCGGGGCGCCTGGGTGGCTCAGTGGGTTGGGCCTCTGCCTTCGGCTCGGGTCATGATCTCAGGGTCCTGGGATTGAGCCCTGCATCGGGCTCTCTGCTCGGCGGGGAGCCTGCTTCCCCCTCTCTCTCTGCCTACCTCTCCATCTACTTGTGATCTCTCTCTCTGTCAAATAAATAAATAAAATCCTAAAAAAAAAAAAAATTTACAAATTCTCCCTGTAAAATTTACTTTTCTTTGTGGAAAAAAAAAACCCAAACAAACACAGACATCCTTATAATTAGCAACCACTCCAGAATTCTGATGCTGAATTCTCACCACTTTAGGTAATTCTGAGTAAAAGGCTGTCCTCCATGACTGTTGGTGTTCTTCTGTTTCCATCATGATTGCACAGAAAGGTCTTTCTCCAAATACTCTTATTCTTGTTATGAACAGTACAATGTGCTTCAGTCAGTAAGTTTCACGGTCTTGAATTTCCTTCAGATTGCGCTACATCCACACATTTCGATAAGATAACTTGTATATGTAGCTCTGGGATCAGCTTCCCCTATTTAAACAAATGTGAACATTTTCAGAAGCTGACATAAAAACAAAGAAACAGAATTTTGCTACTTTATTCCTCAAAAGACAAAAGCCCTTCAATGCTATTTAAGCAAATTAACAATCTAACCCAGAAATAAGAAAAGGCCTCAAACTGGTAAGAAGTGAATGAAAATCTGAAATTTAGTAAGGTGAATTCCTTACCTATTAGACCTTTCTATATAACTACTTTTTCTTTTCTTTTTCTTTTTTTTTTTTAAGATTTTATTTATTTACTTGAGAGAGCTCACACATGCGAATAGGGGCCAGGGGAGGGGTAGAGGGAGAGGGAGAAGCAGGCTCCCTGCTGATGCGATGTGGGGCTCAATCCCAGGACCCTGGGATCATGATGGAAGCTGAAGGCAGACAGTTAACCAACTGAGTCACCCAGGTGCCCCTATAAAACTACTTCTAAAAATAGAAATTTATAAAGCCTATTTTGGGTAGACATTTACATTTTTGAGCTGCTTAAAAACTGTAAAGGAAGGGCAGAGGCAGTGGAATCAGATGGACCCATGTTAATCCTTATGCCAGTTCTGCCACTTAGTAGCTATATGGCCTTAGTTACTAAACTAATGGCTTCAGTTTGCTTATTTGTAAAAATGAGATACAAATGCGGAGAGCTCTGAGGAGTAATAAAGTAATTTTATTTACTTTATTATTTATATTATTTATTTATCCTTTTTATTTTTATATTTTTTATTATTTTTATTTTTATTTTATTATTTATTTTTATTTATTTATCCTTTATTATTTATAAAGAAATTTAAAAAAAAATTAAATTCTCCTCTGCTACACTCCCATATAATTCAGTGACTACCTTTAAATTAGTACTTTGTCACACTATATGTCAATCGCTGATTTTTTTTTTTTTTAGTACACTCCATGCCCAGCATGGAGCCTAACACAGGGCTTAAATCAAGACCCTGAGATCAAGACTGGAGCTGAGATCAAGAGTCTGACGCTTAACTGACTGACCTACCTAGACACCCCATCTCAATCACTAATTTACCTGTGCTTCTTCCTCACCAGACCATAAACTTCAGAAGAACATGAACTATGGCTAATTCTACCTCCCTAATACCTAGGACAGTGCCTACCACATTGTAGCTGATAAATAAGTCCTAATTTCCCTTCACCTCTGAAGGTGGCTTACACATTAAGATAAAATTCCAAATGAAATTTGGTGATTTTTCAGAATAGTCACCCTGACCCTCTGCGTTCTCACATATTAATAATGATGATGTTGATAAGAAGAGCAGTTTTCATTTCAAGCCTACCAGATAAGTAGCAAGTGCTTTTACTATTATCTTTAATTCTTGCAATAACACTGTAGAATAAATACTTTTGCCACATTATAAATCAATAAATTGATACTGAGAGGGAGGGGTTAAATAAGTTGCCACAATATTAAAATGGGCAAAAAAGGAAACAATTTGGGGGACACCTGAGTGGCTCAGTTGGTTAAGAGTCCAACTCTTGATTTCAGCTCTGGTCATGATCTTGGGGTTGTGGGATCAAGACCGGCCATGAGGCTCTGGGCTCAGCGTGGAGTCTGCTGGAGATTCTCTCTCTCCTTCTCTCTCTCCATCTCTTTCCGCCCCTCCCCTCTCCCCCGCTCCTGCATGTGTGCTCATTTTCTCTCTCTCAATAAATAAATAAATAAAATCTTAAAAAAACCCAGTTTGTACAAGACTAGACAGAGCCACAGAAATCCACAGAAAGGCCAACAAAGTATGAAATAAAAGTGGCATTTCAACAGAATGCTATAGCGAATGCTTCATAAATAGTAACAAATGAAAACAATAGGCTGTTTGACTAACATGCTTACTACTCCTACCAAAATACATAGAAGACAACATTAAGATGGAAAAACACACCTTATCTTCCATAGGTAAAATCAATTTGCCATAAATTGACTTTTAAACTCAATGTTAATCAAAATATTTCCAAAGTTATTTCTTAGAAATTGATTTTTAAGTTCATGTGGAAGACTTAATTTATAAAATTATCCAGAAAAAATTGTGGACCTCAAAAGAAAAATATCCAGTATTAGTGACGGTATGAGTAAAAGTTCTGGTGGAAGCAGAACTTGGTATGGTCTTTTTGGAAAGCAATTAGGCACTATCATCAACACACACAAACACAAAACACCATTTATTTTCTGACCCAATAATTCTACCTTTAAGAATTTATCCTGGGGCACCTGGGTGGCTCAGTCGGTTAGGCATCTGCCTTTGGCTCAGGTCATGATCCCAGTGTGCCCGGTGGGGAAGCCTGCTTCTCCCTCTCCCTTTGCCTGCCGCTCCCCCTGCTTGTGCTCTCTCCCTCTCTGTCTCTCTCTGTCAAATAAATAAACTCTTTAAAAAACCAAAAGAATTTATCCTATATCTTATAGGATATGCACAAATACATTTCTTATATCATATAATAGCAAAAAATTGGAAACAACCTAAATGTTTATCAGTAGGCTACTGGCTAAATTAATTTTATCTCAATCCATCTGAATATCTATGACTATAGGGAAAGACTTCTATGATATAATGTTACTTCCCAAAAGTAGCAAAATATATTGCTTAGAAAGATGGCATTTATGAATAAAGCACGTTTTATTTATTTATAATTATGGGTTGGAAGTGGCAAAGGTCAGGGGAGAGAATTTTGCTTTTATTTACCTTACACAGTTTTCTGCAATTTGAAGGTTTTACAAGCATGTAATACTTGACTGCTTTCTGAAATAACTTTAATAAATTAAAATGTTAAATAATCAAATTTATATAATTAACAATTTTAATAAAAATAAATAATAAGTAAATGGTTTAAAGTAATTATTTATAAAATTAAATAATTTTTAAAACTTGCAAAACAGTGGTGCCTGAGCAGCTCAGTCAGTTAAGCATCTGCCTTTGGCTCAGGTGGAGTCCTACATCGGGCTTCTTACTCAGTGGGGAGCCTCCTCCTTCTGCCTGCCGCTCCCCCTTCTGGTGTGGGCTCTCACTCTCTGACAAATAAATTAAAAAAACCTTTAAAAATATAAATATATTTTCAATCCCACTCTAGGATCCTGATCTTATTTTGTGCTACATTCAAACCACCCTCAAGACTGGTCTTTAATTGTGAGTAAATTTACTGACCCACTGTCTAGTGTTAACCTGTGTAAATTTGAGATCCACCCAAAAGCACAATCTTTACACATTTAAAAAACTGTTGTTTCACTGATCCATGCCTAAGATACCGCCATCAACAATACCATGCCCTGCCAAATGCTATCTTCCTGGGCAACGTTTGGTGTGCGTGGGAAGAAGCTAGGGTGGGAGTGAGGAGCTGAAAGGCAACACATTGAGATAAGATCTTTCTACATTTGTATTATATTTCATAAAGTTAGAGCAGGGCCAGAACCAAGTCTCCTGTCTCCCAGAGAACTTTTTTCATGCCCAAATAAGAAAAGGGAACTCAGAATAATAAACACACGTGTTACTTTTTATTAAACACTTATCATGATCCAGGCACTTTGCTAAGTTTCTTAGATGGTTGTTCTACTTAATCCTCACAACAACCCAAGAGATATTATTATCCTCATTTTACATAAGAATAAACAGATTAAAAAATAATCAGAAAACAATTCTGTTACTCAAGTTACAAATTTTGCTCCATTCTCTTTCTTCCTGAATCAGTTTTCTTGCTCTGTTCTTTATCAAAAAAATAGTATTTCTAACATATCACCTAAATTTTATTTTATTTTATTTTTTAAAATTTTATTTATTTATTTGACAGAGAGAGACACAGTGAGAGAGGGAGCACAAGTAGGGAGAGTGGGAGAGGGAGAATTAGGTTCCTTGCTGAGCAGGGAGCCCAATGCAATGCGGGGCTCTGCGGGTGCTTAATAGCAGGACCCTGGGATCATGACCTGAGCCAAAGGCAGACGCTTAATGACTGAGCCACCCAGGCGCCCCAGTATCACCTAAATTTTAAAAAATTCACTTCTGTATATATTTTTAAATATTTATTCTGTAAATATTTTTAAATACAGCACTGTATATATTTTTAAAAGTCCTACAACTTGTTTTTCTTCTCCTTTGGCCCTCAATCAACTCCGAGACACCTCAGAAAGCAGCACTTACTCCTCTCATTTTAGACATAAAGATCCCAGGCCTAACAACTTCAGGGGAATGCTTCTCCCATTCCTATCAGAGGCAATTCCAAACACCTCAAGCACTCCACTAGACCCAATCACCACTGACAACCCAGCTGTCAGCTTTAGAGATAATAGAAGGCATCAGGCAAGAATTCTCTTTCTCTCTGCCCTCACCTACACCTAAAATTACCTTTATCTGTACATTTCCTTCTGTCATAACTCAGAGACAAAGGATTCATTCTTCTGTCCTTAACACTAATCTGTGCCCTAGCTCCCATTCCCTCCTAGCTATTTCAAGCCATCAGTTAATCCCAATTTTCTGTTCCTTCAACCTCTCTCTCTATTGGCCAATTTCCCTCAGGGAACCAACATGCATGTACATTATTTGTTTCCACCTAAAAAGCAAACAAACAAAAACCTTTCTTGTATCCCATATTCCTCTTTACTGCCCTGTCTCTCCTTTCATTCTAAGCTAAGCTCCTTGAAGGCATAATTTAGATTGGCTGCCTCCATTTACTTATCTCCCATTCACTGAAACATGAATTCTGCCCTTACTGCTCCACAGAAATTGCTCTCCCTGAAGTCATTAAGAGCTCTTCAACACCAAATCTTTTCAGTTATCAAACCTTTATCCTGACTCAAACCTCTGAGTACAATATCCAAATCCAAACTGGCTGGACTCCTAAACTCTTGCTTTTAATATTCTGCTAGACTGCTTCAAAGTAACCATACTTAGAGTTATCTGATTTCCTTCTCCACCTCAGCCCCTGCAGTCAGTCACCAGATTCCAATCAATAAATTATAAATCTTCTATCTCTGGAAGCAGTTTCCTAGGGGTGATGACTTGCAAACAACCAACTCAGAAATTTTATGATTATTTTAGACCCCTGACAAGACTCACACCGTATCAGAGGGAATAGTCACCTCTCTTCTGTGATTTCCCTCTTCCGTGGATATATTCAACATTACCCTAGAATCGGAGACTTTTCGAAGTGGAGGGGAATGTCATTTTATAACCCAGAAA
This sequence comes from Potos flavus, assembly GCA_028534135.1. Classification (NCBI taxonomy): domain Eukaryota; kingdom Metazoa; phylum Chordata; class Mammalia; order Carnivora; family Procyonidae; genus Potos; species Potos flavus. Next base: position 51,183,548 of record CM052896.1, read on the forward strand.
CAGAGGTTGAGTGTTTTATTGATTGTCAGCTTTGCACAGGGCCCGGAATATCAGGGAATTATAGTATATATCTGTGGGGAAACATTTATTGGGTGAATGCCAACCTCTGTAAAAGTTTCTTCATTTTACACCTGGCCTCAATTACTTGTTTTCAGATTTAAATGGGATTTCTTTTTAAACTATGAAAGCATTAAATATATAAGTACTGGTAGTTAGCATCTGAGGAATGACCCCTTCTTCCCGCCCACCAACTAACCTCAGTGGTTCTAACCCTACTTTGCCCCACCAGATTACTCAATGCTGACCCTGCAGTCCAGGGAGGTCTGGTTGTCAACCCCCACACACTCACCCCTTAAAGATTTCTCTCAACAGTTGAGTCAACTATGAGGACTTAGCTAAATTCTCTCTTCAGATGGAAAGGCTTGTAGAAAAGCGACAACCTCAGCTTCCCTGACACAGTCCACGTGCCCAATAAGCCGTAGGGGTCAGCCTTCCGCGGAAACGCAGTCCCAGAAAAAAAAAAAAAAAAAAAAGTCAATCGCAGTAGTACTTTAGCACAAGCTACACCCTCCTCAATTCTCATTGGTGAGGTGCCCTCTTTGCGGAAGTGACGCACACACGCGCGCAAGGGGAGTCACGGAAGAGGGGTGATTTTTCTGTACAGATAACCCCGACGTGGGTACTGCAGCATGAAAGAGAGCTCACTCCGGTGACGAAGCGCCGCTCCTCTCCCTCATCTCAGCCATGGGCCGGCGGAGCCGCGAGCGTCGGGCGGGAGCAGTACAGAGCACTAACGACTGCAGCGCCCTCAGCAAGAGTTCCCTGGCAGCGCACGGGTACGTGCTCGACCCCTTTGCCGCGTTGCTCGTCCCGGGGACTGCGCGCCGCGCGCCGCTCATCCACCGCGGCTACTACGTCCGCGCACGCGCCGTGGGGCATTGCGTGCGCGCCTTCCTGGAACGGACGTGCGCGGCCTCGAGCGCTCTTCGCCCACAGATCTTGTCGCTGGGAGCGGGTTCAGATTCGCTGTATTTTCGCCTGAAATCTGCAGGCCATTTGGCCGGGGCTGCGGTCTGGGAAGTAGATTTTCCAGACGTGGCCCGGCGCAAGACCGAGAGGATTCAAGATACACCGGAGCTGTGCGCGTTAATAGGGCCTTTCCAGAGCAGGGACCCCGCGTCAGCGCTGTGCTTTGAGAGTGCGGACTACCGCCTCCTAGGCCTGGATCTGCGGCAGCTCCCGCAATTGGACGAGGCCCTGGCCGCCGCCGGCGTTAACGCGGCCGCACCCACTCTGCTTCTAGCTGAGGCCGTGCTGACCTACCTCGAGCCGAATGATGCCGCGGCCCTCATCGCCTGGGCAGCCCAGCGTTTTCCTGATGCCGTTTTCGTGATCTACGAGCAGATGAGGCCGCATGACGCCTTTGGCCAGGTCATGCAGCAGCATTTTCGGCAGCTCAGTTCTCCCCTGCATGGCCTAGACCGCTTTCCCGACGTGGAGGCCCAGCAGCACCGCTTCCTTCAGGGTGGCTGGACTGCCTGCTGTGCTGTGGACATGAATGAATTCTATCGCTGCTTTCTCCCCTCAGAAGAATGCCAGCGCGTGGAGAATCTTGAACCTTTTGATGAGTTTGAGGAGTGGCATTTGAAATGCGCCCACTATTTCATTCTGGCCGCTTCTAGAGGAGACACTCTCTCCAAAACGCTGGTGTTTCCACCCTCAGAGACATTTCCTCGAATAGATCCTGCTTCTCCATCAGGCGTCTTCCCTGTCAGTGTAGTCACTAGTGACAGCAAGGGCCCAAACCTTAAGAGATTTGGGCATGCCTCTGTCCTTTTGAACCGAAACATTATTCTTAGTGCAGGAGGATTTGGAGAGCAAGAGGGCCGGCATTGCCGAGTGAGCAAGTTTCACTTGCTCTCAAGATACGGTGACTTCGAATGGAAAAGCAACCAAATGTGCAGTTGTGGGACTGGAGCCCAGTGGGATGGGCGCCTTTATCACACCATGACAAGACTTTCAGATACTGAGGTTTTGGTTCTGGGAGGGAGACTGTCCCCAGTAACTCCAGCCTTGGGGATTCTCCAACTTGGTGTCTCTAAGAGTAAGGATAATAGCACTGAGGACCTAAATGTAACAGTAACAAAGGCCGGCCCAGAAGACTTCACGTTGTCATGTTGGCGGCATTCAGCAACAGAAGTGTCCTGTGACAATCAGAAATACTTGTTTGTGTATGGGGGTCGAAGTGTGGTAGAACCTGTACTAAGTGACTGGCATTTCCTACATATGGGGACAATGGCTTGGGTCAGTATCCCAGTGGAGGGGGAAGCACCTGAAGGTCGGCATTCACACAGTGCCTGCAGCTGGCAAGGGGGAGCCGTTATTGCTGGAGGTCTGGGTGCTTCCGAGGCACCACTAAGCTCTGTACTCTTTCTAAAACCAATCTCTTGTGGATTCCTCTGGGAATCAATAGTCATCCAGCCTCCCATTACACCAAGGTACTCCCACACAGCTCATGTGCTCAATGGAAAGCTTCTACTAGTTGGAGGCGTCTGGATTCATTCTTCCTCAGTTCCTGGAGTGACTGTAATTGATTTGACTACAGGATTGAGCTCTGAGTATCAGATTGACACAACATGTGTGCCATGGCCATTAATGGTACACAATCATACCAGCATCCTCCTTCCTGAAGAGCACCAGCTCCTGCTCCTTGGAGGTGGTGGGAACTGCTTTTCCTTTGGCACCTACTTCAACGCCCATACAGTAACATTAGACCTTTCTTCCTTACGTGCTGGACAGTAGGACTGAACTTTTGATATATTAAGGACCCACTTAGACAATAAAGGTTTCCACAAATAGGATTTGACTGTCTATAGACATTGCCACTCCTTCCTTCCCCCTCTTTTTCTTCTCACTAGCACTACTATCCAGTGCAGAAAGTGAAAGAGGTTGTTAAACACATACCAACATTCAGAGAGATGATACAAAAATAAAACATGAGTAGGCCTATCTTAAAAGAATGGCCATACAGTCCTAGAGTAGGAATTGGGGAGCCTTTGGATCCCTGTATGTCCAGTTTATTGGTTTTCCTCATCTAAGTTTATCCATTTATTGAGTTACAATGACTGTTAGCCTACCTAAGTCAAGCGAAAAGTTTCCCACTCTTAGGCTTTGAAAAAGTTTAACACAGATCCTTGGTAAGAATAAAAGTTGATAACTCTGGTTTCTCTTTGGAGTACATAAAGCTTTTGCTTTTTACTAAAGATTTCCATGGAGAGGAATAGTAATGAGTTTTTAGCTAATTCTTGAGGCCTTGTTTTTATGAGGCTACCTTTAAAAAAGAAGAAAACAAGGTTGAATATGGCTGAAGAGACATGGTTTGACTTCATTCTTCATGTATGAAATCTGAAGTGAACCCAGTTACATTATCTGATATGGATATGAATAAACCCTAGGAAACAAAGGGCTTAACAGCTAGGCATCTGGCAAGGTTATGGGTGGGCCAGATACTAAATAACTGGGAGGAATATAATCAGAAGGCAGAAAGGCTGCTCTGTATTTCTTGTTTCTAAATTCACCACAGACTACCTCCAACTTGCAGGAAGGATCAAAGCAGAATGTTGATGGAATGAGTGTTCTCAGCTATGTAGGAGTTAGAATTCTAGAATTCTGACCTAGGAATGAACTAAAAGCCCAGATTATACCTTCCATTATGCTACTTCTCAGATGGTGCCATTGACTATTACTATTTCATTAGTTTTGGTGGGGAGAGAGAAAAAGTGGCAGAGGCACAATTGTCAAGAGAATATGGATACGTGCCAGACCTAAATTAGTAGTGCAGTGGTGCCTCTTCTCTTGAGTACTGCCCAGTATGGTGCATTATGAGTAACTGGGCTTGTTCTCCAGAGGAATTACTCAACATTTTCTGTAAGTGATTACCAGATTAAGCATGCCCTCCACCTTTAACCCTATACATGCATCATACTCAGGTAAGGAATTATTCACTTCTCAAGCTCTACTCATTAGAACACTTAGAAGTTTTGTCAGCAGCATTTACTCTGTACCTCTGGGGCAGCACTCAGCATGAACTAGTGCTGGATCCCAGTTTCATAACAGTAATTAGAGATGTGGGCCAGATTGAGAAACTGAAGTTAGACAATGATTTTCGCTTCTCTAACTCACCTGAATATTTTTGTTCTAAAATTCTGGTATGGAGCCTGGTGCAGTTATGAGAGTTAATGAAACACTTTTAACCTCATTTAGTGATTGTACTTCTTTTTAGACCAGAAAAACTAGTGAAGGAAGGAAGATAATTTCTTATTTTGAATATTTACTCTGTCAGGGTCTCAAAAACAGTGTATCATACCATTGAGGATATGAAAACAAAGTTAAGAACAACTCTTCTAGGATATGTTCTTCAAAGGCCAGTGCTGTCACTTCTTTGTGTGCTTTCTGGATTTTACCATCAACTATCCATTTTTTATCTTTCTGCAAGTTTAATCCTCCTTAGCGATGTTAGGAAGTTGACATGTAACAATAATGTTCCAGTGCCCAAGCATTGTTTGGTTTTCTCTTTCTGTGATCTTAGACCTTGAAGTCCTGGTTTATTCTCTATGCATTTGTAATCCCAAACCCAACCTTGAACAGCCATGCCTACCTACTCTGGGACCCATCCTACATGATATATCTTGGAAAACACTCTAATGGCAGCCCCAAATGTAGCCAACTATTCTTTTCCTGTGGGAGAGAAGCCTGTGCTCTCTGGAGAATCTGGTGAACAAGAGAACAACTCACTAAGGTGAGTTCTTTTTTTTTTTCCTAAGGTGAGTTCTTAATCATAGGGACTATCCAATAATGTCTAGTGTGACATTAAAACTAAACTCAGCTTTTTGACTGCAGTAATGAAGGGGATATAAAATAATATTAGGCTGGCAAGGAAAGTCATAAGTCCTGGCTAATAACGTTTGGACTTGATGTTTATTTATTTTAAAGATTATTTATTTATTTATTTGACAGAGAGGAGAGATCACAAGCAGGCAGAGAGGCAGGCAGAGGGAGAGGGGGAAGCAGGCTCCCCGCTGAGCAGAGAGCCCCATGCGGGGCTCGATCCCAGGACCCTGAGATCATGACCTGAGCCGAAGGCAGAGGCTTTAACCCACTGAGCCACCCAGGCGCCCCTGGATTTGATGTTTAAAGAGAGAAGGAAAATATTTTGAGCAGAAATTAGGAAACTTAATCAGCTTCAGAGTAGATTGAAATTTCCTTAGATGTCAATAGTTACGTAAACAAAAGATTTCTGTCATTCCACAGTTTAAAGATTGTTCACTTATCTTTCTTGGTCAATGACATAAAGCACTTGGCTGGGAAGGGGCAATTCCTTGACCAAAGGAAAGGAATTGGGTCTGTCTAGTTCACTCCTCTATCCCCAACATACTTGGTGCTTAATAAATACTTGTTGGAAGGAGGTTCAATTTGACACTAAAATAAATTAATATTAATATTACTATTGTACATACAAGGCACAAATGGATGTCAAAATTCATTTAATTAGTGTGTGTGTGGGGGGGAGCATTAAAGTTTTAAAGACCTATTTAAGAGTTTTAAAAATTCAACTGTTTTAACCTGGGTAAAGGTGTAGGCTTCCTGGTGTTACTCCTAGCTTTATAGATTACACCCAAACCCTCCCTGATTGCAATTTCCAGCTGATCTTCATGCCCTTTTGCTCAACAATGAACCATGTTTACCCCATATCCTTTGCAGATGAAGTGAGCTAACTTTGCCAAAAGGCTAATCTGAGGATGTAGGAACATGCAATTAAATGTGCTCTTGAACACATACACACAGGATCTTACTAAGATGCGGTGATGCTTCACTGGGCATGACTTGGTGTGTAACTCTCAAAGCTTAATACAGGGAGAGGAAAAACCTTGCCCTAATATTTATGCAAAAAGTTATTTGCCACCTAAATGGCAGTCTAAAACTAGAAAATAAATAGTAAATTTAGGATATTATACTACATTCTGCTTTTCTCATTCCCTAGCCTTCGTCCACATTTTAAGGCTTTTTCCCCCCCAAATACTTTTATTTTTTCAGTGTTCCAAGATTCATTGTTCATGTACCACACCCAGTGCTCTATGCAATACGTGCCCTCCTCAATACCCACCACTAGGCTTTTCATTAGAGCCTCGCAACATCTGATTCATATGCAGACTTACTATTTCAGAAAAATTTAGTAAAGCAAATCTTTCTTATGTATGGATATATCAGCAACTTAAGCAGTACTTAAGAGGAAAAAACCAACTTTCGCATCTTTCCTTTCCTTCTAAAAAACTCAACTGAAAAGGCACTCTAGACCTCAATCCACTGAATCTAAATTTGGACAATTGAATCCAGCCAACGATTTTTTTTTGAAAGGGAGGGGGATGAGGGATAGAGGGAGAGGGGGAGAGAGAGTATCTTTTTTTTTTTTTAATATTTTATTTATTGATTTGACAGAGAGAGAGAGTTCACAAGTAGGCAGAGAGGCAAGCAGAGAGACGGCAGAGAGAGGGGGGGAAGCAGGCTCCCTGCTGAGCAGAGAGCCTGATGCGGGGCTCAATCCAAGGACCCTGAGATCATGACCTGAGCCAAAGGCAGAGGCTTTAACCCACTGAGCCACCCAGGCGCCCCAAGAGAGTATCTTAAGCAAGCTCCATGCCCAGCATGGTGCCTGATGTGGGGCTTGATCTCACAACCCTGAAATCAAGACCTGAGCCGAAATCAGGAGTCAGATGCTTAACCAACTGAGCCACCCAATGGCCTCCAGCCAACAGTTTTTATTTCCAGGGCATAACACATAGTAAATGTTCAATTATGTCACATGAAGAATGGTTATATGTTTGATTCAGGCTAAAATTAATAATAAATACTGAGTTGTAATGTTAAGATCAGAGATTATCCCAAAAAATCAAAATATATTGTAAAGTCATAGTAATTAGCTTGATATTGGTGCCAGAAGAGACAAATAGATTGAAGAAATGAAGAATTCAAGAATAGACTGTATAGGGGTGCCTGGGTGGCTCAGTCAGCTAAGTGTCTGCCTTCGGCTCAGGTCATGATCTCAGGGTCCTGGGATTGAGCCCCATGTTGGGCTCTCTGCTCAGTGGGGAGCCTGCTTCTCCCACTCCCTCTGCCTGCCACTCTGCCTGTTTGTGCTCTCTTTCTGTCAAGTTAATAAATAATATCTTAAAAAAAAAAAAAAAAGAATCGACTGTATAGTAAGGTGACATTCAGACCTGTGATGAATAGCCTGACTCTTAAGTATATGTATGGTTTGGGACTACTTGGCTAATCATTTGTGAAAAGTGATGTCAGCTCCCTACTTCTCACAAATCACAATCATAAATTCCAGATGGATTAAAGACCAGACTTAAACTTAAAAAACAAAGCCAAACTAAATTATATGAGCATAAGAACAAGTATAAAAGAATATGTTTATAATCTTAGGTGTAGGAAAGGCCTGAAAGGACACATACATATAAACCAAATTTTTTTTTAAATCTGATAACTTTATTCATTTAAAACTTCAGAGCAATAAGAAAATACATTCTTCCCTCTCCACAGGGTCAGGTCATAAGAAAACTTTTGTTTTCCTTTTTTCATTCAGTCCCTAGAATTAAGATGAATGTGACTCATTCCTCTGTTTCTCAGTACTAGTTTCTGAGATAGGTTAACAGTGGGAAATTTGGGTAATATAAAGTGAAGCTTTCAGTTGACCATAACAACTCATTCATTCATTCATCCATTCAATAGTTAGTATTCTAAGCAGGATAGATCAGTGAACCAAATAATCCTTTGTGGAATTGGCAGCCTAGCAAGGGGAGACAAGGAACTAAACAACAAAGATAATAAATACATATTATATTAGAAATGATAAGGACTGTGGAAAAAAAGAAAAAGTATAGTAGGATAAGGGGGACCAGGAGTGCATGGGAATAGGGGTAACAGGTTACAATAACTAAAAAGGGTGCACAGGGTCACTCTATGGAGCCATGAAATTTGGGAAGGTAATAGAGTTAGCTAAGAAGATTATTAAGGAAAGAGTATTTCAGGCAGAGGGAATAGCCAGACCGAAGCTGCTTAAGAAATTCATTGTAAGAACTTTAGCTTTGATCTGGGTGAAGAGGAGAGTTGTGTAGGGTTTTCATTCACATTTTTAAAAAAGATTTATTTATTTGAGACAGAGAGAGAGAGAGCATATGAATGGAGGGAGGGGCAGAGGCGACAGGATGTGCAGAGGGAGAGAATCTCAGGCAGACTACCTGCCAGGCACAGAACCCAACATGGGGCTTGATTTCAGGACCCTGAGATCATGACCTGAGCCAAAATCAAGAGTCAGACACCCAACCGACTAAGCCACCCAAGGGCCCCCTATTTGACTCACATTTTTAAAGGGTCCCTTTGGATATCATAAGAGGAATAGATTGTAGGAGGTCAAGAGTAAAAGCAGGGAGACTTGTTGGAAAGCTGTTGGAGTAATAAAGATGAAAGATGATGTGGATTCAACTGGAGTGGTGAAAATGGTGGGATTGGGGTATATTCTGAAGGAAGAACTAACAAAATTACTTAATGGACTGGGTATGGAATATGATGAAAAGGGAGGAATGAAGGATGGGTTCTAAGACTTTAGTCTGAAGGAACTGGAAGGTTGGAGTTGCCATCACCAACAGGTGGTGCAAATTTGTGGGGGCAGTGGGGGGAGGTAGATCAGGAGTTCAGGTTGGATATGTTAACTTTGTGATGTCAGTTAGACATCCAAATGGAGAGTCACTTACTCAAATATCTATTTTATAACCTCTTTCCTCATCCTCTACAATCACACACTTTTTCCTTTGCCTTCTATAAATAACCAGACCAAACATAGGAATGGAACTGGCAAATAAAAATGGCTGGACACACAAACTGTAACTTGAAGAATAAGAGGGGCAAGTCCTCTCTGAGATGGCCCATGCCTGGCTGCTCCTGGCTCCCAGAGCCCTTCTCAGAGCCACTTTCATTCAGATTCACTGTCTTGGTTTTTTTCTGATTTTAACTTCTTTCTCTATTAATATTTACTATGCATACTGTATAATTTTCCATTAGTAGATTTTTCATTAAGCGAGAATCTGACATTCCCTATGTCACAAGCCTCATCCCTGCTATATCTCCTCCTCTTACCTGAGACCCAGTTATATGGAACTACACCTAGGTCCCCAAGTACCTTCGTTCCTTTACTTACAGTATTCTCCCTATGAGACTCTTGATGCTACTCTTCTTATCTTACTCTTAACCTTGTGTATATAATTCCTACTTGACTTCCAAAGCTTATCTTTTTTTTTTTTTAAGATTTATTTATTTACTTGAGAGAGAGAGAGAGAGAGAGCACAAGTGGGAGGCAGGAGCAGAGGGAGGAGGGAAAAATAGTTTCAAGCAGGCTCCATGCTGAGCCCAGGGCCAGATGTGAGGCTTGATCCTGTGGACCCAGGTTGAGCCGAAACCAAGAGTGGGATGTTTAACCAAATGCACTACCCAAGCACCCCTTGAAGCTTATCTTTGAAAAGCATTCCATGATTCTAATACCCTTGCCCTTTCAGGCCGGGATGGGTTACCTTTCTGTATTGCAGTACACCTTGTAAATATCCTCCATATTGCACTTACCATATTGTCTTATAATCTGTTTTCAAGTCTGTCTTCTCACTGCAGATTTAACTCCTTGAGGGCAGGGATAGTATCTTATTCATTGTTGTATTCCTAGCACCTGAAACTATAAACACTGAAATTGAACAAGGATCTCTCATTGTGGGTGTTTAATTTCTTGGAGCCAGTCCTTTCTCATACCCTTTCAATATAATAAATCTTATGCCACCAGCTTCCTGCGGAAGAATAGAGAAACATCAGTGAAGAATAATGACAAACAACAACAACAACAACAAAACAAAAACAAAACAAAACCACAAACTCCTGTCATGCAAGCCTGACATAAACTCAGAAAGAATCATCCAGAACCTTTAGAACACAGCTGTGATTATACACATCTGCTTTCAGGAACCTCATTCTTAGTCCTACTGCTTCCTCCATCTCCCACTCAGACATCTGGTGAGTAGTAATAAAGATAAGTAACCAGAGATAATGAATTTTTTGTATTATTTTGTAGCAGATCAGTATATTAACCACATTTTAACTATTAAGAAGGTCCACTCAGTAGTGACTTGATCCTGCAACTTACCCTCTAGCCCAATATATTTTGAAATTTTCAGTTTGGGTTAAGACTCACCTATGGTCACTTTTGGTTTGAGCTAACCATCTAGATTCACACTAGAGTCAATTCAGCTAGAACACAGTACAACCTGTGGCTTCTATATCATGCCATGCATTAGCCAACAGTTCATTTTAAAACACTTATTGTCATTTAATGTATAAAACACTTATTGTCATTTATTGTATAAAACATATATGCTCATTATAGAAATATTTTAAAAAGCAAAATCTGCTATATTTAAACATTTTCTAAGACTTGCCAACTATGCTACAGTTGCACTGTTTACCTTCTTACAAGTTCTGAATAAAAATTCCTTTCACCACCACAAAGAAAGTTAACCTCAGGGGGATAAAATCAAGTTGTTGATAGTTCTTGTGCATGTCTTGTTCAGCTGGAGTCTACATGACAATTTCTTAGCTGATGAATTCCTCTTTGATAAATGATTGCTTTCTCTTGCCTACATTGATAAGAATAACATCAAGTCCCTAAGGTTACTAAGATTATGAAACTAAGAAATATGGTATTATTTTTTCCTTTTTCCTTTTTTTTTTTTTTTTTTTTAAAGAAAGCACTATGCCCAACGTGGGACTTGATGTCTGGACCCTGAGATCAAGAGTCACATGTTCTACCAACGGAGCCAGCCAGGTGTCCCATATGGTATTATTCATACCATTTTCTTTTTTTACAAGATGAGGAATATGGTCTGCAAAATCAGATCAGAGAAGACCTGAGGAAAAAATAGCAAGCAAGTGAAGAACCAAAGTTCTGCTACTCAGGATGAAAAGGAAGTAAAATATAAACCTGACGAGGACAGCAAATGTGTAGTAATTGGCAATCTGAATTAATGTTCACTCACTCTGAAGAAGTAATTAGACAGAATTGTGACAAAAGTTCATGCTGCACAACTAACCAATGGCAGTTGTGTAGTTTAAACTCATGGGATTGGAATCAGACAGACTTGGGTTTGCATTCTGATTTCGCTCCTTAATATCTTGTGACCTTAGATAATTGCTTAACTCTTTTAAACCTCAGTTCTCACATCTATAAAATGGGTATAATAATGGTACATCACAAGTTGATGAAAGAATTTTATAAGACAATGTAAATAGAGCGTTTTAGCACAGTGTGAGGTGTACACTAAGGACTCAATAAATGTTAGTCCAGGACATGACAAAAGTAGAGAGGGGTAGCCTATGACCTTCCCTGAGTAGTTTGTCTCTAGTGTTTAACCAGTCCAATATTTAATGACTATTTAATACTGTGCATGGACAAAGTAATGCTTAGAATCAGAATATCTTAGAGAAATCAGACGAAGAGTTTAATTGAGAGAGGTTTTGTAGCTACACAGATATTCTTGGGGAAAAAAAAGGGGGGGTTTGACTGGAGTTGGAAGGAGTAGAGAAAGAATACCTCAAGGATAATGTGAGATAAATGCCTTGCATGGAAAGGATGGCTAGAGTATGGCTGAACAGAGGCAAGAAGTAAGTCTTTTCAGGTACAGTTGAAATAAACAATTGAGACAGCATACCTTTGGAATGCCTTCCAACATATTATCCCTGCTTGATGGCTCCTATTTGGTTCATTTAGCCTTTATTAGGTCATTTAGCCTTTAATACTAAGGCCATGAGGCTGGAGTACAAAATAAGAAAGTAAGACATAAGAGAAGGACCTTCTAGATGGAAAGGCAGCTGAAACCTTTTGGTCCTGGAAGGGAGAGAACAGGAGAGAGCATGGTAAGACTTGAGGTATGTGTTATCTTCCCACTCTCCCAACTCTACCTTGGGGTCAAAACAGAGGAGAGGGGGAGTCAAGGATGGTAGAATCATCTAGATGGACTTAGGCAACTCCCAATCCAAGTAGTTTCTTCTCAGTTCTCAAGGCAAGGCCTGGGAAAATTGTAAACCCCTCAGGGAAACTCCATATTCAACATGGCACCAGAGCAATACAGGGCCGTAGGTAGTTTAGAAACTGCTAAGGAGTATAAAGGTCTGAAATAGCACCACCATTTCCCACAGCCGGTGTGTGGTATTTAATGAAAGCAGAAGCTCCTTTATGACCACCACAATACAAACGTAGTGAAATATCCAGCAGACCATCAGAGGCCTGGGGTCAGGCTAAGTAAAGCTGCAGGAGAAGAACCACAGATTTCAGTGGAGGAAAGGAGGGGCCCAGCATGAGATTTGGAGAGCAAGGTGGGACCACATGAACCTCAGCAAACCAACATAGGACACAGCAGGACCAGACACAGGATATCCAAAACCAGAGCAGAGTCAAAGGTCTGTGCCCCTCCCCTATGAGGATATGTAAGCTCCCCCTATACTCAGAAGTCATCTTGGAAAGAAATCAGGAAGAGAGAGGTCTTGAGAATGAAGAAATAGCTCGAACAGGGAGTTTACACTTTGAAATGACTAGAACGACACAATTACCTAAGGTTACACAGTCAGGCAATGGTGGAGCCCCAGAGCCTACTGCACTACACCTGGATAGACACTGAGCAGGGTGAATTCTTGAGGGCCTTGGAAGCTTCCCAGAGAAGTTGAATTGGAAGCCATAGGTATTGGTATTAGGAAGTGGATTCTGAGCTGGAAAGATGTATAATATTTAAGGAAGACAAATCTGGCAGAGCCCTGCAGGACAGGGTGAGGAGAGGGAAATCTGGAAGCAAAATAAAATAAGATATCAATATCTATAACCCAGGCCAAAATGATAAGAGCTTAAAATAGAGCAGTTATTGGGGTGCCTGGGTGGCTCAATGGGTTAAAGCCTCTTCCTTCTGCTCAGGTCATGATCTCGGGGTCTTGGGATCGAGCCCCGCGTGGGGCTCTCTGCTCAGTGGGGAGCCTGCTTCCCCCTCTCTCTCTGACTGCCTCTCTGCCTACTTGTGATCTCTCTCTATCTGTGTCAAGTAAATAAATAAAAAATCTTTTAAAAAAATAGAGCAGTTACAATAAAAATAGAGAGGAAGGAACACATCCTGTACTATTTGCAATAATAAAACTAGTAACAGAACAAGTACTTACTATGGGCTGGCACTGTGCTGAACATTATCTCATTTAATTATCACAGCAACTCTATAAAGAATTAACTAGGGGCGCCTGGGTGAATCAGTTAGTTAAGCAACTGCCTTTGGCTCAGGTCATGATCCTGGAGTCCCGGGACTGAGTTCCACATCGGGCTCCCTGATCAGCGGGGAGTCTGCTTCTCCCTCTGACCTCTCCCCTCTCATTCTCGCTCTCTCTCTCTCTCCCTCTCATTCTGTCTCTCAAATAAATAAATAAAATCTTAAAAAAATAGTTAACTATTACTTTTCCTATTTTGAAGATGAGAAAATGGAAGCACAGTGAGATTAACAGGTCTCATGCCACACAGCTGAATGTGGTAAAGCCAGGCATCACGCCAGGATAGGTCTAACAATGGAGCCCAGAATCTTAACCAGTCTACTTGACCATGATGTGGCAACATGACCAAGTGGCTCCTGACGACAGGAAAAGGTGGTGGAAGAATCAGAGATCCCACTAGGAACTCTAGGTTTGGAGATTAAAATGGTAACTCTATTGAAAGAAATGTATAGTTGGGAAAGAGGAAGTTAAAAGGGGGAAATGAATTTAGTTTGATGTGTTGAGTATGTCAATATGGTATACATAACTCAATTTCCCCAGGGCTAAGAAGAAATTTAATGGGACACAAGAGAGTTTTTAGGCCCAATCTATAAATTTAAGTTGTTAGCTAATGGGGAGGCTTTACTAGCCAATTTTCAAATTTAAAGACACACATTATTTTTGTTAACTCGATTCTCTGTATTGCATTTACACGACTATAAATAATTTTTTAACAATTAACATATTTCCTCTCCCTGACATCAGTCAAGTGACAGGTGAATTTGAAAAATCTAGAGAACATAAGTTATCATCATTGTTCTGCATTCAGCAGAGAACTGGTGGTAACTTGAGTTCCTTGCAAGGCTCAGCTATTTCCAGATGCTGGCCCCAGCCTTGTGGTTACTCAACAAACAGCTTCACACTTATTTATTATATCAAATAAGGTGTCAACAACCCATAGTCCTGCCTTCTTCATTACCAAAAAGTCTCAGTCAATTGCTGAGGTAATCACCATAGGTAACTACATTAGGACAGTGACCAAACTACCCAGAAATGGAATGAAATGGGCTATTGGGCAGTGAGGTACATTAACAACTGGTCAATCTCCATAGACCTGGCCAGGGGCTCCTTCAGTAAAAATAAGGAAGGCAAGAAAAGAGAAGGGCCCTACTTGAGCAGACATAGGCCTTTTAAATAGTCATAATTGCTTCTGTTATTGAGCGCTGACTCTGTGCCCAGATGTGAGCCAAGAGCTTTCAAGAATTATCTCCTATAATCCTCACAACCCCGTAAAGAGGTACCATTATCATATTCCCTTTGAAGATGAGGAAACTGAGGCTTAGGGAAGGGATGTAATTTATTCATGGACATAGGCTAATCATTGGGACAGGACTCAAACTCAGGTTTGAGAATCCAATAGTAATCCAGTCTCAAGGTAGCTCCAAGGCTTGGACTGAATCCCACACCACTGCACTAATCTGCCTTGTAAGAACAACCACCATGACAAAATGCCTTTGACATTTTACAGACCCAAACTGGAATAGTCAAGTTAGAATCAAGGACAATACCTCTGAGAATGTGCTGCTGGTCAGACTCGCCTTACAGGCAGCATCAGCCCTGCCCCTGGAATGCCAAAACTCACTCTCTGCATTGTCAGCCCAGCAACCTGAAACCCATTTCTGTTGAATTTGAGACCTAAACCTTACATAACCCTTCACTGTCTCTACTCCTTTTACAGGGCCATGATTTTATGCCACGATGAAGTCAGATAACCCAGGCATTGATTTCTGTTGCAGCAGCTGAACACAAGCCATCAAGGGAAACCATTGTCCTTTTGTCTAGGTCAACCAACCAAGCATGAAACTATGATGGAAACGTATGGTATTTCCCATGGCTGATGTAATAAAGTTAGCTGCCCCAGGTGCCCAGTCTCTGTATTGTAACTTGGATGGCCAAGTTTTGGGACTAGTGCTAGGGGGTGAGCTAACCTGGAAGTCATTCTGTCACCCAGAAATGTTGCTACTGTTCTATCAAGTTCCTTAGAAACCAGACTGCTTTTAGGTCCTGGTTTCATATCTATAACCTTATTTGCTATAGGTCAAAAGTTCAGAGTAGGCATTGACTTTCAGATCCTGGGATAACTACCCCAAGGAAGAAACGATGTCTATCCTGCTATTAGACCCCTCTGGGAGGCATCTTTCTTACCCCTTCTTGAGATAGTAAGTGTCATTTTCAAGGGACCATGAGTAATTCTCTGGGCTAGGGCTGATGGAGACAGCCGCTGTTTTGAATCTTGGAACTTAGATTAATGGTTACTCTCAGCACCTCATCTGCCCCAGTCCTGAGGTTTTTGTTCAAATCACGGGACGCACTGTCTCATTCTTAAAAACTATCCAAATGTTCTCTTTCAGGATGCTATATTTACAAGGAAATGGGGCCTCCCATTTTCCTCCCTCTAATGTAAATCTTGAGTTTCTGCCTTCACTGGAACTCCATTTTATTGATTCATTTGTAGTTATTTATGGGGTCATAAATAATGGGCTGGGGAAAAAAGATGGAGGCTCAAGAGAAGGAGACCAAGATGCTTATAAAGCAGCAAAACTCTTACCTAACCCAAGTCAACACTTCTCAAGAGATGAAGCCATCTCTCATTCAGGGCTTCTGGTGAAAGTGTTGAAACAACAGCTAAGCCATGTAGCTGTCCTTAAATTCCAGCTTGGCCCCTTGCCTAGGTGCAAGATTTCGTCAGCCAAATTTAGAGAACAGCCACACCTTGCTTAATGATTTTTGCCCAAAGTCTGTCCCAGCCAATGACAATCCAAACTAGAATAATCATTTACATCACCACAGACTGATGCAGAATGATATTAACCTGATTTCCAGTCAGGTTCTGAATAAACCTATCACCTAGCCTGATGACTCTTCCTCTGGCTTAAGTTGTTTTTCAGGGAGTTGCATGAGTTCATTCCACAAGTGAGTTGAACCTTCCCAGAACAGGCAGGGGATTGTCAGGCACAGGTGGACTCCTACATCCTGCAACAGGGGTTTAGGAGCCATGGAATTACTGAATGCAAACCAAGGAAGTATTCTCCTTATCCCTTTGTTCACAGATCAGAGGGGGCTTCAGGCCATGGCTAAAACCCAGTCACAGAAACTCAGTGTAGAATGTATTCAGTCAACTAGAGAATGTTCAGCAAGTAAAAAAAAGATCAGAGTGACATACTCTTTGTAGAGAAATAGTACATGCCCTTTTAGTAGAAGTGGAAAAGGCAAGACCCTGTCTGAGCAGGCACAGGGTGTAGAAGGGAACACAGTTTAGAAACTGGATTCCCCACTGGGTGATGTGAGGGAATCATATAATCTCTTTGGGACACAGTTTTCTCATCTGTAAAATGGGCATAGTACCTACCTCACAAGGTGCTTATAAAGACCAAATGATGCAGGTGTCTTGCATGGTAGTTGGTAAGTAGGACAAACTCAAAACAAATGTTGGTTTCCATCTCCTATTCTGCTTCCTAAAGTTCACATTAATCCCAGATCATTCTGGGTTCTACCACCCTCAGAGCTGGCAAGTGAGAGGGCCCTGCCCTTTGGAATGCCTTCCTCAAAATTTTCTAAATCCCTCTCTGGTGATTGCTGGCAGTGCTTTCCAGCTTGGAACTGGCCCCACATGGGCCCCAAACTCTGTTTTTATCTCTTTTAGGCCCTCTAACTCTCCATATCTTTCCCTCCCCAACATGGGGTTAACCAGATACCCTGAGAAGTTCTAGGACTCACATCTATGGGGTTATCCCTGGGCACTGTGGCCAGGATCAGGTTTCTGGAAGATGGCCTGGTGAACAGATAACTCCAATTGTCCAATGTGATATTTCCTTGAGGGATCCTGCAAGACAGAAAACAGAAAGAGACAGAAAACAGATCAGTGGTTAGCAGAAGTTGTGGTAGGGAGGAGTGGAGAGTGATGGCTTACTAGGTATGGAGTTTCTTTTGGGGGTGATGAGAGTGTTCTGGAGCTAGATAGTGGTGATGGTTGCATAATGGAATGTACTACGTGCTCCTGAATTTTACACTGTAAAGTTGTTAAAATGGTAAATTTTATATGTTAACACAATAAAAAATACTTGTTATCAATCTGGTCACTGTTATGGATATCTAGGGCTCAGTCTTGCTAGGACCCTTTGGAAAGCCAAGAAGAATGTGCCTCAGAATTGTCCACCCTGGGGCGCCTGAGTGGCTCAGTGGGTTAAAGCCTCTGCCTTCGGCTCAGGTCAGGATCTCAGGGTCCTGGGATGGTCCTGGGATTGAGCCCCACATCGGGCTCTCTGCTCAGCGGGGAGCCTGCTTCCCCCTCTCTCTCTGCCTGCCTCTCTGCCTACTTGTGATCTCTCTCTCTCTGTCAAATAAATAAATAAAATCTTAAAAAAAAAAAAAAAAAAAAAGAATTGTCCACCCTGAAGGAGACCAGAGGGAGCATTTATTTACCAGATTCTGGTCTTCATGGTCAAGGATTACCCCTTGGGGTACTAACTTTCTTTCCCTTTTAGGTTTGTATATGTGTGAGTGCATAGCAGGTCAGAGAAGTGCTGGGGCAAAGCCTGAGAGATTCCTGTTGAAGTTGAGACATGGTGCTATCAGGTCACACCTGACTGTTGCAGAAATAGCTGGAGTTAAAGATGGGCCAAGTGGATGTGAGGTGGGGCATGGGATGCATCCAGTACACCCTCAGTTTGAAATACTATTGATGCACGCTCATCGAAGTAGAAAGTAGATGTGGAGGAAAGAGCAACAGGAAAGAGGTCTGGTGGATTCTTGTCACTCTTGATCTTCACTTGAGCTTCAGTGTTGTCATCCCATCTCTCTAGAGCCTCACTTCTCCCTCTCCACCACAATCACCTGTTCTTCAAGCTTGCCTGCTCAATTTCTTCAGCAGGAACCTTTCTTCCACGGCATCGGGATATCTAAGTAATTAAGATCTCTACTTTGTCTCCAGCCTTCAGTCTCCTCCTGCCCTCTTCATTCTCCCCAGACTAGTTTAGAACCCATGGTTCATACTTTTAGTTACTCTCTCAAGCAGTTCTAGACTCTTGCTCTTTAGCACTTTCATACCATTTGTCTGATCAAGTCCCAACCCCTGGTGATACCAACTCCCAGGTTTCTCCATGGTTACATCCTAGGATAAGCCCCATTAGAGGATGACAGGACAGATCACTGTGGTAAAAATTAGCAGCTCCATACTCTCAGGTATATTCTTTAAAAATAGGACCCTGTTGTCTACTTGGACACATTGCTGCCAGGATAAAAGACTACATTTCCCAGGTACCCTTGTAAGCAGGTTGGTAATTAGTTTTGAGATGTTTATCTCTCTTGGTAGAGTATAAACTCTATGAATATAGGAACCATGTCTGTTATTTACTGCTGTACCTTCAGAATCTAGTTAAGGGCCACGCTCATGGAAGCGCTCAATAAAAATGTCTGTTGAATGAATCCATAAAAGATTTTTTTTTGATGAGGCACTTGGGTGGCTTGGTCTGTTATGCATCTGCCTTCAGCTCAGGTCATGATCCCAGGGTCCTGGGACTGAACCCCACATTAGGCTCCCTGCTCAGCAGGGAGTCTGCTTCTCCCTCTCTCTGCTCCCCACCCCCTGCTTGTGTTCTTTCTCTGTCTCAAATAATAAATAAAATCTTAAAAAAAAAAAGAAAAAAAGAATTTCTTTGTTTAAACTTTTAGGGGCTCATTCTGAAAGAAGTCATCCCAGACACCACTTGGGATTGCAGAATTCCATCTGGGAAATAGTGGCATCCCCTAGCGACTTGCTACTTGAGTCTCCAGTGGAGGTTGGATACAGACACTTTTCACTAATAACCATATATCTCCTCTGGGGACTAACAAGCATACATCGCTTCACCAATAACCATATGTCTACTCCACTAATAACCATATGTCCTCCCTGGGGTTGGTTAGGGAAATCACTACTGTTTCTAAGTAAATAAACTTTGGACTTCATTGTGCTGTCCATTTGAAAAGCAGGTAGGCCCCAAATCAGTGTCTACAATTAATTTGAAGTTGCTACTTTCTCGGGCCTACTACATCCTCATAAGATGTGTCCCTTTTAGCCCAAAGCCTAGAGGCACTTGCTGTACCTCTGTTGCTCCGAAAGACGGCCGTCTCTTTGAGATGCTCCTCGAGGGAATTCCCCAAGACACATCCTGGGTATACCATGTAAACCACATTTCCTGTCATATCGTCCTACACATACCTTTCTACTTTGATGAAAGTCTGTTTAATTGTATCCACAGAGCCTAGAACAGTGCCTGGCACATGACAGGGACTCAATACATTTTTGTGGCTGAACGAATGAAATGAATGAAAACTATGAGCACATTTATCAAGGAAGTCATCCAGAAGTAAGGAATGTTTAAGCTAGAGTTCTAAAGAAAGAGGAACATTTAGCTAGGAGAATAGAAGAGTGGAGAATATTCCAGGAAAATGCATGTTGGACAGGGAGAAAACAGATGTGCCCAAGGAACCAGGAAAGCTCAGAGGAAATCCGAAACTCCTAACTGTAGTTTACATGACCAGTGATGTTCAGCCTCTTCTTCTTTGACCCCTTCCTCAAGTCACTCCCCCCACCAACATCACCCCACTCACACTGGCTGCCCTTTTGCTCCAACAGATGCTTGGCAAATATGTGTCAAATGAATGAATGGCTGCAGCAAAGAGAGAACTAGGAAAAGGAGAGCAGAGTTAGAACATGCAATACCGTATTATATCTTTTGGACCTTACTCTAAGGGGAATAAGAAGATACAGAAGAATTTAAGCAAGGGACTCATCTGATAATCTTGGCTTTTCTGAAAGATTACTCTGGGTGTTGTGTGGTATAGGGATTGCGTATGTTCAAAACATGGCCATGGGAGGCCAATTAGAAGGTGGAGTGGTCCAGGAGAGGTGACAGTGGACTGTGCTGGTGGTAGTGGGGTCAGAAAAAAAGAAGTAGAGGAAACTAGATTATGTTCAGCCTGAAGCAGTAACAAAATCTGGCTGTAGCATAATTGATGGAATTGACACATATATTTAAAAAAAGAGGGGTGCCTGGGTGGCTCAGTTGGTTAAGCGACTGCCTTCAGCTCAGGTCATGATCCCAGAGTCCTGGGATCGAGCCCCATGTCCGGCTCGTTGCTCAGCGGGGAGCCTGCTTCTCCCTGTCCCTCTGCCTACTACTCCACCTGCTTATGCTCTCTCTCTCTCTCTGTCAAAAAAAAAAAAAACAAAAAAACAATAAAAATATTTTTGGCCATTTTGGGGTTGTTGTAGGCAAAATTAGGCCTTACCTCCACTCTACATTTTAGATGTTTAGGCAAAACTCCTCCGTTATTCTTCCTCCATCATTTTCAAGGGGCAAAGGAACATTCTGGAAAGGGGGTATTAGGAGACCAACCATGACTAACTTCCCTTGGATGCTTACTCATTAAAACAAGTTTGATGGCCTGGGTGGTCGAGGCTGAGGTCAGGCAGGCAGGGACTCACAACCAGGAAGGGGCTGTTTGGATGAGAACCCAAGAGTCCACAGCAGGGGTTCAGGAGCTACCCAGACAATGGGTGTGGCTGATCTTATTAACCCCTTCTGCCACACCCTCCCAGCTATATAGCTAAATGATTCTGTAATCCTCCCTGGCTTGTGGGGTTGGCCAAGAACCTCTAGCCTGGCAGAGCCAGTCAACCCATCCTTGAAAGACTGCAGCTGAGTACCCATTCTCAGAGCAGGCACCAGGGGTCACGACAGTAGAGCCGATTTGTGCACAAAAATAAGCAACCCTGGGGACTTCCAGGGGAGGGAATCTAGGATTTCTGGGGAGGGGAGGGGATCTCAGGAGTTACTTGACTTCCAGCTAATTTCATAGGGGAAGTATTGGTGTTGTTGTAAGTCAGATATCATAGAAAATGGGCTTCATTTTGCAGATGGCTCAGCGTGTTTGGGAGAAATCATGCAAATGATGCATAGGAGGCAGGAAGTCTAGAGAAGAAGAAAAAGTATATATATAATTATTTCGAGTGTGATCAGTGCTGTGAAGGAGAAGCTAAGTGTTCCAAGAGAGTAAATATGGGGTCTCAGCTAGTTAGAAAACGTTTCTATGATAAAATGACATTTCAGTGGAGGTCTGGAGAGGGGGTAGAGAGTGTGACCAGGAAAGGGAATGGCTTGGGCAAGCCAAGAAAAGATCAGCAAGCAAGTGAGAGGAAGAATGGTGGGCAATACTGCTGGAGATATGGTCAGGGTAGAACATGGTGGCAGAACATGTGAACCATGTGAAGATTTTGGACTGTGGAGCAAGGCAAGCCATTGGTGAGTCTGAAGCAAGTACCCTTGCTTGCTTGACCTAATCAGTTCAGGGCAAATATGTTTTCCATCCCCTTGAGGATAATCAAGCCAGGAGTAAAGACAAGGCTGCGTGAGATTGGGCTGGACTAGGTTATGGCAAATTCTCTATGGTCATGAATGTCTCTTTAGGAAACTTAGACTATCTTGACACGTTCTTGTGTGAATCTCACATTCTGAAGGATCATAAATATTACTGTTATTACCAAATAAAACTGACTAATGTTTGTGTAGTACTTTAAGGCTTTTACAAACATTATCTATTTGATTCTCAAAGCAACTCTGTGAAGTAGGCCCTGCTATCAGCCCCATTTTATGTAAGAGTGGGGTGCTCATCGAGGCTTACTTGCTTATAGTCAGGTAAGTACTAAATCTCAGAAAGGACAGAGCAGGGTCCTGAGCCAATTCTCTAACTCAGAAACCCGTGCCTTATCCATTTGGTCACATAACCGTCAAACAGAAGGCTCCAAAAAACTAATGAAGATTTATAATATTTATAGGGATGAGTAAGAATATGAATTTGGGGGCTGGGTGGGACTAACAGATTCAATTTTGAACATGTTGAATTTGAAGTGACAACACAATCTTCAAGTGGAGAACCCAGTAGACACACACAAGGATGTGGAGCCAGGAGAGGGTTACAGTTCTGTATTTATTTTAGAGTTAAGGATCTTCAGAGCATGCTACCTTGTTATGGGACAAATCTAGTGGATTAACCCTAGCCGAGGTTAGTCTACTATCAACACAGAGATGATTCTATGGGAGAAAAGCTTTTTTGTTCTGGAAACCAAATTTAAAACTTGACTATATTAGGCATTTGTCTTTTAGGGAAAAATCTATAGACAGAATGTAATATAATCAGTCAATGAACATGATTTGCAATACCATGATGGATACTGATAATTTAATCATTGATTCTAACTTAATTTAAAAAACTAGTTGCCAAATATAACTGCTTAACTGGATTCCAGGTGGGTATGATAATCGTGTAGAAAGAGCTGGTGTAGGTGGTGGTTGAAAAAAAGCTAGGGGTAATCAAAAGCTCAATTTTTTCAGTGATGTTTAGGTTTTAAAACTAATCACTTGCAGCTATAAAACTACAGCAGTGCAGGAAAAAACAGCTTTGTTATTTACCATTTTGAAGCTCTCAAGCCTCTTTTCCTTTTTTACCCTACCAAAGACAATTGCTTTATAAAGTGAGTTTGGGTTGCTGTAGGCAATTCCTCTGCCTGTTTTAGAAGTTCCGGCTTTCCCTGCTCTCCTCCTTTGCTGGTGCTGTGTCTTTGGCCTGGAATGCCTTTCTCACACCAGCTTTCTCTCTAAAATCCTCTTCATCTGCCGGTGGCTGCTCACAGTTCACAAAGCCTTTCCAGAGCTTCTCCCTAAAAGACCTCCACTGTTTGGTGCCTACAAAAGGTTGTTTCCTTTGTAGAGATATTGCATTTCTCTCCACCGATAGATTCTAAGCTCCTTTGGGTTGAAGACCACCTTTGTGTACCTCAAAACTTCTAATATGGTGCGATCAGTATTTCAGGCATTCAATACTTGTAAAACAAAGGAAGAAAGGCATCAAAGAAGTAGTGAAAATTGGGACAGTCTTTTTTTCATTTTTGAAGATTTTATTTATTTATTTAACTGAGAGTGAGAGAGAGCATGCTCGCACAAGCAGGGAGGAGGGGCAGAGGAAGAGGGAGGAGCAAACTCTCTGCTCAACAGGGAGCCCGATGTGGGACTGGATCCCAGGACTCTTGGATCATGGCCTCAGCCCAAGGTAGACACTTAACTGACTGAGCCACCCAGGTGCCCTGGGACACTCAGTCTTAATGAGACTCTTAGGTTCACCAAATGAAATTTCTTTGGTTAACCTGGATAGTAATACTGTGGTTACTTTTGGAGTAACCTTTTTTCTCATCTAAGCCCCCACCCAAATAAGTAAGTGGGGCTTAGATTTATTACTAAGAATTTGTAAATAGAATTTGATTATAATTCTATTATATAGAATTATATATAGAATTCGAGATGTGAAAGAATTTCACAATTCTTTCATAAATAGAATTTGAGATGTGAAAGCTTATTTTTACAAAGCAAAAGTCATTACAGTGTTAAAGCTGTATTTTCAAATAAGATGGCAAACTGTTTTATACGGAAATTCTCACTTTAAGCAGGTCCTGTCCTCAATATACAGTGTGATTACTATTAAGAAAAAAAATCCTACCTCCGCATAGACAAAGTAACAGGAAGGAAATTTACCAAAATGTATGCTACCTTCTACCACTAAAAAAAACTCTATTTTCAGGGCACCTAGGTGGTTTAGTCAGTTAATGGTCTGTCATCATGGCTCAGGTCATGATCTCAGGATCCTGGGATCCAGCCCTGTGTTGGGCTCGCTGCTCAGCACACCCTCTCTCTCTGCCCCTCTCCCCTGCTCATGCTCTCTCTCTCTCTCTCTCAAATAAATAAATACAATCTTTTTAAAAAATCTATTTTCAAAATATCTTCAGTATGAATTAGGAGTTCTATTACAAAGAGGTTTTTTTTTTTTTTAATTCCACTGTCCTCAAAAGAGTATATGGTTCTAATATAAGAATTTTTTTTTTTAAGATTTTATTTATTTATTTGACAGAGAGAGAGATCACAAGTAGGCAGAGAGGCAGGCAGAGAGAGGGGGAATCAGGCTCCCCACTGAGCAGAGAGCCCGACGTGGGGCTCAATCCCAGGACCCTGAGATCATGACCCGAGCCGAAGGCAGAGGCTTTAACCCACTGAGCCACCCAGGCGCCCCTCTAATACAAGAAATTTTTGCACCAGTAACTAAAGTATATTTTTCTGAGCCAAAGTTTTTTTTTTTTTTTTAATGAAATAAAGTCCCTGGGGTGTTCAGTAAATACT
This sequence comes from Potos flavus, assembly GCA_028534135.1. Taxonomy (NCBI): domain Eukaryota; kingdom Metazoa; phylum Chordata; class Mammalia; order Carnivora; family Procyonidae; genus Potos; species Potos flavus. Next base: position 51,208,189 of record CM052896.1, read on the forward strand.
TGGTAATGAGTAAGTTTAATGCATCTAATTGAAGACCATTTCCTAAATATATTCAACACATTTAAAAAAGGCAGAGGATGTGACAGAAAGCTTTAGTTACAATAGGTGTGGGAATTTTCAATGAATCACACAGATTAACCCAGGTAATTAGGCACCTCTTACATACCTTTGACAATGATCAGTGAACATGTAAATAGCTTTATGTTTTCTCTGCAGCACTATTCTTCACCAAACCAAATTCTTCCTTCAGGTGTGTTGACTAAATACTTCCGCTTCTTTCTTTACACTGTGAATCAGGTAAAATACCCATGTCCAGATTTCCAGTCATGGTCTTCCTACCCCTTTGCTCACTTACTCTGAAAAACATTTTTTTCCTCCCTGATTAAAAACATCTTAAACTCCCACCATGAAAATTTTTTTAATTCAGAAAAGTATAAATAAGCAAATCACGATCATTCACAATCGCACTGCTCTTAAACAATCACACTATATATTTTCTTCCATCTTTTAAAAATGGGTCTATTTATATAAATAACATTTTTTACACCATTGAGATAAGCTGCACTGTTTTTGTACCCTGCTTCCCCCCCCCACACCTTAGTTAACACTATTTATGGGCATTTCCCCTTGTTATTGGAAACTTTATCAACTTCATTTTTTAAAAAGACTTATTTATTTATTACTTATTTATTTATTTTAGAGAGAGAGAGCACACACAAGCCAGGGTTGGAGGGTGGCAAGGGAAGAAGCAGAGGGAGAGAAAGGGAATCTTAAGCAGACTCCCTACTGAGCACGGAGCCAAATGTGGGGCTCAATCTCATGACCCTGAGATCATGACCTGAGCCAAAACCAAGAGTCGGTTGTTCACGTGACTGAGCCACTTATGTGCCCCTATCAACTTCATATTTAATCAATGGCATAATAATATACCGTGTCAACATACTTTGTTTTTCAAGATGCAAAGGTCTCCAGGTCCTAATGGGCTATTCAAATCTGTTTTCATGACCACTGGCGAATGACCTTCCTGAGGGCAGCTCTGTTCCTTACTCATCCCCATCAGGACATGGACTATCTGGCAGTGCCTGACACCAGACTGAGCTGGCTTAGAGTGAATCGGGTCCCAAGCCTTAAAGTGACAGAGGTGCAAAGGGACAGATCAAACCATGCTTTGCCTTCCATATCACTTGAGTCTTCTCAGCTTAAAAAGGAGGCCACAGAAACAAATCCCTCAGCAATTTTTTTTAAAAGGCTTAGGACAGAAGCTTTTTTCCTTATGCAAAGATGCACCCGGAACAGTGGGGAAATTAAGAGCAGGAGGAGTCCTAGGAGGAGGAGGAGGAAACGGTAGCCCCACCCAACCAACTCAGGATGGGAGAAAAGGTTCTAGGAGGATGACTGTAAATGCTCAGAGACAAAATTAAGTCCTGAATCTTAATACTGATTAGTTGAAGGGCCTTGGCTGACAGAAGAAGGAGGGAGATGGACGAGAGTGAGTACCGGGAATCTGACTTTTCTGAGGTGCTGAATTAAGAGACGGGAGGTGTTTGGGGAGGGTGGGGGGGTGAAGAAAAGAGACAGGAGAACTTAAATGGATGATGATAGTTCATTTTGTAATCTGGCTCCTTCCTCCCACTTCCCCACTTTCATTCGGAAGACACAAATCATTGGGGCACAAATCATACAACCATTTATTTTCTTATGAGTGGATTCGCTTAACCTTAAAGCTGTGAGCAATCTTTTCTTTGACATATTGTGACTGGAATGGCCTTGGGAAGTCTGAGGAAGCTCATAAGGATTTTGACCTTTACCACCAGATGCCCTTGATACTTGGAAAGCCATTTCTGTGGCTAACCCTGCAGTTGTGGGAAAGACCACTTCTTAGATCCTAGACCTTTCTCCTGGCCCAGCTTCTCCTCTGACTCTCAGCTCCCCATAGAGAGTGCTGCTCCTGCCCTCTGAACTCAGGCTTTTTTTTGGGTCCCCTCAGAACCTCTGCTGCTGGGAATGTAAAGAATACTCCAGCCTGGTAAGCACACAAGTCCTGCTGGGAGAGGACACTAAACATAGATTCTGTATTTCTTAAAATTGTCCAAAATTATGTATCACAGAAACTACTAAAGATTAGGGATGTACAAGGTATTTTAACACAAGTCAGAGGTTAATAGAGAAGTGTCAAGACACCTGTTTGTATGCTAGATCCTAGGCTGTTTTTGTGCCAAAGTCTAGGGTAATTTTTCCCCTTGATTACCCCCAACATAAGCCTAAATGTTATCTTTTTTTTAAACTATACTTTAATTAAGCAAGTAATACACAAAAAAATACACACCTGTTATAAAAAGTAAAAAGTTCACATTTTAGGATAAAAAAGGCCAAGTCCTCCTTCACATATGTATTACTCCAAATCCTGCTCCTCATGGGAGAGAACTGTTAACAATGTGGTTAACTGTTTCCAGATAATAATAGCTTACATAGAATTTTTCGTTTTATACAATGGAATTATATAATACATATTACCTGCTGACTTGCTTTTTTAAAAACTTAATCATATATCTTGAAAATCTTTGCATGCCAGTGCATACCTGTCTATCAAAAAATGTAAATGAATTATATATAATTTTCCATTCTGGGCATATAAACAATTTATTTAATTTGTTTTATTTGTTACTATACCTTATTCATGGGCATTTAGATTGTTTCCAGTATTTTGCTCTTATGAATAATGCTGCAATGAACATCCCTACTGATAAAACTTTGCATATGTGTAAAAGTATTTTTTATATGAAAGATTTCTAAAAGAAAAATTGTTAGATCAAAGAAAATATCCACTAAGTTTTTAATGGATATTGTAGAAGAGGGAAAAAACTTCACTATTTTTCCTGCTACCCAATCAAGTTCATTGGCTGGGGACCAATAATTAGACTGATAAAAGAAACAGAAAACAAACAGATGTGTATGACTATGTACTTTGCACACACATGGGAGCACTTAGTGATGAGTAACTCAAAGAGATGGTTAGGACTTGGGCTCGTACAGCATCTCAACAAGAGAACAAGACATTTTTAAAGAAGTGACAAGATAAAGGAGAAGGACTTAGAGTTTCTAGGGCAGAAAATTGTAGGAGGGTAAATATAGGGGGAAACTAGCAGAAGAGAAGAGCTAGTTAATAGTTTGTTATGTAGATTCCTCTGGTGCCATCTCTGGGCTGATGAGGGTCTAGAGCCATCTCTAGAGATGGACTTCTGCCCTTCCTCGTAGAGAAGGGTAGAGGAGGGACACCTTTGTAAGTGTAAGTCCTGCTTTTAGGCAAATAGGGGGAGTGCCGAGAGCTTTTCTCATATCTGCTTCTCAAGCGCCTTCAGCTCAAAATAATCTTTATGTCAAAGTGGCGTATTTTGGGTTGGCATATTCTGCTCCTCTTTAATATCAGTTGATTTCCTCTAAAAAGTCTGTACAGGGGCGCCTGGGTGGCTCAGTCGGTAAAAGCCTCTACCTTCGGCTCGGGTCATGATCTCAGGGTCCTGGGATCGAGCCCCACATCGGGCTCTCTGCTTAGCGGGGAGCCTGTTTCCCCCTCTCTCTCTGCTTGCCTCTCTGCCTACTTGTGATCTCTCTCTCTGTGTCAAATAAATAAATAAATAAATCTTTGAAAAGTCTGTACAAATTTACACTGCCACCATCAATGTATGAAACAGTCCACTTCCATATATAGCATATTCACAGAATACGCTATTGTTACTCTTTTAAATAGTTCAAATGGATCAAAGATAGGATCTCATTATTGTTTAGTTTACATTTCTCTGATTACAGCAAGACTTAATATTTATAGCAACTTTTGTATATTATGGATATATATCCTTTGTTACATTTGCTGCAAAAGGCCTAAAAATTTAAACTGTGTAGCCATCCTGGGGACACTTTTCTCCTGCCTGCAGCTATTTGAATTGCTGAGTACTAGGTATAAACAATCACATAATATAGTTAATCCTGTAGATATTATTAAAGGGAAATAGTGTTTCAAAGAAACAGCTTAGTAGTACGTGATTAACTGACAAATAAATGGTTCAGAGTCTGAGAAATTCCAGATAAGAAGAGAGGGACACCAAGTGGGCTCTGGAACTGATTCTGACCTGCCCAGCTGGCATTTTCAGATGAGGAGGTTGGGAAGAATCTGTGATTTTCATTGTGTTCTTTAGACCTTAGAACTTTAGACAAAGTTCTCTTCGTAAAGAAGCTCCCCACTCTTCCACCAGAGCAGCTTCTCTTAGGTCTGTTCATTACACTTTCATTTGAATAAAGCATGATAGTCGCTTACTTGGAAAAAAAAAAAAAAAAGTGCAAACCTCCAGACGAGCACCACAAGCCAGAGGTGAAAAGCCAGGCTCTGAAGTCAAACTGTCTAGGTTTGAGTGACAATTCTGCCACTTACTATTAGTTGACACTTGGCAAGTTACTTAATCTCACTGCTGGTCTGTCTGCTCACCTCTAATATGGAGTTAATAATATCTTGTTGGGTAGTTGTAAGGATAGAAGGAGATGATACATATAAAGCCTGGGGCTTAAAAACACTCAAGAAATATTACCCGGATATAAAACCATTGTTATAGGTGTTAAGATATCTCCATGTTCCTAAATTCTTGGGTAGGATTTCGTGGAAAAGGTGGATGCTGAATTTTGCTGGAAGAATGGAGACGGTGGGGATGTAGAGATTGGGGAAGGGACCATCGAGAGGTAGAGCCAGCCAAGCATGATCTATTTGGAAGACACAACATAGATGAGGCAGAGTTTATTTATGGGCTACTGGGAGATAAGTTTGGATAGATATGTTAGTATCTATCTAGTATATTGGGGAGGGCTTTGAATGCTTGGCAAAGAAATTTGGACTTGAACCTTTAGATAATACATTTTTCTTCTTGCACACTTTAAGAGACACAGAAACATGCTGCAGTAATCTCATCACTTAGGAATCTTCATGAGCTCTCACGAAGATATACCCTTTCTCATTTTTTTTAAAGATTTATTTATTTATTTATTTGACAGAGAGAGAGAGAGAGAGAGAGAGAGAGAGAGATCATAAGTAGGCAGAGAGGCAGGCAGAGAGGGAAGGGAAAGCAGGCTCCCTGCTGAGCAGGGAGCCCGATGCGGGGCTCGATCCCAGGACCCCGAGATCATGACCTGAGCCGAAGGCAGAAGCTTTAACCCACTGAGCCACCCAGGCGCCCCTACCCTTTCACATTTTTTAAAAGGGAAGAAATGAAAAGGAATGAAGTATTTATGAAAGCACTAAACTGACCATAATAATGAGAAGTGGGAAAAGACAAGAAAAGACACTGACGGAGGAGCTAGACTGAATGCAGAGACAAAGGCAGGAGACAGGGAAAGAGCCGAGCACTCCTGTTGTTTGGTGGCAGGTGCCAAATCTCACTGCTGGCTGTGCCTGGGATAATTTACCCTTTGTTATCTCTGTCTGGAGCTTTCTAGTCTTTCACCGGTAGGCTGACTGCCTAGGACATTGCTGGCTGTGGATGCTTTTAACCTGCTCCACTCTTCATCCAAACTAGCTTTAGGAAGCCCTGGAAGTCAAGGTATTTCCACCAGTGTTTACTAGCCTGTCACATGCCCATGGACGCCAGTCCCTCGCACATATGGGGCGGTCCCTCCTTTCTTCTTGCCAACACCTTTGTTTAGATCATCTTAGCCTTTTATCTAGGTTAGTCTCACTGTCCCTCCCACCCCAGACTCTTCCCCTTTGTCTGGGCTACATACCATAGTCAGATTAATCCTGACCTACAGCTCTAATGGTGTCACTCTGGTTCAAAAACCTGCCTCTAGTCAAAGTAACACTTTTCCCTAAATACAAAAGGAATACATGTTCAAAGCAAAACCTTGGACAATGTCAAAAAACTCAGAGAAATTTCCCCATAGTGCCACCTCCTACCATACAGGGTTTGAGTCTTTTTATGTTGCTTCTTAATACCTCATGAATTATTTCCCCATATTCTTTGTTCCTTTTGTTGGTTACATGAGATGAGAGGAATAAAGTTTACGTATCCAGCTCTAACTGTAGGATATTTGGGTTGGGCTGAAGATCCTCATTATTTACATTCTTGCACACAAATTATGACTTTTCTTAGGAAAAATTCCCAAAAGAGGAATTTATGGCTCAAATGTATTTATGTTTTAAGACTTTCTTTTCTTTTATAATAAATATTGATAAATTGCCCTCAGAAAGGCATACCATTTTATCCTCCCACCGTGGATAGGTGTACCCATTACTACTGAATCGAACAGCAGCATCTTGGCCTGAAGTCAAGCACCCGCTCAGGTTGGCCCTGCTGCCATTGTGGGCTTCTCTCCTCTTCCCCTACAGCCCCACTGCCCTCCTGCAGGGTTATTCTTCTCGTACTTTATCCATGCTGCACATACTGCTGCAGCAAACATCCCAGAGCACCCACCAGGGAAGGCAGGAAACTGTGAAGGTTAAGAGGGAAGGCTCTGGAGCTAGCCCACTCGCGTTTGAATCCCAGCTCTGCCCTATACCTCCCTCTGTGTGGGGAACAATATTAATACCTCCATCACAGGGTGGTTGAAAGAACAGAAATGGTTTTGAACACATAAAATGCTTCTGATGGTGCCTGGCATGTAGTAGGTATTCAGTGAGCATTAGCTATCATTAACAGCAATTAGGAACCATGCTCCATCCTAGGCTTGAGGGATCCAGGTGTGAGAAGATGGCCAAGGTGTCTGCTTCCGCAGAACTAATTCTAGATACTATGAAGTGCTCAGCAGAGAATAAAGAGGGTGTTGTGACAGCAAGCAATAGGGTGAGAGGTGGGGCATCATATTCAGTGGCCAAAGAAAGCCTCTGTGAGCTAAGACCCAAGGGAAGAGATGGAACCATCCTCAAGAGCAAGGCTGCCTCAGGCTTTGGTCTCAGCGGGCAGGAGCTTCAGGACTCATCTCAGAACTCATCATGGACAGGTGGCTGTTTAAATGCCCTCCCCCCACCCTTTTTAAGCCTAATAATACATGGGGGTATATTTTGATCCTTCCTTGTCTTCATATTAGTCAAGCACCAGGAGTCATGTTGCCGGGTCTTACTCTCCTCTCATTCAAGTCATTAATTCTGGTGGGCCTGCGGCCAAGTCAAGAAGGCCTTATGGGTGCTGACATGTTTTTACCAATTGCTTCTGCTTGATCTCCTGCTTTGTTGAACCTCTTCTTGATCCTCTTGGTTTTCTTTTCCTGCTCACTTGAAGGACCTCCCTTTTGTTCTCTGAAGTCACTGTCTCCCTGACAGGAAGTGCACTTTAGTGAGCCAAAGGCATAATGGTGTGAAGTGGAATTAAAAAGAAAACCTGAGTCGCCAAAGGAGAATGAGTTTTCTCCACGCGCTGCAACCTCGGGCATGGAGAGGAAGACATCTTCCTTCTTCCTCCTCCCTTTTCCTTCCCAAACCAAGAACCAGCCTGGGTAAAGGGAGAATTGAGTTGGCTGACCTTAAGAACTATGTTTCGAGCTGTGAACAGAAGCCAGGAAAACGCTGCCCCCAGTCCTGTTCCTTCCTGTGGAAGTGATATAAGCACTCCTGGGTGCTCTTCACGGCCTTCTTTGGGAATCTGATCTTTCAGGGTGCAGTCGTCACTGGGCTCTATACATGGGGTGGAGAAGTTTCCTTCAGAGGTCCTGTGGTTCCTGGTATGAAAATGTCAGGCCCCTCAGGAACAGATAAGATGCAATCAGTTTCCACCAGTATCTAGGCCAGTTGCTTTCAAACTTTTTGACTATGACCCACAGTTTACATCATGACCAAGTTACACATAAAATTACACTTGCTCTCCTTATGTGTAATACATTGTGATATTTTCTCTTTAAAAAAAATATTGGTCACATTTCTCGAAATTTATTTTCAAACTACTAATGGATTGGACCTGATTTTAAAAAAAAACACTGTTAAGTAACTCAAAGGCATCTGTCTTAGATCTTGCCCTGACTTTTCTGGTTCCAATAACGTAATTATTTAAGTGCCTAAGTTACATCTAGAAGTTTAAAAACTTTGTACTATTTGATTCAGTAATTCAGCTATGAATCTACCTCAAGGAAAGAAGGTTACAAGGAGGGGGGATTAAGGGATCATCAAGAACATTCTGTTTTTAGCCAAATGTTTAACAAAGTTGTGGGAAAGATGCAAATATTAAAATTGGATTTGACTTTAGACTGTGAAAGACATTTTTTAAACATTTTATTTATTTATTTGGCAGAGAGAGTGAGCAAGAAAGCACAAACAGGGGAAGGGGAAAGGACAGAGGGAGAGTGAGAAAGAGAGGGAGAAGGAGGCTCCCCACTGAGCAGAGAGCCCAATGAGGGGCGGGTCCAATCCCAGGATCAGGGATCATGACCTGAAACAAAGGCAGATGCTTAACCTACTGAGCCACCCAGGCGCCCCTGTGAAAGACATTTTTAAACACCTAATCCACTTTCCTCACGTCAAGTATTAGATGTAGTCACAGATAGTTGAACAACTATATTTAAAGAATATTTCCTAATAGCTCAGCGTTAACCTGGAATAAAGCTCTAACATGACACTCCATTGGCTTCTGACATAAGCCCTAATATTTAGAATCATCTTATTACCAGTGACTTGGAAGAAGAGCTGGAAAACAGTTTAGGAAAACAGTGACCCCAGATGGCAAGGTAAAGCATTTGAGTGAAAGAATTAGTATTCAAGAAGTCCAGCCAGGTAGAAAAGATGAGCTGAAACTAGCAAAGTGAACTCATTTAGCAAAAACATAGAGAATATATGTGGAAGTTTGGGGGCACCTGGGTAGCTCAGTCAGTTAAGTGTCTACCCTTGGCTCAGGTCCTGATCCTGGAGTCCTGGGATGGAGCCACGCATTCAGCCCTGCTTTGAGTCCCGCATTGGGCTCCCTGCTCAGGGCGGCGTCTGCTTCTCCCTCTGCCCCTCATCCTGCTCAAGCTCGCTTTCTCTCAAATAAATAAATAAATAAATAAATAAATAAATAAAATATTTTTTAAAAAAGAATATATGTGGAAGTTCAAAACGTGAATGGCACAAAAACCAAGTGGGTGCCAACATTTGTTTTTCCTCTACGATGCTGTTTGGCAGCATCCTTGGGCTCTACCCCCAGTTGTGACCACCAAAAATGTCTCTAGACATTGCTAAATTTCCTCCAGTGGAGAACCACTGAGATAAACTGATATGCTAATAGGGCAAAAGGCCTAACGGATTTTTGTTTACAGTAGGTGCAATAAATACCACCTGCAAAAATTACAAAGCAAATGCAGTCTGAGGCTGTGTTATGCCTAGCACTAACAGCAATTAGGGATTACTGAGGGCTGACTCTCTACCTGCCATTACAATAAGGTCTTTCCATGTGAATCCTCACTCAATGCCCACGTGAACCCTATGGGGTAGGAATACCACAGTCTCCATTTCTCAGTGGAGGACACTGATAATTAGGGACATAAATGACTTGCTCAAAGTCTCACCACTGAGGTGGTGAGAGCCCACGCTCTGGTCCATTGAGCTATGAGAGTCTTTAGGCTGTATATTAGGTAAACACCTACAGGAGCATCCTGGGAAGAGTCAGTGCCCTCACACAACTGGAGAGTGCCTGACAGGTGAGAAATAAGCCACCCACTTTATCTTAAAGGTGATCTTAAAGCCTGTAGCTGAGGTCCCAGCCTCCAGTCAACTCACTGACTTAACTCGTACAAAATTCTAATATGCTCTTTCTTCTATCAGCAGGACAATAGAGTAACTTTTGGAAAGATTGTCAACAAAAGTGGTTAATAGTATGTGGTGGCCCAAGGGTTAAGTTTCAGTTCTGTGGAAACATTTTTCTTCCTGGGACCCTAATTCTTAAGCCTATAGCTCTGGGGGCCAGGGGCAGAGGTCACCAGGGTCACAGTCTTTGCACTCCAGGGTCAGATCCTGCTACATTGCCCTCCAAGGCTAGGCTGTGAAGCTAGAAGGCAGAGTGGCAGAAGGGTTAAGGTTGGACAGAATCCTACCTAAGTCAGAGCCAGGGAGCCACAGCTGGGTAATGACTAGTCTCCTCCCTGCCCCCTCCAGTGACAGCCTTGGAGCTCAGGTCTGTGGACCTGCAGAGCCCGAGGAACAACAAGGAGCATCACACCCAGGAGATGGGCCTGAGGCGGCTCATCGTGCGCCGGGGCCAACCCTTTGGGCTCCAGCTACATTTCAACCGACCCTTCTACTTTGGGACAGACTACCTCACCTTTGTGGCTGAGACTGGTGAGTTCACCCAGCCCCAAAGGCAAAATTCACCTGTAGGGCTCCCACCTCATCTTCCTGAGTGCTCCCTCCCCTCTCTTTTCCTGGGATCCCCAGGACCCTGTAAATGAAGTTAAGGAAAGATTTGGCCAACTTAGAAAACTGCAGTTGTGATAGTAACAGCTAATTTTTCCATACGCAACAGGCACCGTGCTCAAACTTCATACATATTATTTCATTTAATCCCTATGACAAGAGTTTCAGGTGGGTACTGTTATGATCCTATTTTACAGATAAAAAAAACTGAGGGGGTGCCTGGGTGGCTCAGTGGGTTAAAGCCTCTGCCTTCGGCTCAGGTCATGATCTCGGGGTCCTGGGATCGAGCCCCGCGTCGGGCTCTCTGCTCGGTGGGGTGCCTGCTTCCCACCCCCCTGCCTGCCTCTCTGCCTACTTGTGATCTCTCTCTCTCATCAAATAAGTAAATAAAATCTTTAAAACAAAAAACAAAAAACAAAAAACTGAGGCCTACGGTTTGTAAGTGGCTTGCCCAAAGACACCCAGTAGCAATAAAAGCCTTAAGACAAAAGAATTAGCAAGGAGGTGAGGGTCCTCCCAGTCTTCCTGGAATCACGTTACATAGATTTTAAACCTCACTCTGGGGTTATTCTCTCCCACACAGGACCGGCGCCCATGGAGTTGCTGGGAACCCGAGCCACCTTCTCTCTCACCCAGGCTCGAAAAGGCAATGTCTGGAGCGCCTTTGACTTCACCATTGACACCAACTCGCTCTTAGTCTCCCTTTTCACGCCAGCCAATGCAGTCATTGGTCCCTACACTCTGAAGCTAGAGATCTCCCAGGGCCAGGGTCACAGTGTGGCTCACCCACTGGGGACTTTCATCCTGCTTTTTAACCCTTGGAATGCAGGTACAATTTGCTCACAGGCTGTAATGCTAACCTGAAACACTGGGAATGCTCAGTGAGGTTTTTCTGAGAAAGCCCAGAAGATACAAGCCACCTATCTATGCCATATATTATCATGTGCTCACTGAAAACCATCTTTACAAAAAAAAAAAAAAAAATGGATGGCACAATGAAAATGTTCATGGTGTGAGGTTAAGTGAAATAGATTAGGAAATGGAACACAGTGGGACCTTAATTGTATTACATATACGTGGAGAGAAAGAATGGCTGGGATCCACTGAATTGTAATGGTGGGTATCTCTGAGTAGTGGGACTGAGTGATTTTCATCATCTTCTTTCCGTCATCTGAATTTTCCAAATCTCTACAACAAGCTTTCCACTTTTAGCATCAGCAAATGGTAATTATGTTTCAAAGGACAGATTCTATCACAGGCCTCTAGAAAAGCAAAGTAGATTTTTAAAGGGTCCAGTCTTGATTTCTCTTGCCATCAACTTGTTTGTTCCCCTATTATCCAGCAGGACGCTATCATTGCTGTCTTTTAACTTTATTACTGTTTGTTTTTTGCCCCCTCCACTCCTTAACCACTCAGAGGACGATGTCTACCTGCCAAGTGAAATACTGCTGCGGGAGTATATCATGATGGACTATGGCTTTGTTTACAAGGGTCATGAAAGATTCATCACCGCCTGGCCCTGGAACTATGGGCAGGTAACACTGTCACGGAAAGTGGGCCTGCGGTGGGTCTCTTTAACCTCGTTCTTAATCAACTCTATTAGGTCATGAAGGGCCACTAACAAAAGTCAGGGTGTGTGGCATACGTTTCCGATTTCCCATCCAGTAAGAGGGGCAAGGAAGGAAGGGGAGATGTCTTTCAAGGTTTTTGTTTTTATTTCAAGATTTTTAAATAACCTCTACACCCAACATGGGGCTCGAACTTACAACCCAGAGATCAAAAGTGGCACGCTCTACTGACTAAGCCAGCCAGTCGCCCCTCAAGTTTTTAATATTTTATATAAAAAACTACAAACATAATCCAAATAGACAGGCTACTACAATGAACCTATCTCTTAGCTCCAATAATGAGCAATTTATGGTGAACCTGATTCCATCTATACAGGGGTTTGCAAACTAGAGTCCACCGTTTTTATATGGTCCCTGAGTTAAGAATGGTTTTCATATTTTTAAATTGTTGAAAAAGAACTAAACAATTTTTTTGATGTGAAAATTATATGAAGTTCAAACTTTGATGTCCATAAATAACATTTAATGGGAACACAGCCACGCTCATTCACTTACATATCATCTATGGCTGTGTTAATGTTACAGCAGCAGAGTTGAGTAGTTGAGACAGAGACCCCACAGCCTGCAAAACCTAAAATACTTACTATCTGGTCCTTTACAGAAAAAGTTTGCCCATCCCTGGTCTATATTGTCCCCGTCCCTCCCAACTCATCACTGGAATTTTTGGAAGGAAACTGTAGATGCTATATCATTCAGACCAGTAATACTTCTGTTTATAGCTCTAAAAGATGATGACTCTTTCTGAAAACTGAAATACATTATCATTACCGAAAAAATGAATAGCAATTTCTTTAATAACATCCAATATCCAGTCAGTGTACAAAGGGTGGGACCTTTGACTCTGGGCAACTTTTCCACTCCCAAACACCAGCCATGACTGATATACTTTCTACCTCCCTCCCACTGACATCTCAGCCCCATCCACCCTTACCAGGAGGGTAGCGGGGAGAGAGCAGGGGGCCTTGCCTCTAATTGTGACAACTTGGGTGATTTTTTTTGAAACTGAAACAAATATCAGTGCATTTGACAGCCAAAAGGGTTGCAGCATATGTCGCTTTATATGTTATAAACATATGTCATGAGCCTACACTGGCTTCTCCTGGGCTCCCAGCTTCAGCTGAACTCTACCTGATTTCAAGGCTCCCCACACTCTGCCACCTCTCTTTTCCTGGCTGACCCTGTATTTATCCATCTGATCTTTCCTACTCCCTCATGACCTCCAGAAACAAGAATCTCTAAGCCCTGTTCTTGTTACCAAACTCAAAGACCTCAGGTGAACATCTCCACTCTGCTCTCTTCCTGTCCACCTAGTCCTTCAAAGCCCCCTGGCGCCAATGGCCTTCTCTGATCTCTTGGTCAACAGGGATCTCTCACCTCCGAATTCTGTTTGCATTTTTTTCCATTAGAGTCACACAGGTTCGTTTTTCAGAATTCTTTATCTCATACATTCCCAATTTGATTTGTAAGCTCTCTGAAGGCTGGACTTCATCTAATATTTAACCCCACCCCCAGCCCCAGCACATATGCCCCATCCCTAAAAGTCTACGTCACTGACTTGAAGTTTTAGGATGCTGGACATTTATACTCTTCTCTTTTCTCTCCCTTGAAATCACTTGGAAGTTTGAAGAAGACATCATAGATATCTGCTTCGAGATCTTGAACAAGAGCTTGTACTTCTTAGAGAACCCGTCCAAAGACTACTCCCAGCGGAATGACCCGGTGTACGTCTGCAGGGTGGTGAGCGCCATGGTAAGGACAGCTCTCCCGCCTCTGTCTGAGGATGATCTGAGCTTCCCCGAGGCACCGTGGAAACGCACTTGTCTGACCTTTGCAGATCAACAGCAATGATGACAGCGGTGTACTGCAGGGGAACTGGGGAGAGGACTACTCCAGGGGGGTCAGCCCGCTGGAGTGGAATGGCAGCGTAGCCATCCTGCGGCAGTGGTCAGCCAGGGGCAGGCAGCCTGTGAAGTATGGGCAGTGCTGGGTCTTCGCAGCTGTTATGTGCACAGGTGAGTGGAGGCAGGGGGGAGATGGGGATGCAGGGTCATTCATTTAATTTTCGTGATAACCCTTTGAGGTCGGGCTCTGATGATCTCCATTTTCACAGAAGTTAGCTGTGGCTTGTCGGTAGCCCCTCAGCTAAGGAATGATGCACACATGGACTCTGACCCGGCATAGACTTGAGGAGTCTTGCATTTTTGCCTAGGAGGGAGGCTGACCTGTTGCAATCATTCGGCAGTCTCCTGGATGGCAGATGGACTATTAAAATGGTCGCCTGCATAGAGAAGCTTGTGATCTCAAAGTGGAGGCAAAGGCAGCTCCTTTCTACCATAGTTCAGGCTTCTCAGCTCCAGGGGAGCCTGGAATCAGGGACAGGCTCGGGGAAGCTTGAGGTGCAAGCAGATGGTCTGGGAAAGCCCGATCTCACCTGTGGGCAGAGCTGACAGCTACCAATACTTTTTGGAGAGATTCTTGAAGAGTTACAATTGGAGGTTTGCTACTTGGCTAACTACCTGCATGGAGCATCAACGTTTTATGCATGATCATTTATTACAATTTAGTGCAAAGGCATTGATTGGATTATCTGTGAAGATGAGGGAAAGACAGAATACTGAGGTGCCTGCCTGTCTTCTCCCATGCAAGGCAGGAGCCCTTTACACAGTGCTACCTGTTACATTGTGGGGCTCAATCAACGTTTGCTGAATGAATGGATTGGCTCTCAATTGGAGGATGAGGGAACACAGAACAGGGAAGTCAGAGACAGAGGCCAAAGACAAAGTTTTAGATTTTTCTGACAGGGACAGCATAGCTTGGCAGTTAGGTACGGGTGCTGCAGACAGAGGAGATGTTTAAATCTCAGTGTTCAAATTAAGTGACCTCACTTTGCTCTTTCATTTTCCCCGGAAAATGCTCAGCACAGCATCAGAATTTAGTATGGCCACATTTGCCTGGGCTGGGAAGTCCCTGGCTAGGCAGGTGTCGTGGAGGAGGGCTCGGGCCCTTAGATGCTGGGATGAGAGGATGAGGTCTGGGTCTGCATCCTTACTCCACCTTGAAGCCTCTCCTTACTCCCAGGCCCTAGAGCCCTGGGGCCACTGAGCGAGGGGACAGCTGCTCCCATCCCACAGCCTCTGGTCACTTGCAACCCTGGTCTAGCTGTCACCCCTGCAGAGGGGTTGTGATAGGGCCCAGGAGCTGTGCTGGGAGTAGAAAGGTGACTGTGAACACGTGACTGGCTCCCTTTGGGGTCTTGAATCAATCAAAACAAAATGACTGATCGATCTCAATAGTCCTCTTACTTTTCTTATTTATCCTCCCAGCAGCCTCAGGAAGCAGCCTCTGCTCCTCCTAAGCAAGGGAGAAATAGACGAAACCTCCGTCTAAACTCTTGGCCTTGCTGACTGAGGTGGGGCCCTATGCCCTAAAAGGCACCTCTAGTTCTTGGCTTGATTTTATTTGGCCCTTGGCAGGTGCATGCGTGTGTGCGTGCGTGCGTGTGTGTGTGTGTGTGGTGTTATATTTGCTTTGTATGAGTAGATCTTAACTACTTAAGTGAAATCTTAACTCATCTTTAAAATGCCTTTATATTCCTTATGTTCCACAAATAAGTGAACAGCATGGAGGATGTTAGAAGAAAGGGAAAAACGAAAGGGGAGAATCAGAGTGGGAGACAAGCCGTGAGAGACTATGGACTACAGGAAACAAACTGAGGGTTTCAGAGAGGAGGGGGTGGGGGGATGGGTGAGCCCGGTGATGGGTGTTAAGGAGGGCACGGATTGCATGGAGCACTGGGTGTTATATGCAAACAATGAATCTTGGAACACTACATCAAAAACTAATGATGTACCGTATGGTGACTAATATAACATAATAAAAAAAATAATACAGAAAATAAAAAGCCTTTATAGTACTATCCTGAAAAGCCACAAGAGGATGCTGTTGCCTTGTCAAAGATTGTTGTTGCCTCTGTACCTGCAGGTTCCCTTTGTCCCTGAGGTCTTCCACTTACCTCTGTTAAGTCTATATTGCCCTTCTATCCTTTCTCTGATTTCTTTCTTACCTCCTCCAAACCCTTATATTTCAGTAGAATTACAGATTCAGAATTTCAGAACTGAAAATCAGCTGGTCCAATTCCTTATTTTGTTACACACAAGTAAACTAAGCCAGAGAAGTTAAGCCACCTACTGAAGGTCACACAGCCTTTCTCCTGAAACTGGCCACAGCATAAGGCCTAAAGTTTATTTTCTTTTGAATTAGCAAATGTTTCAGGTTCTCTGTTTTTTTATGTGGAAAGCTGCTGAATGAAAAAAGCGCTAAATGATAAGTTGAGTTGCTTATTGTTGTTTTATGTTACCTTCACATGATTTCTTTCTCCTAGTGGGATGGAGACCGTCGATGGGGCAGGTAGGCAGCGGGGTTCTGGGCCTGGGTGCAGTGCTCTGAGAATAAAGGAGTTACAGGTATGGATCTGCAAGAATCTTGGCCCTCTGTCTGTCCTCCAGCTTAAAACTTAAAAAGGAAGCCTAGGAAACCAATGATTCTGCTTGAAATGGACTCAGTGATTCTCCACGCTTTCCTTCTCTTTAGTAATGAGATGTTTAGGTGTTCCAACCCGTGTGGTTTCCAATTTTCGTTCTGCACACAACATGGATAGGAACTTAACCATCGACACCTACTATGACCAAAATGCAGAGATGCTGCCAACTCGGAAGCGAGACAAAATATGGTAAGGGGACATGGTCTCAAACAGATCTCTACTCCATCTCAGGATGGGCAGGGAAATTCTGACATGCTTCTCTCTGGTCTTGAGACAATATCACCCTGCCCTTTGTGGCTGGTGCCCAAAGGGTAATTCCTCAGCCTAGGAGACTGTTCTGGCTAATTAGGTCATCACATTGCACTCATTTCAGAGATAGAAGACTATGGGATAACATTCCGAAGCCCCCAACTCAATGAATAGATTGTGTGGTCTGCGAATACTGATCTCAAATTCTGTACGCCTGTTACTCTTCCTTCTTTGAGCCATTCTGTCTGTGCCATTCTCTGCTTGCCTTCTTGGGCCTGGACTTGCTGCCTTTGCCTACTTCCTCAGTCTATCCTGCTTCTTCCTCTACCTACCCCACTCCCTCGCTGCATGCGTGCGAGCGTGCATGCGTGCGTGTGTATCTCTGTGTGTCCCTTCATTTCTGTATCTCTAATCTCATCCCCTGGCTCCTCTTTCCTCTGCTCTATTTCAGATCTGATTTCCTGTTTTTCCTTTCCAGCCAGTTTCCAGGTAAGATCTTTGAGTTGTGTGAGAACTAGCAGCTATCCTTGGAGGCCCTCCCTCTCTGAGCTCCTAGAGGATGAAGCATCCTCCATTCTATCAGCCGTGGTATATCTGGGAAGGCAGGATCACAGAATTCTGCCGAATTCTGTGTATGAATGCATAATCTGAATCTAATCATGAGGAAACATCAGACAAGCTCAAAATGAGGATCACTCTGGCAAATAAATAAATACTGTATTCCAAATGTCAATGTAATACAACAAAGGCTGAGGAGCCCCTCCAGATCCAAGCAGACAAAGGACATTACACAACTAGATGCAATGTGTGATCCTGGACTGGGAGGAAATGAATGTCATAAAGGGATCACTAGGTCAATTGACAAAACTGAAATATAGACAGTAAATTAGATAAAAGTATTATATCAGTAGTAAATGTATGAGGTTATTAACTGTACACGATCATGTAGGGGAAGATCTCTATTCTTAGAAACTACACACTGAAGTAAAAAACATAAGGAAAAAACGTATTCATAATCTTCACATCCATAATGAAACAAAGCCGATGATAAAGCAGATGGGCAAAATGTTAACAATAGATGAATTGGGTAGATGGGTATTTTTTGTACTATTCTTGCAACTTTACTATAAGCTTGAAATTACTTCTAAATAAGTAAAAAAAAGGGGGTGAATATAATTAATACATAATAACTTTGTGTAGTGCCAAATGGTAGCTAGATTTTTCATGGTGATCACTTCATAATTGATATAAATATTAAATCACTGCATTGTATACCTGAAACTAATACAATATTGTATGTCAACAACACTTTAATTAAAAAACTGATATAAATTACAAGACTCAGTATAGTGTCCAATACCTGGCAAATCTTCCGAAAACGTAAATCCTCATCTTCTTCCTCTTTTCTGTAGGAATTTCCATGTCTGGAATGAGTGCTGGATGATCCGGAAAGATCTCCCACCAGGATACAATGGTTGGCAGGTTCTGGACCCCACTCCCCAGCAAACCAGCAGCGGTGAGTGAGGGCCCCAGTGAAAGGGTCTGGGCTCTGTGCGGATGCTGGTCAGGGGCACTGACCACATGAGTAGGAGGCCAGAAAGCAGTATTTTTCTCACTTCATCGCCTTCAGCTGGGTGACGCGGATGAGTCACAGTTGCTTAAGCCTATAAAGTGGGGAAGATGATGGTAACTGCCACTTCACAGGGTGGCTGTGAGGATTAGGTGAATTTGTGGGAACCTGAGAGCACTCTGTGGATGTGGGTCTTTTCCATCCCATCTCCCTACCTGCCCCTGCTACCCCACCCCCCACCAGCCACCCCAGTCCACATGCTGGAAGCTGGCAGCTGTCCTCAACTTCTGTTTCATCCACAGGGCTGTTCTGCTGCGGCCCTGCCTCTGTGAAGGCCATCAGGGAAGGGGAGGTCCATCTGCCCTATGACACCCCGTTTGTGTACGCCGAGGTGAATGCTGATGAAGTGATTTGGCTCTTTGGGGATGGCCAGGCCCAGGAAATCCTGGCCCATAACACCAGTTCCATTGGGAAGGAAATCAGCACCAAGATGGTAGGGTCAGATCAGCGCCAGAACATTACCAGCTCCTACAAGTATTCAGAAGGTGCTTGGGGCCCTGGGGACTCAGGGGGAAGGGGATGGGTATAACCTCCTTTGCATGCCTCCCAGTGAGGATGGCTCACTCCTGTTAAAACCATTACTGCCTGATCACCTCCTCCTCAGGGCAAACTCCCAGGGGCTTTCCTGGACCCTGACCATGTGACCCTAGAGTTGCTGGATTGGGAAAATAAAAATAGAGGGTATCCAGGTAAATCTGAATTCCAGATAAATTCAGATAAGCAAATATTTTATTAGTGTAAGTGTGTCCCAAATATATGCAATATATCTAAACTAAAAATTATTCATTGTGTATCTGAAATTCAAATTGAATGTCCTTTATGTTACCTGAAACTCTGTCCCAGGGTCATATCACGATCTTGTTATGTTAAGGCAGTGGGGGGTGGCAGCAAGGGCAGAGGTGGATGCTTAAGGAGGCAAAGGATGCCTGGCCTGTGGAAGGAAGTAGACGTCCCTGAGGAGAAGGCCAGGGGGAGTCAGGCTGCCTGAGTACCAACCAAAGCCCTGCTGTGTAAGCCTGGCTGTGTTCTTATCATCTGTGTGCCTCCACTTCCTCATCTGTAAAATGGGTTAACGGCACCTCAGAGGGCTGTTGTGAGGGCAGGAGAGTGGATACACAGAAAGCACTTGAAGCAGTGCCTCTGGTACATAGTAGCTACTCTAGAGAGAAGTCCACAGTTTGGGGTGAGTTGGGGTTCAGCCTGAATGTCGAGTAGCCCCCAGGAGCAAGAGATGAAGATCCATTTAGAAGACTTGAGCACGTATTTTAGATGTGAGGATGCTAGTGGGGGAAGAAGTCTCTGGCTTTGATGATGGCAATACTGACAACAAAGAACAATGCTGAGTGCCTACATTCAGCAACTTGTGTAACTCACCATTTTGGCAACTATAGGAGGCAAGGAGCTACACCTGGATTAGAGCACCCAGAGATTAAGGGACTGTGCCTGAGCAAGGACTTGAACCCAATACTGAGCACCGGCAATTCCCATGTTCTCTGCCAATGCTCAGGAGATGTCCCGTCTCCTGCTGCAGCTCTTCACATGGCTGGGGCTTTGGGAGGGGGAGCTGGGAGTTTCTGGGGTGGCTAGCTTCCCAAAGGAGGCCCCTGGTCTCTCAGTCTCTCCTCACTGGCTCTTCTTTCGGCCAGGATCCCCTGAGGAGCGATCTGTGTTCATGAAGGCTTCCCGGAAAATGCTGGCCCCAAGAAGGGCCTCTTCCCCCTTCCTAGATCTGCTGGGCTCTGGGGGCTCTGAGGACCAGCCCGCACAGCTGCGACTTCACCTGGCCAGGACCCCTGAGTGGGGCCAGGACCTGATGCTGATGCTGCATGTCCGGAGGGTGTCAGACAGAGTCCATCCCCGGGGGCCCATCAGCCTGGCGGTGCGCTTCAGCGCGCAGGCCCTGTTGCACCAGGGTGACACCCGGGAGCCTCTCTGGAGGCAAACAGTGCACTTGAACCTGGACTTTGAGAAGGGTGAGTATAAGGTAGGCCTGGAAAGGTACCAAGAAGGATGGGAGCTTTGGGGTCATGAACGAAGCTGGGGATGGTTCAGCCAGATTCCGTGGAGATCCCCACACCCCAACACACACACATGCAGATAGTGAAGCTGCTGGCGGCAGGACGTTGCAGGTCACGTGCTATAGTCTGACACCATCCCGCCAGGGGTGGGCCAGCAGTGACCTCTGGGGGCAGTGGGTAGAGGGTAAGTGAGCTGAATCTCTTTTTCTTAGACACACACACAAACATACTTGCACACACATACAGACTCACACACATATTCTCTCACACACACACACATATTCTCTCTCTCTCTCTCTTTCTTTCCAGACTCAAGGTGTCTTTTGTCTGTGCTTAGAGATACAGTGGCCGCTCTTGCTACCCTACGACAATTACAGAAACAAGCTGACAGATGAGAAGCTGGTCCGGGTGTCTGGCATTGCCAAGGTGGAGGATACAGGGAGGTCCATGCTGGTCCTAAAAGACATCTCTCTGGAGCCTCCTAACTTGTCTATCGAGGTAAGGTGTCTGGACAGAGATGGAGCCCAGGAGCCCTCTGACTCACCCAATCCAGGGGCTTGGGCTCCAACAGTGAACGGAACATAGTCCCTGCCTCAGACACCAAATAGATGATTAAAGCCCAGTATGGTGTTATCTCGTACCCTGCAAAGTGCAGGGCAGAGCGGAAGGCTTCTCAGAGGAGGTGACATTTTGTGGGGGTTGCATAGGAAGACACTGTACAGAGATACGAGATGGAGATGAAGGTATTTTAAGCAAGGAAAAAACTTGGCAGAGGCAGAGAGACAGGAGAGGTGTGGCTAGGAGATGGAGTCAAGGAGTTGGATTTGAGAAAAAACACAAGGAGTTGGATTTGAGAAAAAACACAAGTCAAATTCCAAAGGTGACTGCAGATAATAATATAAGTGTGACAGGGAAGAGGGAAGACAAATGAAAGGTGAGCCTCAGACTCTGAGTTCCAAGATCGTGCGGCTGGCAAGGTCATTACACGAGGAAGGAACACAGGTGGAAGAAGGGTAAACGGAGGGCAGAAATGTTCCCCATTTCCTGTTACCAAGGTTTTTCTTGCCTCAAAGATTCCTTTCCCCGGCCCCACCCCTCATTCTGAAGGACTTGCCCTCTGCCTAGTCCCAACCTGGCTTTGCCCCTGCTGGATCTGTTAGCAGCATGCTGCACCCCCACCCAGAGCAAGAATTGAGTGGCTCCACGTCATAAAGCGCCCGGCCACCTGATGGTTTTCACCTGGCCCTGCTGTCAGGCCGTCAGGCCACAATGTGGCAGACAGTGGGTAGGATCACATGTGCAGACACAGCCTGGTGCTGAGGTGAGCACCCTGCCTGTTACCCGGAGCCCTGGTTCCCAACACGATCCGGTGCAAACACATGGGATGCTGAGTAGACTATTAATTGGTCCCCACTGGTAAGGAACCTGGGGATGATCTGTATCACTAGGAGAGACTCCAAAGACATTTTTGCCTGTTCTACTTTGCCGCCCTCATTAGAGTACAAGGGGTTTATTTCTTTCATTTGAATTTTAGAGAAGTCGGGGTGTGTTCTTGCTTTTCCTTGGTTCTTTTTTTTTTTTAATTCTCTTTTGAGCCAGAACATGTCCCAAGTATGATCTGGGTGGTCAGAATTCGTCTTAGTTCAACATTTGTTTATCAAATATCCACCACTTGGCGGGCACTGAGCTAGGCACCAGTTCTAGAAGTGAGTAGGATAGAATCCCTGCATCCACTCACAGGCCAAGGCCCTGCTGCCCAATGACACAGACTCCCATGGGATGCACAGAACACAGCTGGAAAAACTCAAGAGTGTTTCTACTGTCAGAGCAACATGGGGGAAAGATCCTGCCTGTGGCCTCGGACATCTGGGTCAGGTCCTGGCTCTGCCATATCATGTGACCTTGGCCTTGGAATGATATCACTGATAGCATGTAGATGGCACATACGACACCGCTTCCTTACCCCATGCCTGTGTCAGACACTACTAATCAATCACAACTCTCTCTGACTCTGGATTTGTCTTTGGGAATCTTTCCAACACACGATTTCTATCAGCCATGATTAACAGATTGGAGCTGGCCCTTAGGTCGAAATCAAATTGCCATCCTGAACTAGATGATGGGGAGGGAAATAGATTTCAACGTGGTGCCAGTTCCCAGCTAGTGGTGGCTTCCTGAAGCATTGTGACCTTGTAAGACAGGTCAGGATATGTGTTAACCTTGAATACTCTCGGCTCATATTCTTCTCGCCCTGCAGCGGTTTTAGCACTCAGTAAGCAGTCCCTGGTGGTCAACAGAGGGCTGGTGGAGAAGCCCTGGAACTGGAGTACAGAAATGAGCCCAGCTTCCCACAATATCCCCCACCTTCTCTCCACACAGGTGTCTAAAAGGGCTGAGGTGGGCAAGGCACTGAGGGTCCACATCACCCTCACCAATACCCTGATGGTGGCTCTGAGTAACTGCATGATGGTCCTGGAGGGAAGTGGCCTCATCGATGGGCAGATATCCAAGAAGTAAGTACCATCTGTCTCATGCTGGTCTCTGACAAGGGGCATCTTGTAGGGTCATAGGATGGTCCTTCATCTCCTGAATGGTGCCTACTCGCCCCCACTTGCCCACCCTCCTTGGGGAAGGTTGAGCTTGGTGGTATTGAGGGGTGCAAGGTGCTTACCCACCAAGAGGGGAAACCAGATCACCCCCCACCCCTGGCAGTTACTTAAGGCTCTAACAGGCTCTTTTTGGCTTTCAGCATTGGGACTCTGGTGGCTGGACATACCATCCAAATTCAAGTGGACCTCTACCCCATCAAAACTGGGCCCCGCCAACTGCAAGTCCTCATCAGCAGCAATGAGATCAAGGAGATCAAAGGCTACAGGGACATCTTTGTGGCTGCCTCCAGGGCTTCTTGAGCCCCACCCCACCCCCATACCCTCCCAACCACCCAGCCCCTCCCTGAGTTCCCTCGCTCCCCATACTCCCCTCTTCATCCCCCAGCCCCTCCCCTCCCCCTCCTCCTGATGCCCCTCCAGCCCCATTGCAGGCCCACCTTGGTGTTTTCCACTCCTGAAGGTGTAATGTTATCTTTGTTCCTTCTCCTCCTCTTCCTGGCCTGCCTGGGGGTGAATAAAGCTCTGTTAGAACCACTGTGCATCTTGGGAAGAGACAATGAAGACGTCTTTATTTATCACCTGTGTTCTCTCTTCTCTGCTAACAAGCTCCTCATTGCTACTGGCTGGTCCTCTGGCCTGGCTGCCCGCTGTGTTGGCTGGGCCCTCCCTGCTCTTCCTGTCTTCTCTCTTCTGCTTTAAGATTCCCCAGCCATAAAATAAACCTAATATGTTCCCCTCTAAATCAGCTTCTCTGGAAGCAAGGATCCCAGGTCTTTCCATTTAAATTGTTTTAAATGGAGGCAGAGACTGCAGGCAGAGGCAGGAGGGAGGACAGTGTCCTGGGACGACAGTGACTGTGCCCCCAGGGGAACTGGCAGGAGCTAACCAGCAGGACTTCTCTGCTGCCACCTGAGAGCATGGGAATAGCTGGGCAGGGCTCACTCAAAACCTTTTGTACTCAGTCTAGATAATTGGGAAAGAACAGAAAAGTGAAAAGAAACAAAAGAAAAAATCACCAATAGCTCCCCTTCCTGAAGAAATCTCTGTAACAGTTTGCCATGTATCTTTCTGTTCTTCCTCCTACCATTCATTATGCTTTTTAAAGTTAGTGTTACATGGCTATCATCAAAAGATAAGAGATAACAAGTGTTGGCAAGGATGTGGAGAAAAAGGAAACCTCATGCACCATTGGTGGGAAGGCAAATTGGTACAGCCAATGTGGAAAACAGTATGGAGATTCCTCAAAAATTAAATATTAGAGGGAGGAGCAAGATGGCGGAGGAGTAAGAGGCAGAGATAGTGTCTGATCCCAGAAGTTCAGCTAGATAGTTATCAAACCACTCTAAACAACTACAAACTTAGCAGGAAATAGAAGAGAAGACGAACAGCACCTCTAGGAACAGAAAATCGACCACTTTCCGGAAGGTAGGACGTGCAGAAAAGTGAATCCAAAGCGACGGGAAGATAGACCGCGGGGGG
>CM052896.1:51233192-51244957 GCA_028534135.1 Potos flavus
GAAAAAGAAAGGAAATCCTTCCATTTGCTACAACATGAATGGGACTCTCACTTATGCTAAGTGAGAGGTAAGTCAGACAGGGAATGACAAATACAGTATCAATTATATTTGGAGTCTAAAAAAGCGGAACTCCTAGAAACAGAGAGTAGATTGGTGGTCACCAGGGGCTGAGGGTGAGGGAACTGGGGAGATGTTAGTCAAAGAACTTCCAGTTGGTAGATGAATAAACTCTGGAGCTCTAATGGCATTGTGATTATAGTTAACAATAGTGTATTATGTACTCAAAGTTACCAAGAGACCAGATCTTAAATATTCTTACCACAAAAAAGAAATAACTATGTGACATGATGGATTGTTAGTAACACTACTGTAGTAGTCATATTAGATATATAAATGTATCAGATCAACATGTCATATACCTTAAACTTACACAATATTATATGCCAATTATCTCTCAGCAAATAAAAAACACAGTTATTATAAATTAGCATCTTTCCATCATGGAAAATTTGGAAACTCCAAAAACACAGACGAGATCCTCCTCCTGTAGGTTTTCAGGCATGGGCCCTTCATCCTTACCACTCCTCACCTGCTTAGTGGCTTTGCAGGTTCACTTGGCACCTCTCCCCATCCTCTCTGTTTTTTTTTTTTAATTTATTTTGCTTTCGCAAGCTCCACCCTCTGTGCCCGCTGCACCCATCCCCACTGAGTGCTGTGGGCATTTCTATGGGGCTCTGTCACTGCTTTGTCACTGCTGTGTTCCAGCTGGCTCACACCCACTGAGGGAGACCTAGAACCTGGGCTGGCTCCTGCGGAAATCTGAAACCTTGCTCCACCTGCCAAGTGTCTCATCCTCCTTTGTTTAGTCATTGCCCCTCCTGTCAGGTTGGTCTGGGGGTGCAAAGCTCCCTGGCTGTGTCACTTGTGTACCTGGAGGGGGAACAGTGGACAGGCTTCCTACTGAGCCGTCAAGGGCCTTTGATGCGGGGTGGGGGTTAGCCACTTCTACCTTGGCAGTCAACCTTTCAAATAATTTCCAGTCCCTTCGTCCAAAAATTGGCTTGAAAAACTGTACTCTGGGGGCGCCTGGGTGGCTCAGTGGGTTAAAGCCTCTGCCTTCGGCTCAGGTCATGATCTCAGGGTCCTGGGATCGAGCCCCGCATAGGGCTCTCTGCTCAGCAGGGAGCCTGCTTCCCCCTCTCTCTGCCTGCCTCGGTGCCTACTTGTGATCTCTCTCTCTGTGTCAAATAAATAAATAAAGTCTTTAAAAAAAAAAAGAAAAGAAAAACTGTACTCTGTACAGTGTTTTCTTTTTTGTGTGTAGGCAAGCTTGTCTAGCTTCATTTCCCTACTTTAGCTGGACAAGCTAGACAATCTCAAACTCCTTCCCAGGGCCCAGGACCCTGCTGCTGAGCACCTTCAGAATATGTCCTGACTGACCCTGCTTCACCGTCCTCACCCTCCCCTTGTCTCACAAAACCCAGCGTGCTGGCCTCCTAGGCAGTGGTGCCCACAAATGAACTCTGAAAGAAATGTCTAGGGGTGTGGATCAGGGGGCACAAAGCAGGCCAGCCCCCAAGTCTCTTAATTGCTGGTCTTTCCTAGCAATCCTCCATGGTGTTCATGGAAAGCATGGTGCTCATGGCTTTTTGACTGGTAGTGTTGGGGTCCATGCTGTTCAGTGTCATTGTGTGATATAAAGCAAAGAGCTCCAGGGCTGAGTCCTGGGTCCCTCAGGTGCAAGACAGTACCAACAACAGTAGCAGAACCAGCCCTTAGAGGGTTGCTGTGAGGACCAGATGAGAGAGTGCGTTCTAAAGAGCTTTGTCATTCGTGAAGTACATTCACGCACAGAGGTCCTCTGATCAGTTTAATCACCTCTCCTAGCTGACCGGCTCTATTTCTGGTCAGAGCAAGAGGGAGGAGGCAGTGAAACACACCTGGATCTGCCAGTTTGGGCTTCCTTTTGCTGTTGTTTGTGGGGAACCCCTTCCTTCCCCTCAGACCTGGGCACCCATGGAGCCATGGTCCCTGAGTCTACAGGTAAGGAAATCGAAACGTGGCTCATGGCATACTGGGAATTCATGGTAGGGCCAGAATTACCATCTTAGTCTCTCTGAGCCTTAGAAACGTCTGGAGGTACCCCACGCCCATTTTGGTAGAGCTGGCCAGGAGAAAGGTAGGTGAGTCCACACCTTCCTTCTTGAGTGTTCCGGGATCTGCTCTGTGCCCCTCCCTTGCAGGTCACAGCCCTACTTCCCTCCCAACAGGAAGGTGCTCATCAACTCTGCTCAGCTTCCGTGGCTCTCCTCTGCCTCCCTTACCCTGGACCAAGGAACAAGCTGCTGTCATCAGTGCAGCCTCCCTCCCCCAGGACACACAACACACCTCCACACACTCTCTGACTAATGGTTTGTAGGAATCAAATGAAAAGCTGAACCTGTAAGTCAGCTCATTAGCTCAGCGCCATGAAATAGGCTGTTA
The DNA here is from genome assembly GCA_028534135.1 of Potos flavus. Taxonomy (NCBI): domain Eukaryota; kingdom Metazoa; phylum Chordata; class Mammalia; order Carnivora; family Procyonidae; genus Potos; species Potos flavus. The sequence goes on from CM052896.1 coordinate 51,235,677, forward strand.
TTGTCTGATGGCCACTGGGCACCTTCCTCTTTGGCTACCCCACCTCTCCAGACCCACCCGCCCTCACTGCATTCACCTTCCTGTCTCTCCTCAAAATTAAGCTCTCCTGCTTATGCTTCCTCCTCCTCCCCCACGCTAACCCATTTCCACTAATGTGGCAATGGGTTCAGGCATTTATCCATTTGTTAATGCATGGGTCATCTTTTAATTCATTCACTGCACTGGCCAGCAAATATGAACTGAAAACTGCCCATCCTTCAGGTAGTGCATCAAGCACTTACATAGGACTCTGGTGTCTGACTGCCAGCCTTCAAAATCTGGCTCCACTAGTTCTTAGTGATCTTGGGAAAACTATTTAATGTCTTCAAGCCTCAATTTCCTCACCTATAACAGGAACAATAACAGTACCTAACTCATGGGGAACAGCATGAAGATTAAGTGGGAAAAGGCACATAAAGAATGTAAGGCAGTGTCTGGAACTGAAAAGATGTCACTAGTCCTACTAGTAGTTTTACGATTAGCCCCCATCACTAGTAAGCACTGGGGATATATTAATAAGACATAGGCCATGCCTTCCAGGAGGTCTGGGGGGAAAATAGGCTAAATATTTATAACGTTGTGTATGAGTCAGCTAATAGGGAATGAAAACGGGGTGCCCCAAATGCCTGGTGTGGTAGAAAGAGGGTGTTAGGAAAATTTCCTGGAGAGGAAGTGCTTGAGCCTGGATCTGAGAAGGTACACAATTGAGAGAAGGACATTTCAGAAAGAGAGAGACTGACAGGTGCAGGAGAGCAGGCCTGCATCTGAGAGTGGCAGGACTTGGGCCTGAGTGGACTCCAGGCAGGAAGGAAAGATCCTGAAGGGCTTTAGGGGTGATGTTGGGAAGTTTGGACTTGACCCACTGCTGGATTTTTTTAAAGATTTATTTAGGGGGGGTGAGGGAGCAGAGGGGCAGAGGGAGAGAGGGAGAGAAAGAATCCCAAGCACTCTCCCCACCGAGTGCAGAGCCCCACGTGGGGCTCGATCCCACAACCCTGAGATCATAACCTGAGCCAAAATCAAGAGTCAGATGCTTAACTGACTGAGCCACCCAGGCACCCCTAGAGGAAGAGAGAATCCTAAGTAGGTTCCATGCCCAGTGCAGAGCCCCACATGGGGCTCGATCCCACGACCCCGAGATCACAACCCCAGGGCAAACCAAGAGTCGGATGCTCAACCGACTGAGACACCCATGCACCCCAACCCACTGCTGGATTTTAAGCCAAGAGCAACCTGACTGAATTGGCACTTCAGAAAAATCATGGGGATGGCTCACTTGGAAAAAGGATGGGTGGGAGACTGGTTAGGAGTTGTCCATGCAAGGCCGTACTTCAATGAAGGCAAGGCCAAAGGCACAGGGAAGACGGGCTAATGTTTGGAGATAATCAGGAGCTGGACTGGCAGGGCTTAGTGACTGATGGGCTAAAGGAGGTCAGGAAGACGGAGAAATACAAGGTGGCATCCAGGTTTCTCCCAAAAGGGACTGGGCAGGCATCATCCTCACTCACTCAAACCAGAAATGCAGGAGGAAGGGGAGAGGGGAGGCATTCCATTCTGGATTAAAGGTGGGTGTGTGTGTGAAGTAGTGAATTGTATATGTGGGTGGATACACACACTCTTAAGAGCAGACTGGGGAGAGGGAAGTCGAAAATACAGGAGGGAGGGTGGGTGGTGGTGAGTGAGGTTCCTAAAGAGGGAGGTTAAGGGACCCAGAAAGCAGGAGAATGCAGGGAGAGGGGACCCACAGGAGGGAGAGGCAGTGTGGGGATGGAGTGAGGGAGGAGGGCCTCAGAGAGTCCTGCCCACTCCCTGAGAAGAGCCCTTTCCCCTCCTTCCACCTATCTTCTCCCATCTGTGTTTTTTTCCCCACACACTCACTCCTAGGACATGTGCTGTTCTTAATAGAATCAAGGTCACTCACTGGCATTCCCACCCTCTAACCTACTTTTAAAACTCCATGAATCTTCCCCAGTTTGCTTCCTCTACTGCTTTTATTTGAGTTTCACCTTAACCTGGCAGGTTTCACCCAACATAATAGCTCTGCCAAAAAAGGAATACAAAAAATCATACCAAGGGTGATCCGGAGTGGGTTCTATTTGCATTTGACATCTAGAAAGTGACTCTTCAGGAAAAAAAGCCAAGCAGAGTTCTAGGCTTGAGAACTCTCCCAGGCTCTCTCAGTTATAAGCTGTAGTCTTGGGACCCTGGTATTCTTTCTTGCAGGGGGCACAGGCCCCTCCATCCCCTGAGAGGCCCCATCAGCTCACCTCTCCCACCTGGCTCCCTGACTACAGCACAGCAACTGCCATGAAAGGCCCCATTGCCCAAGAGCTATCAAAAGCTCACATGGCACAAGGCCCCGAGAGTTCATTGGTCTCCACATTTCCTCTCAGCCTAGCAACACTGCCAGGAAAAACCTGAGGGCAAGTGAGAAAACCAGTTGTGATCTGCCCAGTAAGCAGGTGGCAGTGCAGCATCCACCCTGCCTTTGGTGTCTCCTGGAGTCTTGAGGATGGAAGGGGAAAAAACCACTCCAAGACCAGTTTCCTGAAGCTCCACACCACCCAGGTGTTCTGTGGGGAGCAGCCCAGGAAGCAGAGGCAGCCACCATGGAGCAAGGTAGGGGAGGCCCATGGGGCTGCCGGAACTGAGGGAGAAAGAAGGCAGAGAGACCATAGGAAGTCAAGGGGAGAATGGATTCAAGGGAAGAAAAAAGTAAATAAAGAACTGAGGCAGAAAGAGTAGAAACCTAGGAACCTCGGTATTTGCTGATAGCCTGAGACCCAGGAGACAAGGTGGAGGCTGGCTGGTAAACATAGCTAAACAGCTGTGTGCCAGCATGCCTGCTTCCACGACCCAGTAGGACGGGGCAGGGCCAGGGATGAGTGGGTCAGGGATCCTGTCCTCTGCCACTTGCTGGCTCTTTAACATTTAACAGGTCACTTCTCTAGTTCCCAGCCCCCAGCCTGAAACATGAGGGGCAGGGGTGGAAAAGACAATCTCAAAGTTGTCTTTCAGCTCCAACATTCTCTCATCTTCATATCTCTCTTTTTTCCCCCACTTCAGGGGATCTGTTCCTCATTTTAGCTCATCTTCCCACCACCACTCCTCTCTGTATCAACTCCCTCTCTAGAAAGCCTCTATGAAGAGTAAATGGTTAGTTGAAACCATTTGTAAGAATGAACTCGAAGCTCTACAAATTTAACAGCCTCACCTTCATTTACTATTTTTTGTTTAAATTTTTATAATTTTTAACTACACAAGAAATACAGGAGTACATAGTTGGAGTAAAATAAAACAATAATTACAGATAAAGCTACAGTCCACTGACTGCCACCCCCAAACCCAGCCTCGTTTCGAGAAACCACTGTGATCATATCTAAGAGAAACCAGTTACTAGTCTTTTATCTATAAATATATATACAGTCATATAAATATATATTCATATATTCAATAAATAAATATATATATTCAATATAAGACAAGCTTGTTTTGGTGTATCATGGTATCATCACATTGTACATAGTTTTCTACAACTTGATTTTTTTTCTTTCTTCTTTTTTTTTTTAAAGATTTTATTTATTTATTTGTCAGAGAGAGAGAGAGAGATCACAAGCAGGAAGAGTGGCAGGCAGAGGCAGAGGGAGAAGCAGGCTCCCTGCTGAGCAAGGAGCCCGATGCAGGACTCGATCCCAAGACCCTGGGATCATGACCTGAGCCAAAGGCAGCTGCTTAACCAACTAAGCCACCCAGACGTCCCTTGATATTTTTTTCACTCAATAGTATGTGTTGGAGCTCTACACATGCCAATTAGTATCCATAAATTTACCTCAATATTTTCCACTTGCAAAGTATTCCATGGTATGGGTGTAAATAATTATTTATCCAGTCCCATTAAAAAAAAAAGATTTATTTACTTATGAGAGACAGCAGGAGGATGGGTAGAGAGAAAAGGGAAGAAGACTCCAAGCTGAGTGTGGAGCAGGCTTCAGGGCTCAAACCCATGAGCCTGAGATCAAGACCTGAGCCCAAACCAAGAGCAGGATGTTCAACCAACTGAACCACCCAGTCCCATTTTGATGGGCATTTAGGCTGTTTCCCATTTTCCAGTTATATAAGTAGTGTTGCAGGGCACATTCTTATGTATGCCTCTATACTCACATGAGAGTGTCTCTCTAGGATAGATACTGAGATCAATTACTTTAAAAATTCTTCCTATAATTTCCTATTTCCCTGATCATTTCACTCCCTTTTCCCCTCACATCAAGGAGAACAAACATGGCCAATAGTAAATGTACCTCCTATTTGAACATCTGGTATCTGGGGTGAAGAACATCCCAGCATTATAGGCAGAAATTAACTTGACCCATGATGTATCCAGAAGATGAAATTTGGCCTCAGTGCTTGCTGTCAGGCAAATGTTGCCATACCTGCTGAGTGTTTTGGGTCACATGCCCAACCTGGATTGGAGTCAGTTAATAATGTCTGTCTAGTCGTCTGGTCTCCAAAAGGAGTGAACTTCTTTTTCCACTAGCCCTGCTGACAGTGGGCTAGATGTCCTTTCTGAACATGAGTGAAGAACAGCAAGGCAGTGAGTGTTGGGTAATGGAAAGAGCACAGGACTTGGGCCAGTAACCCTAAGTTCAAGTTTAGACAAGACATTTAATCTGCTTGAACCTTGTTCCCTCATCTCCAAGTGTGAATGACATGGTATTTCATCCCTCCAACACTGTGGTGAGGATTCAGTGAGATAGAGTGCCTAGGATGATGCCCAGCACATAGTAGACAGGCCTCCAATGAGGTGTTGATTGAGTTTGAAATCAAAGTGAAGAATGATTATGCAAAGGATAGAGAACTCTATTCAAACTAACAAACATCTTTCTAAGATTTTATTTATTAGAGAAAGAGAACAGGGGGAAGGGCAGAGGGGGAAGGAGAGGGAGAAAGAATCTCAAGATGACTCCATGCTGAGTGTGGAGTCCAACGCGGGGCTCCATCTCACTTCTCTGAGATCATGACCTGAACCAAAACCGAGCTGGACACTTAACTGACTGAGCCACCCATGAGCCCTAACAATCTTTTAGTACCTGCAATGTGCTGACCATTATGCTTGTATTTCTTTTATAAGAAACGCCATACCCATCAGCAGTCACATCTCATTCCCACCTCCTCCCAGGCCCTGGCAAACCCTAATCTACCATCTGTCTCTATGGGTTTACCTATTCTGCATATTTCATAAAGTGAATCATATAACATGTGACCTTTTATGTCTGACTCCCTTCGCTTAGCATAATGTTTTCAAGTTTCATCTATATGGGTATACCACATTCATTGATCTAGTAATCAGTTGATGGTCACTGGGTTGTCTCCATCTTTTGGCTATTATAAATAAAGCTTCTATCAACATTCATGTACAGATTTTTTTTTTCGTGTACAGATTTTGTGTGAACATATATTTTCAATTTCTTGGGTACATACCTAAGAGTGGAATTGCTGGGTCATATGGTAACTCTATTTTTGACATTTTGAGGAACTGCCATACTGTTTTCCAAAGTGGCTGCACCATTTTACAATCTCACCAACAATGTATAAGGGTTTCAATTTCTCTACATCCTCACCAACACTTGTTATTTTCTGTCTTTCTTATTAGAGCCATCCCAGTGGATGTGAAGTGGTATTTAATTTGCAGTTCCCTAATGATTAATGATGTTTAGCATTTTTTTCATTTGCTTATTGGTCCTTTGCATATTTTTTGGAGGAATGTCTATTCAGATCAATTGCCCATTTTTTATTTGGGTTATTTTTTTTTTATCATTACACCATACAAATTCTTTATATATTCTTTTTTTAAAGATTTTATTTCTTTATTTGAGAGAGAGAGTATGCATGCAAGAGAGCATGAGCAGGGGACAGGGGCAGAGGGAGAGGGAGAAGTAGGCTCCCCACTGATAAGGGAGCCCAATGCAGGGCTCCATCTCAGGACCCCAGGACCAAGACCTGAGCCAAAGGCAGCTACTTAGCCAACTGAGCCACCCAGGTGCCCCTCCTTGTATATTCTTGATACAAGTCCCTTATCAGATATATGATTTACAAATATTTTCAATCATTCTATGGGTTGTCTTTTCACTTTATTGAAGATGTACTTAAAAGAAGAAGTTACTAGTTTTGATGAAGTCTAATTTATAGTTTTTTTCTTTTATTGCTTGTTCTTCTATTTCATATCTAAGAAACCATTTCCTAGTTCAAGATCACGAAGATTTACCCCTATGTTTTCTTCTAAATGTTGTATAGTTTTAGCCTTTACATTCAAGCCCTTAATTGACTTCGAGTTCATTATTTTATATGGTGTGAGGTAGAGATGCAACTTTATTCATTACAAGTGTGTGAAATGTAATTAATTTTTGATGAATGTAAATGAATGTGTCTACTAGTTCTTATTTTGTGTGTGGATTTGTTAGGATTTGCTATATTCAAGATCATGTTATATGTTGATAAAGATAAGCGTACTTCTTTCCAGTGTATATTGGCTAGAAACTCCAGTACAATGTTAATAGATGGGGAGAGAGGAGACATCCTTGTCTTGTTCCTAATCTTAGGGGGAAGTATCTAGTCTTTCACTATTAAGTATGGCTTTGGCTTGGATTTTTCACAGGATTTTCACTCTTTATCAGGTTGAGCAAGTTTACTTATTTTCCTAGATATAATTTACTTGTTGTATTTTTATTATGAGAGGGTGTTGGATATTGTCAAATGCTTTGGTATGTATTTCTTATAATCTACATACAGCTGAGAAAAAACAGCTAGGCCTCTATCTTCATTGGCTTACATCTCGTGGTGGAAGACAGACAAAAACTTGACTACAAAAATATCTGAACATCTCATGATGATCCTGAAATTAGTAGGCTCTCAGTAAAAGTTTGATAAAATTGAAAAAATGAGCATGATGTTAACTAAATGAAGCAATTAAGTTTTTCTGTAAGTGATGCAGCTAAGTATGGCAGGTCAGTGGGAGATGGGAGGAAGGGTGGGTCGACTGGGGCAGGCTTAATGAAAGAGATGGGTCTTTGACAGACCTTGGAGGACAGGTGGAATGTGGTTAGATATTCGATTGGGACAGATGGAATGAGAGGACACTCTAAGTTGGGGTTACAGCAGGATCAAAATATATGGAGAGGCAAGGCTACCATTTGCTTGAAGACAGATTGGCTAGAGGAGAGAGCCCATGATGGGAGTGGTGAGAAGTGAGAATGCAAGTGTAGGTGAAGACCAGGTGTGGTCATAAATATCAGGTTAAGGAGTGTGCCTTTTGTATGGTGGGTTGTGGGGTATCTCAGAACTTTTAGAGCAAAAGGCTGGCATGATCAATTTATCTTGAGGAAAGATAATCTGGTGATGTGTTAGGAGGGGATGATGTAGGAAGCAGGAGATCTGATAGAGGCTGTTATGGTCACTAGGTATGAAGTGAGGAGGTCAGAATTGTGTAAATGTGGAAAGGGACAGGTGGGCATCAGAGATATTTTAATTTGGATAAAGAGACTTGTCACACACAAATGGATAAAGACTAAGAAGGAGATAGGTGAGCCAATTGTGCTTTAAAGCTTGTGAGCCCAGGTGCCTGGGGACCATTGTAAGACAATGGTCAAACATGGAGAAGTCAGAAATGGAGTCTTTTTCGGGGAGACACACTTGGAGAACAGTGAGATCAATCTGTGTTTTATTAGAAGCTCCAGAAGGCGGGGAGTGGGCTCTCCTTTGTCCTTCGTCCTTCATCCTTCCTCCTCCTCGTCCTCCTCCTCCTCCTCAGATTTATTTTTATTTGAGGAGGGGGAGGGGCAGAGGGGGAGGGAAAGAAGAGAAACACAAGCAGACTGCCCACTGAGTATGGAGCCCTATGCAGGACTCGATCTCACAACCCTAAGATCATGACCTGAGCCAAAACCAAGAGTTGGGACGCTTAACTGACTGAGCCACCCAGGTGCCCCTGGGAGTGGGCCTTTCTTTGACTGTCCTCAGAATCCCAGCTCCCAGGGCAATAGGCACATGGCATTAGTGGTGGGCAGAGAGTCAGCAAATTGCTGAAAGCATAGTACTACCAGATTTAGATGTGGAGGCTGGTAATAGGTCAACTGAAACTGTTAACTTGAGTCCAAAAACTGGATGCTGGGGTGAATCTGGAGACATGCTAGTCTGAAGGGAGTGATCACACTTGGCCAGGACTACAAAAGGGGTTGGACAGAGGCAGAAAACCATGCATCTCCAGGAGGGTGTAAGCAAGATGGGGATAGAGGGTCCTGGAAGGAAGGGAGGGAAAAAGGAAGTAAGAAAGAGGCACCTGCATGCACGGATCCTCATTTAATCCTCTTAAAAACCATGTAAGGCTGGTATCATGGATTCTGTTCAACTAACTTGGAAATTGAGGCTCAGAGAGGTTAAGCTTCTTTCTCAATTTTGTACAACTAATAAGTGGTGGGCAGGATTGGACCAGGCTCCACAACCCTGCTCTTTCATATGCCCCTGGCTGTCCTGTTGCAGGGCTGGAGGTGGCTCTCACAGACCTCCAGAGCTCCTGGAACAACGTGCGGCACCACACAGACGAGATCAGCTCTGACCGCCTCCTAGTCCGCCGGGGCCAGTCCTTCAACATCACTCTGTACTTCAGGAACCGGGGCTTCCACCCAGGCCTGGACAATATCATCTTCGTGGCTGAGACTGGTGAGGATCCCTGAGGGGTGTGTGTGTGTGTGTGTGTGTGTGTGTGTGTGTGTGTGTGTGTGTGTGTGTGTGTGTGTGGTGTATTTAGGGAGATTGTGGAGGGTTGAAAGGTTACTCCAGAGAGCCTCTGTTCTGCTTCCCTCCCAGGACCCCTACCAGACCTGTCCAGTGGGACTCGAGCCCTGTTCAGCCTGACAGGTCATCATGGTCCCAGCCCGTGGATTGCCTCTCTGGAGACTAATGGGGCCAGCTCCTTGGAGGTGAGCCTGTGCGCCCCTCCTGTGGCAGCTGTGGGTCGGTATCTCTTGAAAGTTCATATTGACTCTTTCCAGAGATCTGTCACAGCCTACCAGCTTGGGGAGTTCATCTTGCTCTTCAATCCCTGGTGCCCAGGTAAGGCGAGTGCCTGTGTGGGGGTCTCTTGTCCCTGCCCTTTTGTCAGTGCCGCAGAGAGCCAGGCTTAAGGATTTCTAGACCCCTGTTCCTTCGCTACCAGAAACCTCCCAACTGCATGCACTCAGCATCTACTC